>OX422207.1:677724163-678943538 GCA_949130495.1 Sambucus nigra | reverse complement strand
CACTAATTATTAATTTACTTTCATCTAAAACTATACAATTAAAATTACAATTAAAGCTATACAATTTATTAATTAAAGCTATACAATTGTTTAGATTGCCCCACCACACACACACACACACACACACACCCCACACCCCCACACCCTGCCCCCTCCCCCCGCCACACACACGCACACACTTGCACACACACCACCCCACCCCCTGCCCCTTCACCCCACCCCCAACACACCTGCACACACACATACATGTACACACACAACCCACCCCACCCCCACCACCCCCTCCCCCACCACACACCACCACACACATATACACATACATATAAACACATATATATACACACATACACACACATATAGAAATGAACGAGAAAGAGAGTAAAAAAACATACCTTTGAGAGAGACAGAGAGAGAGGGAAAACCAAAAATCGGTGGGAAAAAAAAAGACTAGGGCTTTTTTTACTGACGACATTGTCACGGTCGTGTCAAGGTTCTAGACCGTGACAATTATTCAAAAAATTGTCACGGTCATTGACCATGACTAGTCCGTGACAAACATCTTTGTCACGGACTTGTCAGGGTCAATGACCGATCAATGGTCATGACACAAAACGTATTTTTGTTGTCACGGTTAATGACCGTAACAAGGGTGGCCGGCTGAAAGGTGATAATTTGACCATTTTGGTGTAGTGTTTCTCAATACCCCTTAAATAACAATTCTTAATTCGATTCAATAATCCGAATTCAACAACAATTTCTACAGGCCTTAGATTATAAATCATATTCTAGCCTCATATGATATTATACTCACATCAATTTCACCCTTAATGCTTAAATCACCAAAACCCAGATTTAACACGTGATACCCTCCAAAAATGAATTTTGCAATAATAACTCATCCCAAAATGAATATGATTTACACCCACCATGATATGAATCGCAATACTGCAATTTAAATGAAATAAAGTTTAACTACTTTCCTGGAAGTTTCGTAGAGTCTGATCCTTTGATGTAGATGGAGATTTTGACGAAGAACACATCAATCTCCTCTTGACTTGACTCCCAAAAGCTCTCCCAATTTATCCCGCTTTTCTCCTCTGCAAAGAGATTTTTTCTAAAATGAATTATGGTTGCCATACCCTCTCACATTTTGGTTTTAATATGTCAATCCCGTTTTTAGGCTCGTGGGCTTTATTAAAATTGCTCAAACACTCCTGTGTGGGTCCGATTATGCCTAAAAACTCCCCGAAACCCAATTACTACCCAGGTACTCTATTTTGACTATCTCGACCCTTCCGAACTCAATCGTGCACTCAGAATCATCATTCGAGTTACTTAACTAAAATCTCACATTTCAACCTCAAATTCGACACATGTATTCTTAAAAAAAATAACCCGGATTAATTTAAATCTCAGTTCTCCTAATAAACTGAATCTTCCAATTTAAATAAATTCTCCAAATTTAATAGTTTCTCCAAATCATCAATTTAGTAAAAATTCTAATTCTCCAAATTAAATAAATTTTTTATCCTAAAAATACCTGCAGTTACATACTTTCCCCTTTACAAAGGAATTTTGTCCTCGAAATTAAGATAAGTCTAGTACTCCAAGCCTCGAATACTTCCCCACTCACATGTCTTTAATATTTCTACACATATTTCTACCTCTTCTAAACGCGAATTATATTAAAATTAAATTAATTTCCCAGGGCACTCATACACCTTATACCCGTGCATAACTGTACAAAGGTTACCCAACACCACTTGTCTTACACTGTAATACAAATTTCAACTTACAGTTATAACAACCCGAATGCATAATAGCCAAGGTACCAAAACTATGTGCTAGTGACCCAACATCTCCCCACTTCCAACATTTCGCTAAGTTTTATGTGTGGGATGTCTCGCAAAGCGAAATCCAAACAAGGAACCCCCCTGATACACTACTACCTAGCATTCTCGGTCAATTTGATCCGTTTGGCCTTCAGTCCATAGCAGGTACCCCCAAATCCCATCTCCTGACATAAAAGTATACTCAACCATTTTCATGTTACCAAATATATCATACAACATAGTGACCCTTACTATCACTATTATCTTAGCGCGAGTCAATCACAAGCTATATATCCTCACTCGTCACTAAACATATCCACTCTGAATCTCATCAGTAAATATCCCTACTCACCGGGATCAAATATAATAATACAAACACTTTCTCATAAGTATATTATGCAACACACGATAATATATATACACGAATATATAGGTTAGACCCTATTTTAGGTGATAACCATCCCATGTAAATCATATCTCAGACCAACGAACACAAAGTCTCACCATACTATATACTATAGCCCAAACATTTCAGTATAATTATTAGTAACGTCTCGTACATAATTGTAACAACCCGAGATTGTAGAGATGATAATTTATTCATTTTTGGGAGAAATAAATATTATTTAATTGGAGATTAATTAAATTGGCATTAGAGGTCAAAATTTGAAGATGTTAAAAAGTGTTTCGAATGATAATTCTGAGGGTGTAGTTGTTTCCGGAAGGGTGGGTCGAAATGACTGTACTTGGGGTATATTTAGGTTTCGAAATATTTTAAGTTCGTTTGGCTCGAATTAAAGTTACCGAGTCATTTAAAGTGTGTATCTTAGGAGACAAGGCTTATTAAGCCTACGGAAGAAACAATTCTACTTAGAGAGCAAGAGAAGGAAAGAGAGAAATAGAAAGTAAGAAGAAAGAAGAGAGAAAGAGGAGAAAAGTTGGGAGATTTCGGCCAATCCGTGACTTCGAGGAGGATTCAGACCCTACGAACTTGAGGCAAGTGATTAAACTTGTTAAATAATTGTTGTGTATCATTTATTTCATGATTTGTTGATATAATTTCTGAGTTTTGGGATAAATTGTTAAAACCTAGATTTTTGGGTAAATCTTATATTTGTTGTGTAGATAATGTATTTGAGGTTAGAAATTAGTTGAGATGTGTTCTTGGATGAATTTTAATGTTATATATATGATTGGGTTGAAGAGAAATGAAGATAAGGTGATAAAAATGATTTTTGGGGATTTTTGGCTTTGATGAAAATAGCCATTTCCGTAGCCCTTGAACAGGCTGAATGGATTCGGCCCCAACCCGAATTGATTTGGAATGTTCCAGCTTGACATGTTTGAGTGACCGAATCTATTTGGTCCCAACCCGAATTTATTCGGCCTGAGACAGAATCCCAGGTCTTATGACCCTAATCGATTCGCCTTGGAGGCCAAATCGATTCGCAGGGCCGAATAGATTCGGATTTGGCCCGAATCGATTTGAAAATAGGGCAATTTTAGGGATGTTTTTCTAGGGAGAATTTCATCACGTTTTATTCGAGGTTATCAATTGGAAACCTCTATAGGAGTTATGAGAAGTATGTTGTGGAGACTTTTAGGGAGTTTCCCTTAGAAGAAGATTTATTGGAGTCATATTGACATAATTTGAGAAAATACCTATTTGAGAGTATAATATAGACTAAGTGGGGAATCCCACTACCATTGGGATTTCTATTTGTAAATAATTATGGAAATATATGTGTTGATGTAAAAAATTAGATTAGATCTAATTATTTAATCACAGATAAATAAAATGAGACAAATAACTTTTAAAGTGGTTCAGCCTTATAAGAATGGCCTACGTCCACTGTTTTTGTTATTGATGATTGTTTGGGAATTCTCGATCGCAAGTTCAATCAAGAAATTCCGGTCCCCCTCCAATGAGGTTGATACAATGTATTTATAGACCTGAGACTGTAATGTGAAAGGGTAGTACATTAAATGTTGTACATGTGAAAGGGTAATACATTCAATGCCCCTTAAGTGTATACGTCGGAATGATAAGCATTTAATGAACAGTCAAACTGTTGGTTATCCGGCTATTAATGTTTGTCCGAGGTGAAGCTCGGACCGCCTAAGGTTCCTCGGTGCTCAAAGTTCCTCGGTACTCAAAAGTTCCTCGGAGAGTTCTTGTAGGTCGGAGCGTCTGAGTTACTCGGGGAAGCAGTGTTCCTCGTTATAGTATGGTTCCTCGGAGCGTCTGAGTTCCTCAAAAATGTTTGTTGTTGCCACATAGATTTCCACGTGTCTTCACTCGATTGAGCCATGTCAACAGACTAAATTTGGTATCAACAGAAGCCCCCAATGTTTCATAGTTCGAAATTTGAGGAGTGTGGAACATTCTTTCTCGGAATATGGCAGTTTTAAATGGTCCTCCTGATTTTTAGGAGTGTTTCCTTTGTATTTATTTTTCCTTCCAAATTCGTAGGATCAGGCTTTTTTGAATTTTTATAACCGCTTCGATTGCCGCGCCCTTTTTGTCCTTCTAGTCGCCGGTAGCGTAATCGTTTCTTTTTGTAATTGTTACTTTTTCCTTTTCCCAAGGCAAGGTATTTAAGCGTCACAGACAATCCCATCGTCTTCTACTTTTTCAAATTTGTATCTTCGAGTTTTCCATTGTCTTACTCTCTTGTGCGTTCATCCTTTTCACCATTCGTTGTCAACAGATCCACTCTTTTTCTGTAAGATCTTCTTACTTCTTCTACATTTCCTTTATTCATCATGGTTTACCTTGTTGAATCTCTTGATAAATTTTGTTCTGATTTTTCTATTCCTTCATGGGTTGTTCTGGAGGAACTTTCTGAACCTTCTGATTATTTTCGTTTGGCTGAGGGACATTGGTTCCCCAGTCTCTTTGTTGCTAAGTGTGGATTTTCTTTTCCGCCAAATCCTTTATGTCTGGAATTCTGTCAATATTTTGACGTTGTTCCTGCAAGAATAGCCCCCCATGGAGAATAGTTAATGGGGTTCATAGACTAAACCAAATTCATGGAACTCGCATATGAATTCCAGAAATCATGTTTTGTTATAGATGGGCTGTAGGCGATAATACTTTTTATTTAAAAACTAGTTTTTTAAATAGGTCTTTAGTGGTCAATCTCCCGGATGCCAATAGGGATTATTTTGAGCACGGGGTTGTTATAAAAAATTGGCAACATGATCCTTTATCTAGAGATGAAGTGTATCAGGGTCCCAGATACCCTCCCTATGGCAATGGGATAGGTTATTTTAATTTTATTTTATTTATTTTGAGATTATGCTTCCTTTATGTTTGATAAAATGTGCCACTGATATTTTAATTTTTATTTATTTGCAGTTGACAACAAAAGAAAGTGTCCAAAAGAGGCAGACTTTAATATAAGGCACTTAAAACTTATCTGGAGTTTGCATGAGACTGTTGTCGACGAGCATATCAGATCAGCTTCATATCTGCTTCAGTACAAGAGTTACACAACTTCTTTTACTGCTCGTCCGGTGATAAGCGACGCAGGGCCAGTACCAGCTTCTACCAGTTGTTCGCCTGAGTCACACGTTCCTTTAAGTGAAAGGATGAAGAAAAGAAGACATCCCACCCTTTTCGAGAAACCTGCCTCTGGTGCTGGAGAGGCAAAAAGAAGTAAACATGATGTCCCAAAAGGGACAAAGAAAATTGATGCAGCCCCTCCAGTTTCTCCTGCGAAGGTTGCCGAAAAACCTTCAGTGGCCCCGAGCAAGGCTGCTACTCCAGGCGAGGTGATTGTCATATCATCGACCAAGAGTTCTTCCTTGGTCGAAACTATTCCTGTTCTTCCGAAGAGGCTGAAGAAGAGCTCTTTGGTTAATTTGGCTGACACCGTCTCTCAGCCCCCAACTACTGGAACTGGTGTTCCTACTTTTGTTCCCCCGAGCTCTGCCATGAGCTCGATGAAGACTTGGATCATTCCCGAGATCCAAGGTATTGAAGAGAACCTTTCTCGGGACATGGTTACCTAATTGGCTGCTCGCCATATTGCTTCTATAAGTCTTATTGTTTTGAACTTTTCATCTTTCCCTTGTTATATCTGTCTCTGACTTGCTTTTGTTTTCTTTTCACAGTTGGTGAGATGCTTTAATACAATTTTGAAGAAGGATGAAGCTATTAAAGCTTCAAGCTCCTCGTCTGGTATAGAGGAAGCTCTGATGGGTCTGACACGATCTTTGGATGATTCTCGTCAGAAGCATGATGCTGACAAGGATGCTTGGGAGAAGAAACTTACCTCAGCCGAGAAGGAGAAGGCTCAAGTTGTTGAAGTCTCCAAGGGGTTGGAGAAAAAATTAAATGATTTAGAGAAATATAATAAAGAGCTCGAAGGGAAGCTCAAAACTGCTGGGGAACTTGAAGATAAGCTCAAGGTTGCTAAGGAAAAGTTGGGTCAGCTTCAGGAAGTAAGTCGGCAGAAGGAGGAGGTTGAGAGTAAACTGAAGGCTGCAGACAATCTTCTGTCCGAGAAGCTTTCCTCGAAGAAGTTAAAGAGGAAATTGGTTGTGAAGAAATCTTTCAGCGCTGGATGGGATAAGGGGTGGAACAAAGGCTTGGCTGCCATGATGTCGCAAGTCGAATATGGCAGCCTCAAATACTTTAGAGATGGGTGGGTCGCTGCTCTACAGGAGATGAAGGTTGATGAAAATTCTGAACTCTTTCAGCGACACATCCCTGGTCCCCCTCCAACTCCTGAGGATGAAGAAGAGGACGAAGCTGCCTCCGAAGAGTCTTCCATGGTGATGGGAGATCAAGTTTCTCATCCTCCAGCCATCCATCCTACTAATGAGGAACTTCAACAAATCGTTATTTCCTCCGAGCAACTGCCAGTGCTCCCTGAGCAACTTTATGTTCCCTCCGAGCAACCTACCTCCTCGTCCTAGCCTCCCGAGAAGGTTTTGGGAGATAAGGAAAAGGTGTAGAGTTGTTTGGGTTTATCTCTATTTTATTTTTCTTTATCAAATGTAACCCTGAACATGTAACTCTGAATTTTATGATATAATAAAATTTAAACTTTTGTTTTTGCACACTGTTGTTTCTTCTCTTCATGCTCTGTTGGTACTCTTATTGATTATTGCTTTTTCTTCCTCTACTAGTTTCTGGCCAGGATGGAATTATTATCTGCTCACGATACAAATCTGTTGAGGTAATGCAATGAATACTTTAAGGCTGGTCACACAGATCTGAGTGCAGCACAAATCGTCAAGATCCTCGGCCAAGATGCTTCGGAATAGGCAGTTGAAGCTTACCATTATTTGAAGTGTTTGTTTGATCGTGCGGTGGCCAATAATGTAGCTTATTATGATATGATTGAGTATCTCCAAGGCACTCTTGAAGACCTTCAGCAACAGTATAAGGAATCCACTGCCCTCTTGCACGAGGGGTACGAGAAGAAGTACCAACAAATTATTGCTGACAAGCGATACGAGAAGGGTTTTGCTGCTTACGACGTCCAAGAGAGAATGTTGAAAACTGAGGTCGAGGAGCACATGCCAATAACCGAGTTATTGGAGCAAGAAAATAATAAGTTGCAAAGATAAATATCTCAATTAAAATATGTTGCCTCCACCTCAAATGCTTTGATCCCAGTGACTGACGAGGGATTCTCGTTCTTGGAAGTAGAGAACGCCAACCTGAGGGATGAGTTGGAAACCTTTAAAAGAGATGGCCCCTCTACATCTTCTCGTGGATGAGCAAGAGCTCCTCGGGGATGAGCAAGAGCTGCTCAGATTCCTATCTAGGAACAGAGGACTCAATGTGCTCTAGAGAACCAGGCCTTCCAGCTGATGGTGAAGAACCAGGCGTTGGCTGAGATGTCTAAGAAAATCAGGGACCTGGAAGAGCAGCTTTCTGCGCAAAAATCTACCCTGGAGAATAAAGAACTCTTCATCAAAAATCTCCACGAGCAGCTGGAAAGATTGACATATCAATTCCACAAGCAGCCCAGGGAGTTCTGGATGGCTGGCTATAACGAGGCCCTCTACCACTTGGACGATCGTATCCAGAATGCAAATAATGAAGGCTACAAACAGGGATGGTTGAATGCCTTAGGTGTGATGCAACTCGAATAGGGTCATTACCTGTGGGATTACCATAATCCTGGGCTGCTCGACCTACCCGTGCCACCATTCAATCTTGATATGAGTTGGATCCCTTCTCGGGCCATTCCTCGATGTCTGATCTCCAAATACCTCGGCGATTACAATCTCCATTCAAATGTCGAGATATCTCGTCCAAAGCATCTACTAGATCGACCCTCTTTGATGAATATTAGGATGTTAAAAGATCTTAACTTCATAAATTCTCCTCTTGCTTTAAATGATCCTCCTGCTGGCGAAGAACCTGTTTCAAAAGCAGAGGGGAAAAAACCAATAGAGTAGGAATATTAATGTAATAAATTTGTATTTCATTCCTGATGTATTTTGTTCTACATTTAATGAAATAATTTTATTTACAAATCTTGACTGCTATTGTTTTGTGACACTTTACATCTATGCATGTGTATCTGTTAAAAAGATTACAATATTGTGTAATTTGTCGATCAACTTATTGTCGAGTAATTTGAATTTGTGGTAGTCATTTGGCAAAAATGATGTTTTGTTTCTCGACCAACTTAGTAATAATCAAAAATTCTGCTCGATCACTTTCTCGTATTCATAAAATGTTTCGGACCAACCAAAGTCGGTAAATTTTCCTTCTCGACCAACTACAGTTAGTGGGTTTTTATCCCCGACCAGCCATAGTTAGTGGATTTTTCCTCTACGAGGAGCTTTGGCACTTTCTGGAATAATTTTACCTCCCGACCAACTTTAGTTGGCGTTTTTGAGAATATATTTACTTCCTAACCAAAATAAGTTGGCATTTTCAGGAATACATAGTTTTACTTCCCGTAGGAATACATTGTTTTACTTCCCGGAGGAATACATTGTTTTACTTCCCGGAGGAATACATTTACTTCCTAACCAACATAAGTTGGCATTTTTAGGAATACATAGTTTTACTTCCCGGAGGAATACATTGTTTTACTTCCTGGAGGAATACATTATTTTACTTCCCGGAGGAATACATAGTTTTACTTCCCGGAGGAATACATAGTTTTACTTTCTGGAGGAATACATTGTTTTACTTACCGGAGGAATACATTTACTTCCTAACCAACTTAAGTTGGCATTTTTAGGAATACATTATTTTACTTCCCAGAGGAATACATAGTCTTACTTCCCGGAGGAATACATTATTTTCCTAACCAGCATAAGTTGGCATTTTTAGGAATACATTTGTTTCTCAACCAACCTTAGTTGGCGTTTTCGAGAATAAATTTGAGTAGTCCGAGTTCCGAGTTTTGTCGAGTAGTGTGTAGCACTAGTATTCCCCAAAAAACTTTTAATAAAAGGAGAGAATTCGTCAGAATATCTTCATTTTATTCATACTGACGGAACTGCGTTACATGAGAATATACATCACTGATAATACTTGCGCAGATGCTCTGCATTCCATGCATTCTTAAACTCCTCCCCCTCTAAAGTTTCTATTCGGTAAGTTCCTGGTCAAACAACTTCTGTACCTCGGTATGGTCCGTGCTAGTTTGCCTCCAGTTTGTTATGCTTTTGAATCACTTTCTTTAGCACATAGTCTCCTTCTTTCAGGTCGCACCTCTTCACCCTCTTATTGTAGAACAAAGTTGTTCGTTGTTGGTATGCAGTATTCCTGATGGCTGCTTCTTCTCTAACTTCCTCGAGCATGTCTAAATCCAATATTCCCATTATGTCGCTGACAGGGGAATTGAAATTCAATACCCTGTGTGTTGGAAGGCCCAACTCGGTAGGTATAACAGCTTCACTTCCAAACGCCAGCATATATGGTGATTCTCCAGTTGCTACTCGGGGAGTAGTACGATAAGCCCATAGTACTGACTGTAACTCATTGATCTAATTTGCTTTTGTGTCACTTAGTCTTTTCTTCAAGCCATTCAGCAACGTTCTGTTTGTCACTTCAGTTTGCCCATTGTTTTGAGGATGGCCTGGTGCTGAGTGGATCTTTAAAATATTTGACTGATGACAATAGGCAGCGAACTCCTCGTTGTCGAATTGTGTTCCATGGTCTGTGATGAAGGAATGAGGAGGACCATATCGACAAATAATGTTGTTCCAAATAAATTGGTACACCTTATCGTACGTCATATCAATGAGAGGCTCAGCTTCAACCCACTTAGTAAAATAATCCACTGCGACGATGAGGTATTTGAACCTTCCTCTGGTCGTTGGCAGTGGCCCGACCAAATCTATTCCCCACATGGCAAATGGCCAAGGGGAAGTGATGGGTGTCAACAATGCTTGTGGAGTTCTTCGGATGGAGGAAAAGCGCTGACATTTGTCACATTTCTTAGCATAGGCTATGCAATCAGCCCTCATCGTCGGCCAGTAGTCTCCTTGTGTCATCACCCTTTGCAAAAGAGTCCGACCTGCTACATGGGCTCCACAGGACCCTTCATGGACCTCTTCAATTAAATCTTTCACCTCGGAGGGATGTACACATCTTTGCAAACCTGCCATAATTCCTTATCTATATAGAATACCGTTAGTTAATACATACCGAGCAGCTTTAAACTTCACTTTCTTGGCTGCGAGCTTGTCAATTGGTAATTCTCCCTTCTCAATATATGCCCTGATGGGATCCATCCAAGATGGTCCTAAATTAGGGGTAATAAAATTCGTCATCAGGTCTTGGTCTATGCTTCGACTAGCCGACACTTCAATTGAGATTGTTCTTCGTAGCTCGGTACTAGTAGCTGATGCTAATTGGGCTAGGGCGTCTGCTCTTGCATTCTCCATTCTTGGTATTCTAACCAGTTGAATAGCAGCAAATTCTGATACCAACTCCATCACCTTTTCATGATACTTGATCATTAATTCTCCTTTGGCTGCATATATTCCTAACATTTAATTTACGATCAATTGAGAATCACTGAAGACGATAACTTGTTGGGCCTCCATAATTTTTGCCAAATTAAGACCTGCAATCATGGCCTCATACTCAGCCTCATTATTGGAAGCTTTGAATTGGAATCGTAGGGCGTATTCCATGTCGACCTCGTCCGAGATATTCAAAACGATCCCTGCCCCACAACCTGTTGTGAAAGATGAGCCATCTATATATAGCCTTCATATAGGTAACTCGTCTTCAAATTTCTGGTCTGACAGAGTTCCTCGATGAAATATTTGTAGCTTCCTTTCATCCTCCCCTAGTATTTCTTGATCTTTGTCGATCATCTTTTCTTGCCCTTTTACCAACCTGAGCTGGTCTGGGCTTGAATTTGATGATCCTGTAACATCCGCAGGTTGATCAGCGAGCAACTTTTGTTCCTCGGGGGTATCAGGATAGGTGAACTCTGCTATAAAATCTGCTACCGCTTGCCCTTTTAACGATGATCTGGGTTCATAGACTATATCATATTCACCGAGTTCTATTGCCCAGCACATCAATCTTCCTTACTTTTCTTGTTTATGAAGGGCTTGCCTCAATGGCATATCAGTATATACTACTATGGTATGAGCCTGGAAGTATGGCTTCATTCTTCTACTTGCCTCGATTAATGCTAGTGCCAATTTTTCCAGCCTTGGATATCTGATCTCTGCTCCTCGGAAGGCCTTACTTGTGTAGTAGATTAGTTTTTGTACTCCATTCTCCACTCTTATCAATGCTGAACTGACTGCATTCTCGGACACTGCCAGATACAAGTATAATTTTTCTCCCATCACTGGCCTGGATAGCAGTGGAGGTTCTCCCAAATATTTCTTCAAGTCTTGGAAAGCCTTCTCGCATTCATCATTCCACTCAAAAGTCTTTCGGAGCGTCTTGAAGAATGGGAGACATCGATCAGTTGCTCGCGATACAAATCTGTTGAGTGCTGCTACTCGTCCTGTAAGACTTTGCACCTCTTTCTTCATCGTTGGAGATCGCAGCCCTAATAAAGATTTGATCTTTCCAGGATTCGCCTCAATGCCTCGTTGATTGATAATGTACCCAAGAAACATGCCTTCTCGTACTCCAAATATGCACTTCGTCGGGTTCAGCTTCATTTGATATTTATCCAGTTGATCAAAAGTCTGACTTAAGTCAACTAGATGATAAACAACTTTCTTCCTCTTTGTCAGTATATCGTCAACATAGACTTCCATATTGCAACTGATTTGTTCATCAAAGATCTTGTTCATCTGTCGCTGATATGACGCACCTGAATTTTTCAAACCAAAAGGCATAACATTATAACAATAAGTTCCCCTAGGGGTAATGAAATAAGTACTCTCCCTGTCTTCAGGTTTCATTTTAATCTGATTGTAACCAGAATAAGCATCCATGAAGCTCAGTATCTCGTGTCCTAAGGTAGCATCCACTAGTTGATCAATTCGGGGCAGTGGAAAGTGATCCTTTGGACATGCTTTGCTGAGGTCGGTGAAGTCTACACACATCCTCCATTTGTTGTTCTTCTTTTTCACCATCACCACATTTGCTAACCAGTCTGGATATTTAACATCTTCAATAAAACAAGATTTCTGGAGCTTCTCGACTTCCTCCTGTATAGCTTGATTCTTCTCGGGACTGAATACTCTTCTTCTATGCTTCACAGGCTTGATCTCCTTATTCACATTGAGTTCGTGACATAAGAAATTTGGGTCTATCCCAGGCATATCCTCATGACTCCACGCAAAAGTTTGCTTTCTGCTTCTTAGGAAAGTTATCAATTACTATTTTAGTGAGGCTTCCAACGACGAACCTACTTGAGTAGTTCGTTCAGGGTGTTCGTCGTCCAGGATGATGTTTTCAGTAGCTTCCACCACTTGACCCTTCACGAGTTGCGACTCATCTCTAGGATCCAATGTTTCAATTTCTGCACGTTCATCCACTTTACAGGTGGTGGTCTTTTTCCTTGATTCCTCCAGTTCCTCTTGCTCGGTGGATGAATAATAGCATTCCTGAGCTACTTTCTGATCACCTTTCACAACTCCTACTCCAAAATTTATTGGAAATTTTAGGCACTGATGTACCGTGGATGTTACAGCCTCGAACTTCTTCAATCCTACTCTTCCCATGATGATATTGTATGATGATTGAACATTATTATCCATCACAAAAAAACGTATTATTTATGTTCGACAAGCAGGCCACGTACCAATGAATATATCCAATTTGATCGTCCCAAGTGGAAATACTTTCTCGCCAGCAAAACCGAGGAGGGGTCTATGATAAGGCTCCAGTTGAGATAGCTTTAGATTTAAACTGTCGAAGCACGAGTAGAACATGATGTCTGCCGAGCTACCATTGTCTACCAGTACTCTTGAAATCATTACCTCCTTCATCCTCATTTTGATCACCAATGGGTCATCATGAGGATATAGAACACATGCGAGGTCGTTCTTTGAGAAGACAATGACCAATTTCTCTTTGTTTACCTTTCTCGGGCGATCCTCTTCAGCTAAATTTATTCTTGAATGTATGAGCAAGCTTGAGCCTCACAGAGATAAGATTTTCTTTCTGCAGTAAGGTCTCCTCCTCCTGCATCTCCACATGTAATAACATTACAATCAAATGACCCAAAGCGTATTGAAAATATATACCTCACGTTCTGGCTGCCTTGGTCTCTTGGGAAGATCGGGGTTGTCTTTTGGATCAACTTCATGGTCTCTGTTCTTGTTCTCCTCTGCTCGACGAGGAGATCTAGACCTCTCTCTTGCTCAGTCGTTGTTTCTTTTATCATTCCTCCGATAAACATACTTTGCCAGTTTTCCTCATCTGATGAGTGTTTCGATCTCATTCTTAAGAGCTATGAAATCTTTAGTCATATGGCGATGATCTTTGTGAAACTCGCAATATTTTGCCTTATTTCTTCTTTCGGGGTCTGCCTTCATTTTCTCTGGCCAATTTAATTCTTCGTTGTTCTTGATTTCTTCTAGAACGTGGTAGATGTCTTTCTTCAAAGGAGTATAATTATCAAAATTTTTCAATATTTCCCATGTCGACCTTGTTCTTGAATGTTTGTCATTACCATTGTTCTTATGCTCTTTCTTTTTAGCTTTATCACCTTCCACCTTGGTTTCTTTGGCATCCATATTCTTCTTCGCAGCCATAGCCTCCTCGGCATTCATAATCTTGGCCGCTTTTCCCATCAGATCTGACATGGTTCTAGGTGGATCTTTGGCCAAAGTGTAGTACAACTTGTTGGGCAGTAGTCCACTCATCAAGGCGGTAATTGCTGTCTTTTCCTCATAATCAATGACTTCGAGCTTCTCGTTATTAAAACGAGTTATATAATCTCTAGTACTTTCACCAGCTTTTTGTCTAACATTTAACAAATGCGCTACTCGTTTTATAGGTTTTGCCCCAAAACAGAAATTCCCAATGAATAACTCGGCCAGTTGAAAGAAAGTTGAGATCTTACCCCGAGGAAGATTATTATACCACATTTGAGCAGATCCGGTAAGAGTTCTCGAGAATGCTCTGCATCTCATCTCATCTGGAACAGCATAGATGTCGGCTGCAGCTTGGTATTGTTCTATATGAAGGACAGGGTCGGTCTTTCCATCATATTTGGGGGTCACAAAAATTGCTTTAAACTTTGATGGTGTTGGAAAATCTACAATAGCCTGGACAAAAGGTGTTCCTCGAATAAAATTTCATTGTAGAGGGTTCTTGGCTTTAGCCATTTCCCCTAATCTATCCTCCAGCCTCTGAATAGAGCCTTTCCATGCATTATTTCCTTCCTCGGGCCTGTTGGTTCGAGCAACTGATCGAGTTGATGTGGCTTCCTGGGATCTATCTTGACGAGCAGCTGGTCGTGACTGGGCAGATCCTTACCTTAAATCTGATGGTCGTCGAAAACTCCTCGATGCGACTTTAGGAGGACTTCTACTCCTTCTAGGTCCTAATCGATCAAAAGGTGATACCCTGTTTAACCTCTCTAGCGCACTAGTCCTTTTTGGAGAGAGAGTGATACGTTGTTCGGTATCTGTATCCCGCACTGACGAAGTTCGTCCAGGTTAATAAGAAAAATCTTCAGATTCCTCAGTACGATATGAGTTAGTACGCCTAGTACGTGAAGAAGGTAAACGGGTATTTATTTGAATACTTCGTAATCCTGAATGGGTTGGTGCACCGCCATAGAGGGTTTGTATGAGTTGTCGCATAGTTTCTTGCATGACGGTTTGGCCCTGAGCCAGATTTGTCATTATTCTAGCAAGATCTGGCATATTAGGCGAAGCAGACGAATTTGGAGGGCTTTCAGCGTTTCGATTGCTGGGTTCTGGAATATCAGCCATTTGTGATGAGTTATTTTTTATGAAAAATGATATTACCAGTCATTTCCCACAGACGGCGCCAATCTATTGATGTAAAAAATTAGATTAGATGTAATTATTTAATCACAGATAAATAAAATGAGACAAAGAACTTTTAAAGTGGTTCAGCCGTATAAGAATCGCCTACATCCACTGTTTTTGTTATTGATGATTGTTTGGGAATTCTCGATTACAAGTTCAATCAAGAAATTCCGATCCCCCTCTAATGAGGTTGATACAATGTATTTATAGCCCTGAGACTGTAATGTGAAAGGGTAATACATTAAATGTTGTACATGTGAAAGGGTAATACATTCAATGCCCCTTAAGTGTATACTTATGAATGATAAGCATTTAATGAACAGTTAAACTGTTGGTTATCCGGCTATTAATGTTTGTCCGAGGTGCAGCTCGGACCGCCTAAGCTGCTCGGACCGCCTAAGGTTCCTCGGTGCTCAAAGTTCCTCGGTACTCAAAAGTTCCTCGGAGAGTTCTTATAGGTCGGAGCGTCTGAGTTACTCAGGAAAGCAGTGTTCCTCATTGTAGTATGGTTCCTCGGAGCGTCTGAGTTCCTCGAAAATGTTTGTTGTTGCCACGTAGATTGCCACGTGTCTTCACTCGATTGATCCATGTCAGCAGACTAAATTTGGTATCAACAATATGAAAGAGTGAGAATGCGCTTAGTGATATTGGATTTAAGAATCAAATCCCAAAAGGGGATAACTCTAAAGGTTCATATGAGTAATTGAACCATATTATGGATTGAGAATAAAAAATGTTGATTGATGTGCATACGGATATAGAAAATATTCTTAATGATGATTAACTTGGGAGATGTCTCACATAAATGAGTAATGCTGATCGAGGTGCATTAGGATATAGAGAATATCCTCAACGTAAATAGAATTGAGAGACAATTCATATAAATAGAAGTTATGTGTGAACTTCAAGTGATAAATAATATAGTGTATACTAAGTGGGGAAGTTATGTGAGTTATTGACGATTAGTATATCGAGAGAGAAATATACTAAATAATGATATTATTTCAGTTGCGCCTAAAAGCGTACTATGAGTATGAAACAGTGTGATATATATACCTTATATGATGGTATATATTTATATGATGTGATGATGTATGTATATCTTATGTGAATGATATATATATATATATAAGTGAAGCATACCCCCTCCTTGCTATCATTGGGAAGTTGCGCGATGTGGGTGAGCATCCTGTCTCGATGAGCAGGGTGTGGATATTCCACAGGTCATAGTCGTCCATTGTGTTAATATGTGATATGCATTATATTTTGGGGGTGAGAAGTCATGGGTATGTGTCGTTCTCGCTTGACCGGTTAGGATCTATGACCGCTTCCCGGACGTTGTGTGTGTGTGTGTGGTCGCGATGTCGGTGATATTAAGTCCGACTGCTGGTCCCCAGGATGGTATATGAGTGATGTCCTGGAAGATGATAGTATTGAGAACCTGCATCCTCTAGTTATAGCTCATTTGGATGGTTATTATATTACTGGTGTGCTTAGTACTTTGGGTATCGAGGGAATAATGGACCTCATCGACCAACATTGCCAAGTAGTAGTGTATTGGGGGGTTCCTTGTTTGGATTTCTCTTGCGAGACGTCCCACGCACGAAACATAGTGTAATGTTGGGAGTGAGGAGAAGTTAGTCCTTAATGCTCATATTTATATATAGTATATCTCAACGATCGACAGTGCCAAGGAGTAGTGTATCGGGGGGGTTCCTTATTTGGATTTCGCTTGCAAGACATCCCATGCACGAAACATCGTGAACTGTTGAGAATTGGTAATAATTAATTAATTAATGTACTCAAAATAAATTGGGTTACATGCATCATGCATTGAGGGCATAATGAATCTTTATAATCAATACTGCCAGAAGTAGTGTATCGGGGGGTTCCTTATTTGGATTTCGCTTGCGAGACGTCCCACGCACGAAACGCAGTGGGAGTAGTTTAGTCCTTAACACTTGGATGCTAATAACTCATATATGTTTATATGCATATTGATGGCATAACTAGAATATGAGAAATTCTAGTAAAGAAAATGTTTATGTTAAGTGAGTAAACGAATAATTGAGATCAATAAGATTTGAAATTGAAGTATATAATTTAGATGTAATTATATGAGTATGAATTAGGAGTAAGTTAAATGGTTTTTAATTGAATATTTCTATTGGGTTTAAGTTAGATTACCTTGCCCAGATAGATTTGGGCACTCAATTGGAGATCATGTGCATACGTTTAGTTACGCTCTATAGTTGAGAGGCGAGTTGGATTTTATAGAGAGTGTGAATCCACCTTAATCATGTCATAATGCATTTATAATTGTTATGAATTTTAATGCACTTTCTATAAAATGTTTTCACCTCGGGCTCTGACCCGTTTATATTTTCTCCTGCTATGTATATATATTGTATTATTTTAGGTGTTCCTCTGTAAGGACGCCATTGATGTTTATCCACCCAGTGTATTCGTGGAGTTGTGGCAGTAGCAGACTGTTGAGGTATTTTGTTTTAGTCGATTCCTATCTATTATGTATCTAGATTGGGATTCAGTTTGTATATTGGGTTTATACCCAAGTGATGTAGATTTGCACCTTTATATTTTCTCTCCCAGAGTTCTTTATTGTCTGTGACCCGACAGCATATTCGGGTATTTTACTTTGTACATTGTATTGTACTCTTTTATGTTATTGGATCTAGTATGTGTCGCTCATCATATTTAGATGTAGTATTGTTAGTTAATGATTGCATGGTTGGTTTTAATTGGTGTTAAATAAAAAGTTTTAAATTTTTTACACCCTCTTTTAGTATGTAATGGGTGGTTAGCTGTGTTTATTATTAGGATCGTCAGTAGATGCAGATAATGATCCACTTGAGATTCATGATTATTTTAGTATAGGGATGGACACCCGTTATTATTTTAAGCGGGTTGTCACAGGTGGTATCAGAGCATTAGGTTTTAGTGTATTTAGGATCTGTGTGGGTTACTGCGATCTTCCGTAAGCTTTCTTGATGTAGAGCCTTATTATTAGGACTATTGTGTTCACACGTCCATATTTCTTCTGTGATGAGAAAACATTTGAAAGGCATTCTGATACAATTGTTCTTGTTTCATATGCCACCGAAGAGAGGTCATTAAGTCAAGGCAAATAAAGGGGATGAGAGTGTGGAACCCCAATTGCCTCCCAGGACTATGACTACATATGAAGTTGCCAATATTGTAGCACAAGAAGTAACTGCTACCATTTCTATGATGGCGCAGCAACCTACCGTTCAAGCAGCCCAAGCCCATTCAGGACCATCTTTATGGGAAGGAGTTCGGGAAAATTTTAGTAAGGGGCATCCTCCAGAGTTCTTAGGGTGAGTTGATGCAATGGCTACAAGTCAATGGTAGAATAGTATGCAGGGGAATCTCCGTATGGTTTAGTGTAGTGAGGTGCATAAATAATTTTCATCCACCTTTAAGTTAACGGGAGCAGCTCTCCAATGGTGGGAGTCTGTCACCACATTAGAACAGAGATTTACTTTGCCTATAACAAATTTTTGGGAACTCTTTGACCGAAGGTATTTTCCTTCCCCGATTCAGAAGGAAATGAGGAAGAAACTGATGAATGTGTTTCAAGGTAATAGAACGGTGGTAGAATATGAAGAAGAATTTACTCAATGGGCGAAATTAGTACCTGATGAGGTAAATATGGAAGAGGAGAGTATATCAAAGTTCATGCGAGGGTTAGATTGGAGAATTCAGTAACATTTGTTGGAGAGCCCAGCATTAGAGACTTTCGTCGAGGTAGTGAATGCGACACTTTTAAAGTGTTATGAATATCATCTTCGTTCGCAGGGGGTGAGAACTTTAGAGATTCGGGTTCATCAAGTAGGTCTGGCAAAGAGAGTGCCAGTAATGCCAGTGGATATAAGTCCAACTACAGAGAGTCACAACGGCGTTTTGTCCTCAAGGTGGGCCGAGAGGAATTACGGGTAGATGTTTCTTTTGTAAGGAAATAGGTCATAGAAAGAGAGATTGTCCTATAAGAGGTAAAGGATCACGTTTTGATGAAGTTTTAGAAGTGCAACCCTTACAGCAGATTCGAGGTCATTTTAGGCCAGCGGACTTTGTTTGGGAGCCCAATGACGAGGAGAGGAAATCGAACTAGAGAGGGATGATGTAAGTTATTTTCCTTTGTGAATAGGATTATTACTATATGAAGTTTTGAGAATATCATATGGGAGATAGTTATGAGAGGGTAGTGCTATAACCCTATTATGTATGGAATGACCCGAAAGGGAATTTTGAGCAAGTTAGGCTCTTATAAAATTATCTTTTGAGAGAATAGATTATTTTGTAATGTGCTCAAAGAGAGATATAAACTTTGTTATGAATGTAAGAATTGTATTGTGTATCGTGTAGTAATGATAAAGCTACTTATCTTTATATAGTCATGTTAGACTTATATAATTATTGTATTCCAGTTATGGAAGAGCCTAGTAAATGGCAATATATATTAATATGGTGTGAAAGATTATTTCTGAAAATAATTCAGAATTTTGTGGACTATTGCGGGGCAGGAGATTTTAGCTCATAATCATGCTAATTTTTGTGAGCTATATGTTGTTATGTGTATGATGATTGTTAAGACCTTGTGTTATGGGCATAAGGTATTTTATATATGTATCGAAAGACATAAACCGTTTTTAAAAAAAAAACTGTTTTAAAAAAATCAAACTTTTTATAGGCCTTTGGCCATATCAAAATGATTTATACAAAAATATTTTTAAACTCTAGTCCGGATCTAACAAACTCTCAATCCTCGACGTCGCTACATATTAGTGTATTGGGAGGGTTCCTTGTTTAGATTTCGCTTGCGAGACCTCCCCCTCATGAAAGTGACGAATGTCAGGAATTGAGAGGAGTTATTTCTTTGGACCATTCAAAATTTTTATACTATTAATATGCTAGTATGATTTATATATCTTTAGAATTGTGGAGCTTTTGGAGCAAGTGAAGCCTAATCATGTTTGTATGAGTAAAGCTCGAATAAAAGGTGTATGGGCGCCCTAGTAGTTAAAATTTGGTTTTATAACAATTAAAATAATTCGTCGTGAGAAGTGGGAGGTTTGGGTATAGTGTTTGTGAGGATGAGTGTAGTAGGAACTAGTTGAGCTTTGGAGTATTAGGCTTAGCTAAATTTCGAGGATGAAATTCTTGTAAGTAGGGAAGTCTATAACAACCCGAGATTGTAGAGACGATAATTTATTCACTTTTGGGAGAAATAAGTATTATTTAATTGGAGATTAATTAAATTGGCATTTGAGGTCAAAATTTGAAGATGTTAGAAAGTGTTTCGAATGATGGTTGTGAGGGTGTAGTTGTTTTCGGAAGGGTCGAGAAAGTCTAAATGACTGTACTTGGGGTCTGTTTAGGTTCCAAAATATTTTAAGTTCGTTTGGCTTGAATTAAAGTTATTGAGTCATTTAAAGTGTGTATTATCATTTAAAGTGTGTATCTTGGGAGACAAGGCTTATTAAGGCTACAGGAGAAAAAATTCTCCTTAGAGATAAAGAGAAGGAAAGAGAGAAATAGAAAGGAAGAAGAAAGAAGAGAGAAAGAGGTTAAAAATTGGGAGATTTCGTCCAATCCGTGACTTCGAGGAGGATTCAGATCCTACGAACTTGAGGCAAGTGATTAACTTGCTAAATACCTGTTGTGTACTATTTATTTCATGATTTGTGGATGTAATTTCTGAGTTTTGGGATAAATTGTTAAAACCTAGATTTTTGGATAAATCTTAGATTTGTTATGTAGATAATGGATTTGAGGTTAGAAATTAGTTGAGATGTGTTCTTGGATGAATTTTAATGTTATATATATGATTGGGTTGAAGAGAAATGAAGAGAAGGTGATTTAAATTTTTTTTGGGGATTTTTGGCTTTTATGAAAATAGCCATTTCCATAGCCCTTAAATAGACCGAATCGATCCGGCCCTAACCCGAATCGATTTGGAATGTTCCAGCTTGACATGTCTGAGTGAGCGAATCGATTCTTCCCCAACCCGAATCGATTCGTCCTGAGACAGAATCACAGGTCTTATGACCCGAATCGATTCGAAAATAGGGCAATTTCAGGGATGTTTTTCTAGGGTGAATTTCATAACGTTTTATTCGAGGTTATCAATTGGTAACCTCTATAGGAGTTATGAGAAGTATGTTTTGGAGACTTTTAGGGAGTTTCCCTTAGAAGAAGATTTATTGGAGTCATATTGACGTAATTTGAGAAAATACCTATTTGAGAGTATAATATAGACTAAGTGGGGAAGCCCACTACCATTGAGATTTCTATTTGTAAATAATTATGTAAATATATGAAAGAGTGAGAATGCGCTTAGTGATATTGGATTTTAGAATCAAATCCCAAAAGGGGATAACTCTAAAGGTTCATATGAGCAATTGAACCATATTATGGATTGAGAATAACAAATGCTGATTGATGTGCATACGAATATAGAAATTATTCTTAACAATGATTAACTTGGGAGATGTCTCACATAAATCAGAAATGCTGATCGAGGTGCCTTAGGATATAAAGAATATCCTCAATGTAAATAGAATTGAGAGACAATTCATATAAATAGAAGTGATGTGTGAACTTCAAGTGAGAAATAGTATAGTGCATCCTAAGTGGGGAAGTTATGTGAGTTATTGACGATTAGTATATCGAGAGAGAAATATACTAAATAATGATATTATTTCACTTACGCCTAAGAGCGTACTATGAGTATGAAACAGTGTGATATATATACCTTATATGATGGTATATATTTATATGATGTGATGATGTATGTATATCTTATGTGAATGATATATATATATATATATATATATATATAAGTGAAGCATACCCCCTCCTTGCTATCATTGGGAAGTTGTGCGATGTGGGTGAGCATCCTGGCTCGATGAGCAGGGTGTGGATATTCCCCAGGTCATAGTCGTCCATTGTGTTAATATGTGATATGCATTATATGTTAGGGGTGAGAAGTCGTGGATATGTGTCGTTCTCACTTGACCGGTTAGGAGCTATGACCGCTTCTCGGACGTTGTGTGTGTGTGTGGTGGCGATGTTGGTGATATTGAGTCCGACTCCTGGTCCCCAGGATGGTATATGAGTGATGCCCTGGAAGATGATAGCATTGAGAACCTGCGTCCTCGAGTTATAGCACGTTTGGATGGTTATTATATTACTGAGGTGCTTAGTACTTTGGGTATCGAGGGCATAATGGACCTTATCGACCAACATTGCCAAGGAGTAATGTACTGGGGGGTTCTTTGTTTGGATTTCTCTTGCGAGACGTCTCACGCATGAAACGCAGTGTTATGTTGGGAGTGAGGAGAAGTTAGTCCTTAATGCTCATATTTATATGTAGTATATCTCGACGATCGATAGTGCCTAGGAGTAGTGTATCGGGGGGGTTCCTTGTTTAGATTTCGCTTGCAAGACGTCCCACGCACGAAACGCTGTGCACTGTTGAGAATTGGGAATAATGAATTAATTAATGGATTAAAAGAAATTGGGTTACATGCATCATGCATTGAGGGCATAATGAATCTTGATAATCAATACTACCAGAAGTAGTGTATCGCGGGGTTCCTTGTTTGGATTTCTCTTGCGAGACGTCCCATGCACGAAACGCAGTGCAGTATTAAGAATTGGGAGTAGTTTAGTCCTTAGAACTTGGATGCTAATAACTCATATATATTTATATGCATATTGATGGCATAACAAGAATATGAGAAATTCTAGTAAAGAAAATGTTTATGTTAAGTGAGTAAACGAATAATTTTGATCAATAAGATTTGAAATCGAAGTATATAATTTAGATGCAATTAGATGGGAGTGCGTCTCCACCTTAATCATGTCATAATATATTTATAATTATTTTGCATTTTAATGCACTTGCTATAAAATGTTTTCACCTCGGGCTCTGACCCGTTTATATTTTCTCCTCCTATGTATATATATTGTATTATTTTAGGTGTTCCTCCACAAGGACACCATTGATGTTTATCCACCCAGTGTATTCGTGGAGCTGTGGCAGTAGCGGACTGTTGCGGCATTTTTTTTAGTCGATTCCTATATTTTGTGTATCTAGATTGTGATTCATTTTGTATATTGGGTTTATACCCAAGTGATGTAGATTTGCACCTTTATATTTTCTCTCCTAAATTTCTGTATTGTCTGTGACCCGACAGCATATTCGGGTATTTTACTTTGTACATTGTATTGTATACTTTTATATTATCGGAGCTAGTATGTATCGCTCATCATATTTAGATGTAGTATTGTTAGTTAATGGTTGCATGGTTAGTTTTAATTGATGTTAAATAAAAAGTTTTAAATTTTGTAAACCATCTTTTAGTATGTAATGGGCGGTTAGCTGTGTTTATTGTTAGGATCGTCAGTAGATGCAGAGAATGATCCATTTGAGACTCTTGATTATTTTAGTATAGGGTTGGCCACCCGTTATTATTTTAAGCGGGTTGTCACAGTAATATATTTATCCCAAGCTCATCTCCTCACTCTCGATGTGGATATATCATACGGGTATTCTCGATTACCCCAATTTGTAAATTAAGTCCTTCTCGACCCTAACCCACCCATTAACTTATGGTGTAAAAATTTTCTCAGTGCATCCTTCGTAGAACTACCTAGCTCCACTGGCCATATATCGTATTAACTCTCAGGTTAAAGTGTTTCCTCTACTCGTTTAATAATTTAACATTTAAAATCGATGCACTAGCATCCAACTACGTCTCGCTATTCCTAACGTTTATTACGATCCATGTCAGTAACCTCCCGTAACAAAGTTCAAATGAACTTTCCCCATTCCACTATCCCTTAGAATTGCCAGTCATCGAAATTTTTGCATCCTAAGCACATAACCAAGATAACACAATTTTGTTTCACAACAATAAATTAAATAATCTATTCCCATGTTTCTCAAGGCGTCACATGATACGATGCTCTCACTATCACTAAGTTCTCAGCACGTAAAAAATAATGAGCTAAAAACTCTCCACTCAACAGTGAATAAACACACACTATGGTAGTATTAACGATACCACTACTAAACCCATTTCACATGTGACTATATTACTAATAACCTATTGTGACTCGCTCTTGTCACATAAAAGAGATCCCAATCACTCTGAGATAAAACTCATGCCTTAAATTGCCAATACTACTTGCGGTTCAAATGGTTCTTGGACATGAAACCCTCGTCTCAACCAAAACTTCTTATAATTATTACCCCTACTTAACATCCCTTCCTTGTTCCCCAATTCTCTCCGGACAATATCCACACATGTGTTCCTACTATTTACATCGAAGACACCTCTCTGTGTCATTCCCATTTTCCTAGCCCCATTGTCCTTGTCGAGGTTGTCCTTCTCACTGACTTAATAGACTTGACCCTGATTGCTACCTCCGTTACCCCTTTGGCTCCTCTGACCCTATGGAACTCGTTGCTGGCCTTAATGAACCTGACTGAATTCATCGTCACCTGGTAAGGATTCCTTTGGTATCAACCATTAAAATGGGTTCTCTACCGGTACACCCTCCTATGGTGCCTCACTATCACCGTTAAATCTAGTTTTTTTTCCTTCAGTTAGGTTCTCCAACACTCTTGGTTCCTTTTTCAAGGAAGTATTGATTTTAATTTGTAAACATACAACCTTGATGATAACAACACTAGCTATCCTAGTCGGATTTTCCCATCCTAGCTTGTGCATTTCACCCACGAGTCCAATATCAACTTTCTGACGTATCCACCTCATTAGGTAAGAAGTTCGCTAAAATTATCAACTCTTTTCATGACCGTCCATTATACGACCCTTTTGAAACAAGTCTTGAAATCTCCTTTGCCTTTCTTATTTAAGAAGTTGATGAGAGGATTTTTGGTCAAACCGCAACCCCAAATTCCTAGTTATTCATGGTATCCCTCCATGGTTATGGTGACCAACTCCCACTACTACAACGTCGCTCGTATGAGTTAAAATTTTGAGCCCAAAACTTATTGTTGGGTGCCATTGCACTCCACCCTACGCAATTATCTTTGGATATTCTCCTCCCATTTCTATGGTGACTCCTATTATGGTTCCCGTTCTGAGAATATTTAATGGCTTCTGCTGAGCCTCCCCTCCTGACGTCCTTCTAACGTCCCTCACTAGTCGTCCCAAAATTGTTCAGTGTACAAAGCCTAACCGAACTCATATAGGAATCACATCAACTGTACTTAATAGCAGGAGAATATAAGTCGCATACATGAAGGAATACAACAATCCTATAATAATGCTCTATATCAAAGAACGCTACGCTAAAACGTAATAAGGCGCACAGATCCTAAGGACTCTATAACTTGTTGCTCTGATACCATCTATGACACCCCTCTTACTAAAATACCGGGTGGCCATCCCATGATCAAAGTAAAACGTTGGTCTCATATGGCTCATTCTTAGTGTAAGGACACAAATTTCCAATTGAGTCCTGTGTAGTTTTGGCTCAATTCTAGACAAAAATATTTTAGGCATAGGATAGAGTAATTCACCATACTACAAGCCTATTATGTGTTTGTTGAAGACGTAGCGGCCAAGTTTAAAGCTTCATCAAAATGCCGAGTTTAATGTGCTTCGTTTCTACGTCAACAACATTGGTTACATTGCTCCTGAGGCATGAATTCATTTTAATATATATATATATATATATATATATAGGATCTTGGAACAATTTATATTGGGTGTACTTTGTTTTTAAAACTGTTGTTTATTTTCAGAAAGATTTTATTAAAATTTTAAAATATAGTATATAAAGTTTCTGGGCTAAAAATTGAAATTTACACTTTCTGGACGTTCGTTCGAATTGTCGTTCGAACGAGTTTTTCGTTCGAACAATAATGTCATTGGAACAAGTTTGCCAACGAGTTCCCACATTGACCTCTGGAATGTTGTTCGAAGTGTCGTTCGAATGAACATGATGTTTGAACGAGATTTCTAACAAGTTCACAGTGGAACTTTGTTAGAAGTCTCGTTCGAACGAGACTTCATTCGAACGAAAAAACTCGTTCGAACGAGTTTTGGAGGGAACAGTTAATTGGCAGTTTTGAGCAGTTTTTTCCCACTTTCCCACTACTTTTTCCACTAACTCTTTTCCTGAATATCTAAGTGTGGGAACCAAGACTTTTAACTTAACTTTATCATATCATACAACCTCCAAGAGAGAGTTTGAGAGCTTCAACTTTCCAAGAAAAAGTTCATGTTTTGAGTGTCTAATTCTCAAGAAAGAATCTGTTAACACTGTAGTTTACAACCATTGTTTATTATACCAATCTTCCTTTATATATATACTTTGCTTTGAGTTTTGGCACCGATTTATCTCTATATCCGTTGGAAGAGAAGTTTGGGTTTTCTTCTAAATCCCACAAAGAAGAAGAAGTTTGTTTTGTTGCTGCATTCTCACGTGGTGAAAGGCACCATGTGTAGTTTGCGGTGTACCTATTGTATCGTTGGTGGATTCTAAGATTCCGGTGCAGCTCCGAGGTTATCAACTAGGCGGAGGTGTTACAAGAAGACATGTCAAGGCTTGAAAGGGGTCGAGTCGAGGAAGTAATTCGTCTGTCTTGTAATTATAAAACCCCACTTAGTGGACTTAAGGCTACGATCGTCCGAGGTTTTTCCTCGTACATTTCGGCGTAGTGATTCATTGTTTAATTTATCTTGCTATATCACCTAGAACGCCAGCTTAGGTAAAAAGATAAAATTTGGTTTTATCACTGCTTGTTTAATTTGGTGCTAAATTAAATTTGGGTAATGTGTAGTTAATTTAATTCAAATCATTAATTTAATGTGTTAAAATTTGGTTTGGCCTAACTTGGGAATATTGAAAATATGACTTAGGCTAATTTCTAGGGCTTGGATTAAATTAATTTGGTTTAAGTGAAATTATAATTGTGTGTGTGTGTTTAATTTAATTTCATGTTGTTTAATTTTAATTTGAAAATAAATTAAAATTTGTTGTTTAATTGAACCATTAACGCATAAATTATTTCGTTAAAGATGCTTTAAATATTTTAAAATTGGGGGCCTATTGTTCCAACAAGTGGTATCAGAGCCAAAACGATATATTATTTCGTTAAGGATCCTTTAAATATTTTTGGCTAAAATGGAATTTTCCCCATTCTCAAAATTTCCTATTTTCTATGGCTCTAATTATGCGTACTGGAAAGCGGGTATGAAATCGGCACTTTAATCTATCGATGAAAGGGTTTGGTTATCTGTAGTAAACGAGTGGTCTCCACCAACTCATTTAGTAGATAATGAACGTGTTCCCAAACCGCCCGATAGATGAAGTGAGAATGAGTTTAAACTTTCAAATTTTAATTCCCGAGGTTTAAACGCCTTGTTTAACGCTATCACACCGGATGAATTCCGACGCATTATGACGTGTGAGACCGCTAAAGAAGCATGGGATATTTTACAACTCATTCATGAAGGTACAAGTGTCGTAAAAGCTTTGAAACTCCAAAACCTCACCACTCAATTTATAACCATCAAAATGAACGAAAAAGAAACTTTTGATGAATTTTATGCTAGACTTTCCGATATTGTTAATTAATCTTTTAACTTAGGAGAGAAAATACCCGACAACCGAGTAGTAAAGAAAATTTTAAGGTCCCTACCCAATAGATTTATTCCAAAAGTGACCGTTTTAAATTCTTTACCAACCTTAGCCTCTACGAAATTAGAAGAGCTTGTAGGTGATTTACAAACCTATGAACTGGACATGTTTCCTTCTAAAACTAAAAAGAAAATTGAAAAGGGCGTTGCTTTAAAAGACCGAAAAGAGGAAAAATAAGTAGGAGCGAGAGAGAGAGTGATAGTTACTCGGAAGATATGGACTTGTTTGCTAGGAAATTTCAAAAGTTTCTTAAAATTAAAAAAGATAAATTTAAAAATGACATTAAGAAATTTGAAACTTCTAAGCATGACAATGCCGAGAGGATCCCTAAAACTTCTAAAGAAACTTTAAATAGGGACGAGTCAAATAGGTGTGTGTTTTGGTTGTGAAGGGTATGACCATAAGGCTTCTGAGTGCCCCACTAAAGTAAGGAGAGAGGGTAAGCGACCCATTTCATTTAATGTAACCCTTAGTGATAGTGATAATGAAGAGGGACCCGATTCCCCCACTAAGCCCAACTTTGTGGCATTTATGGATAGTCATGTGAGTGATAGTGAGAACTCATCTTTTGATGAAACTTTAACACATGACACTTCCAAGGTCATAGTTTATGATTCCCTTGTTTTTTATGGCACTGAGAGTGAAGAAGAAAGAGAGAGTGACAATTGTTGGTGTCCGAGGCCCCCCGATTTTATTTTTCTTTATTAAAATTTCCTTTTATATATATTCAAGATGCGAAAGCGTAAAGAAGTGTGATGGTTCAATAACAAACGAATTACCAAAAAAAATATTAATTTCAATTTCAAATTAAACTTAAGTGAAAATTAAATAAACATACACAAATATTAAATTACACATAAACCAATTAATTCAAGTCCTCGAATTTGCCTAAGTCATATTTTTCATTTAAACAAAATAGGCAAAACTAATTTTAACACATCACTTGAATTAAATAAACAATTACCCAATATTTATTTTAGCACCAAAATAAATAAATAGTGATTAAACAAATTTTATCTTTTTAACCTAAGCATGCATTCTAGGTGAGTGCGAAAGATAAAATAAAAACAATAAATCACTACGCCGCGATGTACAAGGAAAAACCCAAGACGGGAAATAACCTCGGACGGCCCTAGCCACAAATCCGCTAGATACGGATTTACTAATACAAGACAGAAAGGCTTACAACACACGACTCGATCCCTCTCAAACCTCGACGCTTCTTCTTGTAGATACCTCTTCCTAGAGGATAACCTTGGATCTCCACCGCGGTCTCGGAATCCACCGATCAGACTGTATATGGTCACCATCACCCGAACTAGGAGCCTTTCTTCAAGTGGGTAAATCAACATAAAACAACTTCTTCTTTGTGGGATTTAGAAGCAAACTAAAACACTATCTTCAATTCGGTGTAGAGATAAACCTGGTGCCAAACTCCAAGAAAGAAGTATATATATAAACTTGGATACATAAAACTATGGGTGAAAACTAGAGTGGTAAATGATTTTCTCTTTGAAAATTAACACTCAAAACTTGATCTTTTTCTCTTTTTGATTTTGCTCTCTAAACACTCTCTAAGAGTTAGAAGGATATCAAAAAGATTAATTTACAAAAGTGATTCCCGAACATATTAAAGTCTGAAAATAGTTGGTTAAGAATCAAGTGGGGAAGTGGGTGAAAACTGCTCAAAACTGCCAGAAAACTGTTCCCGCTGGAAATTTCGTTCGAACGACATCTTGTTCGAACGAGTCTTCTAACGAAGTTCCAGTATGAACGCGTTAGAAGATCGTTAGAAATATCGTTAGAACGACAATCTCGTTCGAACGACATTTTGAACGAAGTTCCAGTATGCCATAATGGGAAGTCGTTGGCAAGTTCGTTCGAATGACATTTTTGTTCGAACGACAAACTCGTTCGAACGACTCTATCGAACGAAAAACCAGAAAGTAGGAAAATTCAATTTTAGCCTAGGAAACTTTATAAACTTATTTAAATTTTTAATTAGAAATCCTTCTGAAAATAAATATGCAGTTTTAGATAGACCTAACACCCAATTAAACATGTTCTAAGCTCCTATATATATAATATTTCATTCATACCTTGGGAGCATGGAACCATAGTTGATGACGTAGAAATGAGGCACGCGAACCGATATATTGATGAAGCTTTATACTCTTTGTCGCTACGTCTTCAACAGACACTTCATAGGCTTGAGAATATTACAAGTAAATACAATCCTATGAATAAATATTTTTGTCCGGAATTGAGCCAAAACAATATATGGACTCAATTGGAAATTTGTGTCCTTACAAATCTCCCCCTTTGGATATTCCGGGACAAAAACCAAACAAAAATCCTAAAGGGCCGTCAAGCTCACTAGACTCAAAACATAACCCACCCAAACTTCACTCAACCCAAGGATCAAACGCTTTGCCATTGAAAGATGCCGCTTTAGAAGAATTCTTGCACACTTAAGAAAACTCATTAAATGCATAGGGAATATCAAAGTATTTAAATCAATTAAAATAAATACTCCCCCAAAATTAATTATCCCCTTTATCAAAATGATTATCCCAAGAAGTTAGCTACTCCCCCTAAGTTAAATCTCCTAAACTTAGATAAGATTATAATAGGATAAGATACCATTTCTCCCCCTATCATCCTCCCCCTTTTTGTTCAGGAATAGGCAAAGGATAAAGAACAAATATAAAAGCATGTTGAAGCTTAAAATGATAGGACATGAGAGCATATGGTCAACAAAAGCATAACTAATCCAAGATAGATACCAAAACTAAGGTATAAGCATAGAAGGACTAGAAATCAAGGCAAAGGAAAAAAAAATATCATATATATATGTACTATAAATATATCAAGAATGCACACGCACATATATATAGATATAAACATACACATGACACAAAATACAATAAGTTTGCACACTCGTATGGCAAAAATGTGTCATATGGAAACGGAAGTGTAGGGGTGTGAACTAGTAACGATTAAATGTAGACCCAATCACTTAAAAACATGTTCACGGAGTTCTCAATTGATTGCAAACTTCATCACATTTGAATATAACCTCATGTGACAATATAAATTGAACTCAATGAACAAACATACACAATGCATACACGCCTAGCATATTGATGATTCAACAAACCAATAGAGTCATGACATGAAATTCGCAACTAGGATAAATGGACATTGTGTAAACCGTTGATATACCATCCAATCTCCCTCAATAAGCATTTATATTAAATTTGAATGACTATATCAATCAAACATAGGCCTTGGCAATTTGTTTTTCATTTTAATGCCATATTTTCTGTTTTTAGGCCTTTGGACCACGTATTTCTTTTAGGTCCATTCAAAACGGTGACTTACAATTGCAAAGGATCACTTAATCCTTTCGGAGCCCTTCCCCGTGCACATTTATATTTATCATGTTTTCATTTTTCACACAAATCTCACGTGCAACGGATTTTGACATGCACTAGTCCTCCTAAGTCACAAATATGTAGATGACAAGATTGGAAGGAGAACACCTCACATAGCTCAAATATACATTTGAAGTTAAAATTTCGAAAGAGCTCGTGCATGTTTGAATATAGGCATATAAAAATAGAATCCGTTTAAAACAACACAAAATCCGACTACTCCATGTAAGCATGGTAAAGAACATAATAAGGATTGATAATCTACACCAAAAGTTCTAGCCATGTGAGAGCGTTAAAGGAGGGATTCAAACACAAGTATATGCCACATAAAGTGTGTCAAACCAAAATATACGCAACATAAAAACTTTTTGAGTTTTTGACATTTATAACCAAAAGTAAAATTATATACTCAAAAGACAAACCAAAAATCATTTGAATTTTTCATTAAGCTTAAATTACTAAGAGATAAAATCCAAATGATAAACAAAAATCTTTTTGTATTTTTCATTTGATGTAAACAAAATGAAGGAAATATAATACAAAAGATAAACAAAAATCATAATTCTAGCATGTGATAAGCATGGAGCATAGACTAGAAAATGATTAAACAAGCATACATTTAGCATATGAATATAACATGACGTACACAAGCTAAAGTATGCAAACACTAACACATTCATCCTTTAGATTTAGCAAGGGAGGAAGCATGTGAAAGTAAATGAGAATCAAAAACCCTATTTTGCAAGGCAACCAAGTCGTAGTAACTTTAACTACATTTGTTGCATTGCGTTGGGATTTTCTAGTAATGCGTTTAAGATCAAGACAAAATTTCCTAAGATGACCTTTTCAACTACAATGAGTACAAGTAAAATTACGTCGAAATTTGGTACCTAAGAAATGATCTCGAAAGACTTTCCTAGTAGATTCTCCTAAAACATTGGTTTTGGCTTTATGAGTAGATTCATTACAAGTATTGAAGCCTAAACCACAAGTGTGATTTTTAATTTGGACCGTTCCTAATATTTTATCTAATTTTTCCGAACGACACTCCAAATCAAATTTGACATTACTAGAGTCTTTTAATTTATTTTGCAATTCTAAAATGTTAGACTCTAATAAAACATTTCGCTCTTCAAAAGCAAGAAGCTCCTTTTTCAAGGATTCTATTAAACCCCTAAGGCTATCTCTCTCGCCTTCTATATATTCAAGCTTCTCTAGAATATTCCTCTCACGTGTCTTAAGGTCTTCTACCAACATGCTATCATCAATGACCTTGACACGCTCTTTTAAACTAGCTTCTAACTTCAAATTTGCTCTTTTCAATCTAATGGATTCTTTATAAAGTTCTTGAAAAAGCATTTTGAAGTTCACTCACATTAACCTCTTCTTCATTTTCACTCTCTCTTTCTTCTCCACTCTCACTATCATAAAAAACAAGAGAATCATAAGCAATGACCTTGGAAGTGTCATGTGTTAAAGTTTCATCAATCGATGAGTTCTCACTATCACTCACATGACTAGCCATAAAAGCCACAAAATTAGGCTTAGTGGGGGAATCGGGTCCCTCTTCCTTATCACTATCACTAAGGGTCGCATTATATGCAATGGGTCGTTTACCCTCTTTCCTTAGTTTAGTGGGGCACTCAGAAGCCCTATAGCGATAACCCTCACAACCAAAACACCTATTAGACTCGTCCCTATCTAAATTTTCATTAATAGTTTTAGAGATCTTCTCGGCTTTAGGGATCTTCTCGCCTTTGTCATGCTTAGAAGTTTCAAATTTCTTAAAATCATTTTTAAATTTATCTTTGTTAAATTTAAGAAATTTTCTAAATTTACGAGCAAACAAAGCCATGTCTTCCGAGTCACTATCACTCTCTCTCTCTACTACTTGTTTGACTTCTTTTCGGGCTTTTAAAGCAACGCCCTTTTCAATTTTCTTTTCAGTTTTAGAGGGAAACATATCTAGTTCATAGGTTTGTAAATCACCTACAAGATCTTCTAATTTCGTAGAGGCTAAAGATGGTAAAGAATTTAAAACGGTCACTTTTGGAATAAATCTCTCGGGTAGGGACCTTAAAATTTTCTTTACAACTCGGTTGTCAGGTATTTTCTCTCCCAAATTAAATGATGAATTGACAACATCGGAAAGTCTAGCATAAAATTCATCAAAAGTTTCATTATCGTTCATTTTAATAGTTTTAAATTGAGTGGTGAGGTTTTGGAGTTTCGAAGCTTTAACGACACTAGTTCCTTCATGAGTTAGTTGTAAAATACCCCAAGCTTCTTTAGCGGTTTCACACGTCATAATACGACGGAATTCATTCGGTGTGACAGTGCTAAACAAGGCATTCAAATCATGGGAATTAAAATTAGAAAGTTTAAACTCATTTTCAGTCCATCTATCGGTCGGTTTGGGAACACGTTCATTTTCAACTAAGTGAGTTGGTGGGGACCACCCGTTAACAACAGACATTCAAACTCTCTCGTCGATAGATTTTAGTGCCGATTTCATTCGCGCTTTCCAATACACATAGTTAGAACCATCGAAAATAGGAAATTTTGAAAATGGGGAAACTTCCATTTTAGCCAAAAATTATTTAAAGGATCTTTAACGAAATAATTTATCGCTTTGGCTCTGATACCACTTGTTGGTGTGCGAGACCCCCCGATTTTAATTTTCTTTATTAAAATTTCCTTTTATATATATTCAAGATGCAAAAGCGTAAAGAAGTGTGATGGTTCAATAACAAACGAATTGCCAAAAAAAATATTAATTTCAATTTCAAATTAAACTTAAGTGAAAATTAAATAAACATACACAAATATTAAATTACACATAAACCAATTAATTCAAGTCCTCGAATTTGCCTAAGTCATATTTTTCATTTAAACAAAATAGGCAAAACTAATTTTAACACATCACTTGAATTAAATAAACAATTACCCAATATTTATTTTAGCACCAAAATAAATAAATAGTGATTAAACAAATTTTATCTTTTTAACCTAAGCATGCATTCTAGGTGAGTGCGAAAGATAAAATAAAAACAATAAATCACTACGCCGCGATGTACGAGGAAAAACCCAAGACGGGAAACAACCTCGGACGGCCCTAGCCACAAATCCGCTAGATACGGATTTACAAATACAAAACAGAAAGGATTACAACACACGACTCGATCCCTCTCAAGCCTCGACGCTTCTTCTTGTAGATACCTCTTCCTAGAGGATATCCTTGGAGCTCCACCGCGGTCTCGAAATCCACCGATCGGACTTTATATGGTCACCGTTACCCGAACTAGGAGCCTTTCTCCAAGTGGGTAAATCAACATAAAACAACTTCTTCTTTGTGGGATTTAGAAGCAAACCCAAAAACTATCTTCAATTCGGTGTAGAGATAAACCTGGTGCAAAACTCCAAGCAAGATGTATATATATAAAAACTTGGATACATAAAACTATGGGTGAAAACTAGAGTGGTAAATGATTTTCTCTTTGAAAATTAACACTCAAAACTTGATATTTTTCTCTTTTTGATTTTGCTATCTAAACACTCTCTAAGAGTTAGAAGGATATGAAAAAGATTAATTTACAAAAGTGATTCCCGCACATATTAAAGTCTGAAAATAGTTGGTTAACAATCAAGTGGGGAAGTGGGTGAAAACTGCTCAAAACTGCCAGAAAACTGTTCCCGCTGGAAATTTTGTTCAAACGACATCTCGTTCGAACGAGTCTTCTAACGAAGTTCCAGTATGAACGCGTTAGAAGATCGTTAGAAATCTCGTTAGAACGACAATCTCATTCGAACGACATTTCGAACAAAGTTCCAGTATGCTATAATGGGAAGTCGTTGGCAAGTTCGTTCGAATGACATTTTCGTTCGAACGACAAACTCGTTCGAATGACTCTATCGAACGAAAAACCAGAAAGTAGGAAAATTCAATTTTAGCCCAGGAAACTTTATAAACTTATTTAAAGTTTTAATTAGAAATCTTTCTGAAAATAAAAACGCAGTTTTAGATATACCTAACACCCAATTAAACATGTTCCAAGCTCCTATATATATAATATTGCATTCATACCTTGGGAGCATGGAACCATAATTGATGACGTAAAAATGAGGCACGCAAATCGGCATATTGATGAAGCTTTATACTCTTTGCCGCTACGTCTTCAACAGACACTTCATAGGCTTGAGAATATTACAAGTAAATACAATCCTATGAATAAATGTTTTTGTCCTGAATTGAGAGAAAACAATATATGGACTCAATTGGAAATTTGTGTCCTTACAACAATGAAGAAGAGGTTAATGTGAGTGAGCTTCAAAATGATTTTCAAGAACTTTATGAAGAATCAATTAAATTAAAAGGAGCTAATTTAGAGTTAGAAGCGTGTTTAAAAAAGCGTGTCAAGGTCGTTGATGATAGTGTGATGGTGGAAGACCATAGGACACGAGAGAGAACTCTTCGAGAGAAGCTTGAATACGTAGAAGACGAGAGAGGTAGCCTTCGAGGTTTAATGGAATCCTTGAAAAAGGAGCTTCTTGAGTTTGAAGAGAGAAATGTTTTATTAGAGTCTAATATCTTAGAATTAAAAAATAAATTAAAAGACTCTAGGAAAGTCAAATTTGATTTGGAATGTAGGTCCGAAAAACTAGATAAAATCTTAGGCACGGTCCAAATAAAAAATGACACTTGTGGTTTAGGCTTCGATACTTGTAATGAATCTACTCATAAAGCCAAAACCAATGTTTGAAGAGAATAACCTAGGAAAGCCTTTAGAGATCAATCCTTAGGTCCCAATTTTCGACGTGTTTTTTACTTGTGCACATTGTGGTCGAAAAGGTCATCTTAGGAAATTTTGTTTTGATCTTAAACGAGTTCCTAGAAAATCCCACCATAAGGAAACCAAGGTAGTCCAGATTCCTATACCCTGAGATAGTCATTCGTCATTAGTTTGGGTTAGGAGATTCGACTTGGTATCTTTACAAGATAGGGTTTTGATTCTCATTTGCTTTCACATGAAACCTCCCTTGCAAAATCTAAAGGTTGAATGTGTTAGTTTTCTTCGCATACTCTAGCTTTTTGTGCTTCATATTATATATCATTGCTAGGTGTATGCATGTTTAGTCATTTTCTAGTCATTGCTATATTTCATATCTAATGCTAGAAATCATGACTTGTTTATCTTTTGTATTATATTTTTTTTGCATTAAATGAAAAATAAAAAAAGATTTTTTTTTATCATTTGGGTTTTTATATCTTGGTAATCTAAGCTTAATGAAAAATTCAAATGATTTTGTTTGTCTTTTGAGTATATATTTTTTATTTTTGGTTAAAAATTTCAAAAAACTCAAAAATAAAAATAAATATTTGTGTGTGTATCTTAGTTTGACACACTTTATGTGGAATATACTTGTGTTTGAATCCCATCTTTTTCTCTCCCATGTGGCTAGAACTTTTGGTTTAGATTGTCAATCCTTATTATGTTCTTTACCATGCTTATATGGAGTAGTTGGATTTTGTGTTGATTTAAATGGATTCTATTTTTATATGCCTCTATTCACACATGCACGACCTCATTTGAAATTTTAACTTCATATGTATATTTGAGATTTGTGAGGTGTTATACTACCAATCTTTTCATCTACATACTTGTGACCTAGGAGGACTAGTGCATGTCAAAATCCATTGCACGTGAGATTTGTGTGAGATATAAAAAATGATGTATCTAAATGTGAACGAGGAAGGGCTCCGAAAGGATTTATTATCCTTTGCGAATAGTAAGCCACCGTTTGTTTGGACCTAAAAGAAATACGTGGTCCAAAGGCCTAAAATAGAATTATGGCATTAAAAAGGAAAATAATTTCCAAGGCCTATTTTTGTTTGATATATTCATTCAAATATATATATTCTTATTGAGGGAGTTTGGATGATATATCAACAGTTTTCACAATTCCCATTTATCCTACTTGCTGTTACAATGTCATGACTCTATTGGTTTGTAGAATCATCAACATGCTAGGCTTGTATGCATCGTGTTTGTTTGTTCATTGAGTTCTATTTATATTGTCACATGAGGATATATTCAAATGTGATGAAGTTTGCAATCAATTGAGAACTCCATGAACATGTTTTAAGTCGTTGAGTCTAAATTTAATTGTTACTAGTTCACACCCCAACACTTCCGTTTCCATATGACACATTTTTGCCATACGAGTGTGAAAAGCTTAACTTTGTTTTGTGTCATTTTGGTGTTTATATCTATATGTGTGTCCTTATGCTTAGCTTGTATCTATTGAGTATACATATATATGATATTTTGTTTAAGTCTTTGCCATGTTTAGCTAGTCCATTTATGCTTCAATTCATAATTGGTACCTTGTTTGTTGCGTAGTTTGTTTGATATCACATGCTTGGAATCTTATTTGTCTATTTGGAATCATTTATTTTCGCATCATAGTTGGTATTCATTTTTACGGATTACTTATGATTTTGTTGCCTATGTGCTTTCATGTTCTCATCACATTATACATTATTGCATATTTAGCTTGTTATCCCGTTATATTTATCCCTTGTTTACTTTCAGGGTAAAATACTTTATTTGGGGGGAGATAAGTTAATTTTTTGATTCTTAAGCCTTTGTCTATTCCTGAACAAAAAGGGGGAGAATGATCGGGGGAGAAATGGTATCTAATCCTATTGTAATCGTATCTTAGTTTGGGGGAGATTTCACTTAGGGGGAGAGCGCTATCTTCTTAGGTTGATCATAGTTAATAAATGGGAGAATTAATTTAGGTGGAGAAATTATTTAATTGCATTTAATATTTTGATATTCCCTATGCGTTTAATGTATTTGCTTAAGTGTGCAGGAATTATATTCTAAGTGGAAACTTTCACCGGCAAAGATTTTGATCCTTGGGTTGTTTTAGTCAAGCATTGTATTTTTATTTTGGGTGGGACATTTTTGTCAGTCTAGTAGAGCTTGACGGCCCTTTAGGATTTTTGTTGGTTTTTGTCCCGAAATAGATAAAGGGGAAGATTTGTAAGGACACAAATTTCCAATTGTGTCCTTTGTAGTTTTGGCTCAATTCCGGAAAAAAATATTTGAGTCATAAGATCGAGTAATTGACTATCCTTCAAGCCCATGACGTGTTTGTTGAAGATGTAGCGACCAAGTTTAAAGCTTCATTAAAATATCGAGTTTAATGTGCCTCGTTACTACGTCAACAACATTGGTTCCATTGCTCCTACGGTATGAATGCATTTTAATATATATATATATATATATATGAGCCTGGAACAATTTATATTGGACGTACTTTATTTTTAAAATTATTGTTTACTTTCAGAAATATTTTATTAAAACTTTAAAGTATAGTATATAAAGTTTCTGGGCTAAAAATCAAAATTTACACTTTCTGGAAGTTCGTTCCAATTGTCGTTCGAACGAGTTTTTCGTTCGAACAATAATGTCGTTCGAACGAGTTTGCTAAAGAGTTCCCACATTGGCCTCTAGAATGTCGTTCGAAGTGTCGTTCGAATGAACATGATGTTCGAACGCTGGAATTTCGTTAGAAGGCTCGTTCGAACGAAAAAACTCGTTCGAACGAGTTTTGGCAGGAACAGTTAATTGGCAGTTTTGAGCAGTTTTTTCCCACTTTCCCATTACTTTTTCCACTAAATCTTTTCTCGAATATCTAAGTGCGGGAACCAAGTTTTTTAACTTAACTTTTTCATATCATACAACCTCCAAGAGAGAGTTTGAGAGCTTCAACTTTCCAAGAAAAAGTTCATGTTTTGAGTGTCTAATTTTTCAAGAAAAAATCTTTTAACACTCTAGTTTACACCCAATGTTTATTATACCAAGCTTCCTTTATATATATACTTTTCTTGGATTTTTGGCACCGATTTATCTCTATATCCGTTGGAAGAGAAGTTTGGGTTTGCTTCTAAATCCCACAAAGAAGAAGAAGTTTGTTTTGTTGCGTCATTCTCACATGGTTAAGGCACCATGTGTGGTTGACGGTGTACCTATTGTCTCATTGGTGGATTCCAATATTCCGGTGGAGCTCCGGGGTTGTCAACTAGGCAGAGGTGTTTACAAGAAGACGCGTCAAGGCTTGAAAGGGGTCGAGTCGAGGAAGTAAGTCATATGTCCTGTAATTGTAAAACCATACTTAGTGGACTTAAGGCTAGGGTCGTCCGAGGTTTTTTCCCGTTGTGGGTTTTTCCTCGTACATCGCAGTGTAGTGATTCATTATTTAATTTTATCTTGCTATATCACTTAGAACGCATGCTTAGGTAAAAAGATAAAATTTGGATTTATCACTACTTGTTTAATTTGGTTCTAAATTAAATTTGGGTAATGTGTAGTTAATTTAATTCAAGTCATTAATTTAATGTGCTAAAATTTTGTTTAGCCTAACTTGGTAATATTGAAAATATGACTTAGGAAAATTTCTAGGACATGGGTTAAATTAATTTGGTTTAAGTGAAATTATAATTGTGTATGTGTTTAATTTAACTTCACGTTGTTTAATTTTAATTTGAAAAGAAATAAAATTTATTGTTTAATTGAACCAGCAATGCTTCCGCGTCTACTTAAAAGGAAATTACTTTTTGTGAAGTATAAGAATTTTAAAATTGGGGGCCTATTGTTCCAACACTTAGCGTCACAGTCGAAAACTTTTTAAGTTACTAACCACCTAGTAATTTAATTAAACTCGTTCCAAATATTATCTTTTATTAATTAACAACGAGCGAAAAATAAATAATAATAAAACCATCAACACAACTAATAACTGAATACCACATAGATGAATAACATAAATCAAGATAACTGAATCAACTATCGGTTCAACAGTAAAATACAACAGTAACTAAAATAATAACATGGATATACAAAGTCCGATAAGTAAACTAAATACAAAATATGAGGGTGACATGCCCAAATGAGTGCTGAAGTAAAGTCCCTACACTAAGAGTAGATGAATGAAGCGTCTATAACAAGATCCTGCAACTTCCACATGAGATGGAGCTAAGCATTCCTGGATAAAATCCTCAAACTGGGTATCCATGTGGCTGGACACCTAAAATATTTTGGAAAAGATTTTGACACGGGTTAGAGACCAAGTAAAATATTTTGAAAATATTTAGCACGCAGTTAAATTGCAATAATTAAATATGCATGCACCCTTTTCATATTTAAGTTAGTGTTGCACTCTTTTGAGGTAAATCTCACCCCTCATGTAATGTGCACACCTAATGTTGCCTTCTAGCCCTCTCTAGTTAAGATACCCCCTTAACGAACCATATCAAGTTTCCTTCTTCACACTAACTTGATGTGTTCACCCATACCGCCCATGCCATACATTACTAAATGTTTTATATCGAATAACCACTTATGACTTTCTCATTTTATATTTAATTCTTCACACCTTAAAGTTATTTTAGATGTCGCTATCTTACTTTTCAACTAAGTACCCACAGTTGGACCCATCCCCGGTATATATTTTTATCACACTAATATATATATATATATATATATATATATATATATATATATATATATATATATATATATGTTCTTGTTCATTATCAAATAATTTATACAGGGAAGTTAACTATGTATTCATCATTCTTATAGTTAATCTTTTTCCCACTAAGATTACCTCAAATACCAGTGTTTTCATATCTACTAAATACACATAGTAGAATTAATCACAAGCATATATATATGTTCTTGTTCAACTTCTGGTTCACTTTCTTCTGAGGAGATGACTTGTTGCTTTTGGAAAGTTTGGTCTACTTTTAAAATAGTGATATCTTGTTTTAATTCTTTACTTTCTATTTTGATGTCTTTGATATCCTGTTTAATTATGTTGACTTCTCGTTGGAGATCTTGTAATGTAACTTCTTGTGAGTTTTAAATCGTTTTAAAGTATTATCAAGACTTATCTTGTTTTGTGTATTTATACCACTTTCTTCTTTGGATAATAATTTTTAAAATTGTTAAAGGTATTGTGATTTTAATTCTCGATTTTCTATTTTTTCAATTAAATCAATTCATAACTCTTCCCGTCCTTCTTGTTTAGTGAGAACATTGATAGTTTTATAGCAGTTATCTTTGCATCCTAATTTTATAGATGGAGAACTAGAGTTTGTACCTGATTCATAGTAACTTGATGATTCGTAATCAGTGTTGGGAGTTCCAGATGTAGTTAACACTCTAGTTTTTACAATAATCAAACATTTTTTAGGAACACCGAGTAATATAACCTCAAGAATTCATGATCAACTAAGTAACCTTAGATGCCTAACTTTAAGCGATTTTAGATGGTACAAAGATGTTTTCACATAACGAGTAATGCTTAGAGACGATAGTAATGAACCTTTTGGAAAGAAATATTTATTAATGGTTTACCAAATTTATTTGCTCATAAAATAAGAGAAGTTCTAAGTAACACAAATGGACACATTGATTATAACAATCTTACATATGAAGGCATATTAAGTACAATCCAGAAAGAGGGATTAAAAATTTGTACAGGTATGAAAATAAGCAACCAGGCTAATAAAGGAAAATTAAAGGCAAAATATGAGATGGAAAATTTTTGTGAACAATATGGTTTGAACCCTGTTGCACCATCAAGAAATAAAAATTACAAGTCATACCCAAAATAATACAAGACATAGAAAAAACTATTTCAAAAATAACAAATTTTACAATAAAGAAAATAAGGAATTTTATAAAAAAAAATAAAAAAAAAACACAAATTAATCCACAATATAAGAAAAATGACAAAAGTAAAGTAAAATGTTATAAATGGGGAAAAACGGGACATTACAAATTGGAATGTAAAGTGAAAACCAAAATTAACCAGTTACAACTATCATCTGAAGTAACACAAGAAATATACAAAAAATTTGAACTAAAAAATTCTTCTAGTGAAGGTGAACAAAACACTGATTACAAATCATCAAGTTACTATGAATCAGGTACAAACTCTAGTTCTCCATATAAAAAATTAGGATGCAAAGATAATTGTTGTAAAACTATCAATGTTCTCATTAAACAAGAAGAACATGAAGAATTATTAATTAATTTAATTGAAAAAATAAAAAATTGAGAATTAAAATCACAATACCTTTCAAAATTTAAAAAATTATTATCCAAAGAAGAAAGCGGTATAAATACACAAAACAATATAAGTCTTGATAATACATTAAAACGATTTAAAACTCACAAAGAGGTTATATTACAAGATCTCCAACGAGAAGTCAACATAATTAAACAGGATATCAAATACATCAAAATAGAAAGTAAAGAATTAAAACAAGATATCACTATTTTAAAAGTAGACCAAACTTTCCAAAAGCAACAAGTCATCTCCTCAGAAGAAAGTGAACCAGAAGATGAACAAGAACCTAAAATAGTATCAACAGAACAAACTGATTAGTAATTAAATATCATAAACCAAATTAATTTACAAAAATGGCATGTACAAGTAACTTTAATTATTAACAAATAATATGAGATAGCATTAATTGATTCCGGTGCAGATTTAAATTATCTACAAGAGGGATTAATTCCACCCAGGTATTATCATAAAACATCTGAACGATTAAACTCAGCCAATGAAAGTAAAATGCAAATCAAATACAAATTACCCAAAGCACATATTTGTTAAAATAATGTATGTTACAAAAAACCTTTTGTTTTAGTAAAAAAATACGATTGACAAGGTAATCTTAGGAATCCCTTTTCTTTGTCTTCTATATATGTTCACAACTCGTGATACTGGAATAACCTCCCTAGCCTTAGGTCAACAAGTAAAATTTGAATCTCTTTCAAAACCAGAAGTCAGAGATTTAAAAACGCTCAAAGACTTTACAATATCAGTAACCCGTCTTCAATACAAGAGAAGACAATTAAATTTTTTAAATGAATAAGTAAGATACACGAGGATTAAAGATCAACTTACTAGAAAGATTCTCCAAGATAAAATAAAAAAATTCAAATTAAAAATAACAAATAACAAATAAAATATGTTCCGATCTACCAATTGCCTTTTTAAATAGAAAGAAACATATAGTAACCTTGCCATACACCAAAGATTTTAATGAAAAATTCATCCCTCCCAAAGCAAGACCAATCCAAATGAATCAATAAGATGGAACTATGTAAAGATGAAATTAATGGTTTATTACAAAAAGGTATTATAAGAAAAAGTAAATCTCCTTGGTCATGCCATGCCTTCTATGTCAGAAAAAATGCCGAATTAGAACGCGGAGCATCCAGGCTAGTCATCAATTACAAACCACTTAATAAAGTTTTAGAATGGATAATATATCCAATCCCAAATAAATGTGACCTCATGAACCGATTAAATCAAGCAACCATTTTTTCCAAGTTTGATATGAAGAGTGGATTTTGGCAAATACAAATCCACGAAAAAGATAGATACAAAACTGCATTCACAACCCCCTTTGGTCACTATGAATGGTGTGTCATGCCATTTGGCCTAAAAAATGCACCTAGTGAATTCCAGAATATCATGAATGAAATATTTAACCCTTCATCCCATTTTATGATTGTCTACATTGATGATATCCTCATCTATTCCCACACAATTGACGAACATTGGAAACACTTAAATTTATTTTTTGAACTAATAAAAATTAATGGTTTAGTGGTTTCATCCTCGAAAGTCAATCTATTCCAAATAAAAGTTATATTTTGAGGTCATAATATTCACCAAGGAAAAATTAGTCCCATAGATAGTGCCATCCAATTCGCTGATAAATTTTCTGATGAAATCCTCGAGAAAACGTAACTTCAAAGATTTCTAGGATCATTGAACTACATTGCTGAATTTTATCCAAATCTTTGCAAATAATTCAAACCATTATTTGAACGGCTACAAAGTCACCCTCCCCCTTGGACTATAGAATATACCTCAATAATTCAAAATGTCAAGAAACATGTTAAAACCCTGCCTTGCCTTGGTCTTTTTACACCAAATTCATTCAAAATCATTAAAACCGATGCCTCTGACATTGGCTACGGAGGTACTCTTAAACATAAAATTAACCCTCATTCTCCTAAACAAATTGTTCGATTCTATTCCGGAGTCTGGAATAAAGCGCAAAGTAATTATAGTACTATTAAAAAATAAATATTATCTGTTGTTTTATGTGTTTCGAAATTTCAAAGTGACATTTTAAATCAAAAATTTTTAGTCCGTGCAAATTGTAAAAGTGAAAAATATGTTTTAGAAAAGGATGTCCACAATATTGCTTCTAAACAAATTTTTTCTAGATGGAAATCTATACTGAGCATTTTTTATTTTATTATTGAGTATATTAAAGGAAGTGAGCGTTCCATTCCTGATTTTCTCAAACATGAATTTTTATAGAATAACAATGACGGAGAAAAATACCCAGAAGACAACTAGAGCTCTTGCTCTACCCACAAGCTAGCCTTCTACTAAAATTGCATCCCCTTTCCAAGTAACAAACAGATACCAGATCCTTGAAAACACTCCAAGACCAAATTTTAGTTACAGTTCCACTCTTGCAACTCCTGCAGAGTTTGGGCCTTCTTCTAGTCAATACCTAGTCAATGACCCATTTTCTACATAGCCCATTCAATAAATTACTAAAACCAAATTTTATAATCACCCTGCTAAAATTGATTATGTGCTCAAACCAAATTTTTCAAATTTATTTTCTATTGAGCCAAATCACAGCCATATTAAAAATCCAATTGATTTAGTAAAAAACTATTTTCCTCCCTCTTAGCACTTCACTCCCCACCATCCTGCCAAGACTTTAAAATTTTACATGGATATTCTCTATTCCTCATAATCAGTTCGTATTAAAGCAATCACTGATCGCAACGATTCATCAAGAATTCTTTACCATTCCTTGTACATTAATAATATAATCTCTCTTCAAGATTGGTGATCCAATCCCTCCATTCTAAAAACCTCCCAAGTCATCAAATTTAGTTTAGTTACTATGACTATATTGAAGCATGGTTTAATTTTCTCTTTTACCAAAAAGAGTCATTCACTCATTCTTGGTTTCTTTGCTTTGATAAAAAATTTAAAAGTTAAATTCCTTCTTGATTTTCTCGGTGGTGGACACAACGTGGTTCTATCCCAGAAATCCTACCTACAGACCTCCAAGACCAAGTTAAATATTTTTTCACAGTCTTTAATGTAAATGAATATAATTCCCAGTTCCCAGTTTTACTTTTGTTCTGTAGTAAATACAAAGTTCCATGGATATTCAAATGGCAATATGCAATACAACAGTAAAAAAATGTCTGGAAATTTTATGTTAAATGGTGGGACTCTTACAATCAACAAAGGATTATTAATCCTTTCCAAATGGAGTTTCCTTGCCAACCAGTCATTCCAGTCCAAGCAGTTAAGAAATCTAGTCAAGGTTCTATGGATACAGCATTAGCCAAGTCAAAAAAGTCCCAGCAGCTCAAAGATTTAGTAAAACAACTTCATTTTCAAGCTGAAGCCGAAGAGAAAAATTATTGTTCTCCCACCTCTTCTGTCGAGTCAACAAATAGTCACAAAGTTAACACATCGGATCGAAATCATTATTCCAAGATGCCCAAGACCCTTACAGTTTGTAATAAAAATTATTATATTTTTACAGGATAATATTTGGTCAAAATTTAATGATGAGTTACTATTAATGAGCAATAAAAATATTCCTCAACATGTTACTATTCATGAACAGTGCCGAATGATTAAAATATTCCCTGATAAGTTACTATTCATGAACAGTGCCATCGCACGGGTTTACAGTCTATCAGCTAGAAGTTTACCCAAGGTTAAAATCAGTTATCCAAGGTTAAAACGGTTTACCCGAAGTTAAAATAAGTTACCCAAGGTTAAAGAAGTTTACTCGAAGTTAAAAGTTTGTTACCCAAGGATAAAGCAGTTCACCCGAAGTTAAAATCAGTTACCCAAGGTTAAAGCAGTTCACCCGAAGTTAAAGTCAATTACCCAAAGTTAAAGCAGTCAGTTACCCAAGGTTAAAGCAGTTCACTCGAAGTAAAAGCAAAGGAGTTTCAACTATAAATAAAGCATTCAGTCAGGGCAGAGTCCAATTTCCTATCTCACAACGGCAAACTCTCTCTCTATCTCCATCTCTCTATTATTCTCTCAGTTTTCATTCTTATCTTGTATTAAACATTATGCTTTCAAGTTCATCCGGTTCAACCAACTTTATTAATTAGCAATCTTTGTAAGTTTACTTTCAGTTATTGTAATTTCAGTTTTCAGTTTTTAGTATTAATTTCTATTTTTATTATATCCGTTGCTTCCCCTTTTGGTATCAGATCCTAGTTCCCAGTTATTGTGTTTGATTTATATTTCCAATTCTCCTTTAAAGCCAAGTTCTGACAGATTTGATTCTTACACCCTTTGTGTTTGATCATCCCAACTTGCTAGATCACCTGAACAGTAAATTAGGTATCCAAACAATAAGACCCAAGAGAGTGGATTGAACGGATAGGTATGAGAGGGTATGTATTGAAACATTTTGAGAAAACAAACATGAAAATTGTAAGAAGAAAATAGGGTCCTTTAAAAGCTTTTAAATGAATAGATTATTTAGATCAAATTCTTTGGCTAGTTCTAGCTCTAGGTCTTCTTTAGCTGTTCCAGACATAATAAACGAAGAAGAACATGTTTATGAAGAAGTAAATTTAGATTTAAATGATTGGAATATTCCCAAAGTCCCAACAAAATAAATTTACAGAGCTAGTTTCCTAAAGTCATCCTTTAGTACTAATTACAATTTTAAAACTGTTGAACATGTTTATGCTTTAAATAAAGAACATGATAGAATTCAACTATTAACTAGTGAAGCGATTACAAAACAAAGAAAAAACGGATTCAATTTCCTAAACATAGGATTAATACAAGTAGTAGTCAAACCATTAACCAGTAAAGGAATAAATGCCTCTGTCCTCTTATGTCTTAGAGATGCGAGACATACTAATTACAACACTAGTATTTTAGGAATGATGGAATCAAACCTTTTTAATGGTCCATTACATTTTAATTGTTTCCCTGATTTTACATTAAGTTTAACTGACCCTCACATATTAAAAACCATGACACTAAATATTAAAACATTTGGATATGAAATGTTAGAAGGAAGTAAACCACTTGCTTTAATTTACAGAATTTATTACAAATGTTTAAGGACAAATATAAATGTTCACGCTTTAGTAGAAAGTCCAAAAGACAAAACTCTACTCATACAAAGCAGTACAAATGATGTTAATATTCATGTCCCTAGGTCAATAAATTGGAAAGATATTAATTTACCAAATAATTGGTTATTAGGAAATGAAAATCATCCCCAAAAAGTGCAAAACAATGCTATTAATCTTGAACGAATCCAAGAATACCTTGACGGATCAGTTAGAATAAGTTTTTATCAACGAACAACCACAATTTAAAAATCTCCATATTAGAGATGATAGTAAATCTAAAGATGATAGTAAATCCCAAACGAGTTATTCAACAAGAAAAGATGATGATCTAATACCTAGACGTAATCTTAAGTTAAAAGAAATTGATACAACTTCCCAAGTATGTAAACCTTGTTGTACAGCGACCTCAAATTTTAATGGTGATGAAGATCAACATTCCCCCACTCAAACAGATTTTGAAACAGGTTCAGTAAATCACCAATTATTAACAATCAATAAAGACTATAAAATTGACATGATTAAATTAGGAGAAGATTTTAAGTCAAAAGAAAACCGTAATAAATGACACGCATATCGAGAAAAGTACTCCGCAAGAGAAAAGGATAAAATAATAAGAAAGTGGAAAACTTTAATGAATGAAATAAGAATGGACATAAAGTTCTTTGACTATTTAGATAACTATTATCAAAAAATAAATGTCCTAACAAAAGTAAAATGGACAAAACAAGACAAAACTACAGTCTCATCTAGTCACCCTCCACTAGAAACCATTTTAGTAATCACATGGGAACATAAGTAGTTGCTACACCCTTTAAAGTCACTTCTACTAATGATGAAATCAAAAAACTTATTGAACAAAATAATTACACTAACCAATACCTGAATACTTTAGGAAAACAACTAGAATCCATTGAAAATAAGTTAAACAAACCAAACCTACCATATAAAAGAAAAATACCTTTAATTAAACTTTCGGAGGTCCGAAAAGGAATAAATTTACAAACAAAGTCTAAGAAAACTCTAGATAAAATAGAAAAATTGCTTATAGATATCAAAGCAGAATCATCAAAGACTATTACAACTATCAACAAAAATACCTATATTAACCAAATAGACTCATTCCAAGGACCCTTCACCCCTAGGTTAGAACCACTTAGTGCAATGCATACTATGCTATCATGTCCTGTTGCATCACTCACTGCTCAAAGGACTCTTGGTTCAATATCTCTCGAATCATCGATACAAATCACACATATTGGAGGCGAACATAGTCCCTAACCTCATGGGTCACGCACATACCTACGTTCCTAATTGACCGTCGAACTATCATATCTCAGATAGAATGTTTCCAAGGTTCTATGTTCTAGGGCACGAGTCAAAAATCCCCCCGAAGGTTCCTCGAGATAAGACCGTCCCAACGCGCAACCTCCACCCCAATAGCAAGAAGCGTAGGTATGTCATACACATAATAAATCAACCAATAGGTATTCACACAACCTATAATAATCATTAGGTATTCAAACAACCCAAATATATAAATTACTATCAAACGTATATGTATTCACGCGACCTATAGTATGTGTCTCATACGTAGTATATATATATATCTCACAAACATCCTAAGTATTATTAAATTTCAATTATACATCTCATTGTATATTCCCGAGTATCCCTCACTACTCAAAGTGTTCCAATTAACCTTTAAATATTTCAGTAGGTAATTCACTCATATTTTACTAGTCTCAGTCATAAGTTCACTCACTTTCACCGTGACTCATTCTTAACCCCCGAATTCATTACATTGTGAATTACATCGATTAATCTAATCAATTTAACAATAATTAATTTATTAAAGTAGTGCCGCTCAACTACAATGCCCCGACACATTCACTTGGCCCATAATTACATACTTATGAGTTTAATACTCAAAATTCACTTCTTAAGGTTCCCCCCTTCTTTAACTCTTAAATCTCTTAATACTCATACCATAAGACTCTAAGTATTTGGTTCCATTTAATTTCTATCAATTAAATCCACCTTAAGATACTAGTCCACATTTTAAATTCATCCGAAATTCCCATTCGAATATGCTCATATATTTTTGACATATATTATTGAGTATCGTTCATTATAAATACTCCTAAATCCATATCCGGAATTCATCCTTATCCAATCCAGGGATAAAATAATATTCCTTTATATCTTTCCAAAGTCCTTCACTCATTTACGGACATCTTCAAATAACCCGAAATTATTTCTTCCTAAAGATGTTGGTCTCGCCCACCCTATCGTAGAAAAATCATATCAAATCCAAAAAAATCATAGAAATACGAGGTCAGTGACCATGCTACCGTGACGAAAAGATCTACAATCTCATATTTTAAAATAACTAAAGGGGTCGATCGATCAACTCCTTAGGTCGATCAATCGATTGACCATATATCTATCTTCTTCCCCGATTCTGTTTCCACCATTTTTAAACCCCGAAGCTTTCCAACTTCAACCCATACCTCGATTACTTTATCTCACATACATATTTCATCTACAAACATGTTCAAAAACTAATATATGACATTAATACTCAGTGATTTCATTAAAATTCTATAAATTGGGTTTTTCTCAATACCCCTTAAATAACAATTCTCAATTCGATTCAATAATCCGAATTCAACAACAATTTCTACAGGTCTTAGATTCTAAATCATATTCTAGCCTCATATGATATTATTATCACATCAATTTCACCTCTGATGCTTAAATCCCCAAAACCCACATTTAACGTGTGATACCCTCCAAAAAAGAATTTCGATATAATAACTCATCCCAAAATGAATATGGTTTACACCCACCATCATATGAATCGCAATACCGCAATTTAAATGAAATAAAGTTTAATTACTTGCCTGGAAGTTTTGTAGATTCTGATCCTTTGATGTAGATGGAGATTTTGACGAAGAACACATAAATCTCCTCTTGGCTTGACTCTCAAAAGCTCTCCCACTTTATCCCTCTTTTCTCCTATGAAAATAGATTTTTTCTAAAATTAATTATGGCTGCCATACCCTCTCACATTTTGGTTTTATTATTCCAATCCCTTTTTTAGGCTTGTGGGCTTTATTAAAATTGCCCAAACACTCTCGTGTGGGTCCGATTATGCCTAAAAACTCTCTGAGACCCAATTACTACCCCTAGGTACTCTACTTTGACTATCTCGTCCCTTTTGGACTCAACCGTACACTCAGAATCATCATCCGAGTTACTTAACTAAAATCTCACATTTCAACATCAAATTACGACACATGTATTCTTTAAAAAAATAACCCGAATTATTTTAAATCTCAATTCTCCAAATATATTGAATCTTCCAATTTAAATAAATTCTCCAAATTAAATAGTTTCTCCAAATCATCAATTTAGTTTAAATTCTAAATATCGAAATTAAATAAATTATTTATCCTAAAAATATGGGTTGTTACATCGATGTGCCTATGTTGTGATTCATTTGTTGTAGTTCACGTCCATTCATTCAATATCCATGTTTGAGCACATTGATACTATGTTAACATGAAACTCTTACTTTTTATTTTTCTATTTCGAGTATGTTTTGATTTTCCAGTTGTTATTTTGTTGAAATTTCTTCACTACGCAAATTCTGCATATTTTTTTAGTTGGACGAAAAAAATTTAAGTCGTTGAAACGAATATTGTATGTCGTTCAAATGACATATCCATGTCGTTCGAAGATGTGACACCCTGCCTAATAAAATATCGGGTGATCAATCCTATACCAGATTAAAACAGGAATCTCATATGGTTCATTCTCATCATCACTGTCGAAAACCAATTTAATTACTAATAACTTATTAGGCTGGCGTCAAAATTTTATTTAACTAATATTTTTAACCAAACCAACTAAGGAAACAATCATAACAGTTTATATAAATCAAACTAAAATGAAATAAGATAACCGAACTCTCGGTATAACATATAATAAAATTAAATCGAAATGACGCAAACTAAAATGCGGTAAAAGAATAAATAAATATAGTTGGGCCATTAGCCCGAATGTTTCTACAATACCTCCCATCTAGATCACAAGGATATAAGTGTCTAAAATAATTCTTCTTGCATCCACACCTGCTGCAGCAACGTCTGACTCGAAATAATCATCATCCAGGCGTCCCTGTGTCTAGACACCTAATATATATACATATATAGCAAGAGAGAGGGAAAATAGAGAAACGGGTCAGAGCCGAGATTTTGAAAATATTTATCAAGTGCATTAATGCCATATTTTAAAAATATGAAATCTCTCATCTTTAAATTGGTATCGTACTCCCATGAGATACACCTCACCCCTCCTCTAATAGTGCACACCTATCGTATACATTTTAAACAACCTAGTTAAGCTACCCTACCTAACTAATCTCTTTCACCCATTCTCTAAATTCTCATAACGATCACTTAACATGCGTGATATTATATATGTTATACCATAATCTATTACAAAAGCTTTTATTGATATAATCTTCAATTTGGTGTATATATATATATATATATATATACCGCTCATTTTTTGAAACTTCCACTAGATTAAAATACCATTTTCACTTTAGTATATAAGATCCCTTATATATCTTTTTCACTTAATATATGATTCACATTTGTATTAATCCGAATATAAATCTCCCGGAAGAGGAATAAACTCTTATTCATTTTACACTTTACACAGGTCTAAGTTATATGATTTCACATCTTCGCATACAAGAAATATACCAGACGCAACAAGTATATTTATACCTATATTACAATCATAAGTATAATAACCATCCCACCAAGCTATAACTCGAGGATGCAGTCTCAAAGTGCCATCATCATCCGGGTATGCTCAACTTAACCTAGGTACCAAGTCAGACTTACTCATGATAATGGTAGGAAATACTAAATGGTGAAGGCGGTCATATTCCCTCCTGAAAGTGGAATCATTATCGCACCCATATGCGGGACGATATGACCTGAGGATATAATCTCCCTACTCCGCAAGCTAGGGGATTCACCCACATCGCGCAACCTCCCTGGATAGCACTAGAGATATATGTATACATAAATATATCGTTCACATACCAATATATTTATAACCAAATCATATATATATACACTGTAACAACACCCGTATATATAATATATATATCAGTTTCCAGTATGCCCTGGCTATAATTGCTAAACTCTCTTAGCGATAGCCATAATCCCGAATGTTCACATTCGTTATAGTATATAAGTATTTACACACTTAAAATACTAAACCTATAAGCATTCTTTTACTTACGATTGAACTTACACCTTACTCACTTTTAAGGATTTATATATAAACCCGAATGTACCAATTCTTAATAATTAAATAAGTATACTATCAACTTATTTTAGTTTCATAGGTATCGCATCACCTATCATAATAATCGTCAATATAGATGTACCGGATAGTAGCATAATCCTCTCTATCCTATATTTCATCCAACTCTCACCCTAGGATTCACTCGAATGTAATTGGCCCATGTTTATTCTACGCATAAATATATAACTACACATTTGCCAAAGACTTCTCTAGAATGTCACTCGTCCTAACCATTCATTAAGTCCATACCCTCGGATTGTACATTTTAACTAATCCAAGGTTCTCTCTTTCAAACCAAGGTTAATCACCCTAAATTCCATTATCTAGGAGTCTTAATATCACATTTAGAATCCCAAACAATAATCTCCAATTTATAATTTAACTCCCCCTAAACTTAAGGAAGAAAAATTTCCAAAAATCTGACAGGGCTGAATCGATTCGCCTTGACCCCGAATCGATTCGTCCTAACTGAATCGATTTGAAAATGATCTACTTTCTTATTGTGTAAGACCGAATCGATTCGCCCTGCAAAAATCCAAAATCTGCTATGGGTTATCATCTTCTAAAAAACCCAAAAATCGTCCGAACCTCCATTTCCGTGGTTTCTAATCCCTAAAAACAACAATATAATCATCCAATCACTGATTTATAACTAACACATCAATTATTTTATGGGATAAAAAAAATTTCTCTTAGATTTAGACCCTAAAACCATTTAAAGTCTCATTTATCATTTCCTCCCATTTCTAACCAAATATACACACCATTAACATGGGTTTAACACTAAAATTCATAAAGAGTTCACAACACATCAATTTGTGAACTCAAAATCAAATTTCCCAAATTCATTTCAAGGGTTTCAACCCAAAAATCATATAGTTACCAACTATAATATGAGATACACACACACAAATGAATAAAGCAAGTAAAAACTTGCCTCGTGGATAAAATTCGACGACCTCGAGTCGAATCCCACGGAATTTGGGTTGAAATCCCCTTTCTCTTCCTCTTTTCCTTCTTCTTTTCTTTCCTTATTCTTTTTTCTATTTTCTTTAATTTCTCTCTCTCTCTCTCTCATGACTTATAAGATAGAAAAGGAGTGCATCTCCTTATTAAGCCCAAAAATGACTCGTTTACTCAATTGCGATTCCCTACTAGTCCAAAAGTCCCCGAAACCCAAACGCTACCCCCGGGTACTCTTTTCTGACTATCTCGGCCATTCTGAAACCAATCGTGCACTCGAAATCTCCATACGAGTTACTTAACCAAAATTCACTAATTGGCCCCAACACTTCTTAACATGCGTTTATCCGTCCCTTTACCTTACTGCGACATGACATAAAAATATTCTGACTCATTTACTTAATCCCAAAAGTATATGTAACACATCGAAATTAATCTAATAGTTAATAAATCCCAAAAATATTATTCATCGTAATTCCTCTAATTACCAAATTACGCCTACTTTTGTAACTGAAATATCTATAAAAGTATAGGGTATTACAGAAGACATTAGAAACGAGTTGTAAAAAGTGTCAAGTATGATCGTTTCTTATGTCATTTTTAGGGTCGTTAGATAGATGCATGGCATTGTCATTCGAACAACCCGGAGAGAATTTTGAGATTTATTTTTTGTTTTTGCTCCTACTTCTTATATATTATCATATTACACTGTTTGGGTACATCTGGGTTGGTTTGGACAGTTTGTATGTAGTCGATATTGATTATTAATGTCTGATTCTTATAATTCATTGATTCGTTTAGTGACATCATTCCTACTATTGATGATTCATTTGTGTGACTGTTTGCTAGCCACAATTTGGTATCTTTTGATTATTATTAGTTGATATCCATGTTTATTTCATATAATTATTCTCGCTCATATGATGTTTGTTTATATTTTTCTCTGGTTCTCTATTCGAGACAAAAAGGGGGAGAGGTGGTATGTGATGCAGAGGGAGTTTTATGAGTTTGTTTGATGAGCACATTTGTTTATCATGTTTTGATCATATTGTTTACATATTGATATAACTGATTTGGGATATATTGTTTATGTAGACAAATTGGTATCATATGTTTTGCTCACATGGTTTGTCTTACATATCAATATTTCATAAAGTTTTTTTTTATCATATGTAGCTCCATAATTCACATGGTATTGGTTTTTTTTGCGTGTTTAGTGATTATTCAGAGATTTGAGATTTTGCAACCACATCACATGAAGACTTTTATTTACTAGATCGTGTCTTGTATTTTTTTGGGGGTTTATGGGATAGGATTTGGGTCATTAGGCTTGACGACCCAGCTTAAGCATTTCACTTTTTTGGTTTTGTCACAGAATAGCCAAATGGGGAGATTTATAAGGACAAATTTCCAAGTAAAATCAATTTGTATGTATTGGCATTATTCCAGACAAAAACCAATGTATTGGCATTATCCCACATAGTCTATAACGTGTTATTTTGAAGACGTAGTGGTCAAGCTTCAAAAAAATATCATGTCGTGTTTATTGGTGCACATTTCACGTCTTCATATCATATTGCATTCCGAGATACTCTCAGGTATGAACGCATAATGGTTATAGCACTCGAAAAATATTTTAATGATGTTATTTTCTTCAAAAATGATTTTAAATGATTTTAACTTCATATTTTTAGATAAAAATTATTTAGAGTCATGTGTATCTTTTCCTCTTATTTTGAAGGGTCAAATGACATCATCAGTTGTTCAAACGACATCTTAGTGTCGTTCAAATGACATGGACAAGTCGTTCAAACGAAATGGACAAGTTGTTCAAACGACCTAGAGATATCATTCAAACAACCTGACGACTTAAGGTTTTTTATTTAAGGCATTTTTTTTCAGAAATTCGAAATGTGCAAAACATAATAGTTTTGTTTTTCTGCGCTTGTTTAAAAAGGTTTTTCAAGTTAAGAACATCCTTTATGTTTCAAGATTCAATCTTCCCTACACATATGTTATAGATATCCTGTGTTTAGCACCATCTAGAGTTTGTTCATCTCTTTGAACATTGTTTCATCAAGTTTTATAGTGAAGAAGCGGTGGAATCAATTTTCTGAATCGTAGGCGATTGCCAAAGTTATTCGGTGGATATCGAGGCACATTTGGACGTGTGTGTTGTGGACCTGGCATAGGTGGACTCTTGTGCTGCACTGTGGAGTAACAGTTGAAGCATAGAAGATCGATAAGGCTTGTGGGGTATCGAGTCGTTGAGTAAGTCTAATGTTGGTACATTGTAAAATCGTATCATAGTGATTGTCTGGCTTGGGTAGTTTGAGGTTTTTTCCCTTAATGGTTTCCTCGTACATGTAACACCTCGCGTAATTAAATACTGGGTAGCTAATCCTTTATAAAATTAAACAGAATATACAGGTGGTTCATTCTCAGCATCACTGTCGAAAAACATGTTTTTATTTTTTTTAAATAACTTACCCAATACTTAATTAAGTTAAGTTTCCATGATTTATAACCATTACCACAATACTGAGCAATAATAGAGAAGTCTCATAACACAACTGAATACTGAATAATAAGATTAAATGTAACTGGATAAAACTTCCCAGTTTAAAACATCAAACTCCATCCAACAAACCAAAATGAAAGTACCAATATAAACCCAATACAATATCTGAAATGGTAAATGAAATAACTGGAATCCTGGGCAACATGCCCTAAATGAGGAAATTACTAAGACATAGGAATCAAAGAAATGAAGTATCTAAACAAGTCTTCATCTCCAGGGACATCAACTCATGATCAAACATCCATACCCTAAGTTGCACGTCCCTGATGCAGGGCACCTGTTAATATAGATATAGTATAAAAGAGAATATGCAAGGAAACAAGTCAGAGACCGATTATAAATTATTTTAAAAATAGCAAGTTATTAATAAGTTCAATAAAGGATTTATTATGTACATGTTAGATTCCAGGATCTCACTTGATATTCTCACATCTCATCAAAAGTGCGTAACTGAGTAACTTTCTTTTAACTAGTTCCCACAACATGATTATATCCGATATAATAACCCCGTATGTCCCATACCATACGTATTATAATTATTCACATTCTATTCTCTTTAATATGAAATTGACTTTCCAAAGTCTTAGGATTAAGTATTCTTTTACTTACTTAAATCCCATTTCTTTTATTCACAGTCAACTACAATATCACACAGTAGATTGAATTTCAGTATATATATTCACCCTATAATATATACTAATATAGCACCTCCCAGTCACAGCTGCGGTGCAGGCATACTCTGCTATCATGTCCAGTTATAATTCTCATTGTCTAAAGGACAAATGGTTCTGTGTCTTCCCTGAATCATAAAAACATAACACACATACGTTGGAGGCGAGCATACTTCATAGCCAAATGGGTCACACACATACCTACGTTCCCTTTCAACCGTCGAAACTATCATATACCCCGATAGAACATATCCACGGTCCTATGCTCAAGGAAAGAATCTAAAAATCCTCCCAAATTGGGCGCACAGGATAAGATCATCCACAACATGAAACCTCGACCCCGATAGCAAGTAGCGTAGGTATGTCATACACATAATAAACTATACTATAGGTATACACCCACCTATATATAATATCAACAAGGTATTCACACAACCATAAGATGATTCCCATACATAGTATTATCTATCTCTCAAATCCTACGTATGAAATATTTTGACTTTACTCCTTAATTTATTATTCCCGAGCCTATCTCACTTCTCGAAGATTAAATAAATTTTCCTTGATATATATTCAGTAAGAAAATTCACTTATACCCTAATTCATACCACATTATATAGCAACATATGTAAATGATTCTTACTATTCTAAACAACCTAGAATCATCAAGAGATTGGATCAAAGTGTATATATTTTATTTTTTTCCCAGAAAAACTAAAATATGTGATATCTCAAGAACAATCCTATAACTTTATAAATTTCTCCAACATGTGATGGTTATTTCATGGATTAATGTCTACTAACAACATGAGGTTAATCCTACATATCTCTACTTTCCATAAATGATTTAACATCAACTAGTTTATCTCCAAAACATATAATTTCTCCTCATTCCTAATTATCCGAGCTTGGACATTATACAAACTAGATTGAAATTATCAAATCACTTGCCACTACTGAAGATCTGAACCTTTGGGGATGAATGTCTACTGGTGGTTCTCCCTTCTCCGGTCAACTTTCGGTGGTGGTTGATGGTGGTGACCTTTGGCTCTTGGTGTTCCCACAAAGGCTCTTCCTTCTCCCCAGAGAACTCCTCACTTCCTCTCAATTTCTTTCTCTCTAAGTTTATAGATTGAAATGAATAATCTCATCCCCTACGACTTATAACTAACCTCCCAATTTCGTTTACACTATTCACCTTCCAAGTGAAATGACCATATTACCCCTCCGGGGTGACTATTCGGCTCCAAAGTGCCCTGAGACCCTATACAAACATTCGAGTAGACTTTTTTACTATAAAAACACTTCCGAACACTTTGGCGTGGTCAAAACGACCATTTGGATGACATAAAAGTATTCCTCTTTTATTTTATATAAATCCCGTCTCGTCACTACTATTCACATGCGTCTGACTAATTCACCGAAATTGCCGTAATCACTATTCGTGACAACTTCTAAAATTAATCATAAGTAAAATCAAAACCACATATTACTTTGGTTCACTAAGTAATATTCAACATATATCAAATATTACTATATTATCAAGTATTAACTAAATTCGAATTAATTTAAAATATTTAATTAATTCCAAATAAATGCCTTCTTAGAAGGTATCAAAATTATGGGGTATCACATACTTCCCCCTAATAACGGAATTCCGTCCCGAAATTTAGAAAAGAAAAGCATACCTTGTACAAATAACTCTGGATAATGTTCGCGCATATCGTCCTCACTCTCCTAGGTAGATTCCTTCAGATTATGGTGTGCCCAATGGACACGCACAAACGGAACTACTTTCGACCTCAAGCGTTTCTCAGCGCGGTCTATGATCATCACTGGTCGTTCCTCATAAGAACTATCTGGATGAAATTCCACTTCCCCCAATTCAATATGAGTATGAGCCAACTCATCTCGAAGATACTGTCACAACGAAGAAATGTGGAACATGTCATGTATACGATGCAGGTGTTTCGACAGCCTAATTATGTATGCTACAGGTCCCACTCTCTCTATGATAGGAAATGGTCCCACATATCTTGGTGCCAATTTCCACTTCTTCCCAAATCTCATTATCCCCTTCATCGTAGATACTCACAAAAGTACCTGGTCCCCGACGCTAAACTCCCTAAAGAACCTCTTAGCATCATCGTAGATCTTCTGTCTATCTTGTACTATACGAATGCAACTTCTGATCATTTCAATTTTGGTAGACGTATCATGAATCACGTCCGACCCAAGTAATTTTTTATCCCCCACTTCTAACCAACATGCAGGAGAGTGACAAGATCTACCATATAATGCCTCAAATGGGGCCATACCAATGGTGAACTGATAGGAATTATTACAAGAAAATTACACCAAAGGAAGATATTGTTCCCAACTCCCTCCAAAATCCAGAATACACATACACAACATATCTTCTAACACCTGGTTAGTGCATTCCGTCTGACCATTTTTCTACGGGTGATAAGTTGTACTCAATCGCACTTCAGTACCCATGGCCTCGTGAAAACTTTCCCAAAATTGGGAAATAAATATCTTGTCCCGATCGGACAATATTAAGAGGAACTCCATGTAATCTTACTATCTCGGCTATAAAGATCTATGCATATTGACATGTAGCATAATCAGTCTGTACCGATAGGAAGTGAGCTGCCTTAGACAAACGATCCATAATTACCCATATGGAATCATGACCTCTCTAAGTGGTAGGTAGTCCGGGGATAAAATTCATGGAAATGCTCTCCCATTTCCACATCGGAATCTCTAACGACTGAAGAAACCCTGCTAGCTTCTGATGATCTACTTTCACTAACTGGGACGTTGCACATTTAGAGGCAAACTCAGCAATATCTTTCTTCATGCCGCTCCACCAATACTATCGCCGCATATCTTGGTACATTTTGTCCCCAGTAGGATGTATCGCAAATTTGGAACCATGCGACTCAGACATCACCACGTGCTGTAACTCTTCCCCTTCCGGAACAATCAGTCTACCATTGAAGCGTAAGCCTCCCTCTGAGCTCACTGAGTAAGACTCCACTCCTTCAGTCAAAAGTTATCGAATTTTCTCCTGACAAAATGGATCAGTTGCCTGAGCTTGTACTACCCTCGTCAAAATCTGAGGAGTAATGGTCATAACAGACATAAATGACCTAGCAACTGCATCCTGATGGCCTAGTTCCTTCCATTTTGCCTTCCATACCGAGGCTAGTTCACCTTTAGGTCTACGATTCAAAGCATCGGCTACCATGTTAGCCTTTCCCGGGTGATAATGTGTCTCAAACTGATAATCCTTCACGAATTCAAGCCACCTGCGCTGCCGCATATTCAACTCCTTCTAAGTGAACAAATACTGTAGTGACTTTTGATCCATGAATAAGCGAAACTTTTCACCCAACAAATAGTGTCTCCATATTCGAAGGGTAAATACGACCGCTGCAAGATCTAAGTCATGGGTAGGGTATTTCTTCTCATGAGGTTTATGCTTTCTAGAGGCATAAGCTATAGCCTTCTCTTCTTGCTGCGACACCACCACCGAGTTCCTCTAAGGATGCATCAGTGTATACTAGATACTCCACTCCTGGCCTAGGCAACACTAGAATCGGAGCAGAAGTCAACTTATCCTTCAATTCATCGAACGCTAACTGACACACATCATTACAAACAAACGATAAGCCTTTACAGGTTAGATTTTTCATCGGTCCCGCGATCTTTGAAAAGCCTCTGATAAACCGTCCGTAGTAGCGGCTAATCCTAAGAAACTGCGTGCTTCCATCAGTGTCGTGGGGTGTCCCCACTCCCTCACCGCTGATACTTTTCTAGGATCCACTGAAATACCTCCTTCTGACACTACATGCCCCAGGAATTGAACCCCTCGAAGCCAAAATCCACACTTGTCATACTTGGCATACAACTGATGCTCACGTAGTGTCTATAGGACCTTCCACAAATTCTTTGTGTGCTCCTCTTCTGTATTAGAGTAAACCAGGATGTCATCTATGAAGACAATGACAAACTGATCTAGGAACTCTCTGAATACTCGGTTCATCAAGTCCATAAATACAATCGGCGCATTGGTCAACCCGAATGGCAAAACTCGAAACTCGTAAGATCCATATCGAGTCAGAAAAGTAGTCTTCGATACATCCTATTCTCTGATTCTCAATTGGTGATATCCTAATCTCAAGTCTATCTTTGAGAAGTAAGTTTCACCTCTCAACTGATCAAATAATAATCGATGTGGGGTAAAGGGTATTTATTTCGAATCGTGACTTTATTAAGTACCCGATAATCAACACATAGTCGTAAGGATCCATTACTCTTTTTCACAAACAGAACTGGGGCACCCAGTGGTGAGGTACTCCTACGGATGAAACCCTATCCCAATAACTGCTCAATCTGATTCCTTAATTCTCTCATCTCTGGAGGAGCCATACGGTAGGGAGCACGGGCTATAGGTCGACTGCCTGGTGCTAAGTCAATTACAAACTCAATTTCCCTACTAGGCGGTAATCCAAGTATGTCCTGAAATACATCAACGAATTCTCTAACAACAGGATTTTAATCAAGGGAAATCACAACCCCCGTAGAGGTCTCTTCCTCTAAGTAATATAAATGAATGGATGATCCTTCCTCGAGCTGAGGCATTGCTATTAAGAACATCTCTTAACCTGGAATTGCAAAAATAATACTCCTACCAAAACAATCGATTGTGGCTCTATAAGTGACTAGCCAGTCCATCCCAATAATAACATCATATTCTGACATCTCTATTATAAGCATATCATCTGGTAAAATCAAACTACCAATCTCTATACTCACACTATGGCATATAAAGAAAATAGGCATGCTATGACCCATAGGTGAATCTACATAAGTAATATTATTGTTGGTTGTGTCTAATAACCCTGTGGACCGAGCAAAACTAGTGGATATGAAAGAATGTGATTCTCCCGTATCAAATAAAATTCCTCCCCATTACTCCAGATATAGAAAACATACCCTCAATCGTTGGTGGTGGCTGTTGAACTGTTGCCTGTTGAATGTTGTACACACGTCCATACTGCTACTGCCCCTACTGTGGCGGAGCTGCTGGAATGGCCGGTAAGGCTGGCATCTGGGCCGGTGCTGGAAGAGCAGCTAGAAACATAGGCCTCTGAGGCTCTCGGTGCGCACCTTGCTGCTGGGGCATCTTACCCTTATCTAGGAAATCATATTTCTTATGACCAGCTTTGCCACATGTGAAGCATCTACCTGCAAATTACCCCCCATTACGACCCTGTTGGCCACGGCCTCGTTGACCATTCCCACCTCTGCCTTGGCCTTGATGGCCCTGCTAATTGTGTTGTTGGCCCTGGTGGCCTGGCCTGTTACCATCCTGCCCAAAACAAAATCCTGCTGACCTCAAACTTTTCGCATAATCCCTCAGCTGCGAATTTTGATCACCCTATTTCGGCTATCCCTGAGCTGAAGATGATCCACTGCCATTATTTCCTCCAGTACGGCCCTGCTGACTGGACTCAGTTCCCCTTTTACTTACCTTGACATGAAGACGGTGGTCCTGGCAGTGAAGTAAGGCAACATTCAATACACCATTATAGGTCTGTAAGGAAAAATTTCCCAACAAATGCTGGCGAATCCTCCAAGTAAGACCATCCCTGAACACCTGAATCTTCTTATCCTCAGTAGGTACCTCTCCTGGCACCAAATTGGTCAGCATAGTAAACTCTTCTTCATATTCAGCAACTGATTTCCTTTCCTAGGTGAGGTCTAAGAGTTTCCTTCGCATCTCAGTCTGAACTGCAGAAGGAAAGTATTTTCGATCAAACCGCACCGAGAAGTCTAGAATATGCAAAGTATCCCTATCCTCTATTGTGGTAGTGGACTCCCACCACTGTAGAGCTACACCAACCAACTTAAACGTGGCTATCATTTGTTTCTGAACCTACGTACATTCATACATGCACAGATGCAGCTGGATGTCTTTCTTCCATTGGCTAGTAGTTACGACGTCGCAATCCCCTTTGAATTCTGGTGGCTGTGCCTTTTGGAAGGCCTCCCTAACTCGTTCCCAAGCAGTGGGAAACCCTTGTGCTGGTGCTGGTGCTGGTGCTGGTGCTGGTGCTGGTGCTGGTGGCACTGCCTGTGCTGGTGGAGGAGCTTGTTGGGCAGCCGCCAAGGCAACATTTACTACTTGAGCAACAATGGCAGCAACTTTTGTCGCATCCATTGTGCCCTGTGCTGGAGCGGGTTGTGGTACTGGATGCGCAACACCTGGGCCTCTTTGTGCACGTCGTGGAGGCATATGAAACGAGATACATCAAAATCAGCATTTTTAAAATACTACATAAATAGTTGAAGTCGTAAAAGGGAAAATATGATTCTCAACAATCCTAATGATAGGGCTCTATATTAAAGATCGCTAAGCAGAAATCATAAGTAAGTTGCACAGATCCTAAAGACTCTAGAACCTGATGCTCTGATACCACCTGTAACACCCCGCCTTATTAAATACTGTGTAGCTACTCCTTTATTAAATTAAATAGAATATAAAGCTGGTTCATTCTCAGCATCACTGTCGAAAAACACATATTCTTTTCTTAAAATAACTCACCCAATACTTAATTAAGTTAAGTGTTAAAAAACATTTTCCACGATTTATAACCATTACCATAATACTGAACAATAATAGAGAAATCTCATAACACAACTGAATACTGAATAACAAGATTAAATGTAACTGGATAAAACTTCCCAGTTTAAAACATCAAACACCATCCAACAAACCAAAATAAAAGTACCAACATAAACCCAATACAATATCTAAAATGGTAAATGAAATAACTAGAATCCTGGGCAACATGCCCTAAATGAGGAAAGTACTAAGACATAGGAATCAAAGAAATGAAGCATCTAAACAAGTCTGCATCTCCAGGAACAACAACTCATGATCAAACATTTATACCCTAAGCTGCACATCCCTGATACTACGCACCGGTTAATATAGATATAGTAGAGAAGAGAATATGCAAGGAAACGGGTCAGAGCCCGATTGTAAATGATTTTAAAAATAGCAAGTGTTTAATGAGTGCAATAAAGCATTTATTATGTACATGTCAGATTCCAGGCTCTCACTTGATATTCTCACATCTCACCTAAAGTGCGTAACTGAGTAACTTCCTTTTAACTAATTCCCACAACATGATTATATCCCATATAATAAATACATATGTCCCATCCATACGTATTATAATTATTCACATTCTACTCTCTTTAATATGAAATTGACTTTCCAAAGTCTTACGATTAAGTATTATTTTACTTACCAAAATTCCATTTCTTTTATTCACAGTCAACTATAATATCACATAATAGATTGAATATCAGTATATATATTCACCCTATAATATATACTAATATAGCACCTCCGAGTCACAGCTGCGGTCTGCTATCATGTCCATTTACAATTCTCATTGTCTAAAGGACAAATGGTTCGGTGTCTTCCTCGAATCATAAAAACATAACACACATATGTTGGAGGCGAGCATACTCCCCAGCCAAATGGGTCACGCACATACCTATGTTCCCATTCAACCGTCGAAACTATCATATACCCCGATAGAACATATCCACGGTCCTATGCTCACGGTACAAATCTAAAAATCCTCCCAAATTGGGCGCACAGGATAAGATCATCCACAACATGAAACCTCGACCCCGATAGCAAGTAGCGTAGGTATGTCATACACATAATAAACTATACTATAGGTATACACCCACCTATATATAATATCAACAAGGTATTCACACAACCATAAGATGATTCCCATACATAGTATTATCTATCTCTCAAATCCTACGTATTAAATATTTTGAATTTACTCCTTAATTTATTATTCTCGAGCCTATCTCACTTCTCGAAGATTAAATAAATTTTCCTTGATATATATTCAGTAAGAAAATTCACTTATACCCTACTGGTCCATGTCATCATACTCCCCGAATTATTGTGAATTAATCTAATATTTAATTAGAATTATATTCGATAAATCATATTCTCTCATAACCGTATATTCTTTCACTTAGGTTTATTCACATATGGACTTAGGATTTTCAAGGTGATTCAAATGATTCCCTACCTACTGGTCCTATCCTTAATCTCCATAAAAACGATTCACAACCCAAAATGTGAATTTAACAACCGTAATTCATTCGATTAATTAACACAATTCTCTCTAATTTAAATCCCAAACATAATAGCATAAATTCGAGTCTTAGCTATGGCCTACTGTCCTTTCATAAATCCCATTATGTTCAAATAATGATCACTAAAAGTTCCTAAAAGTTTTGGGATTAAAACAAAAATTAAAAAGGAACAAGTTCATCAATTCTGGGGAGGTCGATCGATCGATCAGTCAATCGATCGAGCTTCATGGGTCGATCGATCGAGCGATCTTCTGTAACTTTGTTATACGGGTTTCACTACTTTTTCATCATTCAAAACCTTGTTTTAGAGTCTCAAATTACTTATAATTCGTAACACATGATATAGCGACATATGTAAATGATTCTTACTGTTCTAAACAACCTAGAATCATCAAGTGATTGGATCAAAGTGTATATATTTCATTTTTTTTCCAGAAAAACTAAAATATATGATATCTCAAGAACAATCCTATAACTTTCTAAATTTCTCCAACATGTGATGGTTATTTCGTGGATTAATGTCTACTAACAACATGAGGTTAATCCTACATACCTCTACTTTCCAGAAATGATTTAACATTAACTAGTTTATCTCCAAAACATGTAATTTCTCCTCATTCCTAATTATCCTAACATCTACATTATACAAACTAGATTGCAATTATCAAATCACTTGCCTCTACTGAAGATCTAATCATTTGGGGATGAATGTCCACTAGTGGTTCTCCCTTCTCCGATCAACTTTCAGTGTTTGGTGGTGGTGACCTTTGGCTCTTGGTGTTCACATAAAGGCTCTTCCTTCTCCCCAGAGAACTCCTCACTTCCTCTCAATTTCTTTCTCTCTAAATTTGTAGAATGAAATGAATAATCTCAGCCCCGACCACTTATAACTAACCTCCCAATTTCGTGTACACTATTCACCTTCCAAGTGAAATGACCATATTACCCCTCTGAGGTGACTATTCGGCATTAAAGTGCCTCGAGACCCTATACAAACATCCAAGTAGACTTTTTTTACTATAAAAACACTTATGAACACTTTGGTGTGGTCAAAACGACCATTTGGATGACAATATTCCTCTTTTATTTTATATAAATCTAATCTCGACACTACTATTCACATGCGTCTCACTAATTCACCGAAATTTCCGTAATCACTATTCGTGACAACTTCTAAAATTAATCATAAGTAAAGTCATAATCACATATTACTTTGGTTCACCAAGTAATATTTAACATATATCAAATATTATTGTATTATCAAGTAATAATTAAATCCGAATTAATTTCAAATATTTAATTAATTCCAAATAAATGCCTTCTTAAAAGGTATCAAAATTACGAGGTATTTCAGTACATCGACATTGTGTGTTTTGTGGACTTTATTTATTTTATTTGCTTAATCACACTAGATGCATGTTTAGGATTAACAAGATAAAATTAGGTTAAGTAAAATTGGTTCATAAAACTAGTGCTAAGTAAAATTGGAAAAATTATTTTGACCTAAAGTACACATAAAAAAAAGTGGCCTATAGAAGGTGATTGATCTTTAGAGGATTTTTTTCCAGGTTGTACTGCATTGTGAGTGAAAGGAAAGGTTCAATGACACGACATCTTTGGAGGGATGGGATTATGTCTAGATGGAATCCTAGGTTTAGAAGGACGCTTAGGGATTGGGAGTTAGAGGAGGAGGAAGAGTTATATGATTACTTCGGTGAGAGGGGTTTTCCTCAAGGGGGTGAGGATGGTCATGGTGAAAGAGGAGCAGGAATGGGGGTTTCTTAGTGAGATCTTATTACGAGGAGTTGGTGGGCAAGGAATTGACGATTTTCCTTGGAAGAATATTTTGGTATATGAGGGATCCTCCAAATCTAGTTTTATTCTTATGGACTACAGTGAGACAAACTATTTTGACGGCGAATGGGCTAAAGAAGAGAGGTAGGCTCATGGCACCCATTCATCTTCAGCTTTGTAACATAACCCAATAACAAAAATAAAATAAAAAGTATCCAAAATTATAATTGTATGGGGTGGACCCTAGTTCTTGAAGTATATAATTGTATGAGTTAAGTTTTTTTCATTTTACCCTTTTATTTAGGGTTAACTAATTTTAATTTAAAAAATATTTTATTTAATATTTAGTAACACATATTATACAAAAATAAAATTAATCCCTAATAAAAAAATTAACAGGAAAAATAGTGGTACTAATTGGATATTAAATCTTAAGTATTTTAGTTACAGTTTAGTCCCACAAAATCTGAACTTTCTAATTTCTACGAACAATTTAGGATAAGAGGATGACCGAATTTTTGTTAAAAAAAATCAAAGAAAAATTCAAAATAAAACCATGATAATAACATGAAAAATTATAGATTTCAAAGTGTAGGTATATATAAAACCATGATAAAAAATATAAAAAGTCATCCATGACCATAAAGGGAAAATTTCCCTTCAAAATTATACTCATAAAACAGAAACTAAAACCACTCTTCACCTTAGAAAAAATTTCAAACATCAAAACACTAGAATAGAAAAAATTGAGGTCAATAGTATTACATAAAGAAAGAAAAAATCTTCTAACAATACCTCAATAAAATAATTGGGTGGCTATGGGCAGAGGATCCACATAGTTTTTAGTCGAGTGATGCTCAGTTGCAATCCTTGTTTGATACAACCTTGTTATGGAAGAACATGGGAAATAGATCACCAATGATTTAATATCATACAATGTGCAACACAGTTTTAATATTAGATCTGGAAATATGATGAAAATGAGTACTATAAGAGAGGGAGAGAGAGAGAGAGAGAGAGAGAGAGAGAGAGAGAGAGAGAGAACGCTGGAAGATGGAGGGAAGCTAAGATTGTGGAAGAGATATTTGTGTTGCTCATAATACTTTTGTGACAATGTGTAGAGAAATCGAAATAGACTTTTCATATTCTGAGAGAACTATGTTGGATGCTCTATTTTTTTTATATGGAATGGAGATAAGGTTATGATAATTAATAAGATGGGTAGAGACACATATAGAGAGAGTCAAATAGATTTTCTGCAAGAAATGAAATGGATAGTGACATGGATAGTTTAGTTATTGAGAAATATTAACTCTTGTATCTCGTTTTATAATATTAATATAAATAAGTGTAATTATATCTAGATCTAATATTTAAATATAAGTATAGTGTCTCCAACCCATATATTTGCCATGTGGCTAAATTCATTGAATATATTAAAACGAAACCAAGTTTACTTATTTGTGACTCTACTCTTGATAAGATACAACCCCCTTGTATGTAAGTTTAGATTCTTCATTTCTCCCTCTTTATATATTCCCCGAATGTTTTTCCTCCCATACCCAACCCTCTTAATTTTCTTGCATTTTTAACCGTGATTACGGGAAGAGTTTGTCTCTATATATTTTTTTGTTAAGGGTTTGTTAAGGTGTCTATAGGTTTATTTTCCAAAAAAATCTCTGCTTATTCTTTTTTCTTAGTTTATGTTGTTATCAGTTGCAGATGGAAGAAAAACACTTAACCCCTGAGGTATTATATACATCCATAATCTAAGTTTTTTTCATGATATGGTGTGTGTATGTGTATATATAATCCTTTGTGTACACTAGGTGTTTGACAAAATGACTATTATGTAGAATCGTATAGCCTTTTTCTATTTTTATTTTCCCATGTTTATGTGTTTCATAAATGAATCTGTCTTTTTATAATATTTGTGTATTAAAGTGATTTTATCAGTTTTTCACCTTTACAAGGTGATTGACGACCTAAAATGTGTCATATTGAGGATAGATATTTGCAATACTGGGAGGTTTTTAACAACTTCAATAATTTAGGAATTTTCTGCATTTTTACGTTGTCTGAAACACCTCTTTATCATAATTTTTTCATTTTTTATTTATGTTTTTAAAATGGTAAATTTAAATATATCTTTAACTCACTCTATTTACGCTTTAGGTCTCTTCTTTCTGCGAGAACTTTCATGCACTTTTTTCTTTACTTTATTTTTCTTATCTTTTTTTATGATGTATAACAATGTGGAGTATATGGATTTTGACTGTTAACAATCACCTAGCCATCTTAGAAATATAATATTGCTTATTTATAGAGAGACACAAAGATAGTAATATAGAGAATTTACTTTCGTCCCCTTCCTATCTTTATAGCACCTCATCTATCTTTAAACGCCGAGGAAAAAGATAAAATGACTTCTTTCAATGGGGTAATTTACAACGAAAAATGGATTAATAAATTTTCTAGCAAATATCAATCCGATAACAATTATATATATATATATATATATATATATATATATATATATAATAAATGTAATTGTATCGTTTGGACTCATCGTCAAGTAATTGAAAAGTTTATGGATTTAAGATACCAATAAGATTGTCACTTGCACGGATAATATATAAATAGACTTTTAAGGAACTTATTAGCTAATGTCATGTACTAAATAACATAGAAAAATGATAAACTTAAGTATATCCTCAAAAACTCTCATAAATAATATCCTTCATTGCTCTCCAATCCAGAATACCCAAAGGCCCCCACGTCCCTCTTTAGGGTTGGGTATCGATCGATTTAGTCGGTAAATCGCACATACCAATACCAAACCGGCTTTCATATACTAAAACAAAAATTACTGTTTTTACCACACGGTACAACCTAATGTAAACCAAAATCAATCCATGCGATTTATAGTAAAACCGATTTTTTCGGTAAATTCCTAAATAACAAAAAAATTCAAAAAAAAAATCAGGCTTGCTCATTACAACTTGCCTAACTCAAGTGTGCAAGTGTCAAACACTTTTAATAATAAAGAATTTAAAAAAAAATAATACTCGTTACATCATTTTCGTTTAGCCAATTTAATTTTGACCAAAATATCAATGTGTAAGGACATTTTTGTCCAACATACTTGTATATGTCATTAGCCGTAACACCGTTGCAAAGATTCAAAGTCCATTCATAATCAACGGAATCCGAAGATCAAAAGAAAGGAAGAATTCAGAAATCCAGTCAGCCGGACCGGTCCGCCTTTATATAAAAAGAACCGATCCGCTGAGACCCGGACCGGACCGCCCCGGACCGATCCGCCGTGCACTTTGAATCCAGTAAGACCCGAACCAAATGTGAACCGAATCAGCTTCAAATTAAAAGAACCGGTCCGCTATCGGACCAATCCGCCTAAGGCCTGGACCGGTCCGCCCTGGATAAACTCTGCCAGATCGTGTTGCAGATTTTTTAGGGTTTTGTTTTCCTATTTAAAGCCATCTTCGGGGACTTATTTTTTAAGACTTTTCAAGACGATTTTCAGAGTCCTAAATACTCTAAGTCTTCACCTTTTTGATGTGCAAAACATCTTTTTGATTCACAGCAAAAATCCCAATTACTTTTGTGAATCTTTTGGAACCCTAGAACACAAACTTTGTTGTTGTTCATCTTTGTGGAGAGATCTTTGCAACCGAGGGCTGCGTGTCATTGCGGAGGGAGTCTCTACAAAGTTTTATGACTGCGTGTCATTGAGGAGAGCTGCGGTTCTTCCTGCGTTGTTTGGGCTGCGAGTCCTTGGAGGGTGCTGTGTGTATTCTCTTGCTGAGTTCAAGACTGCATGTCTTTGTGGGTTGGCTGCGCGTTAATCCATTGCAGATTTCTCTATGTAATTGTAAGTTGCGGCTTGTATATTCATAGTGAAATAAAGGTTTTACCCGAAAGGGGTTTTTTCCTGAAATCTGTGTCTCAGCATATTTTTGTGTCACATGCTTTATTTATTTAATTGACACACGCACCTTAGATGCATGTTTAGGGGCTGAAATTAAATAAGTGTGCAAAATTAGAAAGTTGCGAAGTTAATCAATTATCACACGTAATTCTTGGTTTCTCGAATTGGTATCAGAGCAGGTTGCGCTAATTTATTGCGTATTCCTATTTTCCGCAATATCGTGATATTGATTTTTTTTTAATCAGTTTTGTGAAAAATCGCAATTTTTCCTATGGAGCACTTATATAATCAGATGCCTATTTTTGACGGGTCTAATTATGCCTACTGGAAAGCTCGTATGAAATCGATTTTAAAATCTATTGACGAGCGTGTTTGGTTGCTTTGCGAAAATGGTTGGACTCCTCCCACGGTCACTGTTAATAACATCACCACTTTAAAACCCGTGTCAGCCTGGACTGAAGATGATTATAAATTGTCCAATTTTAATTCCCGTGGTCTGAGTGCTATTTCTGGAGCTGTCTCTCCTGATGAATTTCGTCGAATTATGACGTGCACCACGTCTAAAGAGGCTTGAGATGTTTTGAAATTGACACATGAGGGTACGAACGCGGTTAAAGAGTCAAAATTACAAAATTTGGCCACCCAATTTGAGACTATCACCATGTCTGAGTCCGAATGCTTTGATGATTTTTATGCACGATTGTCGGACATTGTTAACACATGTTTTAATTTGGGTGAAGTGATTGATAACACGCGTGTCGTTAAAAAGATTTTGAGATCTCTCCCAAAACGCTTTATTCCTAAAGTCACTGTTTTGAACTCTTTGGGAAATTTGAAATCACTTAAGTTGGAAGAACTTGTAGGAGATCTTCAAACCTATGAGATTGACATGTTTCCCAAAACCATTAAGGCTAAGGATAAAGGCATTGCTTTAAAGACTCATTTTAAGAAAAAGAAAGAAACAGTTTGTGAGTCCGATTCTGAGGGAGATTTTGATTTTAATGATATGGCCTTGTTTGCGAAAAATATTAAACAATTTCTCAACATGAACAAAAATAATTCTTCCAATAAAAAGAATTTTTTTGAGAAAAATAAAAAGAAAGGAAAGGCCAAAGAAAGTGGTGAGAGGGAAAAAGAAAATAAATCCGATGAGGAGTGTGAAGAAGATTTTAAGAACGTCACTTGTTTTGAATGTGGGGGTAAGGGACATAAGTCGTTTGAGTGTCCTACGTGGCTTAGAAAGAAAGGAAAGAAAGGAAAGAAAGTAGCTATGCCCGCCACACTTAGTGATAGTAGTGAAGGTGAGGGTGATGAGACTAGTGGTGAGAAGTTTGTAGCTTTTTCTAGTCGTGTGAGCACACCCACCTTGTCCCATAATAGTGCACACGAAAGTGATAGTGATGGTTTGAGCGCTTCAAGTGAGGTAGAAAGTGGAGATGAAAGTGAGCTCCAAAAAAATTTTAGAGATTTGTACACCGAGACCTTGAAAACAAAGAAGTATAATAGGGATTTAGGTCGTCGGGTTTTAGATTTGGAGAAAGAGAAGGAGGTTTTGAGAAAGGAGAAGTGTGATTTGACCGACATGTTGTCTAGTCTGACGACACGTGTATCCCAACTCGAGAGTAATCTCGAACATGCCAGGGTGGTCAAAGTCAAGTTTGAGAATGCACCTAAGAAGGTTGAAAAGGTGGTTCTTAAGGGTAAAGGTGAGAAGTTAGGAATAAGTCATGACGGTACTTCTGCTTCCCAATTAGCACCCGAGCCGGTTCCCACTTTAGTGACAGTGTCACATGTGTCTCACCCTAACCCACCTAGGTGTCCCATTCCTATTAGGAAAGTGCGTCCTAGAGTTTTTGAGAGAGGTGTTCGTAGGCCTATTTATGTTTGCTCAGATTGCAAGAGGAGAGGACACCTTAGGGAATTTTGCTTTAAGTTGGGGTATGTGTCACGTTTTGCTTCTACACGTGTTTCTGGCACACATGCACCCACACATGATACTTTACATGCTCCCTGAGACTACATGAGAGAGTTTGCACATTTAGGTGAGCAAGTTAAGTTTTTAGTCAAAACTTCACAAGAATTGATGGAGGTTTTTCATAAGTTGTCACCACCTTTGGAAAACCCTTCTGCACCTAATGATTGAGGTTTGACTTGTTTACTAGCATAGGGTGATTTTCATGATGTCATTGTTTTCCTATTGCTAGTATGTATCATTTTTGTATATATTTTTGTTTTGAAAATTTTTGGAAAATACAAAAAGATTTTATTTTGACAAAAATTTTGAAAAATCCAAAAAGATTTTTGTTTTTTGTTTGCACCGTTTATGGATGAACACTTAGGATGACCGAGTCACAACATCATTCCATTATTTTCATGTGACTATTTGATAGTGTTTTGAGACAATAGGTCAATTCATCCATGTGCTTTATAATGTTTGGAGTCATTAAGATCTAATTTAGTGTTACTTCCTACATGTTTGACTCATGTTTCCTTTATTGCACACATGCACGGATTTGTTTGATTATTGTGCTTGTCTTATCACATGTTGGTTGGGTGTTTTCACTTCAATCCTGTCCTTAAAACGAACCAAGCGCGATAAATTTTGATAAGGAAATTGTGCATATAAAAACCGTTCTGTGAGTTTGTGTGCTTTTTTTGATAACGGGGAGGGGCTGCGAAAGGTAATTATCTATCCTTTGCGCAAAAGCCACCGTTAAAAAGGACCTAAAAAATTGAGGAATTTTATTATCCGAGGTCCAAAGAGGTTAAAAGAGCCCGAAAAAAAATTTAAAGGCAATAAAAAGAAATTCATGACAATTATGGGTCATTTAGGTTTTTGCACCAATTCTCCAAAGTTTGAGAATTTAGATTACCTCTAAAAGAAAATATATATGAGGAAGTTTGGTTGGAGAATTAAAACGGGTTTGCACGTCCTTGAAATTCTTGAATATGCGCTATATAGTTTTGGACGTTATTGGTGTGGAAATCATTTTGACTTTGATTTGTTGATTTGCATAAGACGATGTCATCTAAATTCAACAAACTTTTACACCTAAGGTTACCTTTGATGTTCATTCGTGAGGAGTACACGTATGCATCGTGCACATATGATTGATTGAGTTGATTTACCTATCGAATGTGTTCACACCCATTCATTCCGTTTCCATGACTTGGTTGTTTGAGTCTAAATCCATGGTGTGATTTTTGTATCATATTTGTTCATATTGGTATCCTATATTTGTATGAAAAATTTGAAAAATAAAAATAGTTTGTGTATTTTTTTTGTATATCATGTCACCCCGGTACTTGATTGCTTGATTTATTTCTCTCATTTGTCTATTTGGGGACATCATAAAAAGGGGGAGAATGAATTATCTGATTATGGGGGAGTTTTGAAATTCTGAGAATATCATCTTAAATTGATATATATGCTTATGTTTATCTCATTTCAAACTCGATACGTCACTTGGTATTTGCTTTGTCTCATGTGTGTAGGTACATCTTTTGATAATCCCATGTTGCACACCATGATGAGAAAAGCGGTGAGATTTCTGAAGATTCGAAGAACAAACGATGCAGCCTTAGTCATTTGTACCACTTTTAGTTTTTGGGTTCATGGAAGGGTAGATTTGTATAGGCATTGTGATTATAGATAATTCGGATTTTTTATGTTTGTTCCGGCATAGACATAGGGGGATATTTGTAAGGACATTTTTGTCCAACATACTTGTATATGTCATTAGCCGTAACACCGTTGCAAAGATTCAAAGTCCATTCATCATCAACGGAATCCGAAGATCAAAAGAAAGGAAGAATTCAGAAATCCAGTCAGCCGGACCGGTCCGCCTTTATATAAAAAGAACCGATCCGCTGAGACCCGGACCGGACCGCCCCGGACCGATCCGCCGTGCACTTTGAAGCCAGTGAGCCCCGAACCGAATGCGAACTGAATCAGCTTCAAATTAAAAGAACCGGTCCGCTATCGGACCGATCCGCCTAAGGCCCGGACCGGTCCGCCCTGGATAAACTCTGCCAGATCGTGTTGCAGATTTTTTAGGGTTTTGTTTTCCTATTTAAAGCCATCTTCGGGGAGTTATTTTTTTAAGACTTTTTAAGACGATTTTCAGAGTCCTAAATACTCTAAGTCTTCACCTTTTTGATGTGCAAAACATCTTTTTGATTCACACCAAAAATCCCAATTACTTTTGTGAATCTTTTGGAACCCTAGAACACAAACTTTGTTGTTGTTCATTTTTGTGGAGAGATCTTTGCAACCGAGGGCTGCGTGTCATTGCGGAGGGAGTCTCTACAAAGTTTTATGACTGCGTGTCATTGAGGAGAGCTGCGGTTCTTCCTGCGTTGTTTGGGCTGCGAGTCCTTGGAGGGTGCTGCGTGTATTCTCTTGCTGAGTTCAAGAATGCGTGTCTTTGTGGGTTGGTTGCGCGTTAATCCATTGCATATTTCTCTATGTAATTGTAAGTTGCGGCTTGTATATTCATAGTGAAATAAAGGTTTTACCCGAAAGGGGTTTTTTCCTGAAATCTGTGTCTCAGCATATTTTTGTGTCACATGCTTTATTTATTTATGAATTGACACACGCACCTTAGATGCATGTTTAGGGGCTGAAATTAAATAAGTGTGCAAAATTAGAAAGTTGCGAAGCTAATCAATTATCACACGTAATTCTTGGTTTCTCACAATGTTCACCAAATATTTATACTCAAGTTTGGCATTCTCATTAGAGCTAACCACCTTAAGTGAAGAGATTATTTTGGGGGGTGTATTTATAAAAAAAAGGATTGGAGAAATATCCTATCTTCTAACCGATGTGGGACATGTTCTCACATGAATCCACTTCACCAAATGCCCATAATTCTTGAGCATGTCTTATCTTCACGCTTTTTTCCTTCACGTCCTTTTTTAGTAGCCATATGTCCTTATGAAAATTCTCATATTTGCCCACATTTGAGCATTCCCCATTTGCTATTATGCCCATGTCCTTTCTTTAGCAGACATTTGTCGAATGCTCACGTTTGCCCTTATGCCCTTAACATCCTTCATTGGTAGTGCACAAAAGACAAACGGAAAACATTATTTCCTATTTTTTTTATTAGTCACATTAATTTGACTTTAATTTTCATTTTACCCACGTAATAAATCATAGCATTATTTTCTATATAGAAATTAATCACAACATTTTCACTTTACACAAATAATAAACTATAACATTATTTTCTATCATTTTTTCAATGTTACAATATCGCATTTTGGATGGTAGTTTCGATATTTAATTTAGGTACGGTAATTTTGATAAATAGGTCTTTTAGATGTGTAAACCAAAACCAACGACAAAATATTCGGTAATTTCGATTTTGATAGTTTTGGTTTTTGGTAAGTAAAAAGGGTAAACCATTATCACATTCTAGCGGTACAAAACTGTACGGTACGAATTTTTACCGTACCACGAGCACCCTACCCCTCTCCCATGAAAAAGCGTGGCAACAAGCTTTAGAGAAATTTTGTTGTTGCGCACTCCCATTAAATAAAAAAAATTAACTTCAATTTGATCTAAAAGGATACTTGCTAAACTGACTTGGGCCCAAGTCAAAATTTGGAATAGGCCCAAACTCTTCAACTCCAATAAAATCAACTTGGCCAGGTTGATGGAGGATACACTTCCCACTTCCTTAAACACCAATCCATAAGCCTGTCAATGGGTCTTACTTTGAGGTGACGTATTTATTCTTCCTCAAACCCCACCTGGTTATAATATATCTATACCGAAGAATATTTTTAGCTTATACAAGGAATTATATTAATCACTGATTATTTTTATCTAACCGCCCTCATATGACCAAAAATCAAACTTACCATTGATCATTTATATTCTTATTTGGATTAAGACTTATAGTTTTATATTTGAGGCATATATCAAATAGTCTCTCCGACTTTTTTTAATACACATTTAGTCCAAACCTTTTTATTTTACACCAAAAAGTCATTCACCATGCCAAAAAGGCTTTACCATGCCGCTGGCGCGGACCTTTAAAGATAAGAGAATAAGGAACTTTTTGGTACAATATAAAAGGCTTGGACTAGGTGTGTATTAAAAAATGTTTGAGGGACTTTTTGGTATTTGATCCTTTATATTTTGAAGAATGATGTATTTTGTTTTTTTTGTAGTATAGCTTGTTGAATTCTGACAGATTGGGGGAACACATATATCTCATTTCAGTAATGATTGGAAATGAGAAAATAAATTGGGGCATATACCAAATAGTCCCTCAAACTTTTTTTAATACACGTTTGGTCCAAGTCTTTTTATTTTGCACAAAAAAATCCTTCACCATACCAAAAAGGCTTACCATGCCGCTGGCGCAGACCTTTAAAGATAAGAGAATAAGGGACTTTTTGGTACAAAATAAAATAATTGAACTAAGTGTGTATTAAAAAATGTTTGAGGGACTTTTTGGTATTTGATCCAAATAAATTTTGCATACTGATGTTATAAAGATAAAAAAATGTCCTATTTGAGTGATTAATATGTAGTAGTAAACCGGATAAACAGACTGGGTCTTAGGTCCTTAACAGATCTGGGTATGGTCCAAATATTTAAGAACCAGTCGGGTAATTGGGTACCGATGCATCCAAAAATTAAATGGATCCGAGATGGTTTATGTTATCCTACCGTCTACGAGCCTAATTCAAACTAAGTAGCTTGAAAGATATGTAATATGTGGGTGGGTGGGTGGGTGGGTGGGTGGGGCCGCGATTTTGTGGGTCACAACATGGCAGGGATAGCTTGTAACCATGTTACAGTCAGTGACTTAAAACCCCTTAGCAGCCGTAGTGGGGGAGGAGATGAACAGGTATATTTACAAATCTAAAGTGTGTGATGTCTTTCGTTGAGACATAAGATACATAGTGGTGAGGTCTAAAAGATAGAAAATGGCTGGGGTAATTCCTACAAACTATGATAGTTCATAGGAAATTCTTACGAATTAATATAGTTCGTAGGAACCCAAAAATTTTTGTGTAGTAATAATACTTTCTACGAACTTCTGAAGTTCGTAGAAATTTCTACGAAGAAAAGAAGTTTGTAGTAACTTTTACGAACTTCAGAAGTTCGTTGGAACCCTTTGCAAATTCTCTAATCAATTTGTATCTTTACAGAACCATTACAAATTGAAGAACGAAATTTGTTCGCTAAACTTCACCAGTGCAGACAGTCCAATTTGTAAAGATACAAATTTTCTTAGCATTTTGCATCCCTATTGTGGATGTTGTCCGAAAGCCTCAGGCGAAAGGGCAGCTCAAAAGTCATAAGGTTCTAAAAAAAAGACAAGCCTCAAGGCAACTATAGCTAGGACGGTAGGTTAAAGTGACTAGTCTTGATTATTCGAAGGCAAGCAAGACAAATCCTTCGGGGCCTTATGTTTCGAATATGAGTCCCTACTTGTACTGACTGATTGCCTCAATGCCCGCTGACTTTCTGGTCATTTTACTATTTCCTAAGAACGAGCAAGGAAGATTTTGAACTAGAGCGACTACTCTTATTACCATCATTTGTGCATTGTGTACCTTGCTTAAATCATGTTATAAAATAATTGCAAAGAGGAGTGAACCCTGCTATGTGGATGGGTATAAATACACACCCAAATCAAAAGTCTCCTCACATTATATTCCATGTCACGTTATAAAATAATTGCAAAGAGGAGCTACTATACACATTACACAGCACTTCAATAATGGAGAAAAAAATATAGTTTATATATTTTTAGGCCCAAAAATAATATTAATTATGGATATAGAACAACAAACATTTGATTTCTATTTTTAGTCCCTATTTTCAAATTATCGATTGACATGGCATGCTGTGACTGGTTGATATTTTATGGATGTGAATCTGTGTTAGCTACTTCATTAAAAAAATAGGGACTAAAATAATAAATAAAATGTTTGTTATTCTATTTTCCGAATATGTATTACAATATAAACCAATTGCTAAATACCTACCACATTCCATCTTGTGCTATATACCGATTTAACAAAAAAAAAAGTGTTATCGAAGAAGCCCATTCAAATCTAAGAAAAATAATACATAATAGAATAAGTAAATTAGAAATCTACCTCGAGAAGAGCATAAGTATCACGAAAAGACGACAAATAGTTTCATGTATGGCGTTGATAATATAACATACAGACTCTCCTCTTTCATATTAATTATATTACAGGTGTAGCATGTTATGTACCATTGGCAACCAGTCATCCCACTATGATTCTACAAAAAGCCATTTGGAATCATAACCAGCTTGGTTTACTATTCTAAAGAAGTTGTGTATTTAAGTATTGCAGCAAGAATTCGATCTTTGTCTCTGGTTGGGAACGCTTCCAGTAGAACTCCATTTTTATAGAAGTGAAAAAGGGGCACAGCCTGCATTGTCTCATCAAGATGATTTTGATTTATTATACAATGATGTACAGCAATTATATTTATGGAAGAAACTGATGACGTGTCCTTAGAACACATGTTTTGAGTCCCAAAATAGTAAGTGTTGGAGCTCTACATGAGTATATGTTCCCTATTAAATGTATGTCCGAACTCTGTATCTACTATTTTTAATATCTTAATGTGTGCTCTTATGACACATGTTATCAGAACCATATATATATACTCGTTGTAGTGTCATAAGAACAAATAGTAGGATATTTGCATATGCATATGCATTTAAGAGCACAATCTGCATGAAAAGCATTAGCTTATATGATCACAGCAAAAAACATGAAGAACTATTCCATTTCAAATTAAGACTTATTATTTCAGAATCAAAACTTAATAAGAAAATTTAAGTTCCAAATTTAATTTTCACATAGGGCTTGTCTAATTACAAAATTACAAAAATAATAATATATCAAAAACATATCATTTATAAACAAAGTTGGAAAAATAGTGGAAAAAAAGATGAGTGGTTTGGCGAGATGCTCTCTTACTATTACTTTTCCAGTTTTTAATAAAATCCAATTCTCTAGGAGGGAATTTGATATCGTGGAAAACTAGAAAAACAAGAGAGCATCTCACCAAACATGCACCTACTCTTCCCCTATTTCCCGATTTTTTCATAAAAACAAACTATTACTTGATCTTTTTCGACCGTTATCGAATGTACCCTTCAAACATATAAGGAAGACAGCATGACTTGAGTTAGTGTGGAGGTAGTTTTCCTAAAGTGAAAATTTGGAACACCATGTTGGTTCTTGATTTAAGTTTCAGTAAGAAAAAAATTCTTAATGTGAGATGTCTCAAATTAGTTAGTGCAACTCTTGAGATAGAGGGAGTATCGTTTTCCTGTTCTTATTCTTCTTGTCAATGTTAACCAACAAAAACATCCACCAATGACCAACCTGTTGTAACAAACAATCCTCCTGTCCACCATAACTTTAACTTCAAGATAAAACTACAAACACAACTTATCAAATTCTATGAAAGCTACCATGGGAGTTTACCTTGATTCGAAGTCTTTCAGCTACCTCCGACTGCTCATCATATTCATCAATTACCTGCAATAATTTGGGAAAATGACATCATGTGTAATTGAATTAAAAAAAAAGCTTTACAATGAATAAAATCATCGGTTACATTGTGCTTTAAGAAGATAACTGCAGCATCCTGATCACCAGATCCCTTGCATAATTTTGCAAAACCCTGTTCTATATATTTGCAGCTACCACAAGCAGTGCGGTAAAAATCCACCACAACCAAAGCATTTGTTTCCTTGGACTTCTCTAGAGTCTTGAAGAGTTCCTCGTCAGTCCTGAATTCTCTTACACATTCTACTGGACAGAGCTCGTCTTCTTCACCAGATAATTCTTCCATATTTTCATTAGCCATCACCTTAACATTCACTTCTGCTAGTCTTAATCTGTTGCTCTTGTTCATAAAACCCAAACTGCCATTTTGGATAATACATGGAATTTTAGCCCCTAACCTACATGATTTAATGACACGTATATCTAGAAGTGAATTGGGTACTACAAGAATAGGAACTCCAGAATCAACTAATCCATTAATGCTTTTCCCAAATCTAGAAACGACATTCTGGGCAAGAATATTCTGGTTTTGCATGGCAGCATATAACAGATCTTCACAATGGCAGTCAGTATAATGCTTAGTAGGAACTTTTGAAACGCATTAGCTAATCGTTATAGATAGAGCAATAGGTTTTCCACATATTCCTCACATTAGCATCTAAGACATGAGCCGAGGTATGCAGAAAACCAGGTAACCATAACTGTTAAAAATGACAAATGAAACTATGAGAGCCTTTTCATTGTAGATATATAATAGAAAAATTGTACTCAGGAAAGGTATGCTTGAACTAACTAAAGAAAATTTGAATGCTACAGCAATGGCATATATATTAGATATTCAAGAATAGAAAAATAAAGTGGAATTATTTAAAATCTTGCGTGAGACAATTAAGGGCACATTTACAATGTGTATGACTATAAAGGCATCTTCTTTATACTTTTAATTTTTATCAATAGCATGAATGCCTCCTTTTCAGCCTCCATCTCCAGAGACAAAGAAAGAGAGAGAGATCTTCCAGTCTCGTGAAGATGGTGCAGCGTCTGACATACGGCAAATGCCATAGCTATGCTACCAAATCCAACCAACACCAGGTCGTCAAAACCCCTGGTGAAAGGTTTGTTTATCAGGGTACCAAGAAGAGAGCAAGTGGCCCCAGGTGGCCTGTTACTGGAAAGAGAATCCAAGAGATTCCTCACTTGAGACCTACTGAATACAAGAGGTCCAGTTTACCCAGGAACAGAACGACAGTGAACCGTGCCTATGGCGGTGTGTTATCCGGAGGTGCAGTGAGAGAGAGGATCATCCGAGCCTTTTTGGTGGAAGAGCAAAAGATTGTGAAGAAGGTTCTGAAGATTCAGAAGGCAAAAGAAAAGATAGCAGCAAACAACTAAGCTGTGAGACGATTATGAGATTTAAGTTAATGTGCTTGAAAGCAATTTTGATTTTAAGAGATGATTATAAGTTGTGTACTGTGATTTTTTTTTTAATTTTGAATGAGCATTTTTTGTTAAAAAGAAAAAAGCATGAATGCACAGATGTATAGTACATTGGTCTTCGCAGATCATAAACTTTGCATGAATAATCTATGAAAAAAATTACTGGATTTGTCTCCTACACATCTCAAAATAATGCGACACACTCAAGCAAAAAAGCTTTCCAAGCCTCACTGAATGTACAGGGAAAGATTGTTCACTTCCGGACTATGCACATGGATTCCCAATGGAGATATTCCTACATTACCATAATTAGAAAATATTGGGGTAAATATATCAAGCATTCTAAGAAACAAAAACAATTCCAAAAAATCAAATATACTTTATGCGGGGAATCTAAACAAGTTCAGGATGGGTGATCAACCATTTGAATATATTCAGACCCCCAATTACTATGATATGCAAAAGTGCCAAAAATATTCCATCAACTTTGACATTGCAGATCAAGTCCATTACCCCACATTTTCGTTTATCATGGAAGACCAAGAAGCAATACATATTTATATATTGGGTGCATTAAAGGTTGAAAAGGGGTACATATAGAGCCCAATAAACAAGAATCTTAAAAGAAAGAAAAGATGGGTATAAAGAAGGCAATTGAACTGGTGCTTAGAAGATTCCTTTGGAGTGGTCCTGATATGAAGAAAATAGGTTCAAAAGTACCTTAGGCTGAAGTTTGCTCACCAAAGGAAGGAGGCCAGAGTATCAAATGTATAGTTGAGTGGGACAAGACTACTATTGTTAGACACATCCAATTTAGCCAACATGAAACCATAAGAAAGGCCACTAAGAAACTTTAATGGAAAAATGAGGAAGATGAGCCTGCCTATAACAGTTATGTAAATGGAATGGGACAAATAAGAGCATCAGGTGCTGAGGGAGATTACATTGTGCCGCCCAAATTTTGCCCATCTTGTCAGAAGAGTATTAAGATTCGAATGTAGTCATCTCCTTTTGTCTCACGATAATGCTACATAATTAAACAACAAAATTTTCCAACCCTCACCAATTATAATTATTATATGTTGAAGGATTGTGCACTTTCATGACTAGTCACATGGATTCCCAAAAGGGAGATTAATCAGAAAATATTTATGCAAATATCTTAACGTTTTGAAGAAAAGGAAAGTAATTGTAGCAACCAACAAATCACAATTACTTTATGCCAGGGAAAAAAACATCAGGCCGAGTATAAACCAATTTAATTTTTCTTTTTTGAAGACTAAGGAACAATTTACAATACCAGTAATGAGACCATATAAAAGGGAAATCCCATGCAAACCATACCATTCAACCAACATCCAAAATTTCTAAAATTATTAACTACCAAAAATACGAACTATAACATGGGTTGATGCTTGGATGCTATACCAAAATGCCCTCACAACTCTAGACAGGAGGAAGGATACTTTTTTCAGATTGTTCCATTATTAACATTCTCCCCATCCCCAATCCTAAACAAAACATTACTAACTATCAAACGCACCACATTTACTAATATGCATGCATGACCCTATAATCCTATTGTAATAGTTGTTTTTAAAGAATTACAAAAGACTATCGGGGTAATATAAGCAAGTCGGGAAACAGAGTTTTTAGTAGGGAAAAACAGAGATAGAGGGGATAAAGAAGGGTTTTGATTTTTTGGCACTGGGAAGTGTACATTTGATTGCTTACCGGTCATTATGGGCACAGCCCGAGCTGTGTGTCTGAACTCAGGAGGAGGAGTTCCAGTTTCAGTTTCAGTTTCAGTTTCAGTTTGAGATGAGAAAAGGACACGATTGGCCAATATCACTCACACGCTGTATGCTGTACTGTCACAGGTTTTGGATAATTAAAAGTTGGATGCCCTCTTTAAATTTATATTTCATTGAACTCCCTCATAGCTTCCTAATTTTGCAAAGCCACCCTCTCAATGAAGATGGGTTCACCTTCCAATAGTTGTGCATGTAATTCTTAATTGCATTTATTTGGTTTTAGTATCTCCCTTCTTTGTTTGTGGTCTTATTAATAAGAAAGAAAAGGTTGTCTTTTATTCTTTTAACTTCTAAATTTTAAATGATGTGTGGTAGATATTTTATGTATTATCAATGTCCACATATATTCTTTGTTCCATATTGAAAAAACAATTGTTTAAAGTCTTATTTTGTACTATAAATAGGGGTGGCCCTCCTTGAGTATTATTATATATAATTAAAGGGAAATGAAGCCGACTTGGTCCACTAAATAGAACACATGGCACACATTACCCAAAATACCACTTAACTAGGTTGATCAAACTCAAGCTTGACTCACAACGTCGGGATTATTTCACCACACTGGATAAATGCAAATTGAGACCTCATGTAATGGAGTCCTACTCTAGCTCAACCATACTATAGACAATCAACCCCAAAAGAGGTTGACTAAATGTTAACTCAAGTCTCTTTAGCATTGTATAAAAATATGGGGATCTTCCTATTAAGTCCTATTTACATGGAACATTTCCTAATAGGTCCTATCGCAAAAAAAAATTCCTTGATAGGTCCTATTTGTACATACAGTGAATATTCATTGTATGTTTACAAATAGGACCTATTGGAACAAAAATCTATCTTCATGGGACCTGATGGAGCAAAAAATAAACGTTAGGACCTATTGAACTACATACTTAGTAAACGGGACTAATCGATAAAAAACCCTAAAAATATTACTCAATGTTTGTATAAATAGGATCCCCCACTGTGAGGAGGGTGGAGGCTAACAATTAGTTGCAACTGACTCGCTCTTGAAAACTCGGATTGGACTCTCAGATAGAAACCCTAGCACTCCAAGTTTATTCCTTGGTAATAAATAGACTCCTCATATTTCCCTAAGTACATAAGCAAGGTCGACTTATTGACTCGTGTACATCTTATGTCATTTTACCTTCTTGTATAGAATTTTGGGCTTGGTTTGACACTACACCAAATCTGTCGAATTGTCACGGTTATTGACCTTGACAAGTTGGACTTGTCAAGGTCAATGATCGCGACAATTCTGGGGGTGACAAAGAAAATTATCACGGACGTGTCACGGTTTATGACCGTGATAAGTTTTGTCACAATCATAAACCGTGACAAACCTGTGACATTTAATAAAAAATTGTCACGGTCAATGACCGTGACAATTCTTGGCAGAATTAAAAAAAATCTGTTGGAAAGTATGGCCACTGCCACTTCCCAACAGTATATTTGTACCTGTTATAGCAACATTATACCTGTTCAAACATCATATATCCAAATAAAATAGAGATAATGCAAATATACATTCAAAACAATATGCATTCAAAACAATATGCATAATGATATAATCCAAATGTAATTCATATATAACAACTTAAAAACAATTCAATTCAAATAATGTCATTACATGTCTGGGGTAAGGTTAGCTCTGAGGAGGTGAGTAGGCCACACGATATACAAATTGACACACCCACCAATATACATCATGTCACATTATTCGCGCAACCACAAGGGGGAGTTCTCCTTCCCGGGTATCACATGCATGACGAGCACCTTGGACTCGATGTCTTGAAGCAAACGTCCATGAACAGGCATACCCTGGACGGTATTCGGGTCCCTCAACCCCCGCCCTATATGCTGGCCATTAAATATGTCTAGTATAAACACGCTCGGCCAACCAAGTGTCGACATTGGTCGGTTGAAGGGAGCCAAATAGGGGAGTGGATCATCAAAGTTCGCACGTATCGGCGATGAAGAAGCGAGGTCCACATCCTCGTCATCCTGCACCTCCTCCTCCCCCACCTTCTCCTTCTCCTTCCCTTTCCCCTTACGGTTTTTGCCCAACGAACGCTTCATGAATGAGAACATATCTTGGACCGTCGCCTCCTAACGAGACAGCTTCACGTCATGCGAGTCCACCGTTCGAGCTAACCCGGTATCGCTCGTCTCTAATCTGATAATCCTAGATTTGGTCACCTGCGAGCTCACCCCCTTGTCCTCCCCTTGCAATCAGCACCAAGCACTTGGCTGAGTGCGTCTGTGGACAAAAATGCCTTGTCGGCATCAGACTGTGACTCATGCACTTCCCTAAGTTTTGCCTGAAACGACAAAAAGCACATGATTAGTAAAATAAGTAAATAAAAAATTATAATGTTATTAACAAAAAGTAAACTGTCGGATTACTTATAATCGTGGTCGTGATGCTCGGGGACACCTCCTTATCCTTCCCCTTCTTCGTTCGAATAGCCACATAAGTATCGAGCCTATGTGGCCTACCCCCAGGGCCACTCCCTATCCGCTGAAATAAAATAAAGTAAAATTAGTATCGACCCTGCAAAGTAAAATAATGAAGAATAATATATTTTTGTAGTTATAGAAAAATTAAATCTTACCATCATCCTATGCTCCACCTCGGCATAAGACGTCCGGCCGGAGTAGTGCACGTTCGTCTTTTTTGCCCGATTTTTCCTCACCAATTGGTGAGATGCCAATTGTTGCTCCCTGATCTCATTGTCTGAACTGTTGCCATTTTGCCAATGAGATCGACTCCTTCGGTGGGATGGATTCACGCATTCGGATAACGAACTCTCGGGTCTTCCCAAAGTACCGGGTCCACATATTTTTCTTTCACGTCTTATGTTGCTCCCTCAACTGCTCCAAGACGGAATCGCGTAGCTTTGGATCCAGGCTGAATTGTTCTTGTCCAACAAATACAATGTTAGTTGCGAATAAATATAAATATAAATATAAATATAAATATAAATATAAATATAAATATAAATATAAATATAAATATAAATATAAATATAAAATGAAATCGAAATTGAAATCGAAATTGAAATATTCATATAAATATAAATATAAATACATTACCTGTAGTGCCACCCAAACAGCTAATTTGAGCTCATTTGGCACCTCCCTCCAACTAGTGTACCCTATACCGATGATCGTCTTTACCAGCTCGAGGGATCTCGCTAATAGCCCCATCTTGTTCTCGATGGCCATCCCCAATTTTTCATATTTGGGGAGCCTAGAGGCCGAGGAGCCCTCGTTGCCTCCGCTACCACCGAGCCCAGACGACATCATCATAACCAGCATCATTATTCTCGCCTTAATACTCGAAGGAGACATTTGCTATAAAAAAATATTGTTATTAGTACAAATCAAAATGAATTAGAATAGGACATGCAAATATGTACAATTGCTACAAATCCATATGAATTGTTACTGTTTAACCCCTCAATTCTGAATTCCAAAGCAACAACATCTGCTCATAATATGTACAATTACTAGAAATCCAAAACATTCCCACCCCCACCCCTACTGCCCACACACACGCACACTACACAAGAGAGAAAATGATAAAGTGCAAATCAATTAAAAGAATTAAAAATGGATTGATAAATTACAAATTGGAATATTTATTACAAATTGAAAAATTATTTCAAATTCGGGTTATCATAAAAAATGGATTGATATTCGGTAGGAGCAGCCAAGTCATCCACACTACTATTTAGACGCTTTGGCGCATGTAGGATAATTGACCGCGGCTCGTTGTTGATATACTCTGAGTAAAACACTTGGTTAACCTTTTGAAATGCACAAACAAACGTCTCATCGCTCACGTGGTCGTTACTCTTCAACTTGGACAAGTCAACCATAATTAAATTGGTGATAGGATAAACTTTACAAGCATTTTTATCCTCAACTCTTACCCAGTCATAGTAAAATACAACCTCTTTGAAGCTTATATAATCCCATTCAAATATATTTCGGATTACACTATAGTAAGTCATTTCAGCTTCAACGAGGTTTTTATCTTTTGCGCTCGCTCGAAAGAATGTAAGAGTCTTGGATGAAATGCCCAAGTTCTGTACATTTGTACTTTCCTCGTACACTTTAGCGCCGAAAACGTAACCGTTCAATCGATACTTTTTTATATTCTTGTGCCATGAACAAGGGTCCGGTGGCTAGACGAGCAAGCCTTGATGTCGCATCACCCGTCTTTAAGAGATGAGAATATATAAATTAATTATATTAATTAAAAAATTTGAGTGCAATGTAACGTTATATAACGACCATTATCATTATAATTACCTCTTGTGTCAACCACAACCTAAATTCGTCGTCTGATTGTACCATTGTTTTTCGTCTTTTATTATTCTCACAGGCTTCATATTTTCTACATATTACAAAATTAATCATGTATAAAATAATCTAAAATAATGTTAAACATTATAATAATTGAAACTTAATTTTTCCATTCTTTGACATCTTCATGTGTGTCAAATAGATAACGAACTACTTATTGATGTTACAAACTCGTTAATTTCACTCATTTTCCCATCACATGACCACCATCATCGACGAACTCATCAGTGTCATCAATGATATTCGAGTCAGGCATATATTCCCGAGTATATATTGATGGCTCCACGATGATGTATTCCTCTGCAAATGATCTTGCAATGTATCGCATATTCTTGACAGAATCTTTAAAAACTCTCATCAATCTTTCAAATGGATACATCCACCGATATTTAACTAGACGAAAAAGATGTGCCTCGTCGCATAGGTGTACCAACAAGTGAACACCCCAAATAACCATGTACTACACAACCGCATAATGTCCCATAAGATGGAAATCATGAATTGCCCACATAAACATACCTTTCAGCGTAAACTCTTCTTTTATAAAAGAGCCAAATGATTTCACACCCTCTTCCCACAACTCATTTAATTCTTCTACCAAAGGAGCCAGGTAGACGTCGATGTCATCACTTGGGTCCTTTGGCCCAGGTATCAACAAATACATCATCGAAAATTCAGGTCTCATACACTGTGAAGGAGGGAGGTTGAGTGGGGCTAGGATCACTGGCCATACACTCTGATTGGTGCTTAGATTTCCAAATGGATTAAAACCATATGTTGATACAGCCAAACGAATGTTGCATTGTTCTCGAGCAAAATCAAGATACTCATAATTCATCCTCCTCCAGACTGTAGAATCAATAGGATGACGCATGAGATTACCCCTACTTCTGCCCTAACATGCCAAGTCATTGCCTCCGCTATCCATGGTACTGTGAAAGATTGCTTTAATCTAGTCCTAACGGGAAAATATTTCCACACTTTTTGAGGCACTTTTGAGCTTGTGCCTTCCTTACTAGTAAATTGGACATATCTAGGTTCATCGCATACCGGACAACGATCGAGATTTTCGTACTCCTTTTGGTATAGTATGCAGTCATGCACACAAGCATGAATCGATTTATACTTTATTCCCAAAACTTTCAAACTGTTCTTCATAACAGGATAGCTATTTGGAAGTGTATTCTCCTTGGGTAGTAACCCCTTCACTCATTTCAGAATTCCTGTCACGCTATTTTCAGACAAACTGTACTGCGTCTTCAAACTGTGCATATCAACCATGGCATATAAATTTATTTGATCTTTCTCACAACCAGAGAATAACGGTTGGGTCGCCTTAAATTTTAAACTTTGGTAGTCATCGTCAAGGTTTATCGTGATATCTTCACGAGCACTTGAACCTTGTACATCATCAGTAACCTCATTCTACTCTGCTTCATAAACTCCATACGCATCATCAACTAAATCCTCTAACATATTATGATCTACGTCTTCCCCTTCTACATCTATCCTACTTGTTGAAGGTTGTTCAGGGACAAAAGGAACTTTTAATTCACCGTGAAAACTCCAAAATTGATAACTATCTTGCATACCCGATCTTAACAAATGTAGTTCAACTGTTTTCCACTCAAATACCTTACCATTCTTACACCTAGCACACGGACATGGAAACTCGTCATCATTATGACATCTCTTTGCGTATTTCACAAATTTATTAGCACCTCTGCGAAACACATCTCCCATTCTATTTGTCTCACCCATCCACTCTTTGTATTTTGGATATCCCATCACAACTACCACAACTAATCACCTATTAAAGGTAAGAAGCGTATATTCATGGATTAGTATAAAAAAAACTTAGATTTATAGTATGTTTTAATTAATTGTGTCTTCAATTCTTAAATTTCAAATTTAAATTCAATTTATAATAGAAATTTTTATTTCCTCTATCTCCTCTAGAGGGTGAGTGGTCCTATCCCATTCAAGACCGCATATTTCTGTAATATACTTAACATCTCATACACATTGTTACGATTTGAGAAAAATTCGACAGTATATCCCCGTAGTTCTCCAAGTACACGACGTAGATTGGCAAGTGTGAGTGTTATTTTAATTGATCAATTGAAATAACAGTAACACTTGTTAATCTAGTATGTACCCAGAGAATATTAGGATATGACTGCAGAACTTCCCCCAAAAGTAAAAACTTTAAGCCATTAAGAATATTATTATACAGAAATTATGCAGTCCCAAACTATCCAAACGGGACAATTCGAGAGATCTCATTACAGGGGCAATGACTCTCGAACGGGTCTAAGGGCTATTGAATGCGTATGCATAAGAACTAGAAGGCTAGTATCTATGCGCACTATACATAATTTCAAGTATATATATATATTGTTCGTTATACAAAGTAATTTTCAAAAAAAGTCAAAAAATCCCACCCCCATATGGACAATAATCTAGTGGTCATGCCACTTTTAAAATTAACCAACCCAACATCGATCCGCTATAATCCAACCGCAATGGCAACAACAAATGTGTATCCCGTACTCCTTTTAATTCATCTACTCAATTAATTCTTTTCAACAAATAAACTAACAATTAAATTATACAATTATTAATTTACTAATTTACAATGAGGAGCAATCCTACTTTCATATATTAATTTGCTAAAAAAAGTAATAATCAATCAATTTGTTTACAAGGGACACTACTTGCATATGAGGGAAAATATCTAATAAACCAATCAAAATTTAATAAAAAAAATTAACAAGCCCCCCCCCCCCCTCCCAAACACACGCACGCAGCCCCACCCCCCGTCACACCCCCCGCATCATTTCTCCCTCTCGCACATACGCACAAACACGCATTTACACGCACACTACACACACACATGCGCATATACACAGACACACATGCAGCCCCACCCCCTGCCCACCCCCGACCCCCATCCACCACACACACATGCACACACACACACACACACACATAGATATATACACACACATATATATATAAATGGAAGAAAGAGAGAGAAACCAACCTGAAAGTAGAGAGAGGGAGAGCAGCGCGTAGAGAGAGAGAGAGAGAGAGAGAGAGAGAGAAAGTGGAGGGAAACAAAGCGGTGAGAAAAAAAGGAGGGGAAAGGGTCTTTTGCTGCTAAACTTGTCACGGACATGTCACGATCTTTTACCGTGACAATATTATAAGAATTATCACGGTCATTGACCGTGACAAGACCTTGACAAGTATAGTTGTCACGGGCTTATCACAGACTTGTCACGGTCATTGACCGTGATAAAAAAAATGCATGTTTTTTTATCACGGTCAATGACCGTGACAAGTCTGGCCGTCTAAAGGGTGCCAATTTGGCCTTTTTGGTGTAGTGTAGTAAAAAGTAATATTGTTGAGACGATTCCCCTATAATTTGGCATTATTCGTGGGAAGAAAGAAAGAACTGAACCACTTGATTTGTTGACTTTGTCATCATGAGTGTTAAGCATTCATACCATTCCCAAGGAAAAAATGTATTCGATCAGAGATCCAGATTAAAAGAACAAACCACTCACTGGAAAAGTCTCCTTCTTAACCAAGTAAGGCTAGATCTCATGGGAGATCATCCCACCTCTATGGTCCTAGTAGAAGTAATCGTCGACATGACCCCCCTTCGAAGTCACCTATCAGGAAAAATATCATGGCTCATTAATCGATACAAGGAGTGACTGCATGAGCATGATTAAAAATCGTTTGTTTAAGGAGATAACTAATCGAACAAACAAAGGCATGGATCAAGATCTCATGAGCAAGAGTATCGTCGTTAAAGGATCATTCATTATCCAAGGACTCCTTCTCACAAGAACGTTAGGGTTTCTAGATTTAGGAGCCCCACGAAGATGTCATTAGTTAGCGCGAGGAGATACATGCGTCCATGAACAAAACTACGACAAGTTAGATGATAAATGATCTCATGTTAATCGCCATGATGTCCCTATATACTTGACACCCCTACCGAGCAGGATTACAGGTTAGGATGATTTACATGACTTCATAAAAAAGGAGTTAAATGGACACTTGCATCAAAATCGTATTCCCACGCCCAAGGACCAATCTGGGAATGCACTCAATCATGGCTCGACATCCCCGTTCATAGAGAAGATTCATATCTCGGATCCACCGAGGAAGGTTTTGGTGCCAAAGATCAACATATGTATGAAGACGGAACTTTCCCATTATATTAGTTATTTTAGACAATCTATGAGTTTGTGGTGTCACAATGATGTCATCACGTGTAGCATTTTTCCATTAATTTTAGGCAAGATCAACCTTAAGTAATTTGAGAAGGTAACATGTGATTCACAAATCCAGTCCATTGAATTCGAAAGGACTCCTTCCCCCTTGATATAAAACCTGAGATACTTTCATTTGAGAACTTTCGCACCCTCAAATTATCAAAAGAGTCTTCTAGTTGTCTTCATCCTCCTTCGACCACTTTCCTCTCTCAAATTACATTGTATATTCGGTGTTAGGGTTTCGTAGGGTCTTGTCTTCGTCTAATTAGAGATTAGAGATTCTCGAGCACAATCCTTTCGGCACCACTGTCATCCTACTGGTATGCATTTTTTCCTCCACTTTCTAACATTTCATCTATCGCTTCTCAAAGCCTTAGTTTTATTTTCCATTTCACTATGTTTAGTACATTTGTATCTCATTTTTCTAATAGAAACCCAGTTATTTATGATTTTATTTCCTCTGAGTCTATTTTGTACTAATATATTAAGTGGCTTAAGCCTTTTAGACACACTCTTAGTCTGGGTCGTCAAGAATCCATAGAAAATATGGTAGAAATTGTTAATTCCTTCGGGCCAGAACATAATGAACAGAAGGGCTCCACACATGGAGCCTCTTCATTTAATGCAGCACGAAGAGTTAAATGCCCTGTTAGGGGCCAAATTAGTATCCAAGTTCTAGTCCCTTCACATTCCTTCCATGTTAGAATTGCTATAAACAACCCTCAGGTCCCCAAGATTCCTTGAACCATATGTCTGAACAAACCATTACCGAACGGGGTGACCACCTTTCTCTACCTAGGGCTTTGTCCATCCGTCTAAATGAAAAGTCCAATCGTGCCCTCAATCCCCATAATGTGGAAGTCTACCTTTACTAACATTGCTTTTAGTTCGGCCTTAGGATTCCTCTACTAAAGACCATCCGAGATGTCCTCACATTTATCAATTTTGCACCCTCACAGCTAATACCAATATTAGTTAGGTCTATAGTGTATTTTCATGATCTGTTTGGGGACGAAAACCCATGATTGTAGTTGAACTTCTGACTATTTAAAAACCTATGGCTTCGCAAGGGGGGTGGTACACCATTGTATACATAAATAAAAATATAGGGTTCATCACTTCCATCCCTTCCTTCAACCACGACTGGAAGAAATTTTATCTCTTTATTTATGGTAAGGGATGGGAGTGTGATAAACAGAATGACCTTACAGGCCACCTTTGCACGGTTCCACTAGTATGGAAAAACTCGACCCGAGTGACTTCCTTAGTTACGTAAATTTATGCTTTATTTTTCATATGTAACCCATTCGTACTAGAGATCTTATTCTTCATTGTGTGACTGCCAATAAAAAAGAGAGGGTTCTGTTGGCCTTAAAAATAGCTCACCCCTCCAAGGAGTTGTCCGATTTTCTAAGGCTGGGGGAATTTGGCTTTATTTCCATAGGTGAAGAAGTCCACGACCAAGACGCCCTTCGTCTTTGGGAATAAATTAACGAAGGTCAATTCATCTTCGTACCTTTTAGAATTCGTACTTCCTCGAGTCATCAAGTATGACCGTTCATGATGAAACCCCTCTTTGCTTTATCCTTTCAATTTATCATTAATTTAATTGATTACTCTTTTATAGCTGGTGGGGTTATGTCTCATGCAACTTCCCGTGCACCTCTACAAAGAAATAATTAGGGACCAAACATTCATCAACCCTGCATCCCTACTGCTCCATCAATTCCTCAATTGACCATTCCTACGATTGTTGAACATGCCCAACCCCCTCATTCGAGGCTTCAAATATCATTCACCCAACGAATGAAGTTTAAGAGACTTCTTCTATTGAGCTTGTTGAAGACTATCCCCTATAGAGGTGTGTTGGGAAGAGGCCTAGACCACCCCTTATCTCAGTTCGTAGGAGGCTAGTCACTAATGATGAGCCTATTTAAGTTGAAGAATAAAACATGAGACCACTCATGTGGTACTACGATATGGAGGAGAACTACATATTCTTCTTGGAGGCATTGTAAGCTAATGATATGGATAGTCTGAGTGGTGGACCACTCGGGTGTGACAAGGAGGTCATTTGGGGTCTAAGATAATAACTTATTCAATTTTGCTACCCTCAACTTATTTATACATCAAATGATTAACCATTTTCTCTTGTAGGTGATGATCTTTGAGACTATATATCCAAGAAGTGGAAGGCTCAAAAGAACGAGGCAAAGGCCATTTTAAAACTGAACAACAATTTAGAAGCCGAGAGGCATCTTCAAAAGATAGCTAAATAAGATCTTGTAATACCTTAAATTAACTTTATTAATAAGGTATTCACCAATGGTATTTTATCGTTACTAATTATGATTAGTTAATGAACTTTTTTTTTATTAATATTCCTACCTCATTACACAAGTTTTGTAACGCTTTTGTCTGATTTTATAATAGTAAAGGTCCGTTTGTAGTATTACTACATATTAAAAAAATCAAGATTCGATATCTTGTATTGAATTTAAATAAATCCAGTTATGCTTACCACACTATTCAAATTCCAAGAACATGTATAAAAAATGTCCACATAAACAAGGGCATTATATTCAACATTTACATTTTATATAAGCCTTCACTCTTTATTTACAAAAGAAATTTAAAATAAGCAAATGAAACATCCTAATACAATCATCCTGAAAGTTATAATGTATTCATAAAATGCATCCAATATAACATCTTAATACAATCACCCCGAAAATGAGATGTTTAAAAGTATAACCAAGAAAATGAAATAAAAAAAGAAGTCCTTCAACTACATCTCCAAATCTTCATCAATGGTTATTGCTTTGCCTCCTGATAAGAGAACTTTTGCGTATATGTCTCGTCGTTGCTTGAAAGTCCTATAATAAAAAATCTCAAATACCTACAAAATATAATAAACTAAAGTGTAGTGGTAAGTGAGGTATCAATCCACATCAAGCGGGTAAATCGAGGGGGAAAAATTGTAATTCATTTTTTTATTTTCTTTTTTGATTTTTCACATTTTCTATTTTTTTTTTAGCTTTTTTCAATGTTAAAATAATTTTTCCGGTGAGGGTGAAATAAGACTATTAAATCAAGGAAGTAAATAACAGTAACTGAAGATATTAAGTAAATCTAACTAAATAAAAATCTAAAATATGAGATGGGTGAGAAAATAATAGTGAGGACTAACAAGGGATAGGTTGACACCATATATTCTAGTTAATTAAAATTAATTAATTCATTAAAATTAATTATCCCAAGTTAGTATCAAAATCACAAATCAACTCTCGTTTAGAATGTAATTTTAATAATAACATTTTAGAAATTTAATTTTAACATTCCTACAACTCTTGAAATGTAGATCCAAACATCATCTAACAAATCACCCGCTAGAATCGATCGATTAAACTAGTTTAAATCATAAAAGTAAGCCTAAAGTTGAAATTAAAGGAATAATACCACATTTGAGAAACCCATATCTCTAGTTCGAATCTAAAATTGGTATTATAACTAGAATTTCAATTTTCTCTCGAAAATCATTTACCCTCTCTCAAGGCATAAATTAAAATGTAAGAGTGCAAAATTAATCATCAAAGGGTCATTTAATTTAAACTAATTAATTATCTTAGGATTAACATCAAATAATGGGTCACCCCACCCCTTGAAAGGGGTTTTAGTCTAACATGATATTAAACATGATGAACAAATAATCAAAGGCTAATAAAATGAAATAGAAGAGAAGAGAACAATCAAACCCAATCTCTTGAAGTGAAATTGAACTCTAATTTCTTTGAAATCAAGCACAATCCATCCGATATGCGCATCAAAGAATAATCAATTCAATATAATACTCAATTGAATTATTCACAATTTATCCTCACAAATATTCAAAAATAAAAACTATTTACAAAATATTTCCCTAATTTACTTTCTACTCTAACCTAAAAAAAAAATAAAATGGTGTTTCTCTCTCAAAAATTTTCTCTCTCAAATAATCTCCCCATCAAAATGGTCTTCATCTTATTTAAATAGTAGGCATGGAGCGAAGGGTAAATTGGGTAGGGATTAAATGGACATGAGGGGTGTGAGGATAAGTTGGGGTTAAAATGGAAAAATGCACAAATGTGCATGGATTGTGTGAGGTCATGTGAATGAGGGGTGAGGGTTTAGTTGGGTGAAAGTTTGTTTGGGGGTAAAATGGGTAATGAGGTATAAGGTAACACCTAAAACACATGTGGGTTTATTGGTTCCTTGGTATATGTTTGCTGGCCTAGGTGGAACGGGGTGGGGTTTTCAAATTGGGTTGCTGGGTATAGAGGGCATGTGGGTTCAGGTTTAATGGGTGAGATGGTTTAGTTTGGGTTTGCGGATTTCAGGTATTGGATTTGATTTGGCAGCGATTTTGATTGATCCCGGACTGGCCGGATCTGGTGTCGGGTTGGGTGGTGTCACTGGCAGGTTTCATTGGGTCGGGGTTTGGGTCGTGCCGACGGTATTAGTTTGGTTTCGAAGGTGGGTTAAGAGGGTTGTCGGCGGTTTCAGCACCGGCGGAGCAGATGGGGGGTCAGAGCTTTGGTACAGGCTTGGTCTGATTTAGAATCCGGGTTGAGGGGTTTCGTAGAAAACAGTTATGGCAGGCGACGAGTTTGAAGCGCCGCCAGGTTTCGAGCTTGGTTTTGGCCACCACCTGCTAGTGGTGGCAGGTGGTAGAAGGTGTGTGTAGTGTTGTTGTGGGTGGTGGATAGATGAGAGAGGGGAAATGGGTATGGCTATGGAAATGGGTATGGCTATGGTAATGGGGAAATGTGTTTTGGTAATGGAGGTAAGAGGAGAGAAAGTGTAGGTTAAAGATGGGTGTGAGGGGTGGTTGAGTGTGTGAGGGTGTAGATTAGTTAATGTGTGGGTGAGGGTGTGTGATGAGGATGTGTGATGAGGGTGTATGGTTAGATGGGTGTGGCTTAGGGATTTGTTTGGGTGTATGAATGTGTAGGGGGTTAGGATGAGCGAGTTGGGTTAATTGTGTGTGCGTTTAATTTGGACCAAAAAAATAAAATTAAAACTAAAAACATAAAAATAATAAAAATAAAAAAATAAAATCTAGCTAAAAAAATAAAAATATTAAAACTTAAGAAAATAAAATCCTAAGCTATTAAAAATGAAAATAATAAAAACTAAAAATCTAATTAAAATGAAAACTTAAAATCCTAAAAAAATGTAAAATCTATTAAAACTAAAAATAAACTCCTAAAAACTAATCTTAATAAAATAAGACAAAATAAAAACTAAAAACTAATAAAATCAAAATAAAACTACACTAAATAAAAAAAATAGAAAAATATGCAAATAAATTCTAAAAATCCTAAATAAATATAAAATAAATCCTAAAAATAAAACGACTCAAAATAAAAAATCTAAAAAATAATAAAAGTACAAAATTGACACACACGGGCTCGGGTGAAGGTTTGGGCTAAGTTTAGGCTCAGGTTTTGGGGAATTAGCTCCATGAATTGCATATTTGCCTTGAAATAAGCATCGAACTTTTGCAAACGTGCATTTGACCTACAAAATACACATTAACGTGCATAAGACCCATTTTGTCGAGAATTAACAATTAAAATGCCTATATTCGGGGTATAAAATGTACACTTTGGGGTGCTTATCACACCACTCCCAAAAAGAACATTGTTAGTCCTCGAGAAAAATATAGAGAGAAATAGAGAAAGATAAGAAATCAAAAGTGTACCACTTTCGTGGGCACTTGCGATTGCACTTAGCATGTGCAGCAAACCTTTAAACCTATAGGTTGCCCTACAGGACGAGTTGTGTCTCATGAGGGTTTGCAGGGAATATACTCACAAAATTCTTTATTTGCAAACGAGAGTCTATCTCTTATTAGATGTAGAATAATCGCACAATCCATCATGAGAAAAATATTTTGAGAAATGCTAGTTAGAATGTAGAAAAAGATTTAGCTAAGTAAATACTCAAGGCACATCCTTCCTAGAACTCAACGTGTGTAGTATGAATCAGTCAAAACGGGTCGAGTATCATAAGAGTAATTCCTAGATTGCCTTTTTGGAATCAACACTTCAACTTCAAACCTCATTGGATATATTGTGACACCCCGCCTAATTAAATACCGGGCGATCACTCCTTTATTAAATTAAATCAAGGTGAATAGTTGGTCCATTCTTAGCATCACTGTCGAAAAATAAATTTTTCCAATTTAACACCCTAATTAATTAAGCTAAGTGTCAAAACCATGTTCATACATACTTTCCAAATTTTATTTAAAGAAAAATCATTTATTTTATTAACAACATTCAATAAGTAAGAATCACACCACATTAAATTCTGCAACATAATCCAATTAATTTAATACATTCGTCAATCGAATGTCAACATACGAAATCTAAAGTCACACATCCAAACTGAATAAATCCCATAGTAACAATACTGGAAATAACTGAAATACAAATGTCCAATAACAACGGAATAATGGAAAGAGCTACACATGCCCAACTAGATGAAAGTACTAAGAGTGGATCCGAATGAACGAAGTCGTCTAATCAAGAGTCCTGCAACTTCCACCTAAGCTGCAACGCGTTCCTTCCAAGAGATCCTAAGCAAGACGCCCTTGTGGCTGGGCACCTGTAATACATACATATATATACAAGAGAGAGAGAGAGAGAGAGAGAGAGAGAGAGAGAGAGAGAGAGAGAGAGAGAGAACGGGTCAAAGCCCGATAGTGTATATGATTTAAAATTTGTTTAGCAAGTATTTAAATTGATACAGGCCAATGCAACAACATATTAATGCGTCACTCTCTTAAGTAATTCTCACCTCTCTTCTAATGTGCACACCTATCGCACTAACCTTCCCAACGGTTTATCTTATCATTTATCGCACTAATCTTCCCAATGATTTAACTTATCTTAGCTTACTCGTAAGATTCAAAATTTAACGATTCAATTGTTCGAAAAGAATATTTCAATTAGCAACCAAAGTTCTCATTTTTAACTTTATAAATCAATAAAGTTTTCCAGTGTCATATTATACTTTCTCAAAACAAGTATTTATAATTTGAGTCATCAACCATGTCCTACATGTCTCATCACAGTAGGCAGTTCCAGATTTCAGAATTTCATATATATATTAACTACTCATAAAATATATATATATATCACAACAACACCCCAAATAACAACTATGGGGCGGGCATACTCTACTATCCAATCCCCGTATCACTCGTACTAAGGGAATACAGATTCAGAATCACTCTCGAACTGTATCAACACATGCTCAAACAATATTGAGACAAAGTATAGATTCCAAGTCTCTCAGGACCGTCTGAACTATCACTGCGATAGCCTGTACCAAGGATACCTATACACAAACAAAATGAGGCGAAGCATAGATTCCAAGTCTCTAAGAGGAAAGCACATACCCGCATCTCTTAGGACCGTCTGAACTATCATTCCGATAGCCTGTACCAAGGATATCTATCTTCTAGGGTACAAGTCAATATCCCCCATAAAGGTCCATCGAGATAAGACTGTCCCAGCACGGAAACCTCAGGGATAGCAAGTAGCGTGGGCATGATTTTCACACATAGATAGTATATGCATACACAATCATATAACTATACTAACATTACCATTTGAATAATGGGTAAATTCTCAATTCCCATAATTACAACATTTGTATTTATTTCTCATTATTTTGTTATCACGTATAACCATTCACATCTTATTTTAATTTGAGGAACTTTTCCACTTACTACATCACGCTCACGGATTCTATTGTCCCAAGTATAAAATTCAGTAGGTATACGCATTTGTCCCAAAGTAACGCTCTTACGTGTCTCTCTCTCTCTTTAACATATACTTACATTGTCCCTCATATAAGATATCCCAAAATATAGATTTCGCCTTACATTAAAGGATTTTGAATTTTATTTTCAAAGATGAGAATTTCAAATGGTTTCGAAATCGGAATTAAAATGGAGTTTTAATTGAATTTTTTTTTATTATTTAGAAGAGTCCTCAAAATATAAAACTCTCTAAGAGTCCTCAAAATATAAAACTCTCTAGTAAAAATAATATTTTTAGAAATTCGACCGTTCGATCAAGCTGAATTTTTGTCAGCAGTCCTGTCTCGTCGTTCGCTACAACACACTAAAATTTCAAGAGATTCCAATGGTCCGATCATCCGGAATAGAATTTTTAGTGTTTGTATCTAATTAGAACTCTTTTCTTAATCAAACTCTTAATCCTTTACATGACAAAGGGTTTCTAAAATATCATTTAAGTCATCACTACATGCAATTTCCTATCTCAAATTGGGTTTTTCTTCCATACAATTCATCCTAATCTTTCCTAAACCAATATGAAAGATGCATCAATGAAATAAGCAAGATAAACACTTGCCTGGAATTTTTAGAAAACTGGTTTGGTGCCGAAATTGGTGTGGTTTCGTTCCCCGTCTCGCGATCTACGCGTTGGTGGTGACGGCGGTGCAATCGGAGGTGTTCTTGGCCTAGAACTCCTTGGAGAGCTTCTCCTCTTCCTCTCCAATGGCCGTCATTTGTCTTTGGTTGTTCTAACCCTAGGAGACAACCTAGATATCTTATATAACCCTTTTAATTTTCGTAGGTTTGATTACCCATAATTGCGAAATGTCCAAAACGCCCTCCCGGGGTACTAATTGGGCCTAAAAACGCCCCGAGACCCAAACTAAACCCCCGGGTACACTTTTCTGACTATCTCGACCCTTCCGGACACGTTGGCGCACTCAAAACGATCATACGAACAACTTATAAAATATTCACTTATTAATCAACATTTAGTCCCGACACGACACAGGCGCGTCCCGACTTAAATTTTCATAATTGTCATTTTATTCACACGTGACAATATTATAACAATAAATCTCATATATTACTATACTCATCCAGTAATATTCAACAGATAACAAATTTCCAATAATTACTAACTCTCGTCACGCTAGTAAATATTTAAAGCAACATTTCGGATTAAAATTAAATTAATTTATCTCAATTAAATTTAATAAATCCCATAATTTAAAAGCTATAAAAATACGGGGTATTACATACTTCCCCCCTAATAACTGAATTTCGTCCCGAAATTCGGAAAATAAGGCCTATCAGGTAGCACAATTCTGGATATCCTTTTCCGTACACAAACTAACTACACATTACGACGCTCAATCACTATAGCCCTTTCTTTACAGTAACATTATTTTGCATTCTCTTTGGAGACACTTCACATTGTGCTTCCAACCGACAACATTCGCATAGGTCACGCCTGTACGTTATACATTTCATTATATCACTATCATTAGGAGGCCGCACCTCACTACATGACAAATACTCGGATTTATTCATATACAAAACTCCCATTCTGAGAAAATATTACGAACATTTGATCACTCTTGCTCGTCTAAAATAGTCGTGGAATTTTACCATAGTTATCGGATATTTTCTCGACCGATCCAAAAATTCTGATTATCTACTCTCCTCTAAACATACGGAAGGAGAATAGTCGAGGTTCTTCCATAACAAAACCTTAATAAGTACCTCATACGCGACAAACAGGTACGAGTTCTTCTACAGAGCATTCTTGAAATCATCGTACCAAGATTCCAAAATCTCCTTCACGTGGCTCCACTAATCTTTAATCACCATGCGCTTATTCCCTGGCTAAGGGTGATACATCCTACTTGAAACGAAATCTTATCTCCGCTGGTTCCTAAAATCCCATATCAAAGGTGGGATTCACCAATCTCATCCTGATACAGAAATTTATACTGCGCCGGACCATGCACTGGCGCGATCCTTCCTTTCAAAGGAAGTCTGGGGCATACTAGTTAATATCGTAAGCCAGCCCAAAGGAATATCAATCACTTCCTTCTCGGCGACTTAATTCACATGTTCGGGATAAACCCTTGATCTTGTTTTGAGAATGGCAACCCATCCAAGAACTGTACCGACTTTACCAACCTCTTCCAATTTCAGGAATTTTCAATAAACACAAAATGATTTGGTTGATTCTCCTCTTTCAACCAAACCTTACCTATGGGGAGTGCATGTAGAGACTACTCACTACGTCTCGCTAAACATCGATTCTTCCTTTGAAATGTCTCACATTAAGTGACACGTAATACTCCCCTTCCTTCCTTGTAGTATGCCGAAAGTTCCACTCGTGCTCTTCTCTCCACGAAGCGCACTTCCGGATCTCTTATATTATACTAACATCATTAATCTTTATATGTGTGAGTCGCTCTCACACTTGACTAATAACAACTTCGCTCCGGGTGTGCTTCATAACAATTAAATTCTACTATATTCAAGGAATACCAATACTTGAATGGCTTCCCACAGCCTTCCAATCAAGTTAGGGCGTGCTATTCTAATTGCACACTTATGAATGGATTATCGCCCCTCATGTGACGTTTAATCCACTCTATCACTTCCACTTCGTTATACTAGTTCCATAAACATATATTTCACACGTCTATTACCACGTCCCTTCGACTCGGACTATTTTAACTGTAGTTAACCAAGATGCCCACATTTTTGCAACACTCCGACCGCCCTGGGAGAGCGAATGGCGTGCTACTCATCTGTAGGAATAACTAAATTCAACGGAATAGAAGGGATAGGGCATTCAAATTCCATGACAATAAAAGAGGAATAATAATTCTCAACCTTCCTCAGATAAGTACAACAATTTTCCCAAATAGGTACAACAACCAAAATAAATCACTAACGCTCTATTCATCAAAATAATTACAAGTCATCCCTTTTGTATAATATAAAGTTCTTTCCAGATAATCCATGCTAAAAATCATTCCAACTCTTTATTCACCTTGTGTTCTGTACGCGGTTATGACATTTGGGTACTCTCAATCACCCTAGAAATCAAAATTCTTAAATTCTCCTTATCATCGTTCCACCCCTCAACTCGTGGGGATAACTTTTAATGCTTTCCTACCACAAAAATCCGTCTCCAATGACCTTAAAACAAAATTCAACTTCCAACTTACATACATAATTACTTGATCACATTTCGACCAGGGTACCGAACTCATGGAATAGTGACCAAACGTCTCCCTATTTCCAACCTTACGCTAAGTTTCATGCGTGGGATGTCTCGCAAAGCGAAATCCAAACAAGGAACCCCCCGATACACTACTACCTAGCATTGTCGGTTATCGAAATCCGTTAGGTCCTCCTTCCATAGTATATACCCCTTTATTCCGTCCTTTGACAGAAAAGTTACAATTTCTCCCGTAATTATGCTTAACAAAGAACGTTTCACTCATTGCACAATTGTTCAGTATAGGTTGGTGGTAATATCATTTCATAAACCTCGAATACATACACTCGGAATTCTAGAAATTCCTTCCCCTAATAATAGGGGTATAAATATTAACTCTCACATCCCTAAAGGATGAATATAATGATGCACTTTTCCTATCACTAGGTCCGGAGTGTTAAACAAAATACTGAGTTAAATCTTTTCGCTCAATGGTAAATCCCTATACATACGGAATTATACTGACAAAGTCTATACCTACATTGGCATCGAATATCTCGAGCCCACTATCTCCTCCGAAGTCTCTTGGATAGATAATATAAGTGCAAGTCCAACCTTCTTACAGGTAAAGCCTTGCCAAAACAAACATAAAACATGTTGCACCAATGCAACTACTCTGATAGCCTTGCAATAAATGCCCACTATCATACTACCCATTTCTATAACATTTTAACAAAGATAATATCATACTCGTGTATCGCATCACTACAACGAGTAACCCCAACAAAGTACGAAACTCTGTTAATATACTCATCCATCCTCCGCGGATAGCACTAAAGAAAAATCCCGCTACACTAGGGAAAAATATTCACATAATGGTAACATTTATAATTATATGCATTAAACTCGTCTCACATGATAATCTAGCAATGAACAAAATATGGTGACTCGCTCGTGTCACATAAACACGCCGCATCTTCTAAGGATACAACCTATACTTCCATCCTGGCAATCGTCTTGACTGCACAAATGGTTTTCGGACGTAACGCGTCTGCCCAAACCAAAACAAAATTATTTGAATCGTTGCCTTTTACTAGGCACCATATTCTTGTCCTTTTTCTTATTTTGGACATATTATCGCGAGCAATCTCACTCCGCACAAAATACCTCAGTACATAATCCACTTACCACCTGTCCTACTAACCAGGTTAGGATTTGTCCTCCTCTCGGACTTTAGTAAACTCGATTCTTGTTAGCCATCCCGATTGTTCTCTTAACTTTTCAGGCCATAAAGATCATGTTACTATCTATAATAGTACTTACTGAATTTACCATCACTTGGTAAGAATTTAACTATCTGAAGCATTTAAATGGTTTTCCTGATGTGTATCCACATCCTTCTGTGGTGCTATACCACCACCGTTGCATTCAGTCTCATTCTCGACTAAATCCTTCGATTTCTTTAACTTCCCCCACAAAGAAGCGTCATCATCTATTTTGACAAAATATGACAATGTCAACCTCTGAATTGATCGTCCATCAGAATTTCCTCCTCGAGTATTATCAACTATTATTACAAGTTGGTCTCCCACTTGGAGTCGTTTCCTCCACTAGTATCTACCTCTTCTGATACAAAATTCGCCAACGGTTAAGATTCATATTCACGAATGGAACCCTGACATGCCCTCTCTCAATGAGTTCAGAACCACATTTGCTTCTAATCCTGAACAGTTAAGGAAGGAACATACGGTCAACACTGTACCTAAGGTTCTCCTATAGGCATAGCATTCCACTTCTAAAATTTGTGGTTGACTCCAACCATTATAATTTCATCCCGAAAGCCAAGAAAATTTTCTCTAAATTTTTACTTTCGGTTTTCCACACTTCGTCCTATATCTAAGCCTTTGGGTACATTACCTCCTTTGGTAAAGACACATACAATTTCCGCATTTCTAAAATTTCCCATTGACAGTCTCTACACATTTTTGTAATACATTGGGTAAGTTTACCCTCGCACCTCATTTGACTATAATAGCATTTGAAAAATCATTGCTGCACCTTAGTCGCCTTTCTAGTCGTGGCTTCTCGTTCCATAATGGAGGTGACCTTGACTACGGTCATCATCCTCAGATATATTTCATAATATCAACTGAGCCCTGCCTCCTGATGTACGCTTAATGGTCCTCTTCTGACATCCGTCATCGCTCGGCACTCGCACACATCCGAACAAAATTAGAATTCACTAGTGTATACACATTATAGCAGGAGAACGAAATCTCGTCAAGGGAATCAACAATCCTAAACATAGGGCTCTATAACAAACAAAGCAACGCTGAAAGCATAATAAGCCGTACAGATCCTAAGGACACTAGAACCTGATGCTCTGATACCACCTGTGACACCCCGCCTAATTAAATACCGGGCGATCACTCCTTTATTAAATTAAATCAAGGTGAATAGTTGTCCATTCTTAGCATCACTGTCGAAAAATAAATTTTTCCAATTTAACACCCTAATTAATTAAGCTAAGTGTCAAAACCATGTTCATACATACTTTCCAAATTTTATTTAAAAAAAAATCATTTATTTTATTAACAACATTCAATAAGTAAGAATCACACCACATTAAATTCTGCAACATAATCCAATTAATTTAATACATTCGTCAATCGAATGTCAACATACGAAATCTAAAGTCACACATCCAAACTGAATAAATCCCATAGTAACAATACTGGAAATAACTGAAATACAAATGTCCAATAACAACGGAATAATGGAAAGAGCTACACATGCCCAACTAGATGAAAGTACTAAGAGTGGATCCGAATGAACGAAGTCGTCTAATCAAGAGTCCTGCAACTTCCACCTAAGCTGCAGCGCGTTCCTTCCAAGAGATCCTAAGCAAGACGCCCTTGTGGCTGGGCACCTGTAATACATACATATATATACAAGAGAGAGAGAGAGAGAGAGAGAGAGAGAGAGAGAGAGAGAAACGGGTCAGAGCCCGATAGTGTATATGATTTAAAATTTGTTTAGCAAGTATTTAAATTGATATAGGCCAATGCAACAACATATTAGTGCGTCACTCTCTTGAGGAATTCTCACCTCTCTTCTAATGTGCACACCTATCGCACTAACCTTCCCAACGGTTTATCTTATCATTTATCGCACTAATCTTCCCAATGATTTAACTTATCTTAGCTTACTCGTAAGATTCAAAATTTAATAATTCAATTATTCGAAAAGGATATTTCAATTAGCAACCAAAGTTCTCATTTTTAACTTTATAAATCAATAAAGTTTTCCAGTGTCATATTATACTTTCTCAAAACAAGTATTTACAATTTGAGTCATCAACCATGTCCTACATGTCTCATCACAGTAGGCAGTTCCAGATTTCAGAATTTCATATATATATATTAACTACTCATAAAATATATATATATCATAATAGTACCCCAAATAACAACTATGGGGCGGGCATACTCTACTATCCAATCCCCGTATCACTCCTACTAAGGGAATACAGATTCGGAATCACTCTCGAACTGTATCAACACATGCTCAAACAATATTGAGACAAAGTATAGATTCCAAGTCTCTCAGGACCGTCTGAACTATCACTGCGATAGCCTGTACCAAGGATACCTATACACAAACAAAATGAGGTGAAGCATAGATTCCAAGTCTCTAAGAGGAAAGCACATACCCGCATCTCTTAGGACCGTCTGAACTATCATTCCGATAGCCTGTACCAAGGATATCTATCTTCTAGGGTACAAGTCAATATCCCTCATAAAGGTCCCATCGAGATAAGACTGTCCCAGCGCGGAAACCTGAGGGATAGCAAGTAGCGTGGGCATGATTTTCACACATAGATAGTATATGCATACACAATCATATAACTATACTAACATTACCATTTCAATAATGGGTAAATTCTCAATTCTCATAATTACGACATTTGTATTTATTTCTCATTATTTTGTTATCACGTATAACCATTCACATCTTATTTTAATTTGAGGAACTTTTCCACTTACTACATCACGCTCACGGATTCTATCCTCCCAAGTATAAAATTCAGTAGGTATACGCATTTGTCCCAAAGTAACGCTCTTATGTGTCTCTCTCTCTCTTTAACATATACTTACATTGTCCCTCATATAAGATATCCCAAAAATATAGATTTCGCCTTACATTAAAGGATTTTGAATTTTATTTTAAAAGATGAGAATTTCAAATGGTTTCGAAATCGGAATTAAAATGGAGTTTTAATTGATTTTTTTTTTTTATTATTTAGAAGAGTCCTCAAAATATAAAATTCTCTAAGAGTCCTCAAAATATAAAACTCTCTAAGAGTCCTCAAAATATAAAAATCTCTAAGAGTCCTCAAAACATAAAACTCTCTAGTAAAAATAATATTTTTAGAAATCCGACCGTTCGATCAAGCTGAATTTTTGTCATCAGTCCTGTCTCGCCGTTCGCTACAACATGTTAAAATTTCAAGCGATTCCAATGGTCCGATCATCCGGAATAGAATTTTTAGTGTTTGTATCTAATTATAACTCTTTTCTTAATCAAACTCTTAATCCTTTACATGACAAAGGGTTTCTAAAATATCATTTAAGTCATCACTACATGCAATTTCCTATCTCAAATTGGGTTTTTCTTCCATACAATTCATCCTAATCATTCCTAAACCAATATGAAAGATGCATCAATGAAATAAGCAAGATAAACACTTGCCTGGTATTTTTAGAAATCTGGTTTGGTGCCGAAATTGGTGTGGTTTCGTTCCCCGTCTCGCGATCTACGCGTTGGTGGTGACGGCGGTGCAATCGGAGGTGTTCTTGGCCTAGAACTCCTTGGAGAGCTTCTCCTCTTCCTCTCCAATGGCCGTCATTTGTCTTTGGTTGTTCTAACCCTAGGAGACAACCTAGATATCTTATATAACCCTTTTAATTTTCGTAGGTTTGATTACCCATAATTGCGAAATGTCCAAAACGCCCTCCCGGGGTACTAATTGGGCCTAAAAACGCCCCAAGACCCAAACTAAACCCCCGGGTACACTTTTCTGACTATCTAGACCCTTCCGGACACGTTGGCGTACTCAAAACGACCATACGAACAACTTATAAAATATTCACTTATTAATCAACATTTAGTCCCGACACGACACAGGCGCATCCCGACTTAAATTTTCATAATTGTCATTTTATTCACGCGTGACAATATTATAACAATAAATCTCATATATTACTATACTCATCCAGTAATATTCAACAGATAACAAATTTCCAATAATTACTAACTCTCGTCACGCTAGTAAATATTTAAAGCAACATTTCGGATTAAAATTAAATTAATTTATCTCAATTAAATTTAATAAATCCCATAATTTAAAAGCTATAAAAATACGGGGTATTACATATATCTCTCTCAAATGAACTCTCGCGATTTGGGTAAGTGTATCACTCTTGTGTGTGAGGAGGTGAGTAAATGTAAGCAAGGTCAAACGTCTCACACACATATAGGAAAGAACGAACAATTTGAAAGAAAAGTGATCTCATGAAAGGAACGCTAATCACTATAGTGAGAATGTCGAGTTATTCACCACATAGACTTTCATCTGCCCTAACACCTAGGGGAATATGGATGTTTATGGGTGAGGGGAAATGATGTGGGATATGTGGGATCAGGTGAGGTAGGATAGGATGGGATGGTGATCTATGAGTGAAATGATGGATGAAATATGGATGTGATAAGAATGTTCTATACATGAAGAACAAATGTCTTTATTACATAACAACTGACTACAAACTCTTTCTTTTCTTTTCTCCCTTTTCTCTTTTCTCTTTTTTTTCTTTTTGTTTTTTTTCTCAATTTTTTTCTATTTTTTTTCTATTTTTGTTTTTTGTTTTTTGTTTTTCTCTCTTTCTCTATACTCTCAACAATGAAGACATTTTACATTTGGAAACACTCTTTTTCTCAAAATGATGATGGATGATGTATGAATGGAGTGATATGTGATGGTATGGAGAATATGTGGGAATATGGAAGAATATGGGAAGGTAATGGGTGAAGTGAATGGGTGAAAATCTAGTGATCGGGACAAATTTCAAGACACACATTTCATACAACTCGAAAGTGATGTCGTTATCAGTGATGAAGCCAAAAATTTTATGAAAAATAATGAAATCATACAACGATTAAGTGCGGACCGAAACGAAGTTGAATCAACTTGTGACTCGGAGATTGCGTAAAACTCTCTGAAAGGTGAAAGGTGAAAGGCACGAATCTAACAAGCTAAAGTCTCTACTGGTGATCCTTAAGGTTCTCTTGGGAATTATAGTACTCTTGAACTCTAAACTGTAGTGACGTGATAAGTGCACAAAGTTTTGTTGAGTCTAGAAATTCATGGTGCAAAATGCCTTGTTATGTATTACATAAGCTATTTAGAAAAAATAAATCCTCTAGCTTGATTCCTAGACTTAAAAGATGGATGATAAAAAATTCACGTCGATGAGTGAGATGAAAGAAACTGCACGAAATTTTTTTAAAAACAGGTTTAAAAATCAAAATTTTTCAAAAGAGGCACGATTTTGATAAAATTCCCCACCCCAAACAAAAAGGAACATCGTCCTCGATGTTAAGTAAAATAATTTTTTTAAATTGAGAGCAAAAGGGAGGAAATAGATTACCAGAATCAACCGCTAATGAAGTGGACAGATGAATGCAAGAAGAACCTGAATAAATGATAAGAGAGAAAAAATGTGTACAAGTCTATAAAGCATGTAAAGCATAGGGTGATGTGAAACACCACCCCCAAAAAGGATGAGACTCATACAAGAAACAACGGGATGCCTCCCGGTAGCACTAAGTTTAACGTCTTCAGCCAGACCGAACGAATCTCACCCTAAATATAAGATCTTTGAAAGCACAGGGCGGCAGAAAAATCGGGTGATGAGTGTCTCTCCCAAATAAGATTGAAGCGTCAGTCTTGTTGGATAAAGGATAAAGGTTAAAGGGGTCAATTCAATTGTATGTCAAAGTGCATCACGCGATGCAAAGCATCAGTGGACCATGGGCGGGTGGGTATTAGGGTAAGGGTGAGAAAGGAATGGGTGATTAAGCATCGATCACGAGTGTTATTGAGCCTAAATGTGAGGGCAATAAGGACCCTATAAGCATGGTTCTCGAGTTGGTGAGGAAGACGAAATGGTGTGGAAATAGTGATGGGGTGGGTCTCATAGAAATGACATGACCGTTCTATAAATAGGTGATGATAATGGTCGCACCGTGACACGCCAGGGAGCTATCCATGGAAAAAATCAATACCACAAGAGAGTGGTGGGCATAGAATAACAAGCTCGGTGTCACGGAAGTGGAGAGTAGCACCACAAATACTCTCATGAATAGTGGAGGATGGTTTTAGGTTAGGATCTAAAAATGTAGATGGAAACACAAAATGTGTAAAATTAAGATCCAAACCAGGTGTTGGGGTGGAAGGGGTAATGGGTGGGTCGGGTGAGATAAATGGTGGGGGAAGATGATCCAACTCGAGAGTGAGACATACAAACTCTTCATGAGGCACAGAGTGATCCTCAAGGGAATTCACAGGAGGAGGTGTGGGTTCTAAAGATGGAGTGGTAAATTTCTCCACAAGAATATCACCAATAATTATGGTGGGTGGTTCAAACAAGGCACCAAGATCGGCGAGAGAGGAATCACTAGAACTAGTGGGCTCAAAGGGAGACACGCATAGAGGAACATGATCCATATCCGGAGAGGTAGAAACCATCTTGTATTCAATCTCAAGAAAATGGGGAGCACTCGTAGCCGGAGCTAACCTAGGATGAAGTGGTTCCTCGGGAACACACGTGATGGGATCAATAGTTATAGACTAGGGCATATTTTTGGATTTACTGGGAAAAGGGAATAGGAACCTCGATGGTGGGTTCATGTGGATATGACGGGATTTTATCAGGCTCACTATTGATGGAAAAGTCAACATAATTATCAACTTGAGGCCCGTACCATGGAATAGTCTCAACATCGAGATTCTTGGGAGGATAGGGTTGGTCACACTAAAGTCAATAACACAAGACGAAGCATCATCACTCCGCATGGGGGCAACAATGGGTTGACTTGGGGTGAAGTCTGACTCTCGCTCACACTCAATTTCATTTATTCTTTGTTCAATCCGTTGGAGGGATTCATTTTGAATTTGAGTGGCTTGATCTTGCGCGAGTATGAACTTTTGCAAGAGTGCCTCGAGAGCATAGGTGGATGATGGTGGTGGGGTGATGGGTGGTGGTTGAGGTGGACACAACTCACTATGGACAGTAGGATGTGGAGAATACTCATATGAACTATGGGGATCGGGGTCAAGTGTGTCATACACGGGAGAAGCATCTCTGTGAGAGACAAAAGGTTGAGACGCGTTGGGTGTGTAGTGAGGGGACTAATCGGGAATGGGTGCACAAGGTTTCCATAACGACTATGGGAACATGTGAGGATCCACAACATTGAGTTGGGATTCTTATTGCGTGGGAGGTTGATTAATCCTCCACGAATAACTAGGGTACTCATACAACTCGGGGTTAGATACATTGGGATAGTAGGCCGAGGTGGGTTCCAAAATAGTGTCATATGGATACACATGTTCCGTAGTGGGTTCGGATGGATATGGAATGTAAGGGCACTCATGGAACATGTGATCGGAAAAATAACAATGGGTGCACAACAAAGTATGTGACACGTCGACACTTGACACTGAAGGTGATGGAATAGGAGGTGCATGTATAGATGGTGCAAGAACATCAATGGTACTCGTGAGAGAGATGAAACCACTAAGTATATCATAAAGAGACGGCTCGGGATCACTCTCACACGTGTCAGGTGACAACCGAAAATGATCAAAGTAGTCCCGTAAGGGACGTTCATCGGCCATGACGAGATAAATGTTTTTTGTGAATTTTTTGAATTTTCTCAAAAAGAAAGAAAATATTTTTGGATTTTTTTAAAATGAAAGAAAGAAAATATTTTTGGATTTTTTTTATAAAAATGAAGGAAAATATTTTTGGGATTTTTTTGTAAAAATAAAGGAAGAAAATATTTTTGGATATTTTGGAAGAAAGGGAGGCGAAAAATATGGACTCGCTGAATTTGACGAACTCACTAAAACTGACTACCGAAAAATTGAATGGAATTGGACACACACAAGTCAAGGAGAATTCCTAACTAGCATATAACCAATTTTTATCTCTAAATTTAGTGAAAGGAGTTGTCAAATTTTAAATAAGTCCGCGGGGGATAAAATTCATGAAATTATCTGAGTGATCGCCTTTGCAAAAATATTCTCATATTGTGCAACCTAGTTGATTGATTTTAAATTTAATGATGGCTAGGGTAGCACACAATGGTAAGTGAGTGAGTCGTGTGATGAAATCCCTTCTCGTGAATGACCAGGTGTAGGTCTTAATTGATTAAATCATCACACACATTCGAAAATAAATGCGAGAATAAAATCAAATAAGAGCACACAAGCACACACAATAATGGACTCTCTAACAGGAGAGGTGCGAGGGTTTAGAAATGTACCTCCCACGTTTTTTAGACTGTGGGGGTGATGAACTATTTGAGTCGACCGGGGGAGATTATGCCTATCTCAGTCAGCCCCTGGAGTCCTACCGACCCAAAGTAGAGAGGCTTCTAAATCCTCACCTCTTGACGCCCTCTCTCTTCCTTGTCCGGTTTCCCTATCACGCTTATCTTCTTGTTATTACAAATTTAAATGAAAAATAAATGATGCCTCTATGCACCGCAATACAAGCAAGGTAATAAAGTCCTACTACAAGATTTCTAGAATATAAAAATGGTACGAAAGAAACTAAATAGGAAAAGTAAATGAACAACACAATGAAATCTGCTCCAAGTGCTTCACGCTCCAAAGATTGGCAACGACGCCATTTGATAAGAGAACTTTTGCGTGTATGTCTAGTCGTTGCTTGAAAGTCCTCTAATAAAAAATCTCAAATACCTACAAAATATAATAAACTAAAGTGTCATGGTAAGTGAGGTATCAATCCACATCAAGGGGGCAAAGCGAGGGGAAAACAATTGTAATTCAATTTTTTTATTTTCTTTTTCGATTTTTCACTTTTTCTAATTTTTTTTAGCTTTTTTCAATATTAAAATAATTTTTGTGGTGAGGGTGGAATAAGACTACTAAATCAAGGATGTACATAAAAGTAAGTGAAGTTATTAAGTAAATCTAACTAAATAAAAATCTAAAATATGAGATGGGTGAGGAAATAAAAGTGAGGACGAACAACGGATAGGATGCCATCATATATTCTAGTTAATTAAAATTAATTAATTCATTAAAATTAATTATCCCAAGTTAGTATCAAAATCACAAATCAACTCTCGTTGCAAATGTAATTTTAATAATAACATTTTAGAAAATTAATTTTAACACTCCTACAACTCTTGAACAAACTTCATTTAACAAATCACCCGCTAGGATCGATCGATTAAACAAGTTTAAATCATAAAAGTAAGCGTAGAGTTGAAATTAAAGGAATAATACCAAACTTGAGAAATCCCTATCTATAGTTCGAATCTAAAATGGGTATTATAACTAGAATTTCTATTTTCTCTTGAAAATCATTTACCCTCTCTCGAGGCGTAAATTAAAATGTAGGAGTGCAAAATTAATCATCAAAGGGACATTTAATTTTAATTAATTAATTAAATTAGGATTAACATCAAATAATGGGTCACCCCACCCCTTGAAAGGGGTTTTAGCCTAACATGATATTAAACATGATGAAAAAAATAATCAAAGGTTAATAAAATGAAATAGAAGAGAAGAGAACAACCAAACCCAATCTCTCGAAGTGAAATTGAACTATAATTTCTTTGAAATCAAGCACAATCCATCCGATATGAGCATCCAACAATAATTAATTCTATATAATACTCAATTGAATTAGTCACAATTTATCCTCACAAATCTCTAAAAATAAAACCTATTTAGAAAATATTTCCCTAATTTATTTTCTACTCTAACCTAAAAAAAACTAAAATAGTCTTTCTCTCTCTAAAATTTTCTCTCTAAAATAATCTCCCCACCAAAATGGTCTTCATCTTCTTTAAATAGTATGCATGGAGCAAAGGGTAAATTGGGTAGGGATTAATGAACATGAGGGGTGTGAGGATAAGTTGGGGTTAAAATGGGAAAATGCACAAATATGCATGGATTGCGTGACATCATGTGAACGAGGGGTGAGGGTTTAGTTGGGTGGAAGTTTGTTTGGGGGTAAAATGGGTAATCGTATAAGGTCACACTTAAAACACGTGGGTTTATTGGTTCCTTGGTATATGTTTGCTGGACATGGTGGAATCGAGTGGGGTTTTCAAATCGGGTTGCTGGGTATGAAGGGCATGTGGGTTCAGGTTTAATGGGTGAGATGGGTTGAGTTTGGGTTAGCGGATTTTGGTTCTTGGATTTGATTTGGTAGTGGTTTTGATTGATACGGGTTGAAGATGGCGGACTGGCCGGACCAGGTGTCGGGTTGGGTGGTGTCGTCGGTGGGTTTTGTTGGGTCGTCGGGTTTGGGTCGCATCAACGGGGTTAGTATGGTATCAGAGGTGGGTTAAGAGGGTTGCCGACGGTTTCAGCACCGACTAAGTAGATGGGGGGGTCGAATCTGTGGTACAGGCTTGGCCGAATTTAGAATTCGGGTTGAGGGGTTTTATGGAAAACATTTATGGTAGGCGATGAGTTTGGAGCACCGTCGAGTTTCGGGCTTGGTTTTGACCACCACCTGCTAGTGGTGGCAGGTGGTAGAAGGTGTGGTGGAGTGTTGTTGTGGGTGGTGGATAGATGAGAGAGGGGTAAGGGGTATGTCTATGGAGGGTTTGTGTTTTGGTTATGGAGGTGAGAGGAGAGAGAGTGTTGTGAGGTTGAAGATGGGTGTGAGGGGTGGTTGAGTGTGTGAGGGTGTAGATTAGTTAGTGTGTGGGTGACGGTGAGGGTGTGTGATGAGAGTGTATGGTTAGATGGGTGTGGCTTAGGAATTTGTTTGGGTGTATGAATGTGTAGGGGTTTAGGATGAGTGAGTTGGGTTAATTGCGTATGTGTTTAATTTGGACCAAAAAAATAAAATTAAAACTAAAAATATAAAATTAATAGAACTAAAAAATAAAATCTAACTAAAAAATTATAATATTAAAACTTAAGAAAATAAAATCCTAAGCTATTAAAAACTAAAATAATAAAACAAAAGAAATAAAAACTAAAAATCTAATAAAAATGAAGACTATAGTCCTAAAAAAAATGTAAAATCTATAACAACTAAAAATAAACTCCTAAAAACTAATCTTAATAAAATAAGACAAAATAAAATAAAATAAAAACTAAAAACTGATAAAAATCAAAATCAAAATAAAACTACACTAAAAAAAAGAAATAGAAAAATATGCAAATAAATTCTAAAAAACGTAAATAAATCTTAAAAATAAAACGACTCAAAATAAAAAATCAAAAAATAATAAAAGTACAAACTAGACACACACGGGATCGGTTGAATGTTTGGGCTAAGTTTAGGCTCAGGTTTTGGGGAATTAGCTCCATGAATTGCATATTTGCCTTGCAATGAGTGTCGAACTTCCACAAACGCCCATTTGACCTACAAAATACGTATTAACGTGCATAAGACCCACTTTATCGAGAATTAGCAATTAAAATGCGTCTATTCGTAGTATAAAATGTACACTTTTGGGTGATTATCACCCCCACCTCGACTTCCACCTATGACCATCATCAAACGTTAAAGATGATTGCACCAAGATGGCATAAGAAAATTATAACTAAAGAATATGGGAAAATATATTAGTCTCTCTTATATATAAATAATATATAAGGATGACCCATGTAAATGGCCATTTTCATGGTAGTTAAAGGTGAATCTTCCATATTTAGATCTTTATCTTCGCAAACTTTATTACAGATGTATGACATGAAATGAAAATCTGCATCAACAGTAAGCCCCTTTATATATGCACACGTGAACACAAATAGATGAAAATTATGGAAATTAAACATCTATACTTTCCAATGTTTTTAACCAAATAGGACATTACTTGGTTAAAAAAATTATGTACAACATTCTTATGCAATTTGTAAGTATGCAATTTTTCAACTTCTTATTGCGGAGGATTTATTAAGAAATTATGTGGGAAATGCTTTAAGTTGAACGTAATTTTGTACATGTATACTTACAACTTGAACTTGTGATGAGTAATGGAAGTATCTTTAATCGTCAACTGATAATGTAGTTCATATCTGTAATAGATGTAGCTCTAGTATCATAGTTGTACAACCATTTCGTCTCCTTGCCCAAATAATAAGAATGCCTAAATATCTCTCTATGTAGGATAGTGGGTTGGTTGTTTTCCCTCTTTATGGGTTACTCCCCCTCTCTTAAATATGAGTATGGGGGCATTTGTTAATGGACTTATACAGTTGGTCCACTTTAAAATGTCAGGTTTTGTTTCCTTTATAGAATAAAAAAGAAAAGTTTTATAAGGCCATGGGGGAATAATTATAAAGTTAGTATGGAAAAGCATAGATAGGAGAATGCTAATTTATTTCTAGTGCATGAATGTTCCGATTCAAGGTTCAACAAGCCTCCAATACGTTGCTCACGATTAAGGTGTGTAATAAATTCTCCAAAGTATTGTCTTTTACGTATGCGGTGAGCAAATTGAGCGAGTAAAATGTTTATTGGAAATTGTGCTCGACCTTCATAGTTCTGATCATCCTTGGATATCCTCAACATGCACTGAGCAAAATCACTTTGGATATTTTTCATTTGGAATAGAATTTCCCACGTGTCAGATGATTAGAATGACGTCTGGGGTAATTATGGCGCACGTGCCTAGGGCAGTGTGCATTAGTTTGCACCGTGTCAGTGCGCTTTCTCGGGCATGACATTATGTGCTTATTCGATAGGGGTATTAATAAAATCACTTTTCAAATCATTTTTTACTTTTCAACTTTATTTTTTCACACACGATTGTTTTTAGAGAGAGAAAACTTCGTTCATTCCCAAACCCTTCTTCTCCGACAAATCTCCTCCTTTCCTCCACTATTTTTTACTAGTTGTTTTCCTGGAAAACCTTTTTTGACAAGCCTTTCCATCTTTCCTCCATCTGTCGGTGAAGATTGAGCATCATACGGTCTTCTTCAACTCTTTTAGGGTTTCAGGTACGTCGCTTCTCTTTAAAGGTTTTGATTTAAGATTTTTCTGCAATTTTTTCACTTCTAAGCATTAATTCATTGCTGTTGTTGCTGATTTATTCTCTAATTATGGAATCATGCATCTTTAGGTAGTCATTGAGTTAGTTGGCCTAGGATATTCCAATTTTAGGGCTTCTAGGTGTTCTAGGGTTTCATTTTTTTAAAAACTTTAATTTCTAAAACCAAAAAGCTTCCAAATATTTGCTTACCTCTAATAGGCTTCGTTTTATGTCCCAATTATGTTCTTTTGATGAGTTACGAGCATCACGTCAAAAGGTGGTTGAATTATTTAGCCAAATTAGAGAAAACTTTCCCTAGTATCATCACTAGGAGGTTCCCCAAACCTCTCCTGGTTATTCTTCCTAAGGACGAACCTAGTCTGCCTAAATATATGCCTACACTCTTTTGTTGGTTTTGCACCACCGCCCCCATCTATGGATCATAGTGGTCATGAGAACTCAAAAACTGTAGGTATTGCTAAAGTGAACTAGTCTATGGGTGGTGAGAAGCTTGCGAACAAAGTATTTGACATATTAATCATTGACTTAGATGTCTCTCCAGAGACTATGACTGAAAGGCCTATAGCCTCTATATCTCCTGCGGTTGTTCTTCCTACTGAGGAGACTACTTCAGGAATCTTTAATTTATGGGATCCATACACTATTGATCCTCTACATCATGGTTGTGATATCACTAAGAATAAGCTGGAGGAGTTAAGGGATATATATAACATTCCCATAAGTATTTCCTTGTGACTGGCCGATTGTGATGAGAGAGTTTATGATCGGCCCAATGCCGATGAGATATATTTCCCAGTTTCGGCCCTGTAAGTAGGAGTTTATTTTCCCCTTCACCCGATCATAAGGTCTATTCTGAAAAGTTATGGAGTGGCTCTAACACAGCTTCCACTGAATGCCTATAGGTCCATTTTGGGATCGATGGTTTACTGGTAGACCCATACTAGTTTCGACCTAATTGGGGGACATTTTTAAATTTGTGTACGACGTGAAGGATAATGCCAAGGATAATGGGTATTATTATTTTTTCCTTCAAAAATGTGATCTGAAGATGGTAAAGGTTGTTCAGATGAGAAACCACAACTGGAACAATCAATTCGTATACATTAAGAGTGATTGAAAAATTTTCTCCGACAAGAAGAATAGATCTTGTAGTGTCCCTTGCAACTAGAGTGGGACAAATTGTATTGGTATATACCTTGATGTTTATTGACACTTAGTAATATTTTTTTGACTTACTATGTACTGATTTTAATTTTACACGGCATTTATGCTGATAAGAAATCCCCTTAATTGTTGGTCGTTCTGAAGTTGTTGGTGTAGGGCACTTACATTCCTAAACTAGTCGAATTTCAGAAGCTTTTCTCTCTAAGAAAATTTAAAATTCTTGGATATTATAGTCGTCCTGGAGTTGTTCCCCATAAATAGTGTCCAATAACCTTGGTGGCTAAGGGCAACATTTTAACTGAGCAAAGAGGAGGAACTAAACATGAATAACCAGTTAAGTAAGAAGGTCCATCCGATTAGGAAGGTCTAACTGATCAGGAGGTCACAGAAGCTATAAGGTTCTTTATTATCTAGTCTTTTACTTAAAATTTTAACATTGCTAAATGATATGTTTGTGTGTAGATTTTACTCCCAGTTCATCAGCTTTTCGGGGTTGAACATTCTTTAGGAATATCCCCTCCGGCACTTGATCTTGGTGCTATAGATATTTCTTGCAAGAGAAAAATTGATACTGAGGATAATAAGAAGAAAGCCTATGATGATGCTAAAGAAAAGAATAATCTTGATTATGAGAAAAGGGCCAATGCTAAGGCCCGAAAGAATTCTGAATACGCTTCCAAGAGGCAGGTCGATTCTATATCCAAAGCCAAGGGAGAGGGGAAGGAAGTTATTTTTTATGACAGGCTGCCAACTTGTAATAAAAAGCCTATGGAGGGACCCACGCCTTAACCTACTCCCAAACAATAAAAAACTAATGCCGGAGTTGAAGGGGTCCATATTCTTGGGGTGCCTGATCGATGCTTAGTACGAGGTGTGGGATTATCCACTTTTTATAGTGAAGTGGACCCATTTCACTTTTGACCCCGATCACCCAATCACATTGGTGCAACTGAAAGATTATAAAAAATCTATCTTTTATCACACAGACAATGCTATTGATATGGTTGGCTATCATGGGTATGCCCCTCACTTCATGTTTATGAGGGGTTTTAATGCTTATGAATTATGGAATATGCTGCAACACTGAATGTTGTCCGTAAGTTCTCAACTAGACTTGTACTTTCTAAATTATGTCGAATTATGTTTTGTAATGCATCAATCTCTTTATCGTCTTTCAAGGTACGATGGGTGCCACCGTTCTGAGGGAGAAAGTAACATCATACCAGAATACTTATGATGAGGTAAAGGAGGCCAACTCTGAGCTCATTGAGCACTATGAGACCATGTCAAAGGAGTTGAAGACTACTAAGGATGATTATGGAAAGGTCTATGTTGAGCTAAAAAATAAATATGATCATCTCATAGATAACTTTAAAGCTTTAAGCTAGGATGAGGCAGGAAATATAAAGCTTAAAGAGAAGATCAATACCGATGCTATAAATCTTAAGAGTTTGGATGAAGTACTCGCTAAAGGGTCTGAGGATCTTTAAAAAGTCAATGATTCTTTTAATCTAGCCACATAATCTCTTTAGAAGTCCAACATAACCCTTGCCCATGCTAAAAAATAAGGTGTCTGGAAGTATAAGGCTTTTGCTGAGCACAACATCAACTTGGTGACTATCTTTATGGAAGGCTATAATAAGATGAAGGAGAGGGTCATCAAACATGACCTTGACATTGCTAAAATCATCCAAGATCTAGAGGAGGAGGAGGAGGAGGATGACGAGGCTAAAGCCTTGGCTACTGAGTAGGAGATGATGGAGGTGGATGTTGCGGAAGGCGAAGATGTGGAAGACCATACTTAGGCCGTAACTGACCATATCATTACCACTTATGTCCTCCCCATCGCTCCTAAAGACATTTCAATGAACAAAGCTGATGTCAGCCATGTTCCCACAGTTTAATTTAGTCTATTTAGCTTGAACTTATTGTTATTTGTTTTTAAACCTTTTAAACGTTCTAAACAATTATCTATGATGCACGTTTGAACTCTTTTTGTATGCTTACTAGCGCTACGATCACGTTGTTCATGATATTTGTCTGTATGCATCCAAGATTTATTTGGGTTTTGCAAGTATTTTGGAGCCTTTTAGACTATGTGGTCAGATCTGGTCGTTACAACTTAGGCATACTAGTTCCCTAAGGAAGAACTGTATTAGTTATCCAATTAGGAAAGTTATATGGTTTAATCTTGTTGCCACACCCTCTTACAAATGTTTTTGCAGTCAAGAGATGTCACTACAAAAAAGTAGCTTTTGAAATGGTGGCCTAACAGTCGGTTTATCCGTCTCAAATACCTTTCAGGACGCTATTTGGGATGGCTAGGGGGTATTTTTTATAGGGGTTATAAATACTTTTTGTGACGCCATAGCCGTCTCAAAAGAGTTTTTTTAAGGCGGGAATAGATCTGTCTCAAAAGATCATCATTTTATATGACCCTTTTGAGACAAAAAGAGAGTTATCCCAAAAGAGTGATTTTGAAACGAGAATTAATTTATCTCAAAAGGTTACTATTTAAGAAGATCTTTTTGAGATGCCAACATAGCTGTCTTTAATATATTTTTGGAATGGTTTTAACCATCCCAAAAGAGGTGAAGGGATCTTAAAGTTTTTGCACCAATATATCATGGACAATAAAATCTATTGTTAAAGATTAATATAAAATTAAAATACATTTGAGACAACACAACATAATGAATAATCGAAAAATGTGATACATAAGTTTATTTTCAACCAACACAACGAATCATTTCCATTCAACAATAGTTAGAGTTCTTACAAGCATCTCCAAATATTCATCAAATAAAAAATCATAACATTACGTTCAGATATTCGACTTGACAACAAAAATACATTAATTTCTTATACTCCAAAATGTGGAATGCTTTTATCAAAGTAATCTCGCAATCTTAAAGCGCACGACCTCCAAAATAACTGATTAACATTGCATGTATTATGAAAATTGTCACTTGCAAAAAAAAAAATAGTGTCAATTGTGTCAAAATTAGTATCACAGTCATCAACAATACAATGTGTAATGAATTAATGTAGTATATTTTCATCAGAAATAATATAAATATCTAGCTACTATTTTTTTTTAAAAATCGACAGATCTCCTTTGTTTATTAACCCACGGGTAGCCAACCTGGTTTAAATATTAAAATTGATTCTAAGAATACCATACACCAACCAACATAAAATTGTGACACCACCATTGAAAATTTAATTTTAAAAGGGATAATTTTCTACATGAACATAGCTCAATATATATATATATATATATATATATATATATATATATATATATATATATATATATATATATATATATATATAAGTAATTATATGTATGAGCTACATATTATTACCTAGTCGGTTTGAATTGTTGAGGTAATGGAAGCCTTATGAGGGGTAATACATTGAAATAAATTTTGCATTTCACTTCGCATATCCTTCTTTACCTGTAATATAAATTTTTGGTTTCGAATCTCTAACTCTTCGAGCTCATGTCGATGTCAAGTCTATCGGTCTTCGACTTCTTTCTTTAAGTGGTTAATTTCTTCTAATAATAACTGCGATGAACATACGTTTTTCGATGTTGGCCTAATACCTACTCCCTTTAGTAAAGCACACCCATGTCCTCCAGATCATATTACATTAGTAAAAATCTTGTTCTTCACTTCTGGGTCATTTTGTTGCTTTTCTGGTAGCTCATTCAATGATCTTTCAAGCATTTTCTATCAACATAACTATTATTATAGTTAATGAACATAATACAAATTTTCAAGAACAAAATTTAAAACAAATATTAAAGTAAATAAACCTTTCAGGCATCGCTTACAGATTAATATTTATGCATATCTCTTTATCAAATGATCCATCTTCAATACTAAAAGGTTTATTATTTGGAGCTCCAGTGGCTTTCCACATGCTAATATTGTCAACGGGCTCCCCTTGTTCCACCCTATGAAAGATAACACACACACACACACACACACACACACACACACACACACACACACACACACACACACACACACACACACATATATATATATATATATTAATACTATTACATTAAAATAAAAAATATTTATAATAACAAAAATTCTAACCTCCTTGGCTATTTTAGCATGTGGCTTTCGCCTCGTCCTTGAGTAAGTACATTCAACTTCACGGTTCTTAGAGTTTTGATCTACTATATCCTAAATATTAAAAACTAATAATTATGATACTAATGAAAAAGAATGTGAGTATAATATTCTTAATAAGATGTGATATTTATACCTTTACCTTCTTTAAACCCCAATATTTCACCAATTCAGGCCACTGATCTTTTTCGACTCGTTCATGCATATAACTCAGCTTGTCTTCATCTGTTTGAAACTTTTTTTAGTGATTCACCTTCATTTAATTCTTCCATTGCTTCTATGCAACTCCTATCTTTGCAAAGTAGATTTGTATAAAATCTTCTGGTGCATTTGTGTTACTCCAGGAACAAAAACAATAAATTAGTTAAAACTTGACAAGCCAATGTACAACGAAATAAATAAATAAATCAAACTAATAAATTACGTCCACTTCCTTCCTAATATTATTAAGTGCTTCCTCATCCACCTCACCCCAACACGACATTGTCAATAGAAATAAATTTTCGTATCTTGAATAATAACCTAAATGTGACATTAATTTACTTTCAAGCTTAAAAACCGGTTGACAAAGTTCATTCCATTCCAATATCTCTTTTTTATTATCATTCCATTCAAGCCAAGCCTTGCCCCTTAAGGGTAGTCATTGTACGTGAACAAATTTTTTAATAATTAATGTTTATAGATCTGGTTCAATATGAATATAAAAATAAAATGCTATAAAAATTGAGATATACAAACAACATATGGTGTAACACATCATATCCGTGGGATCCTCACCATCTAAAGTCATGACATTGGATGGAGGATTGACATTTCCAATTAAATTATTAATCTGCTCAATATTTTAGGAAAGTTGACTTGTAGGTGTTTGAAATAAAAAAATTGAGCTCTTGAGTTATGGAGTGTATTCTGTGACAAGAATGTTAATTCATGAATTTTTATGGTAGTCTGAACGGAAGTAGTTTGTGGTTGCATCTCTAGTTCCATGGTACCTTATGTTGTGTTGCACGAAAGTAATTTGGGATGTCCTCTCTAAATCATTTCTCTACGGAGTTGTGAGTGGTTATAGCAACAACTCACATTTTAGTTATATATCACATTTCAATATCAGTTATACATCAGTTATAAAACTAATCAAATCAGATAAAATAAAATAAAAGGATCGATCATTATCTTAGATTATTGGAGGGGAGGATTATAGATATTTGTAGGGAGAAAAACAGTGCTCATACAACAAAAGTACAATAATACCAAATTTTAAATAAATTATACATCATTAATAAGATTAGTAGGAACTATAACAATAGGAAGCTAAACATCCTTAATCCACCAGATTAAATGAGGCATAAAAGAAGATATCATTTGTGGAATCACCAATTTATCTCCAACTATGATATCACTGACCCTAACTGTATGTATAGTCTGATCATAGGGAGTCCACCCAGAATATCCATGATTATAGAGTCCAACTAATTATCATGAAAAAACACATTTGATTTCCATGTAGAATTTAACTTAATAATTATAAAGCCTATTTGAATCCATTCCAAATTTAGCTCCTCAAATAATACCTACAATCAATAACTGATTTAAACATGGATCTAATGAACTAGGACCAATGAGAATTATGCTACAAAAGAATGCATGCCTGCTTAAGCAAAGGACACCTATTTAAAATGCACACATTTCTGACACCCAAACTTGCCATGCATTTATCCAAACACACTGAGTTCCATGTCACTATTATTGGTTTGAGTTTGTGAATTCTTCCAAACCAAATGAATTTCTTCATCCACATTTGAAAATTTTTCAATAATCCCATACGCCATTTATATCTCATTAAACTATATTGAAGAATAGGAATAATGAAAAATTTAATCAATTCCATCCTTCCTGGCATAAATAAGATTTTGCCTTGCCATACTTCTTGTTATACCCTTATAGCCCCAACTCAAATAGGGTCCAAAATAATACTAAAAGAGGACTCACGATGTGTTTGACCTCGTCCGAATAGGAGGTCGACTCAGATATTAATCTGCTCGGCTCAATACATTGATAGTTGTCCCACTCAACACAGATATTTGCTCATACCGTACACATGTATCCTTATATACTCGCAAGAGGGTTTTCACTAGTTGCATGGGAATAAAGGAATGTGGTTGTTAAGAGTTTGTTATCTACACGCCTTTCAGGGACGTTAATGTAACAATCCGTCCTTTTGGAGACACTTAAATCCCACATTTAGGTATAAATTGGCAATTTGGAGACTTTCTCGAAATAGTTATTTTGGAGATTCTCGAGGATTTAATGATTTTCGATGGGGGTTGTGATTATTTTTGGGACTAAATATGTCGAAGTATTTTAATTATATGTCGCCATGGAGAAAAGCGACAAAAGAGGTAAGATTTTTATTAGAAACATGCATTAAGTTATATGGGTTAGAATAGTGATTTGCGGTCAAGTACCTCAGATGGAAATTTTGACTGTGCCTTGAGTCTCGGAATGTCCGAGATAGTCGGAAAAGAGTGTCCGATTGTCGAAATTGAGTTTCGAGGAATTTTAGAGTAAAATGGGCTCGTAATTGAGTAAACGAGTCATTTTTGGGTTTTAAGGGGTTAAACCTTTTTTCTTTCTTTATAAAGAGGGAGAGAGGGAGAAAAGAGAAAGAGAAGAAAGAAAAGAGAGAGAAGAGAGAGAGGAGGAGAGAAAAGAGGAGAAAAGGGGAGGTTCCGGCCAAACTCCGCCGGATTCCACTCGAGGTCGTCGGATTTCACCCTCCAGACAAATGTTTACTTGCTTTATTTAATTTTTGCATAAATATCTCATACCGTAGTTTGGTATAATCAAACCCTAAAGATTTGGGGTTGGGTTTACGTAGATAAAACGGGTTTTCGGGAGTTAAAATGAAAAAACCCCTAAAATTTTCTAATTGGAGATACCTAGAAATTTATTTGAAATTAATTGGTGGTTTTGGGTTCTAGGATGTTTAGAACCCTTAATATATGTGTATTGGTAGTTGGTTGAGGTTGAGTTGTTGGATGAGGTTAGAAACAACAAAAATGGAGAAAAATGGAGTTTGGGATTTTGGGGAAGATAATGAATAGTAAACCCGAATCTTATGGGGTTGTTTCGGCTAGGAAGATAAATGATTTAGCTCTTGGCCAAAACACAAAAGTTGTATATATTTTCGATACGGTCACGTGGGCGCTGACCGCGTATTTTTCTTATTTTTCTACGATTTGATATGATTTTTACAAGATGGAAGTTCCGGGTTGAAATTACCAACTCGGAAATCAAATCGGGAATTGGAAAAATAAAGGCGATAATTAATTGTGTAGATGTTTGGGATGATTTTTGGTATAGATTAGAAACCATGAAAATGAATTTGGATTGAGTTTTGGGTATTTTGGAGATTGAAAAAAATCGCCCAAACAGTAACCCTCGAATGGGACGAATCGATTCGGGTCTAGGCTGAATCGATTCGCCCAAAGGGGAATTGGGTTTCTGTAGTGGGCCGAATTGATTCGGATTTAGACCAAATCGATTCTTCATTTAGGGACCTGTTTGCAGAACCATTTCCAAATCTATTCGGATGGGGAACCGAATCAATTCGCCTGCCCGAATCGATTCGCAAAAGGGGCGAATCGATTCGCCTTGGGCAGAATTGCCAGTTTTCTCCTCTTATGGTTATGGGGAGTTAAATTATATTTGGAGACTTGTATGAGGGACCCTAGTTATGATATGGGAGGGTTCCTAAATGAGGGTTTTGAGGATAAATAAATCCGTAGATGGGATTAAGGTATGCACTACTTATTAAAGTAAGAAAATACTTTGGGCTTATTGGTCATCGTTAGATGTGATTGGCAATTATGGACATTTATATATATTTGAGGAGGAATATATGGTATATATATGTATACTATGTGATTAAAGTATATATATGATATGATGTTAATGACTTTTGAAAATGTAAATATAAATGTTTTCAAAATGGAAAGACAAATGATTTTCATAAATAATAAATTATGGATACACTCCTCTCTAAATCGCTATCATAAGGGAAGTTGTGTACGTATGGTGAAGCCCCCTGACTAATGAATGCAGGGTGAATATAGTCCAATAGGCCATATGAGCGTTTATTGTATATTTCTGCGCTGGTTAGGAGATTCCGGGCGTGGTCTTGACTATCCCGCAGGCATATGGCCGCTTCTTGACGTCTTGCATTGTAGGATCCCAGGTTGTCTTGATGATAGGCCCTAGAAGATGATAGCCATTTAGGGGGGCGCAAAATGGGGAAACCCGGACGGGCAGTCTTAGAACTCGTTGTATAATTGTTAAAGTAATTTATGGTAATAAATTGGCTTTAATTTACATTTCCTGGATGGAAGAAGGGAAATGGGATAAAGGTTTTGGCTTCGGTAACACTCCCGGATGGAAGAAGGGATGTGGAAGCATATGATATGGTAAAAGCATTTTTATGCTAATAAAAATGGCTTTTAATACAATTCCTGAATATAAAAATGGAATTGGGATATTTTTGAATGGAAAAGCATTTTTATGATAATAAAACTGGCTTTCAAAAGTTATATATTTTGTTAAAGCAATTCATGATAATGAATTGGCTTTTAAATACATTTCCTGGATATGAGAAGGGAAATGGAAAGTTTTGAGATATAAATGAATAGTATTGATAAATACTTGGTATATGAATTCTCATTCCGGGAGATAGATCCGGATGTATATTCTAGTATGAATATATATGGATGAATCGAGTACCGAGGGTCTAATGGATCCCGACGATCGACCGTGCCGCGTAGTAGTGTATCAGGGGAGTTCCTTGTTTGGATTTTGCTTTGCGAGACACCCCACGCACGAATATGGCATTGTGTTGAGACTGGGGAGAAGTTTAATCCTTAGTGCTCTAATATGAATATTTCTTATGGTATATATATTTATATATAATCTGTACTGAGGGACTGGCGGATCTCGACGATCGACCGTGCCGCGTAGTAGTGTATCGGGGGGTTCCTTGTTTGGATTTCTCTTTGCGAGACACCCCACGCACGAACATGGCATAGCGTTGTGACTGGGGTGAAGTTTATCCCTTAGTATATTATTTGAACTATTTAGGGTTGATAGTGGTTGGGTGATAGACTAGTTTAGCAGGGTAGCTTGTCTAGGATGTCAGAGGGATGCGCTAGGAGTGCACTGTTAGTGGAGAGGTGAGGGGTATCTCATGGTAGTGCGATACCAATTTAAATATGAGATAAAACATATTTTCAAAAATAAAGCATTTATGCACTTGCTAAATATTTTCAAACTTAGGCTCTGGCCCATTTATCTACTTTTCCCTCTCTTGTTATATATATATATATATATATATATATATTATAGGTGTCCAGACATAGGTACGCCTGGATGGCGGATCTTTCGAGTCAGACGTCAGATGCAGCAGTTGTGGATGCGTGCAGGTTCTCGATAGACGTTTCTACCTTTGTACTCTAGATAGGAGGTACTGTATAAATATTCGGGCCAATGGTCCAACTGTATTTATTTATTCTTTCAGTGCAACATTCGATATGGTTGTATATTTTGACCGAGTGTTCGGTTATTTCATTTCATTTTCATTTAAGTTTCCTTTACGCAAAACTGTGTGGATGTTTTAATATCGTAGTTGTTTAAAAAGACTAGTAAAGTAAAATTTTGACACCGGACTAATAGATTATTAGTAATTAAATGGATTTTTGACAGTGATGCTAAGAATGATCCATATGAGACTCCTGTTATAATTTGATATAGGAGTGATCGTCCGGTATTTTATTAGGCGGGGTGTCACAGTTAAAACGCAATCTAATGGTACTTTTTGTTTTCCCCTTTGTTAACACGTGTATGCAGGTGGTAACTGCCTGACATATAAAGTCAGTCCACCTATCCTTAAATATTCTCTATGAACTACCTATAAATAGGGAGCAAATCTACCTGAAAAGGGGATCCTCTCTCATTCTTAATCATTAAGTGACCAAAGCAACCCTAATTGTAACCCTGATATTAGTGCAAGAAGATATAGTAACTCCGTGGATGTAGGTTCCCATCTTGGGCCGGACCACATAAAATGTGTCTTATTCTCATTGTATCTCACCCCATTCTCTATTATTATTCATCTTTTTATTGATTATTCAATTATTTGCTATCTCTATTTTTGAACAATAACACTTCCATTTTAGAATTGGCTCTATCTGTTATGCATGGCAAGTGCTTGTGTCTTGGCGTCTCTATAAAGATTATAACACTGAGATAAATGAATAGGGCAGATCAGAACAAAAAAATCAGGGAGAATTATTCAAACAAGAGGGTTTTTACAACGACTCAAAATTGGGACTAAAAATCGTGACTCACTAACATGGCATATCGCGATTGGTTAGTGCTGCTAGCGTGAACCCACATTCATAAGCAATCAACTAATAACGACATGCCATTTTAGTGGGACTCCCAATTTTGAGTCCCAGTCAAGAATTATCCTAGACTTTCTCTTCAAATAAATATACTAAAATGCAGATGTAACTGAGTGGTGATACATGTCGCATTATCATGAGAGCGAAGTAATAGAAGTAGAGCAGAAGAAAAATCGAATATCAGAGGAGAGTTGATAGCATGTTTGAGGGATAGAATAAATTGAAAGAGTTGAGAGCATGTTTGAGAGGCAGACTGGCTTAAGGGACACTATGTACAAAGCTGGATGATTGGTAGCATTATATACTATATTTCTACCTCTTAATCTCATAATGAGTCATTTTGAGTTTGCGGAAAGGAACCAAAACAAAAAAACTTGATTATTTCATAATGTAGCAAAATAACTCAATACCATATAAAATAAGACGATAAACTAATTTATATGTGTTGGGTTGCACAATATCAAGAATTTTTAAAAATATTTCTTCTGCTAAGGTTTTCATTTGGAGTTAGGTCCTATGGGTTAATTGTTGAGTTATTAAGAGTTGGTGGGGGCACTACCTTGATTTAATTATCTCATTGGCATATGAATTTTTTGGGAGGGACAACACAACAATACGTAGTATGACGACGAGGGTGCTTCCATACAAACACTCTCTCCCCCTGTGATGCAACCACTAGAATAAGTGCAAGATTTATTGTTGCATTCAACCATGGTAAATAAAGAAGCTACATTAGAGATTGTGTGAATCCATCTTGCCATTCTGGTGTGATTTTGTACCAAATTGATAAAGAACCTAAATTATGCTTCTCCATGTTTCTTTTCCACATCTTTGTTATTATTGAATGTCCATTTTTTCGTTGAGGGGTTTAAAATGTTGAGAGTAAACACTAAGATATATTGGATCAAATTCGTGTAAAAATATCAAGTGCGTTTGAAGGCATACTTCTACTCTATATGCTTGAAGGGTTTTACTAGAAATCAAGCGTGACAAAATTCTCCAAGTGCTTGTTTGGTTTGAGTTTTTGGCCTTTCTATATATATCAATATTAATTAATTCACGTGAACAATTTGAGTTTGGATAATTTTAGATTACTCGTCTTGTTTAACCACATTGTAACCGCATGGATTATTTAGTATTACATCTCATCATATTTGTACTACAACGGTTCTACTTTTCTTTCTTTATTTTGGGTTAATAGCTCCAGATCTTCTACATGGGCAAAAAAAAGATATAACTCCTTAAGCCCCATAAACACCACTCTCTCTCTCTTATTATCAAAGCCTAACACGTGAAGGAAAAAATCATTTAGACTCTAAAAATAAATATAATCTAATAAAAAAAGGTATTGCTTCTATATAACAAAAACATTGGTTGATTGAATTAATAACACTTACAACTAACTTAAATTTTGAAATTATAAATATTTTTAGATTAGCTTTTTGAACCGATCCAATTCATCTCTTAAATTCATTAAAATTATTACTTTCAAACTCCAAACATACCATTACGAATATGATCAATTACCAAAAGTCCCTTAAACAATTTTTAATATACGTCCAAAGCTATCTATCTTGTTCTAAAAAGTTCATCAAACACCCATTTAATAAGTATTCTCTTATTTTTAAAGGTCTGCATTAGCGTCAATCCCACCCCACCCCCCATTGTCGGATCTTTGGCAACCCCCACCGGAGTAACATTTTTTAGTATTTTTTTGCGGTGAAGGAATTTTTGGAATAAAAACATATATTAAAAAATGTTCAAGGTACTATTTGGTATATGTCCTGTTGATACCAAATTTAGTCTGCTGACATGGCTCAATTAAGTGGAGACACGTGGCAATTTGCATGGCAATAACAAACACATCGGAACAACCCCTTGACTTCGAGGAATTCATTTTCCCCGACCAACTCAAATACTCCGAGCAGTAGGTACTCTCTAAGGAACTTTACTGCACCGAGTAACTCATGGATGCCGAGATATTTAGGCGATCTGAGCGGCTTTGGCGGTCCGGGCTGCATCTCGATCAGAGCATTTATTATCAGACAATTAAGAGAATTAAATGCGCATTAAATGCTGATTATCATCATACGAATGTATACGCTTATTGAACAGCTATGTATTACCCATTCACATGTACAACCTCATGGCTATAAATACATTGTATCATACTCATTGTTGGGGGACCGGAATTTCTTGAGATAAATCCTACCTTAAGAAGTCCCAAACAGTCAATAATGACACAAATAGTGGACGTAGGCCATTCGTTCAAGGCTGAACCACTTTAAAATCTCTTGTCTTATTTATTTTTTATCTGTGATTAAACAATTAGAGGTAATCTAATTTTTTACATCAACAGATTGGCGCCATCTGTGGGAAACGACTGTAATTTTCGTTTTTCACTAAAAATAATTCATCATCAATGACTGACAATCCTGAATCCAGCAATCGAAACATTGGAAACCCCCCAAATCCATCCACTCCTCCAAATATCCAAGATCTGGCTGGAATCATGGCCAGTTTGGCTCAAGGTCAGACAATCATGCAAGAAACAATGCAACAACTCATGCAAACTATCCAAGGTGGAGCATCAACCTATTCAAGACAACGGAGTGGTCAAAGAAATACTCATTTACTTTCTTCACGCTTTAGGCAGGGCGATTCATATCGCACTGATAAATCTGAAGATTTTTCTTATCAACCGGGTCGAACTTCGTCAGTACGAGCCACAAATACTGAACACGCATCACTCTCTCTCCAGAAAGGACCAGTGCACTAGAAAGATTAAGCAGGGTCTCTTTTGATTGATTGGGACTTAGGAAGAATCAAATCCCTCCTAAGGCTGTGTCGAGAAACTTTCGATGACCATTTGATCTAAAAGAGGGTTCTGCCCAATCACAACTAGTTGATTGACAAGATAGATCCCAGGAAGCTACATCAACACGATCAGTTGCTCGAACCAACAGGCCTGAGGAAGGAAATGATGCGTGGAAAGGTTCTATTAAGAGGTTGAAGGATAGATTAGGGGAAATGGCCAAGGCTAATAATCCTCTACAAAGAACTTTTGTCCAAGGGACACCTTTTGTCCAAACAATTATGGATTTTCCCACACCATCAAAGTTAAAAGCACCTGTTGTGACTCCTAAATATGATGGAAAAACCGACCTTCTCCTTCATATAGAGAAATACCAAGCTGCTGTCGACATCTATGCTGTGCCAGATGAGATGAGATGCAGGGCATTCTCGAGAACTCTTACAGGATCTGCTCAAATATGGTACAATAATCTTCCTCGGGGTAAGATTTTGACTTTCTTTCAACTGGCCGAGCTCTTCATTGGAGACTTCTGTTTTGGGGCAAAACCTGTTAAACGAGTAGCACATTTGTTAAGTGTTAGACAAAAGGCAGGTGAGAGCACCAGGGATTACATAACTCATTTCAATAATGAGAAACTCGAAGTTATTGATTACGAGGAAAAGACAGAGATTATTGCTCTGATGAGTGGGCTGTTGCCCAATAAGTTATACTTCACTTTGGCTAAAGATCCACCCAGAACCATGTCAGAATTGATGGCAAAAGCGGCCAAGATCATGAATGCCGAGGAGGCTATGGCCGCAAAGAAGAATATGGATACCAAAGAAACCAAGATGGAGGGTGATAAGGCCAAAAAGAAAGAGCATAAGAACAATGGTGGAGACAAGCACTCAAAAACGAAGCCATCATGGGAGGTATTAAAGAAGTTTGAAAATTATACTCCTTTGAAGGTAGGCATCAACCATGTTCTAGAAGAAATTAAGAACAATGAGGAATTAAACTGGCCAGAGAAAATGAAGTCAGACCCTGACAAGAGGAATAAGGCCAAATATTATGAGTTCCAAAAGGATCATGGCCACACGACCAAAAATTGCATAGCTCTTCAGAATGAGATCGAAGCACTCATTAGACGAGGAAAACTGGCAAAGTATGTTGATAGTAGAAATGAAAAAAGAAACAACGACCGAGCAAGAGAGAGGTCTAGATCTCCTCATCGAGTAGAGGAGAACAAGAAAAGAGACCATGAAGATGATCCAGAAGATGACCCCGATCTTCCCAAAAGACCAAGGCAGCCAGAACGTGAGGTATTTTCAATACGTTTTGGATCATTTGATTGAAATGTTATTACATATGGAGATGCAGGTGGTGGAGACCTTACTGCGGAAATAAAAGCTTACCTCAATGAGGATCAAGCCTATTCATACATTCAACGAATAAACTTGGCTGAAGATGATCGCCCGAGGAAGGTCAACAAAGAAAAACTGGTCATCGATTTCTCAAAAAATAACCTCGCAGGTGTGCTGTATCCTCATGATGATCCATTGGTGATCGAAATGAGAATGAAGGAAGTGATGATCTCGAGAGTATTGGTTGATAATGGTAGTTCGGCTGATATTATGTTATACTCGTGCTTCGATAGCTTAAATCTAAAGTTATCTCAGTTTGAGCCTTATCATAGGCTCCTCCTCGGTTTTGCTGGCGAGAAAGTTTTTCCACTTGGGACGATCAAGTTGGATATGTTCATTGGTACATGGACTGCTTGTCGAATAGAAAGAGTACGCTTTCTTCGTGATGGATAAGAATGTTCAATCAGCTTAAAATATCATCATGGGAAGGGTAGGATTGAAGAAGTTCGAAGAAGTACCATATACTGTACATCAATGCCTAAAATTTCCAACCAATTTTAGAGTAGGAGTTTTGAAGGGTGATCAAAAAGTAGCTCGGGAATGTTACTATTCATCTGCCGAGCAGGAAGAACTGGAGGAATTTAAGAAAAAGACTACTACCTATCAGGTAGATGAGGGTGCAGAAATTGAAACATTGGATCCTAAAGACGAGTCCCAACTCGTGAAAGTTCAGGTGGTGGAAGCTACTAAAAACATCATTCTGGACGACGAGCACCCTGAACGAACAACTCAGATAGGTTCGTCGTTAGATGCCTTATTAAAACAAGAGTTGATAGTTTTCTTAAAAAGCAAAAAACAAACTTTTGCTTGGAGTCATGAAGATATGCCCGGAATAGACCCAAATTTCTTATGTCACGAGCTCAATGTGAATAAGGAAATCAAGCTAGTGAAACAAAGAAGAAGAGTGTTCAGCCCCGAGAAGAACCAAGCTATACAGGAGGAGGTCGAGAAGCTCCAGAAAGCTTGCTTTATTGAAGATGTTAAGTATCCAGACTGGTTAGCGAATGTGGTGATGGTGAAAAAGAAGAACAACAAATGGAGGATGTGTGTAGACTTTACCGACCTCAAGAAGGCATGTCCAAAGGATCATTTTCCCTTGCCCCGAATTGATCAACTAGTGGATGCTACCTCAGGACACGAGCTGCTGAGCTTCATGGATGCTTATTCTGGTTACAACTAGATTAAAATGAAACCTGAAGACAGGGAAAGTACTTCTTTCATTACCCCTAGAGGAACTTATTGTTATAATGTTATGCCTTTTGGTTTGAAAAATGCAAGTGCGACATATCAGCGGCTGATGAACAAGGTGTTTACAGAACAAATCAGTTGTAATATGGAAGTCTATATTGATGATATGCTGACAAAAAGCAAGAAAGCCGCTGACCATCTAGTTGACTTAGGCCAGACCTTTGATCAATTAGATAAATATCAAATGAAGCTGAACCCGACCAAGTGCATATTTGGAGTATGAGAAGGCATGTTTCTTGGGTATATTGTCAATCAATGAGGCATTGAAGCAAATCCTGAAAAGATTAAAGCTTTGTTAGGGATGCGATCTCCAACGACGAAGAAAGAAGTACAAAGTCTTACAGGGCGAGTAGCAGCACTTAATAGGTTTGTATCGCGAGCAACTGATAGATGCCTCCCATTCTTCAAAACGCTCCGAAAGACTTTTGAATGGAATGAAGAATGCGAGAAAGCTTTTCAAGAATTAAAGAAATATTTGGGAGCACCTCCACTGTTGTCCAGGCCAGTGATGGGAGAAAGATTGTACTTATATCTGGCAGTTTCAGAAAATGCAGTTAGCTCGGCATTAATAAGAGTAGAGGATGGAGTATAAAAACCAATTTATTACACTAGTAAGGCCTTTCGAGGAGTAGAGATCAGGTATCCGAAGCTGGAAAAGTTGGCACTGGCACTGATCGAAGCGAGTAAAAGAATGAAGCCATACTTCCAGGCTCATACTATAGTCGTATATATCGATATGCCGTTGAGGCAAGCTCTTCATAAACCAGAAAAATCAGGGAGATTGATGTATTGGGCAATAGAACTCGATGAATATGATATAATTTATGAGCCTAGATTGTCACTGAAAGGGAAAGCAGTAGCAGATTTTATAGCTGAATTCACTTATCCTGATACCCCCGAGGAGCAAAAGCTGAACACCGATCAACCTGTGGATGTTACAGGATCATCAAATTTAAACCCCGATCAACTTAAGTTGGTCGGAGAACAAGAAGAGAAGGTCGACGAGCAGCGGGGTATGGTAGAAATGGAGATAAAGGAGCAACAAATATTCCATCGAGGAACTTTGTCCAATAAGAAGTTTGAGGATGAAATACCTATATGGAACTTATATGTGGATGGATCATCATGCACCTCAGGTAGTGGAGCTGGGATTGTATTGAAATACCATTTGGATGATCGATATAGAATATGCTCTGCGTTTTCAATTTCAAGCTTCTAATAATGAGGCCGAATATGAAGCGATGATTGTAGGTCTTAGTCTAGCAAAAACCATGAAGGCAAAATAGGTAATCGTGTACAGTGATTCACAGTTGATTGTAAACCAAATGCTTGGTGTATATGCAGTAAAAGGAGAATTGATGATTAAGTACCATGCAAAAGCGACGGAGTTGGTATCGGAATTTGTTACTGTTCAACTGGTCAGAATACCAAGAATGGATAATGAAAGAGCAGACGCTTTAGCTCGATTAGCATCGGCTACTCGTACCGAGCTATGAAGAACGATCCCAATTAAAGTTATAGCTGGTCGGAGCATAGATGAAGATCTGACGATGAATTTTATTACCCTTGATTTAGGGCCATCTTGGATGGATCCCATCAGGGCATATATTGATGAGGGAGAATTACCGATAGACAAACTCATAGCCAAGAAATTAAAGTTTAAAGCTGCTCGTTATGTACTAACTAATGGTATTCTATACAGACGAGGAATCACAGCTGGCTTGTAGAGGTGTGTACATCCTATCGAGGTGAAGAATTTGATCGAAGAAGTCCACGAAGGGTCTTGTGGATCCCATGTAGCAGGTCGGACACTTCTACGAAGAATAACGACGCAAGGATACTACTGGCCAATGATGAGGGCTGATTGTATAGCATATGCCAAGAAATGTGACAAGTGTCAGCGCTTCTCCTCCATCCGAAGAACTCCCCAAGCATTGTTGACACCCATAACTTCCCCTTGGCCATTTTCCATGTGGGGAATTGACTTAGTCGGGCCACTTCCAACGACTAGAGGAAGATTTAAATATCTCGTCGTCGTAGTGGATTATTTTACTAAGTGGGTAGAAGTCGAGCCTCTTATCGACATGACATACGAAAAGGTGTACCAATTTATTTGAAAAAATATCATTTGTAGATATGGTCTTCCCCATGTATTCATCACCGACCATGGAACACAATTTGACAACAAGGAGTTCGCTGCCTATTGCCATCAGTCAAATATCTTGAAGATCCACTCGGCACCAGACCATACCCAAAGTAATGGGCAAACTGAAGTGACAAACCGAACGCTGCTAAATTGATTGAAGAAAATACTGAATGACGCGAAAGCAAACTGGATCAACGAGCTACATTCAGTATTGTGGGCTTATCGTACTACTCCCCGAGCAGTAACTCGAGAATCTCCATATATGCTGGCATTTGGAAGTGAAGCTGTTATACCTGCCGAGTTGGGTCTCCCTACACACAGAGTACTGAATTTTAATTCCCCTGTCAGCGATTTAATGAGAAGGTTAGACTTGGACATGCTCGAGGAAGTTAGAGAAGAAGCAGCCTTCAGGAATGCTGATTACCAGCAACAAACAACTTTGTTCTACAACAAAAGAGTAAAGAAGTGCGACCTGAAAGAAGGAGACTATGTGCTAAAAAAAGTGATTCAAAAGCACAACAAACTGGATGCGAATTGGCATGGACCTTACCGAGTTACAGAAGTTGTTCGACCAGGAACCTACAGAATAGAAACTTTAGAAGGGGAGGAGTTTAAGAATGCATGGAATGCAGAGCACCTGCGCAAATATTATTAGTAATGTAAACTCTCATGTAATGCAGTTTCATCAGTATGAATAAAATGTGAATATTCTACCCAATTCTCTACTTTTATTGAATTTTTTTCTCGGAATACTAGTGCTACACACTACTCAGCAAAATCCACCAACTCCGGTTGGTCGGGAATAAAAAATATTTCCCAAAAGTGCCAACTCCGGTTGGTTGGGAAGAAAATCCACCAACTCCGGTTGGTCGGGAATAAAAAATATTTCCCAAAAGTGCCAACTCCGGTTGGTTGGGAAGAAAATCCACCAACCCCGGTTGGTCGGGAATAAAAAATATTTCCCAAAAGTGCCAACTCCAGTTGGTTGGGAAGAAAATCCACCAACCCCGGTTGGTTGGGAATAAAAAATATTTCCCAAAAATGCCAACTCCGGTTGGTTGGGAAGAAGATTCACTTACTATAGTTGGTCGGGAATAAATTTTTTACCAACTAAGGTTGGTTGAGAATTAAAAACACTAACTCTCTTTGGTCAGAAATAGTTGGTTAAACAAATAATAGCTTATAATTAAAAAGCGATCAAGAAAAATTTTAAAACCTGAAACATTTTACCAAGTTGGTCGAGAAACAAAATATCATCAACTCTGGTTAGTCGACAAATGATTATTATCAATAGTCAATAATAAGCTTCATCAACTTTAGTTGGTTGGCAAATAACACAATGTTGTTATCTTTTTAACAGATATATATACAGATATGTAAAGTGTTTACAAATTATCTACAAGACAATGGCAATCAAGATTTCAAAGAAAAATAGAAGTTTTTCATTAAATTTAAAACAAAGTACATTGAGAATAAAATACATAAAAATTATTACATCAGAAATCCTATTCTATGGGTTTCTTCCCCTCTGCTTTTGAAACTGGTTCCTCGCCAGTAGGAGGATCGTCTAAGGCATAAGGTGAATTTATGAAATTAAGGTCTTTGAGCATCCTGATGTTCATCACAGATGGTCGATCGAGTAGGTGCTCGGGGTGAGATATCTCAACATTAGAATAGAGACTGTAATCGCCAAGATATTTGGAAATCAAACACTGAGGGATTGCCTGAGCAGGAATCCAGCTCATGTCGAGTTTGAATGGTGGCACTAGCAGGTCGAGGAACCCAGGATTATAGTAATCCCATAAGTAGTGACCCTGTTCCAATTGCAGTACACCCAAGGCATTCAGCCACCCTTGTTTGTAACCTCATTATTCGCATTTTGGATCCGATAATCCAAATGGTAGAGAGCCTCATTGTAGCCAGCCAGCCAGAATTCTCTGGGCTTCTTGTGGAATTGATAAGTCAACCTTTCCAGCTGCTCGTGAAGATTTTTTACAAAGAGTTCTTTATTCTCCAAGACAGACTTCTGTGCAGAGAGCTGCTCGTCCAGATTCCGGATCTTCTTGGACATCTCTGCCAGAGCTTTATTCTTCGTAACTAACTGAACTGCTTGATTTTCCAGAGAAGCTTGAGTTCTTGCCTCTTCAACAGTAAGCCGAGGATCCCTTGCTCATCCCCAAGAACCTCTTGCTTGTCCCCGAGCAGAGGAAGAAGGGCCAGCTCTCTTCAAGGTCTCCAATTCGTCTCTCAGATTGGCATTTTCAACCTCTAAGAAAGAGAATCCCTCGTCGTTCACAAGGACCAAAACGTTTGAGGAAGAGGCTGCAGATTTCAACTGAGATACTTCTCTTTGCAAGTTATTTTTTTCCTGCTCCAACAACTCAGCTATCTGCCTGTGCTCTTCGACCTCAGCCTTCAAAGTTCTCTCCCTCACGTTGTAAGCAGCAAATAATTTATCATACCCCTTATCAGCACTGAGTTGTTGATACTTCTTCTCGTATCCCTCGTGCAAAAGGGCTATAGATTCCTTATATTGTTGTTGAAGCTCTTCAAGAGTGTCCTGGAGCTCTTTAATCATTTCATAATACGCTACATTATTAGCCACTGCACGATCGAGCCGGCACTTCAAATACTAGTAAGCTTCAACTGCTCGTTCTGAAGTATTTGGACCGAGTATATTAATGATTTGAGCATCAGTCAAATCTGCATGGCCAGCCTTGAAATATTCGTTGCACTGTTTCATTAATTTTGTATCATGAGCAGATAAGAATTCCATCCTAGTCATAAACTAGTAAAAAGAAGAAAGAGCAAGAATCAATAAGGAGCAAGAGGAAGAGAAACAATAGTATGAATAGGCAAAACTTCAAATTTTATTATATCATAAAAGAGAGGTACATAGTTCAGAATTACAATTGACAAAAATAAACAAAGAGAAAAATTCGAACAACTCTACACCTTCTCCTTGTCTCCCAAAACTTTCTCGGGAGGCTGGGACGAGGAAGTAGGTTGCTCGGATGGCACATGTTGTTTTTCGGGGGAGTGCTAGAAGCTGCTCGTTTGAAATAATGGATGGTTGAAGTTGCTCACAGGAAGACTGGACAACTGTGGGATGATAAATTTGATCTCCCATCACCATGGAAGATTCCTCAGAGGCAGCTTCGTCCTATTCTTCTTCTTCTTCTTCAGGAGTTGGAGGGAGGCCAGGGATGTGTCGCTAAAACAGGTCAGAATTTTCATCAACCTTCATCTCTTACAGAGCAGAGACCCAGCCATCCCTAAAGTACTTGTGGCTACCATATTCCACTTGTGACATCATGGCATCCAGACCCTTATTCCACCCCTTATCCCAGTCAGCACTGAAGGACTTTTTCACAGCTAACTTTCTTTTCACCTTCTTCGAGGGAATCTTCTCGGATAGAAGTTCCTCTGTCGCCTTCAATTTATTCTCCACTTCCTCCTTCTGACGACTTACTTCACGAAGCTTATTCAACTCTTCCTCCGCATCATTGATCTTACCCTCAAGTTCCCCAGCATTTTGGAGCTTCCCTTCAAGCTCTTTATTCTTCTCCTCCAAGTCTTTTATTTTCTTCTCCAACCCCTTGGAGACTTCAACAACCTGGTCCTTCTCCTGTTCAATGGAATTAAGCTTCTTCTCCCAAGTATCTTTATCATCATCATCATACTTCTGACGAGAATCCTTCAGAGACTGCGTCAGACCCACCAAAGCTTCCTCTACACCTAACGAGGAGCTTGAAGCTTTAATAGCTTCATCCTTCTTCAAAATTATATTAAAATAGGTTACCAACTGAGAAAAGAAAATAATAGCAAGTCAGTGCAAAAATATAACAGTGGAAAAATGAAAGTTTAGGACAATAATACTTACAGAAGAAATATGACGAGCAGCCAATGTGGTAACCATATCCCGAGAAAGATTTTCTTCAATACCTTGGATCTCGGGAATGATCCAAGACTTCACCGAGCTCATGGTAGAGCCCGGGGCAACAAAAGTGGGAACACCACTTCCAGTAGTCGGGGGTTGAGAGATGGATTCAGCCAAATTTATCGAGGAGCTTTTCTTCATCCTCTTCAGAGGAGCATCAACGATCTCAACTAAGGATCTAGTCTTAGTCAGGGATATGACTATCACCTCATTTGGAGCAGCGTCCTTGCTCGGAGCCGCTGGGGGTTTCTCGAAAACCTTCACAGGAGAAGCCGGAGGAGGTGCATCGATTTTTCTTGTCCCTTCTTGTGGGATATCATGTTTACTTCTCTTTGCCTCTCCAGCAACAGAGGCAGATTTCTCAAAAAAGGCAGGAGCTCTTCTTTTCTTCATTCTTTCACTCAAAGGGATATGTGACTCAGGTGAAGAACTTGCAGAAGCAGGTACTGGTTCTAGGTCACTTATCACCGGACGAGCAGTAAAAGACGAGGTGTAACTCTTATACTGTAGCAAATATGAAGCTGATCTGAAATGCTCGTCGGCAACAGTCTAATGCAAACCCCAGATAAGTTTCAGATGTTTTAAATTAACTTCTGTCTCTTTTGGAGACCTTATTTTGCTGTCAACTGTAAATAAATGAAAATTAAAATATCAGTGACACATTTTATCAAACACCAAGAAAGCAAAATTTTAAAAATGAAGTAAAGTAAAAACAACCTATCCCATTGACATAGGGAGGGCATCTGGGACCCTGATACACATCATCTACAGTTAGTGGAGCATGTTGCCAATTTTTAATAACAACACCATGCTTGAAATAATCCCTATTGGCATCTTGGAGATTGACCACTAAAGCCCTATTTAAAAATCTAGTTTTCAAGTAAAAAGTACTGTCGCTGAGAGCCCATCTATAGCAAAACATAATTTCTGGAATTCCTATACGAGTTCCATGAATCTGATTTAATCTATGAACCCCATTAACTATTCTCCATGTATTGGGGGCTATTTTTGCAGGAACCACGTCAAAATATTGATAGAATTCTAGACACAAAGGGTTTGGGGGAAAAGAAAAACCACATTCAGCCATGAAGAGACTGGGGAACCAATATCCCTCAGCCAAACGAAAATAATCTGAAGGTTCAAAAAGTTTCTCCAGAACAACCCACGAAGGCATAGAGAAATCAGAACGAAACTTATCGAGCGATTCAACAAGGTAAACCTTGATGAATGAAGGAAATAAAAGAGAAGGAAGAAGATCTTACAAGAAAAGGATGGATCTGTTGACAACGAACGATGAAAGGGATGAACGCACAAGAGAGAGAGAAAATGAAAAACTCGAAGATGCAGATTTAAAAAAGTAAAAGACGATATGATTTTCTGCAATGATTAAATACCTTACCTTGGGAAAAGGTGAAAATAATGATTATAAATGGAGACGTTTACGCTACCGGCGGCTAAAAGGACAAAAATGGGTGCGGATATCGAAGCAGTTAGAGAATTTCAAAAAGTCTGATTCTGTGAATTCAAAAAGAAAAATAAATGCGAAGAAAACACTCCTAAGATTCAGGATGACCATTTAATCCCGCCATATTTTGAGAAGAATGTTCCACACTCCTAATTCTCGAATTGTGAAACACTGGGGGCTTCTGTTGATACCAAATTTAGTCTGCTGATATAGCTCAATTAAGTGGAGACACGTGGCAATCTGCATGGCAATAACAAACACATCGGAATAACCCCTTGACTTCGAGGAATTGATTTTCCCCGACCAACTCAAATACTTCGAGAAGTAGGTACTCTCCGAGGAACTTTACTGCACCGAGAAACTCATGGATGCCGAGATACTTAGGCGGTCCGAGCAGCTTTGGCGGTCTGGGCTGCATCTCGATCAGAGCATTTATTATCAGATAATTAAGAGGATTAAATGCGCATTAGATGCAAATTATCATCATATGGATGTATACGCTTATTGAAAAGCTATGTATTACCCATTCACATGTATAGCCTCATGGCTATAAATACATTGTATCATCCTCATTGTTGGGGGACCGCAATTTCTAGAGATAAATCCTACCTTGAGAAGTCCCAAACAGTCAATAATAACACAAATAGTGGACGTAGGCCATTCGTTCAAGGCTGAACCACTTTAAAATCTCTTGTCTTATTTATTTTTTATCTGTGATTAAACAATTAGAGGTAATCTAATTTTTTACATCAACATGCCCCTTAAAAATATGAAAAAATATTTAATTTCTTTAATAAATTTAAATTTCATAATGGCTAGTTAAAATATATTCCTTAAAAAATAATATTCTAAAATATTGATATTGGGAATATAAAATTTTTTCCTTAAAAACATAATGTTGGGAATAAATTAAAAAATGTAATACTGGGAATATAAAATACTAATAGTCTCGAAAACTAAAAAATCTTAACTTAGAAAAAGTAATATGTGGGTGATTATTTTTTCTAAATTTTACATTTTTAATGACATCTTTACATTTTCGAGACAATCAGTATTTTGTATTCCCAATATTACATGTTTTTAAATTTATTTCAAATACTAATGATATTTTCGAGACTAAATATTTTTGGGGGTTTTAACCGATTTGTCCCACTTACTAAATATGTAGTCAAATAGGTCTAAGTATAGATTTTTGCAAATTATTGTTGTATTCTCAACCCGGGAGTCCCATGACTACGCGGTTAGTTCCTACGAGTCACATTAGTCATGTGCTTGGTGTTTGTGCCTCTTACAATACCATTTGGAGGTTATTTAGGATTTCACCCTCTAACGGCATGTTTAAGAAAAAAATCTAAATTTTTACAAATTATCATCATATTCTCAAACGAGGATTCAAGTGACTAAGCGATCAGTTCCTATATGTTACATTGATCCCGTGCGTTACGGGGACATTTGGGGCTATTTTAGATTTTCTACATTTAAATGCATGTTTTTTAGCCAAACTCTAGATTTTTGCACATTGTCATCAAATTCTCAAACTGGGAGTGCTGTGAATACTCGATCAGTTCCTACGTGTTACATCGGTCCCGTGCAAGGTGTTCCTACCTCTTACGGATCAATTGGAGGATGTTTTGGGTTTTCTCCCTCAAACGACATGTTTTAAAGCCTAAATCTAGATTATTGCACATTGTCATCGTATTCTCATACCGAGAGTTCAGTGACTATGTGGCTAGTTCCTATGAGTTACATTGGTCCCGTCTGAGGTGTTTGTGCCTCTTACGTGGCCGTTTGAGCCTGTATTGAGTTTTCTTCCTTTTAAGACATGTTTTCAGCCAAAGCCTAGATTTTTGTAAATTGTCATCTAATTCTCAAATTAGGGGTCCTGTGACTACGCCGTCAGTTCCTACATGTTACATCGGTCTCGTGCAAGGTGTTCGTGTCTCTTACGGGGATGTTTTGGATTTTCTTTAATTAAAAGCATGTTTTTAAGCCAAAGTCTAGATTTTTTCAAATTGTCGTCATATTCTTAAACTAGGAGTCCCATGACTACATGGTTAGTTCCTACGAGCTATATTGGTTATGTACGAGGCGTTCGTGACTCTTACGGGACCGTTTGAGGGCTATTTTGGGTTTTCACCATCTAACGACATATTTTTAATCAATTTAGAACATTATTAATTTTAGAAAATTTCGGTAAAGTTTCCTTTGTTTATTCATTAAATCCAATCAGTTTTAACATTTAAAATAAACTCAATAACAACAGCAAAACCCATCCACCCATTTAAGTAAATAAGCTCATAAACTAAGCCATTTTACGTTTGGCTACTTTTTGCTGTTATTTCGGGCCATTTTGCTATTTAATGCTGTAATTTTTAAAGAGATTTGAGACTTTGAGACTAACTAGATTTCATTTGCATTTTGATAGCCACTCGATGAACTCTCCTCTCCATAACTTCTCGAAAGTGTCCCATTTTTCTCCAATAATGTCTTCAAGTTATCAAATCTTCTATTTCGAGTAGCGTTTAGTTCTTCAAGAGACGATATCTTATCTTTCAAGTTTCTTTGCACTTCATTATGAGACCGGGACTGTGCTATGACTATAGAAGTGTCAGAGGTCTTTGAACTGACCTCGAATCCTCTTAAATATCCTGACTTCTTCCCAAGTACCTCAATTTCTATCTCCTCTTGTGACATCTGAACTACATCGGGCTCCTTTAATCTCGCATCTAGATTTAGAAACTCGCCCTACCATTTTTTTAAAAAGTAAATATATATAAGGTAAAATGTTTTTTCATTAAACTAATGTTATGTTAACAATTTGAAGTCAAGAAGACTTATATTAGAAGGTTTGTCTTAAAACACCAAATAGGATAAAATAGGGAAAGAACCGAAACATACATGTGCCTCCTTCCACTTATCATTCACCCCATCATCCTTTCTCTTACTCAAATGAGATGTCTTGAATAATTCCACGATGCGAGGTTTCACGCCGATTTCATGCTCTCGAATTCAAAATTAATGCATGTATGAATATAATAATACTAGTTAATGACGTGTGTGAAACATGTCTAATATGCACAACGACAAGAATATTATTGCAACACGTAATTCGAAATCAAATTTAGTAAGGGTGACATCAAGTTGATAAATATATAATAATTTAGATATTAATAAATACAACTCCTAGATTGGAATCGTTGCTACAAATGATTGTGATCCGCATGCATGATTCCAAGGCAAATGTGCAAGCGCTTTTTAGTTTTTATCTGACCGGTCGTTAAAACATAAATAGAAAAAGTTACATCAATTATAATTTGTAAGTATTATGATGTTAGTACAGTATTCACATTAAAGAAAAAGTGTAAAAATTACGTGTTGAAGGTTATCAATCATAAATAGTAAAGGTTACCAAAAATGCCTTATCACTATTCTGACTTTTTCGACGATTGTGGAAGTCTCTAATATGTAGTCAGACTCTATTGCAAATACAACCTGAATAAACATTCACTATCACATTGGCACCATTTGCTAATGACCAAAGTTCATTAGTTGTTTCTGTAGATCTTTGAGTTCGTAGTAGATTCATCTAAAAAACATATACAATGTGTTACAAGTTCATGTCTTAGCTAATCCATACACCGTGTCGTATTAAATGATTGTTTAACACTTCACCACTATGCCAATATAGATCCACACATTCATTACACTGACACCGGATAGTACCATTATTGCTCATTTTGTCCATTGCAAATTCAACAAAAGCGCTCACCCAGTCACAATATTTCTTACCTAATCTTTGCCTACCTATCATCAAACTCTTGTCCTCCATATTTATTGTACCAACAATTAATAATTTTTTTAACCACGATTATTTTTTTACTTCATTATTGTTCGGACTAAAACACATAAAAGGCTATTTAATACTATTCAATATTGTGACGCTATATCTCGACAAGGATGATTAAATAACGGATTACAAGATACCATTTAAATAGAAGATTACACTTATCTAAATAGCATATTCAAACAAACTAATTTCAGATAGCATATTTAAACAAACTAAACCTACATATTGTTCTTAATCGAGTTGTAATTAATTATTTTAATGCTAATGAGAACAAGTAATGTCTTGATTTTTTAAATATTAAATCTTACCAAAGGTTATACTCTGTATACTATGCCAAACTAAGGTTACATAAGGTTGTACTAAACAAACCAATGCCTAAAGGTTGTGATAACATTACGCACATGATTCTCAATGAATAACCTGATTTTCAACGAACTCACCAATTTAGACTAATTAAAGAGTTCCAATAAAAAATATACAATTTATTTTATGATTTTAATTGAAACAAATAGCATAAAATTTGCATCTAAAGACAAAAGGGTGAGTGGGGGTAGGTTAACATCATCAAATTAATAAAAAAAAGAGTTCAGCATAACAGTCAGATCAACTACAAAATAAGAAAAATACCTTGATTCGGTGGCCATATGCAGTGGAATTAAAATCTTCCTGAAGATTCTTGTGGAACTAAAATCTCAAGTGTTGATTTTTTTTCTGTCCAAAAAAGGAGGAGTGGTTTTGGCTTGGGAGAGGGGATTCATCTCTAGGGATGGAGATGGGTTTTGTGGGTGGTCTCTAGGGATATGGGATTCATCATTGAGGTTTTGTGGGGATTCTTTTCTGTGGGCGGTCTATGCCGGAGCACAGAGATAGGGGTGGAGACGCTGGATGAGAGAGAGGGGTTGGAGACGGGTGAGCTGGGTAGAGAAACTGGGAGAGGGGAGAGAGGAGTATTGTGGGTGTTTATTTATTTAGGGCTTTTTTGAACCGGGAGTTTTAGGGATTTTAGAGGGGGGGATATTTTGGCTGAAAAAAAGAGGGAGATAAATTTTGAGTTTTTATTTTTTAAAATTAAATTAAAATACACATCGTGACATGCCTATAACACACATGTCGCTAAAAGTAAGTGATAATTTGTGACATCCAAAACATGTTGCTGAAAGTAGGGGATCAAATTCGTGACATCAATCGGATGTCGCTGGATGTAAATGATATTTGGGGGGAATTTTTAGTATGGAGCCCACCAAAATAATAACTTTTCGCAATACAAACAACATATGTGTCGTCAAAAGTATACCGTTCGGAAACACGAAAACACTGATGTTGCTGAAACATGTCGTTAATTGTATTTTTTCTTATAGTGTCTCTAGAAAACTCACGGGTGCAGTTCATATATGGTACATGTCCTTGCCTAAGAATTTAGTTAAAAATTTTAAGCAGTTGGCTGAGAAGTTTATCCATAATTTATGCTTCGGTATGGAATCGCCAAAGAAGGTGACCCAACTCCTGCATGTGAAGCAAGGCAAGAATGAAACTCTGAGAGATTACATCTCTCGGTTTAATAGATAAAAAATGGAGGTAGAGGAGTACGAAGACAACATAGCCATTAAATCTCTCATCAGTGGGATACAACCGGGAAAACTTATGTGGAAACTCTCTAAAGAACCTCCAAAAACCATGACAAAACTTCTGGGTACGACCAGGAGAGTCATGAATGCAAAAATATAAGGAAGGGAAGAAAAGAATGGTCGAGGAAAACTTCACTCAACGTAATCCCCTAACGATAAGCTAAGATATGAATTTGAATGGAATTAAGGATGACATGGCACTTTGTTGGATGGAGAAGCTTAAGACCCCTCTTCATAAGAGGTACAAAATCAAGTGGTGCGAGTTTCATCAAGATCACGTGCACACAACTGACAAATGTTTTATTCTTAAGGATGAGATATAAAAGATGTTAAATAAGGGAAAGCTACAGAACTATGTGGACCAGAGTGGTGCTAAGGATGAATTTAGAAAGAAGAACAATGGGACAAAGGACGAAAAGCCAAGACGACAAGCCCTAGCCTATAAGAAAGATGATGAATCAGATAGTAAGGAGGATGATCCAGATTTCCCGCATAAGATCCCAGAAGCCAAAGGTTGAATGTACATAATATCCTTCGATGTTAAGATGATATGTGGCAAATTATCTGGGGGAGGCACAGAGTTGATCGACCGAAAAGCTCACGTAGTGGAGGCAAAGTTGAGACCTAAGAGATTGGATGTTAATTCGATTGTGACAAAGCCGAAGCCAGTAAAGATGAAGAAATTTGACATGGGTACCCTAGTTTTGGGGTATTAGAGAATGGATTTAACGGGCATCCTAGCCCCTCATGATGATCCTATGGTCATCAGCACTAGGGCCTATTGGTACGACGTATCGTGCATACTAGTTAATGGAGGAAGCTCAGCTAATATAATGTTCTAAGAATTATTTAAGGTTCTGGAGATCAGTAAGAAGATACTACTCTAATAGCATCAGTTATTTATAGGCATCCGTGGAGAGAATGTCCATCCACTTTGGGTATTTGAAATAGACGTCTGCATGGTCACTTGGATAAGGTGCCTCGCCAAGAAAGTAAGCTTATTAATCATGGTCGAGAATGTGTTTTTCGCATACAACGTTATTCTTGGAAGAGTGGGACTTAAGGAATTTGAAGCAGTCATATCCACAGTTCACCCAATGATAAATTATTGACTCTTTATGGACTAAGGGAATTTCAAGGGGACCAAGTGAAAGCTCAGGAATGTTAATTCAGTTCAGTCGAGCAAAAATAGGCCTACAAGAACATGACCATTTCCTACAGCACATATACTCTTGAACTAAGGGATGAGAATAAACTGAAGAAAGGTGAAGCCACTGAGGAGGTAGAATCCATTGTCCTCAATGAGGACGAGCCGAAAAAACCGTCCGAATAGGAAATTCCCTAAAAAAGGAAGTAAAAGAGGAGTTGGTGAAGCTAATGAGGCAGAGGCAGAGCATCTTTACATGGAGTCATGAGGACATGCCGAGAATAAATCCAAAGGTTATTTGCCACAAACTAAATATTGATGAGAAGGTAAAGCTTGTAAAGTAGAGAAGATGAACCTATGCAAGGGAAAAGTATGAGGTCATTCAAGAATAGGTAAAAAGCTGCAGACAATCGAGTTCATCCGAGAGGTACAATACTCAAAATGGTTGTCTAACGCCATAATCATCCCAAAAGACAATGGAAAGTGGAGAATGTGTGTGCATTTTACTGATCTAAACAAAGCTTATCATAAAAAATCTTTCCTTTATCTCGTATAAGTCAGATGGTAGATGCCATTACCAGGCATGAGTTGATGATCTTTATGGAGGCTTGCTCCGGGTATAACGAGATCTTCATGAACTAGGTTAATGTAGAGAAGACTTTCTTTGTCACAGATAAAGGAACTTACTACTAAAAGTTCATATCATTAGGCCTTAAAAATGAAGGGAAAACCTATCAGAGGTTGGTCAACAAGACGTTGGAAGACTAAATTGGGAAGACTATAGAGGTTTAAGTCGACAACATGCTAACTAAGATCCTCAAGGATGAGGATCCTATGGCCGACCTTGAAAAGGATGTTTAACACCATGGACCTTTACAAGATGAAGTTGAATAATGTAAAGTGCATGTTCGGAGTTGGCGCAAAAAAGTTTCTTGGATTCATTATCAACCAAAGGGGGATTGAGGAAAACCCAACGAAGACCAAAGAACTGATTGACATGAAGACACCCAAAACTATAAAATGTGTAGAGGCTGATAGGAAGAGTAGAGACTCTCAATTGTTTCGTCTCTAGAGCTACAAATAAGTGTCTACCATTTTTTAAGATCTTGAGAAAAGAATTTATATAGGATAAGGAGTGTGAGAGAGATTTTTAGGAGCTTAAAGCTTATTTGGGATTCCCAATGCTCTTATTTCGGCCCGTTAAAGTGGAGAAGTTGTTCCCATAAGTAGTAGTGTTTGAATCACCCATACGCGAAGCTATCATCCGAGATGATGAGGGGGTTCAATAGTCCGTGTACTTCAGTAACAAGGCTCTTTAAAGGGTTCCCATGCGGACTCTAATTAATCGTGATTTCAGTAATGGGAAATAAATAATAGTATAAAGAAAAACACATATAAAATAAATTAAGCATAAGTCTAAGATAACCAATAACTATCAAGGCTTAAGAGAATGTTGTGATAATAGCTGTAACAACCCATATATTTTGACATTAAGGTTGATCGCTTAATAAAATTAAAATATACAACTAGTAAAAAAATATAAATATCATTCCTAGCATATATGGAAACAAATGAAATAAGTTCCACTATATGAATACAATATGATAAACCTCATAGGCTCAAGTGATAAATGCGTCATAAATAAAAATAGAATAAAATATATATATACAACTACACCACAAGTCTCAAAGTGTACCTATACAAAGTCTCACTACAAACTGAACTAAAACGAAATATGAAATATACATGCTATGTTTCATGCAAATATAGAAGCTAACTGATGTCTAATACGATCAACTTATACAATTAAAACAAAAGATTATATATCATGGAGAAGAACCGATATCAATGCTCCTAATGATTATGATTAAAAGGGAGAAAAGATGACAATCTGTGCAAGATGGATAAGAATCTACTCGCATTAACCAACCTTATCACTTGAAAGGTTTCCATGAATAAAAGGGGTCAAAGCCCAACCGATTACAAAAGCTACGCAACTCAAAATCAACCATATACACACTTGATAAGTCCATAGTTATCTAGTTTACTACAATAACAAACCATGTGCCACATAGCCTCATAGCTCATTTTTAATTTACTCATTACTTTTAATTATTGAATTATAACTGACATGCGTCCCTTCTCCCAGGCCATCTCAAGATCATGAGTTACACATAAATAAAGAACACTACACGTCCAAATGCCACATGTTATCCACACAAATGGAAAAATCAATAAAAAGATATTACACCCAAATAAGTACCATCATTTTACAAAACACCACCTATCTGTTGTGTGGCCGAAATTGTACACATAAATAAATAGTGTGATGCATTATATCCACATACCATCAAAAACACATAAGGTCACAACGACTGAGACCCATCTTGTGATAGCATGGTCACTTTAAAAACCACCTATCTTGGCACACACATAAAACTGTGCTCCCTCAACATGAAAAAGCAAGAGCATTCTCTCTCATCACACACCCATAACCACTACTATTTATCCATATAATTTTAATAAATATCATTATTATCTCATTATCAATCCCAATTCCACATTTAGCCATCACTTGTTATAAAATTATTATATTCTATTCACCCCACCCTTCGGCACATTTTAAATTAGGAGTTGAACAACCCGTTATGTTATTACATTAACTTCTAAAGGTATCCTCAAGCCACTCACAAATACGTATCTAGTTTGGGACAACTCATCATCTTAAACATTATAATAAAGAATATATGTTAATTATAAGGTTCCTAAAGTCCTCGCTTCTATCTGTCTCTGGACTCCATGTGTGTGACGTCTCATAAATGAAATTTAAACAAGGAATACCTGATACACTTCTGTCTAGAAAGGGTAGTTTTTAAGATACTAAAATTAGTTAAGGAATTATTAATGTGGATTACTTTAGGGATACATTAATTTAAACAAACAATTTCTAATTCTAACAACAACTACCACCATTAACTAATAGCCACCACAAACTGAGAAAATTATATGTGATACTTGATTAAACTGTATTCACAAATTTCTAGGTAAAACTTATTAATTCGGTGTCAATTTTTAATCCAATTTAATTCATCCCTAAAACATGAAACTACATGTGGATAAATCAAACCAACATAAATAATTGCTGATATGCAGATTTCAGGAAAAAAAACCTTTCGGGTAAAACCTTTTATTTCACAAATAATACTCATAATGATTATAAGTGAAATTTGCAATGGATTAACCTTAGTAAATCCACATAGGCTAAAACCTAAATCAATAATGGAATTTTGCAGTAACTCCACAGAACCATAGTTCAGTCATCCCTGGAACACCCACGAGCACCCCCTATTGATTCGCAGTCTCCCTTAATTGGCACCTAGATCAGCAATAGAGATCTTCTCCACAAGATAAACTTCACAAAATTGTGTTCTTGGATTCCAAAACAATTCACATAAAGATTGGGATGATTTTTGAATTGAAAACAAAGGATAAAACCCTTGCAATTGAAAAGACAAATGTTTCTACCAAAGCAGTTTTCCTAGAATAAAATTCTCATGTCTTCTGAAAAAAAAAAATTGGACAAAATAACTTATAGAAAAATTAAGTCGCTAGCTCACTCAAACGAAAACTAGACGTCTCTCGAATGAGATCGTGTAATAGCCATTGTCGCTTGAACAACGTGGAATAGTTGCTCGAACGATCGGAGCGTAAAATTAATTTTTTATTCCAGTCCGCCTCAACGCTTAGAAAAATATTTTTGACTGAAAACTTTGCTCCAACACTTAGCAAAATTTTTCAAATAATTATCCTAACACACTAAGTGAACCGTTAAGGTATAAAAACTAAACCTTACGAAAATTAATTTCGCGAAGGGTTGAATGTTAAAGAACTTTTATATTCAGATCTGTCTTGGCGCATGATTGAACTTGAATAAGTGTTCGACGGTTATAGCGGTATATGGCATACTCAAATATAAACCAGACAATAAAATAACGTCCTTACAAACCTCCCCCATGTTTATGCCGGTACAAAATAAAAACATTCGAATTATCAAATCAAAATGCCTATATAAATATAATACCCTCCCATGAACCCAAAACTGAAAAGGTACTAAACATGTAAGTCTCAAAACTTTTATTCAAAAATCTTCAACTTCAAATCTTTAAGCTTTTCTCATCGGGGTTTGCAACATAATGAACTTCAATCTTCGTACCTACACACATGAGACAAAGCAAATACCTTCTGACGCATTGAGTTTGAAATGATATAAAAAAAATCTATCAGTAATCAAATCTCCCCATAATAAAAAAACTCCCCCATAATTCGTTCTCCCCCAATTTATTTGTCCTAAATAGACAAGGAAAAGAATAAACAAAATAAGCCTGGAGTGTCATGACAAATATTCATAGAAAATAAGGATCGAACTATGCTCATGCAAAGGAATAACCCAAAAGCTTCCATAAACTATTTTTGATTTTTCAATTTTTCATACAAAAATAATTTTACAAAAATCACACACCATGAATTTACACTACGACAACCAAATCATGGAAACGGAATGAATGGGTGCGAAAAATTCGATAAGCAAATCAATGCAACCAAACATAACATATGTGCACAATTAATATGTGTACTCCTAACAAATGAATCTCAAAATTGTCCGTAGGTGTCAAAAAATGTGAATTTAGATGACATCGTCTCAATCATATCGACAAATCAAAGTCAGACATGATTTTTACACCAATAACGTCTAAAACTATGTAATGCTTTTTCATGAATTTATCAGGATGTGCAAACCCGTTTTATATTCCATCCAAAATACCTCATAAATAATAATGCCTTTTATTTTTCTTTTGAGGTGATGAAACTAAATCCTATTGGCCCACTTTATGACATATTTTTCTTTTTATTTCCTTTAAATTTTTTCCGGGCTCTTTTTCAACTCATTGGATCTTGGCTTCTGTTTTTTCTGAATTTTTATTTAGGTTTAATTTAAACGGTGGCTTAATCGTAAAGCATAAATGAGTACCTTTCGTATCCCTTCCCCATTTTTTCAAATAAGTCACACAAACTCACAAATAACGGTTCTTACATGAACTACTTTAATTGTTAAGTTTTATCGCATTTGGTTCGTTTTAAAGATATAATTGAGATGAAAACACATAGACCAACATGTGATAGACAAGAATAATAGTCTAATAAATCCGTGAAAGTGTGCCTTAAAGGAACCCGTGAGTCAAACATGTAGGTAGTAATAACAAAACACATCTTAATTACTCTAAACATTGTAAAGCACACAAATAAAATGATGACGCATATCAAAATACCATCAAACAGTCACACGGATATGGAATGAAATTGTGACTCGGTCATCTTAAATGTCTATCCATAAATGATCTAAAACAAAATACAAAACCCTTTTTGAATTTTTCAACTTTTTCAAAAAAAATTGAAAATCTTTTTGTATTTTTTCAACAAATTTCAAAAACAAAAATCTTTTTGATTTTTAAAAAAAACATTATAAATGGAAAATATAAATACAAAAATGATACACATTAGCAATATGCATGAAACATCATCATGAAAATCATCATATGCTAGCAAATAAATCTAAACCTCAATCGTTAGGTGCGGTGGAGTTTTCCAAAGGTGGTGACATCCTATGAAAAACATCCATCATGTCATGTGAAGTCTTGATTAAATTTTTTACCTTCTCTCTCAAAACTTCTACGGTGCACTCTCCTATCGAGAACGAGATGAGTAGGTAGGTTAGATTAAGAGCCATATGGATCTATCTCTAACTTAGGAACTGGCTCGGGTGTAATGTTGGAATTGGACGCACCGTCATGAGTTATTCCTTGTCTCTTAACATAACCATAAAAGGTATTAAGAACCATATTTCCAAACTTGTTTGATTCTTTCTCTAAAGGGACTTTGACCTCTCAGGTATGTTCGAGATCACTCTCGAGTTAGGATACACGTGTCTTCAGACTAGACATCGTGATGGTCAAATCACTCTTTTCTCGATATAAAGCAATCAATTGTTCACTCAACGAAACCTTCACCTTTTAGAGTTGACATGCTTTCGCCTAAAACACTCAATCTCGTTCTCCAAATCTCTCACCCTAAGACCTAAATCCTTATTCAACTTCTTAGTCTTTAAGGTCTCGATATACAAATCTCTAAACGCAAATTGGAGCTCACTATCACCTTCAATATCACACTCACTTTCTCCCTCACTCAAAACACTCAAACTATCCTCCTCTTCGGGGGTCTCATGTGCACAAGTATCCTCATCATCGAGGTACAAACTATGTGTGCTCTCATGACTTGCTAAAAAGGCAACAAATTTCCCATGTGAAGACTCATCTTCGAAATCTTTCACCTCTTCCTCATTATCGCTAAGAGTGGATGGAATGGCAGTCTATTTTCCCTTTCTCCGTAGCCTAGTGGAACACTCAAAATCTCTATGCCCCTACACTCACACTCAAAACACTTATCTTATTCCTCTTTCTCTTTCGCACCCTCTATCACACCGCTCTTTTTGGCCTCTTCTTTCTTTTTATTTTCCTCAAAAACTTTTTATTGGAAGAATTTTGTTTTGAAAACTTGAGAAAATTTTTACATTTTTTTGCAAGCATGGACATATCAAAATCAACCTCATGCTCAGAGTCGGTCTCACAAAATTTCACTTTCCTTTTCTTATCTCTCTTGGACACTTCCTCTCCCTTCCTACACTGGGCTCTAAGTGCTATCCCTCTATCCTTAGGCTTGACAGTGTCAAAAAACATGTTAATTTCATATGTCTGGAGGTCTCCTGCCAGCTCTTCTAATTTTAAATTTATCAAATTACCCAAGGGATTTTAAAACAGTCACTTTTAGGATGAAACGTTTAGGTAGCAATCTTAAATTTTTTTTAGCCACTCGTTCATCAGATATAGGCTCATTAAAATTGAAACTAGTGTTGACAATGTCATATAAAAGTGCGTGAAAATCATGAAAACACTCAGATTCAAGCATGGTAATCATTTCAAATTGAGTAGTTAAAATTTGAATTTTAGACTATTTGATCGCATTTGTGCCTTCGTGGGTAAGTTGTAAGATGTTCCATACTTATTTTGACGTAGTGCACACCATAATATGATGGAAGTGCTCATGAGTGACGACACCAAAAATTTCACTTAGCCCACGTGAATTAAAAGTGCTCCATTTAAATTCGTCCTCAGTCCAGTCTGTCACTAGTTTTAAAGTAGTGATATTATTTGTGGTGATAGTGGGAGGATTTCAACCTCTTTCACAAACTACCCAAATGCGCTCATCAATGGCCTTTAACTGTGATTTCATACGTGCTTTCCAGTAGGCATAAATAGACCCATAAAAAATGGGCATCCGATTATATAAATGCTCCTATGAAAAAATTAAGATATTTCATAAAATAGATTTTTCAAAAAATAAATCAATATCACATAATTTTTGCGAAAATGTGAATACACAATAAATTAGTGTAACCTTCTCTCATACCAATTTGAGAAATGTATATGTGATACTTGATTAAACCGAATTTGAAAATTTCCAAGTTAACCTTATTTATTCGGTGTCAATTTTTAATCCAATTTAATTCAGCGCTAAAACATGAAACTATGTGTGGATAAATCAAACCAACATAAATAATTGCAGAAACATAGATTTCAGGGAAAAAAAACTTTTATTTCACAAACAATACACACAATGATTACAAGTGAAATCTCTAATGGATTAACCATAATAAACCCACATAGGCTACAACCTAAATCAGCAATGGAATTTCGCAGTAACTCCACACGAACTGTAGTTCAGTGAGCCCAGGAACACCCACGAGCACTCCTTATTTACTCGCTGTCATTCAGCCCAGTACCTCCCTCAAGTGGCACCTAGATGAGCAATAGAGATATTCTCTACAAGAGAAACTTCACAAAATTGTGTTCTTGGGTTCTAAAACAATTCACATAAAGATTGGGATGATTTGTGAATTGAAAACAATAAAACCCTTAAAAGAAGAAAAATGTTTCTACCAAAGCAGTTTTCGTAGAATAAAATTCTCAGGTCTTCTAAAGAAAAACGAAACTGGACAAAATAATTTATAGAAAAATTAAGTTGGCAGGTCACTCAAACAAAAACCAGAGGTCGCTCGAACGCGGCATAACGTCGCTTGAATGAGATTACGTGACATCCATTGTCGCTTGAACGACATGGCATAGTTGCTAGAACGACCAGAGCGTAAAATTGATTTTTTATTCTATTCCGCCTCAACACTTAGAAAAATATTTTTGACAAAAAATTCTGCTCCAACACTTATGAAATTTTTCAGAAAAATTATCCCAACACTCTAAGTGAACCGTTAAGGTATAAAAACACAACCTTACAAAAATTAATCTTGCGGAGGCTTGACTATTGAAGAACTTTGATATTCGGATCCATCTTGATGCATGATTGAACTTGAATAAGTCTTAGACGGTTGTAGCGGTATGCGACATACTCAAATGTAAATCGGACAATAAAATAATGTCCTTACACAAACCAACATAAACCAACCATATTAGTATGATGCTCATTTTAGTCAAACTCCTCAAGTATTTTAATTACAATAACATTAGGAAAGTAATCATGGTCTCAAATTAATTTTAAATGTAATTAGGTCCAATTTGAAATTCCGAAGAGCATAAATCAATTAAATGAGTTCTAATTACAATTCGAGATAATAAACATGAGTATATTCAATATTCATGAATTTTCATAATGAATTATGCTTTAATGTTTAGACATCATGCTTTGAATTACATTAATTGATCGATTATACTTAATCGTACCACCCATAAAGATGAAGCTATAACCATATTCAAAACATGCATATTTTAAAGAAATAAACCCCAATTAAGTATTGATATCTCCTTATTCTTTCAAATTAATATGTATCTAATATTTAATCTCAAACCATAATAGGCAAGTCTACCCATCCACGTTTCAATTTCATAAATTCATAAATCAATTCGAGCTAAATTCCTATCTACAACATATGTCTTTATCCAGTTTCATCAGCATAGTGTCACAACATAGTGAATCTAAAAACCCTAAGTGTCACTAACATATTTTAAGTTTAAAATTATTTAATCTAACTCCTCAAGCATTTCAATTACAATAGAAAATGCAAGTATTCAAGGGCCAAAATCAATTTTAAATGTAATTAGGTCAAATTTCAAATTTTCAAGAGCATAAATCGATTAAATGAGTTCTAATTACAATTCAAGATTATACACACGGGGCTATTCAACATTAATTAATTTACATAATGAATTATACTCTAATTTCTAAAAATAATGATTTTAATTACATTAATTGAGCCATTGTACTTAATAGTACCACTCGTAAAGTTGAAGCTAAAACCTTATTCATCACATGCATTCTAAACAATACATAAACCGAAATTAAGTATTATTATCTCATTATTCATTTAGTTAACATGATTCAAATATTTAATCTCCAATCCTAATAGGTAAGTCTACTAGTCCATGTTTCAATTCCATAAATTCATAAATCAACTAAGGCTAAATTCCTATCTATAATATGTGTTATTATCCATTTTCATCAAAATAGTTTCAGAAAATAAGGGATCTCAAAACCCTAAGTGTTACTAACCAATTTTAAGACTAAAATTAGGGTTTAGGTGAAATTAGTATATATACATATTATGTATGTATGTATGTATATAAGGAGATGAGTAATCTAGGAACTTGACTCTAAAATGGACAAAAAACATAAGTTAATTGGAACAAAAAAAGTCTTGAAAAATCATTCCTGAAAGCCACTAGAATCATTTTGAAAACTTGTTTGAATTACTTTGAATCCTCCCTTGAATGATTAAGGGGAAAAAATATGGCTAAGGCCTCTTTGAATAAATGCACCGGCTATTACTGCTACCAACTTTGCTATAGTGTCTTGTACCCTCTATAGTCGCCCATCCAATTGTTGCAATGCCCAAATCATATTTTTTTCTTGATTCTTAACCCTCTTGTGCACTTTTTATAACCCTATTTTTCTCGATTCTTAACATTTTTGCGAAAAAATATCATTTGTGTTGCCAAAAGACAATCTTACATTTTTACTTTTGAGAACGTAAAATAAACGTTTTTAGAAAAAAGTCAAAATTTGAAGTAGGACATCGATGATATATGGGAGGCAAATAGTTTAAAGTTTTTATAACATTATAACATGCGGCCAAAAGTAAGTTAGCTTTCGACGACACAAGTCTTTGTTGTGAAAAGACGAGTGGATTTAGAAACATAAATTATTATTTTTTAATATATTCTTATATTAAAACTAAATAAACTTACCAAAATAAAACTAATAACCTAAAATCCCTCCCACCACATTTCAGTCTCCCTCAACTTCTCCCCTATCTCCCAACACTCTTCTTTTTTCTACCTCTCCCATCACTCATAACTTCCCACCTCTCAGGGCCTCCCATAAATTCCAATGGAATTTGTTACTAGAATCTGTCACTGGTATAATTTCTCTCTCTCTCTCTCTCTCTCTCTCTCTCTCTCTCTCTCTCTCTCATGTGCACACACGCACATACACTCACATATATGCCAGAATATCTCACTATTTTTTTCAAATACCCATTTAAGATTCAAAATCAATGGATATAATTTAAATTTTATGTTTAGATATCTCTGATGGTCAATCGTATTCCACTGAGTTTTCGCTGATAGTTTGGTTTATTTGGTTGATATTGATTGATTTTGATCGGAGTGTTGGGTTTAGATCTTAGTGTTGGATATCATAGAGTCACACCAGATTAATGGAATAAAAGTAGACAACACAAGTGATAACTCAGATAACACACTCAATATCCAAGAAAGTCCACCAAAGAGAAGTAGCAACACTCGTCGTCAATCAGAATCCACCAATAGACTAACTAAGAGAAAAAGAAGAAGAATCCCTTTCTAAAGACAAAAGTTTATTTATATTATCAAATCAAGATGTGTTTACTTGATATGTGGCCACCCTTTACATAGGTGATAGTAACAACCCTCCAACAGTAAGTAGGTGAATAATAATAAATAAGGAACCTAGGAAATAGATAAAAACAAATGACACTTCATCCAACATAACTAGTACATTGAAAAAAACTATTATGCCAAAAATATTACACCAACTTCAAACGATTTCTGTGACATGTATACCTTAAATATGAGTGTGAGCCATATACCATTAGAATTATGCGCGTCTTACATTTGTAAGGAACTTTAAATCACATCATTTGGACTTTTTAGGAAGGAGTAAATGCATTTTTACTAAAGATTGTTTCTGCGGTCAGAAAATATGAGAATTGATTGTTGAGATTCTCAAGCTCACAAAAAAGAATAATTAGACTTCCAGGGACTTGTAGAGTTGATAGAACATGCTCTCAATCATTAGCCCCTGGTTGAAAAATATTCATCCTCTAATCGAGTTCAGGTTCATCATCATGGTATGGTGAAAAATCCTACCCATTGGAAGTTGCTGGAACATCATACTCACTTGGAAGTTCAATCTTGTAAGCATTGTCTCCAAACTTCTCAAGAATTTTAAAAGGACCATCGCCTCTTGAGTTCATCTTTTCATGTATTCAACAAGTAAATATCTTATTTTGAAGAAGAATCCACACTAAATCACCTTTTTTGAATGCAACTGGCTTGCGATGCTTGTTGGTTTGACTTCAATACTTTCATTTTGCTTGATTATCTTCTCTCACACCTGCTCATGTAAATTGTTTATGTACCTAGCTTGTTCTTTGGCATCACCACTATATTTTTCTAATGTTTGAAGTGGATCTAAATCCAATGGAGTGATCAGGTTTTGATCATGCACAACTTTAAAAGGACTATCACTCGTAGTTTGACTCGAAGACCTATTGTAAGTAAACACAGTCTGTGCTAGGACAAGATCTTAATTTTAAATATTATTTCCCACCAAACTCCTCAATAAATTTTCCAAGATTCGATCCAATACTTCGATTTGCCCATCCGTTTATGGATGATGAGATGAACTGAGCTATAAACTACTATCAAGTTTTCTCCACGAAGTGTGCCAAAAGTGACTTACAAACTTTGAATCACGATAAAAAGTAATGGTCTTTGGAATACCATGTAACTTAACAAGTTCTTGGAAATAATCCTCAACAACATAAGAAGCATCAAGTGTTTTTTTTTGCCAGGAATAAAATGAGCCATCTTGGAAAAGATATCAAAAACCACCATAATCGAATATTTATTTCTTTGTGTTCTAGGTAACCTAACAATAAATTATAAAATCACATATTCCCATGGTGCTAATGGATCAGTCAAAGGAGTATACAAACCTCTATTTTTAGAATGACACTTTGAAATATGAAAAGTTCTACATCTCTCTGCATGTTTAGAAACATCATGTTCCATCTTCGGCCAGTAAAAAATCGCTTTAACAAGAGAAAGAGTTTTGTCACTTCCAAAGTTTCCTCCAAGCCCACTACCATGAGCTTCAATTAGAATAGCCTCTTTCAAAGAGAACTCTGGAAGATATAACTAATTATTTATGAAAAATATGTCCAACATGCAATAAATATTTTTGATACGGCTCATTCTCTCACTCCTCCAAAAACTGACCAAAGAAAGGACCATCTTTATAAAGTTCCTATAAGACTTCAAACTCAAAAACTTTCATTTGCATAGAGATAATTAAGGAATGCCTTTTACTCAATGCATCCACCACTTGATTTTATACACTAGATTTGTGATTGACATGAAAAGTAAATGCTTGCAAAAATTCCACCCCTTTGGCATGTCTCGAATTAAGCTTGTGTTGACCATTGATGTAATTTAGTACTTCATGATCAGAAACAGAATGAGATCCTTTCACATAAAGTAATTTCTCTACTTATTCAAAGTTCACACAATATTATTGAACTCTTTATCATAAGTCAAATAATTTCTACGAGAATTACTTAATTTCTCACTAAATTATGCAATAGGCTTTCCCTCTTGACTTATCACAATACCAATCTCCATATTCAAAGAATCACAATAAACTTTGAATACCTTGATGAAATCTAGAAGATCTAGAACACGATATTCAACCATTTTCTCTTTAATAATCTCAACACTCTTATGTTCTACAATACTCCATTACAATGAACCTTCCTTTAAGCATTCAGTAAAATGAGCAATAATAATGCTAAAATTCTTCATAAATCTTCAATAAATAGATGTAATACTATGAAAGCTTTGTACATCATGATTTGAATTAGGAATAGGACAACTAGTAATTGCCTCCACTTTTATTGGTTCTACTTTTACTCCATCACTTGAGATAACATAACCCTAAAAGACTCGGCTATTTGTCAAAAGGTAACACTTCTTAAAATTGCTATATAACTTGTACTCTCTCAATACATTAAGAACAATTTAAAGATGTTCGAAGTGTTCAATTTGATCTTTACTATACACAAGAATATTATCGAAGTAAACCATAATAAACTTACCAATATAAGGCTTGAGTATGTGTTTCATAAGATGCATAAATGTACCCGGAGCATTAGAAATACCAAATGGCATCACCATCCATTCAAATAATCCATTACATGTCTTGAAAGTAATTTTTCACTCGTCCCCTGGTCTCATAAGAATCTAATGATATCCACTTTGAAGATTAATTTTTGAAAATACCTCTGCCCCACGATGATGGTCAAGAATATCATTAAGCCGAGGAATAGAAAATAGGCAATTTATGGTGATATTATTCATTGCTTGACTATCCAAACACATCCTCCAAGAACCATCTTTCTTTTAAAAAAGTACTGCCAAGACAACACAAGGACTCATGCCTTCTCGAATCAAACCGTTTTACAACAATTAATCCACTTTCCTATGGAGATCATTATACTCTTTTGATTTCATTCTATAGGCTTCATTGTTTGGAATCATAGATCTTGGAACAAAATCAATGCAATGTTGAATGCCTCGCTATGGCAAAAGGCCAAATGGAATCTCCCCAAGGACCATTTCTTAGACTTCAATAAGTAAAGGCTGTAAGTCGGGTGGGACTTCAAAACTCTCATTAATTTCCTCCATTACAACCAGAATAAAAGCACTTCCATCCCTTTATATTGCTTTGACAACCACTTCCTTCAAAAGTAAGTGATTTGCATTTCCCCTTGATGGTGCACAACAACACTCGGTCTTTGATGAATATTGAGTAACTTTAAATCCATCCTTATGAAAAGTGTAAGTATGCTTGAATCCATCACGTCAAAAATATCTATAAAACTCCTAAGGTCTTTCAAGTAGTAAATAACACACATCCAAAGGTACAACATTACACCAAATTTCATCTTGATAAAATTTACCAATTGAAAACTAAACTAAGCATCTTTGATTGACTTGTACCTCATTTCCCTTCTTAAGAGATAACATATTGTATGGTTGTGGGTGCTCCTCCGTCTTGAGAATTAATTTCTCCACCATTTCAGTAGATACAACATTCTCACAACTTCGTCCATCAATAATCACATTTCACATATTGACATGAGAATTACAACGGATATGAAAGATGTTGTTTCGAAGCTATTGATCCTCCTCCACATGGGTTGAATTTAAACTTCTTCGAACCAAAAGAGATTAAACTTGGTTTTCATAAATAATTATCATCATCACTAGCAATAGAATCCACATCTTTACTAAAATCCTCCTCCATTAATGACATAATCATATAAATTGGACATTTTAATATAATATAACCAAAGCCATGATACTTGAAACATTAGCGAGAATTGGAATTTGAAGAATCAGGATAAACTGATTTACCTTTCACATTTTGCATTGATGGTGCCTTGAAAAGTGTCTTCGAAGACTTGGAAGTATAAACATTCCCCCGGTTAGAACCTCCATTATAACTCACTGCTCGAATGCTAGATTTCTCCTTGAGTTTTCTATCTACCTTCATTACTAGATTGGACATAGAGTCATAAGTCCAATAAGGTTTTAGTTGAACAACCTTTGAAATTTTAGGCCTCAATCCACCAAGATAACATGCAATGGTTTATTCCTATAATTTGTATACATCACAACTCATCATGGAATCAACAAAATATCTTCAATACTCCTCCACATACAACTCTTTTTACTTGAAAATTGTGAAACTTATGAAAAGCATATTGTAAGTATTGATTAAGAAATAACATATTTTTTAACTCTTTTGTCATCTTCTGCCAAGTGATTATCATATTTTTACCTTCACATTCATGTTGCTTCTTCAATTGTTCCCACCTAATTGATGCATGATTATTCAACTTTATAGCAACCAACTCTACCTTTTTAATTTTTAGGGTTCTGTAATAGTCAAAGATTCTCTACACAGTGTTCAACCAATCAATGAATCATCTCCATTCATTTGGCGTTTAAATTCAGAAATTACCACCTTGACATAATCATAGTATTACGAATGGTTTCTTCCACCTCGATGATCAAAAGGGTCCTCATTTTCCAATGCTTGTTCTAAGTATTGTAAAGGGATTAATCTCCTCTTCATCTTATTGTAATCCATTTTAAGAACCATAACACAATTCATCATTATTTTAAGCTTCAAATTGCATTAAATGCTATTGGAGTTGTTTTAATTATCTTCTCAAGTCATCTATTTCAATGTCATGTAAATTTCATTCGCATACCGATGCATCAACATTTGAACCACAAAGATGATGGTTGGCCATTACGACCAAAACTCTGTTACCGAACTAACACCGGGTTAATAAAAGATAAGTAGATAACACATATGATAACTCAGATAACACACTAAATCTACAAGGAAGTCCACCAAAGAGAAAGATCAAACTCATCATCAATCAAAATCCACCAAGGGGGAGTAAAAGAAGAATAATCCACTTCTAAAGGTAAAAGTTTGTTTTTATCATCAAATCAAGATATGTTTACTTCATACAATTCCACCCCTCATATTGGTTCAAGGAATAAACCTCCATTAGTAGTTAGGTTAATAACAATTAATATGAAATCTAGGATATTGATAATAATAAATGACACTTCATCCAACATGACTAGGTACATTGAATAAAACTAGTATGCCAACGTCAAATGGTTGATTGGACATATATACTTTAAATATGACTACAATACATATAATATTGGAAATATATGTGTCTTATCTTTCGAAGGAACTTTATATCAAGTCATTTTGAGTTCTGAGGAGGTAGTAAATGCATTTTTACCAAAGTTATTTCTGCTGCCAGAAAACATGAGAATTGAATGTTGAGATTCCCAAGCTCACAAAAATGAATAATTAGAATTCTAGGGGCTTATTTAATTAATGGAACATTATCTAGCATCATAGAGTGAGTGTTAAGATCAATATACGGTTCTTCTTATGCAATTAGGAATTTGATAGTTGTTAATTTTGATTTTGAGTCTTTATTGGTTTGTAAGAGTGGAATTTTGTTAATTTTTTTTGTAATATGGTGAAATATATTTTCACCTATTTGGATATAAATTTTCTTAATTATTTTTGTATTCATATCTCTTATAGTTCCCTCCCTAATACCCTCACTTCCCTCTAGCTCGTAAATTTTCATATTTTTTGGTTGTTTTGCCCTTTGGCAATTTCACATCCTCGGAGACTAATATTCCACGATTTTAGCCTAATTTTTTTTATGCCTTTCAATTTACTCAAGAACTTGTATCCCTCTCTAGGCTTCTACAAATACTTAAAATTTCTTTTAAAGTCCATATGTTACAGACGCATATTCTCAAATCTAAGGGCAGATCCTCCCCACCTAAACGACTGTGTCAATTTGTAAATCCTGAAACATGAAAAATCCTCCCAGTAATACCCCATATATATATATATATATGCGTGTGTGTGTGTGTACATTTAAATTATGATGGTGGGTCATAATTTAATCAAATCAATACTTCCCACCTAAATGGCTGTGTGAATTTATAAATCCCGAAACATGACAAATCCTCCTTGTAATACCCCTCCCCCCATATATATATATATATATATATATATATATATATATATATATATATATATATATATATATATATATATATATATATATATATATATATATATATATATTTGTGTTTGTGTGTGTGTGTGGACATTTAAATTATGCTTGTGGGTCATAATTTAATCAAATCAATAAATAATGGGAAATTATTAAATAATAATTTGGGTGTGAAATGAACTAATATTTAAGTGACCTTATATTTACTAGTGTTTAATAGTAAATAAAATTTAATAATGTTTTCTATACTAGTTCGTGATAGTAAATAAAATTGAATTATATCGTAAGTGAGTAAACAGAACATGAATTATTAATATCTTAATTGGGAATTTATTTATGAGGGTTAAGATGGAAAAATATTATTAAGTGATTCGAATGATGATTTCAAGTCCACGGTTGATTCAAAATGGGTTAAAATAGTCGAAATTAAGTACTCGGGGTTTGTGTTTGGGTCTCGGGTGCTTTTTAGACTAGTTGGGATTAAATCTAAAGCTATTTTGGTAATTTTATTTGCATGTGAGAAGCCAATTTCGGGACTAAGACTTACAAAATGAAAGGTTGGGTGAAAACGAAAGGTCATTCTCGTATTCTAAAGGTTTAGTTGAGAGTTAGAGAGAAAGTGAAGAGAATTAGAGAGGAAACTCAAGGGTTCAAGTGAGAAAGTGAAGAACAACTCAAGAATACTAAGGTATTGAAGAATTTAGGAAGGGATTCTAGGAGATTCATCGTCCTCTTCATCAAAACCAGACACTACGATCGGTTAAGGCAAGTGATTATCTTCTTAAATAATTATGCTTTTAATTTCTGTCATATTAATGCTGGGAAAATTATTTTTGGGATGGTATTCACATATCAACTTTGGGATTTATTGGGAAATGATTATGCAAATGAATTTTGACATACAGTGATTCGATGAATTTTTAATTATGAAACTCTGGGATTATGAGTTATTGTATAATGGAATTTATATACATAAATTTCTAATTGAAAGTATGATAAAACTTGTAGATATGGCATATTTATCCCCATTACAGTTACACGTTTAGATGACGATTATGTGTAGTGATGAGTCCCATTGATGAAAAATTTATCAAACATAATTGATATAAAAATAGATTATGTTGGTTATCAGGTTTGAGGTTGAGATTTTTGAAATTCAAACTGGGAAAAAGCTAGGCAAAATTTGAACTCCCTCTTACAAATAGTGATGATATCTTTAAAAAAAAGTTGAATGGTTATTTCGAGAATTGATTTAGGTGTCTAGGGAAAATTATGAACTTCTTGGGAAAAATATGAATTGAGGTGATGGGTAAAAATTATTGAGAATTATCAGGGATGTAATCTAGAATAAATGGGAAGAATTTTATTTGAATATGAATAATGGAAATTGGATGAAAAATCAGAAATATGGGGATGCGGGCCGAGTGATACGTGTTCGGAAATGTATTATGAGATTTAATTAATTAATATAGTGAATAATAAATTAATTGTGCTTATGAACAATATTGTGAGAATTTTAATTAATTAATTGAGTGAATAATTAGTTAATTGTGGTTATGAACAATATTGTGAAAATGATTTATATGTGCCACAAGTGATAGGCGCAGTTATATGAAAATTTTAAACTAAACAATACTGCGAGAATGATTTATTTGTGCCACGAGTGATAGGCATGGTTAAATGGAATTTTGAGAATATATATATGGGTATAGAGACAGTATATATGTATTATTATATCGGTGTGAATAATATAAGGGATTAAACATACCACTCTAGGGCTGCTATTAATGGAGTTTGTGCGATGTGGGTGTACTCCCTAGTGAGTGAAAGCAGGCTAAGTATCGACCCCACATCATAGTGCCATGCACGCCTGATAATGTTGCAGTCGAGCGGGTATTGTTGGTATGGTTATGCTCACTAGCTTGGGACTATGATAGCCTCCAATAAATTTTATTTTCGAGTACTATAGGAGATTCGGTCCTTGGGTTTTCCAGGATTGGGGAAGTATTCTCCTGAAGAATATCACACTAGACAACATATCTCAGGAAGCGTTAGCTCAGAGGGATGATGGGTATACATATATAACGCATGATATATATATATATATATATATATATATATATATGATGTGAATATGGCGTGTATTAATGTGAAGAAAAATACACGGCTTAAACGTTAACAGCGAAAAATATTTAATTAATTGGAGAAACTTAATGATTTAAATTAATAGATTATATTGGAGGATTATAATTATTAATGGAAGTGGTTATACCTAGTTAAAGTTATTGATATTAAATTATAATTGAGGATCATAATTATTAATTACAAGTGGATAATGTTGAATTAACTTCTGATAGTTTATGACTTTAATTTATTCATTATAATTCAGAATTATAATTATAAATGGAAATTGGAATTAATTTGATAAAATACGTGATGATGAGATATCATATAAAATTAATAAGGGAATGGTACTAGTTAGGTGGGTAGCTTGACTAGGTGGTTAACGTAAATGTTAAGTCCACATTTTATATGAGAGGTGAGTAATGTCTCAAGAGAGCGTGACAGTAATTTAAAATATGAAAGAATGGGCATAATTAATTATGCATTTTAATTACTTGAAAAATATTTTCTAAAAGGTTTTTGGGCACTGACCCATATAAAATCTATTTTTAAAACCTTTTAGGTGTCCAGCCACAAGGACGCCAAGCTTTATCGATCTATCAGGTACTGGAGTTGTAGCACTTGTGGATGTTGCAGAATATTAATATAGACTATTCTTTCATTACATTCTAGATAGGTTCAATTTCATTTCCAGGCATTTTGCCTATGTTGGACGATTTATTTTTATTTCATTTTATTTTTAATGGTTGTATGGATAATATTTCAACTGATGGTTTATTTGGTTAAGGTTTTGTCATTTAATAGAATTATGTTTTAGTTGTATATTGCTACTAGAGATTTAGTTTAGTTGTTTAATTATATTGTGGGCTGAGTATGTTGTTAATATAGATTTAAATTAACACTTAGTTTAATTTAATAATAGGTGGTTAGTAATTAATTAATTTCCACAGTGATGCTAAGAATGAGGCAGATGCGATTTTTGTTTTATTTTGGTAAGGGATGCCCACTCGTTATTTTAATAACCAGGGTGTCATAGATGGTATCAGAGCATCAGGTTCTAAAGTCCTTATCATCTCTGCAGACTTATTACGTTTTCTATCGTAGCGTTATTTGATGTAGAGCCCTTTGATTAGTACTGTTGATTCACAATGCGATGTACGCTCTCCTGCTGTTATGTATAATGTAACTGAATCTTTTACGAGTTTGGTTGAGTTTTTGAAGTCGAGTAGGATAAGGACGAGCAGTGAGTGCCATTAGGAGGACTACAGGAGGAGAGCCTCAGCTAGAGCCAAATGGTGGCCGCAGCAGAAGTCACCACTATTATTGCTCATGAAGATAATGTTAAGATAACTACCAGGGAACAATAATTTCCCCAAACACCTCCATAACTCTCGATGGCGCCAATTCGGACTCACCCAGTACGGGCGGTATAGGAGAGAGTTGGAAGGGATTTTTAGAAGAGCCATCCACAAGAGTTCAGAAAAGGTGCGGACATGTATTAGCTTTACTATGTAAGGAGAACATCCAAAGGAATTTTTTATATAGTGGAGGGCAGTGACACTCATGATTAAATTTTGGGCAATTTTTAAGCTCGTAGGAACAGTGTTGTAGTGATGAGAGTTACTTACCACATCTAAATAGAATTATACTATAAAGTATCGAAGAATTTGATTACGGTTTGATTGAAAATCCTTTCATCTTAAAATATAAATGTGAAGAAATTTATGTATTTATTACAAGTGGTCTAGACAGTAGCCGAGTATGAGGAAGAATGTGCTTGTTTACTGAGCATCATACCGGACGAGGTGATTACGAAGGAGAATGAGATCCTTAAGTTTTATGATGGACTCGTGGGTAGGATACTCAACATTTATGGGAATCCGAATTGAATGACCGGAGTCAATGTCGTCAATACCATAGTTTTATATTATTAATATCAAAGCTTCCATGTGAAGGGATCCACAACACATGAGAGTCTATCCAAGAGAATAAATGAGGTATCCATCAATGCCGAGGTTACCAGGGACCCCAATATGGCCAAGCATCCAGAGACAGGGGGTTTAGAAAAGGAGGTGGTTTATATGTGGAAATAAAAACCACATGCGTTAATTTTGTCCCCAAATATAAAGGATGGGAGCAGGGTACCCGACATGGGCAACAATATAGTAATTTTTGGGAAACTTCGATATGGGTATTATGTCTAGGAACCATTTGAACAACCAGAGGCATTGTTAAATGCAAGTATGAATTTTATCCATGGGTAAAAGGGATAACTTGTATGGGAATTGAGTATGTTACCGTATCTTATTAATACTAGATTCGTATGCGAAGCGAATTTAGTGGATGTATCGTTAGTATTAATACTATTAGGCAGTGGGTCTCTCTTTAGTCCCATCTACAGGGGAATGGTAATGGACACTGAGAGGATATATTTTGTAGATTTACTCATTTTAGAGAGATGTTATACGAGTATGATGTTATCCTATATATAAACTGGTTAGCAATGGGATGAGCGATAGGGGACTTCTAAAGTACAATAGGTATTGCTTTATGAGATTTCACTTGAAAGAGAGTCGAGCCTTCGTATGTACTATATTGTAATGAAGACTTCGGATGATATAGTCAATCTCAGTGCATAGAGATTTTATTGATATGGTTCAGGGTATATCGTGTTTACCGCTAGGAGGAGAGATTTAGGTCGTTATTGATTTAGTGCTAGAGACTTAGTGATAGTGTTAGCGTCGTATATTAAGACTCCTATAGAGATATGTAAGTTAAGGATTAGACTTATAGGTCTCGGGGATTGGATTTTGGTTATCCCATTAATGTGCTGTGGGGCAAAGGATTTCGATAACCGATAATGCTAAGTGATATGGCATTGAGAGAATTCCTTGACTTGATTTCTAATGCGTGGCATTCCATGCATAAACCTTAATAAACGTACGGAATGTAGAGATATTGTTGCATTCCAGGGCATCAGTTTTGAATTTTTAATCATATCACGTGTGGAGAAAACCTTTGAGTTGAGATTTATCATACGACATAAGGTATGTTAAGTCGGATAGTGTTGTTTGGGAAGCAGTTGAGAAATGTTTACACCCTAAGTGGATAGGTGGACAATCTTAAGGATAATGAGGTCGCAATTAGTGGAATGATTGAGAATTTTTTACCATATAGCCGCACTGAGCATTAAGCGGTGAATTTGAGATAAGAATGTTACGTCTGTAATGTTCGCATAAGTACGTACATGATACAAGGTGTATGGGTACCCTGGTTAGTTCGATTTTTAGAATTTTTTGGGATAAGGGGTACGTGGTAATAAATGTGTTGGACCTTATGCATGCGTGGAAGTAGAAGCAGAATTGGAGAAGTTTATCCAAATCATTACTAAGAACTAGTTGTAGTTGTTTTTTTCCTTACAGATTTGGAGGCGGTGTCTCCTAGGGAGAAATTTAGTCTATTCACAGACCATAAGTCACTAATATATGTTTGCGCAGAAAGATCCTAATATGAAACAATGTAGGTGGTTAAAATTAGTGAAAGATTGTCAATTTGATATTAAGTATCACCCGAGAAAAGCTAACATAGTAGCAGACACGTTGAGCCAAAGACCTGTGTCAGGGTTGGCGACAATATGGAAAGCTAAATGGGGGTGAGTTTTGTCAAGCTGATTTGATTGTCGGGGCGTGTATGGCACTGATGACTGTCACACCTAAAATTTATGATACGGGTTGCAAAAACGCAGACATGGGATCAATATTGGTGGACATGCATGAAGTTAGATATAACTGAGTTTGTCTCGCAGTGTGCCACATGTAAATTAGTAAAGATAGACCACCAGAGACCATTCAGGATGTTACAACTGTCAGGAATTCAAGTGTGGAGGTGGGAAATCATATAAATGGATTTTTGTAACACCCCGTATTTTTAGGCAATATAGATAACTAATTCGGTTGATTTAAATTACTTGTGTCATAATTTAATTAAATTAATTATTATGAATTTATTGAAATATTAATCAGAAGAGTAAATGGTTAATATTTATGGAATATAAAATTACTAAGTGAATAGTAATAATTATTTTACGTCATAGCGAGTGATAGTGACGTGGTATTGCTTTATATCAACTGGGAGTTTGGGATAGACTCTATTGAGGTCAAGATAGAAATTTTTAGTAAAGTAATTCGAATGAAAATTATGAGTGCACAATTGATTGCGGATAGGTAGAGATAGTCGGCAAAGAGTACCCGAGTGAAGTAAATGGGTTTCGGGGTATTTTTTGGCATAATCGAGCCCACACGGGGGTGTTTAGGCCATTTTAATCTGGCCCATAAACCAAATTTCGGGATTCACATAATAAAATCTAAGTTAAATAGTTTGTGGCAGTCACAACTCAAAAAAAAAATTCTAGTTCTGCAGAGAAGAAAAGAGGGAGAAAGTAGAGAGATTTTGGGGAGCCAAATCAAAGGAGTTTGAGTGCGTTCTTCATTGAATCACCATCTACACCAAAGAAATTCAGACCCTAGGAATATTATAGGCAAGTGGTTAACTTGATTTTAATTTAATTGCAGTCTTCAATTCATATCATAATGGGTGTGATAAAAATCCATTTGTTGGGTTGGGTTATCATATAAATTGGGTTTTCAATTTATGGAACATCACATGTAAATTTTGTATCGAGGAAAAGTGATTTCTCAAGTGTACTGTTGGGAATTTAGAATTGTGAATTTAAAATTCAAATATTATCTCGTTAAATTGATGATTAGAGAAATTAAATTGAGGTAAAGGTTTTGTAAATCTCATGTATCTAAAGTTATAAATTTTGGGGAGAAATTTGTATTCTGTAAATGATTAAGCTTTATCAGTAATTAAAAAACTTGGGTCGTGAGTTAAATATAGATTTGGGATTTAAAATCGGGTAGAAATCATTTAAGTATTAAGGGTATTATAGAAGGAAATTCTCGAAAGAAGGTTGTGGATGATTCATCCATGGTGGACGAACAAAAGCAGAAAGACGAAGGAAGGAAAAACCCAGGGCATAGTTCGAGCGACCTTGGGTCTCGTTCGCACGACATCACCTATCATTTGAACAACATGGAGAGTCGTTCGAGCGATGTGGGAAAGCTAAGAACATTTTGGCTTGTGTTCTGTTGGTCCGGAGATGGTTTGTTTTGGTTCAAAAGGAGTTATTTAGTGGGAAATTTTATTCTTTCGTATTTAGGAATTTAAAAAGGGGGATAAGTATACATAATTATAAAGAGAAAAAAGTGAGATTTAGATTATAGAATTTGGTGCGATAAATTCTAAAGTATAAATTATGGCCGGGTGAATGTGTACGGACATTTTGGTTGAGTGACCCCATTATAATAAATTAATTAATGTGCAATTACTTAAAATTAGAGTCGGTAAATAGACCCGGATACTTTCGGGATAGTGCTACAGGAGTGGAGTATGAACTAGCCAGGGTTAAATTAATTATACATATACGATAGTGTGATAATATACATATGTTTGTGTGCTCTTTAAATAAGGGTGATTAGATATTTTTATAAATACATACTCCTCTAGTGCTATCACAGGAGGTTGCGCGATGTGGGTGAATCCCCTGGCTAGAGAAGCAGGGAGAGAATAATCCTCATGTCATATCGTCCATTATATTATATTCATATTCTTTTTGGGGTGAGACGCTTTAGGTATGATTCGATCGCACAACTGGGGAACTATGACCGCCTCTCTTAAGCTTTTATTTATTTTTCCTATTTCATTGAGCTAACCGTCTCGTGGTATCCGGGCGGACTAAGTATACCTAGGGTGATCGTATTTTAGAGAAAACATCCGGTGAATTATTACTCAGAAGGATGGATACTATATACAACATGTGTGTGAATGTGTAGTATAATTATACGTATATAATAGTGTCAATAATTATATATGGGTGAAATACCTGGAGTGAAATGGTGTTATTTATAAAACTAGTGAGATTTTTATATAGTAAAATAAAGATGATAAATTAAGTTAACGTGAAGAATAACATAATAATCATTAGTCAAGGTTAATCGGGTTAGAGTAAGATTTCATGCAGCGGTTATAACAAGGCTAGTTAGACGGAGTAGTGTAGCTAGGTGGTATATAAAGAAAAGCTATTGGTGTCCACAATAGTTAAGGGGTGAGTATTATCTCAAGTGAGTGGGACATTAGCTAAAATATCATAAGCATTCATGCATTTTCATTACTGCAATCTTAATCACTTGCTAAATATTTTCAAAATGTCGCCAAAATTGAGATTCTATTCCAGGGATTACACAGCTGCGGCACATGTGGATGCTTGCAGGAGATTTGATTAGACACATCTATTCTTCATTCCTAGATTCATGATTTCATTTCAGTTACAGCTCCATTTAGGCGTGTTGCCCATTTACTTTCAGATTCAGTTTTTGATTATTTATTTATTCACTGGATTATTTATGTTAGATTGGGATTTATAGCCGATGGTTTGTTCGGGCAGTCTTTTATTTGACATTATTTCCAAACTCAGTGATGGTGTGTATGGATTTATTATTTTATTCCGCATGTATATTTATCTGTTTAGTAAAAGATAAAATTTGGCACCAGTTTAATTAATTAATTTGGTGGTTAGTAATTAATATGATTTTTGACAGTGATGCTAAGAATGAACCAAATGGAAATCCTGTTTTAATTTAATAAAGGACTGTTCGATCGGTACTTAATTAAGCAGGGTGTCATAATTTTATTATAGGGCTACCAACATCATAGAGAGGTCACAATACCATATGGGTTATAGTGGATTGATTGACTATGGTGGATTAGTTTTTTTAGGTATAGACAGATTATATGATGGCACAATACGCTTAACTATTCATATCCGAGATAGTGAGGTTACATGGGGTACCAATTAATATCATGTCCAATAAGAACAAGATTTTTGTGTCCCATTTTTGGCAAAATTTCCAAGAGGCTTTGGGAACTGAATTACGATTGAGTACGAATTATCATCTGATCACTGATGGGATGACCGAGCGTGTGAAGACATGGTCAGAATGTGTACTTGATTTTAAAGGAGATTGGGAGCAGTACCTTCCATTGGTGGAATTTGCGTATAATAATTCCTACTAGTTTACTATTGGGATTTCACTTTATGAGGATGTATATAGAAAACCTTATCATTCGTCCTCTTGTTGCTTAGAGGTGGGGGATAATAAATTCCTTGGAACTGAGAAGATCCAAAATGCTTTTCCTGAAATTTGAGTTGATTCGGGTTCGCATACCGATAACTCAAGATAAATAGAAGAATTATGCATATGCAAATAGGAGACATGTAGAATTAAAGGTGGGTACCAGGTATTTTTAGAGTGTCTCCTATGAAAGGGGTAGTGAGGTTCGAAAAGAAATGGAAGCTTGCACCGAGATATGTGGGACCTTATGCGATCATTAAGAAGGTAGGGCTGATGGTGTAAAGGCTCGCCTTGCCAGAGCATCTACAAAGGATTCACGATGTATTTCATGTATCATCGTTGAAGAAATAAAATCACAATGAGATGCATTATTGACATATTCCATTTGAGGAGATTGATTTGTATCCATATATCTCGTATGAGGAGAGACCGATTGCTATTCTAGATCGTAGTGAGCGTAAGCTCCATTCTAAGGTGGTGCCCTTGGTTTGTGTTGAGTGGGTGCATCACAATGCCGAAGAGTTGGCGTGGGAAAGGGAGGAGGATATGTGTGAGAAGTATCCAGAGCTTTTTATTCCAGGTATACCTAAATTTTCGGGACGAAATTCCTTTTCAAGAGAGGAAGTTTGTATTACCCCGCAATTTATGTATATATGTATATATATATATATATATAATTAAATCAATATATAATGAGAAATTATGAAATATTAATTTGGGTGTGAAATGAATTAATATTTAAGTGACCTTATATTTACTAGTGTTTGATAGTAAATAAAATTTAATTATATTGTGTTTACTAGTGCGTGATAGTAAATAAAGTTGAATTATGCCGTAAGTGAGTAAACACGACATGAATTATTAATATCTTAATTGATAATTTCTTTATGAGGGTTGAGATGGGAAAATATTGTTAAGTGACTCGAATGATGATTTCAAGTCCACAGTTGATTCAAAATGGGTTCAAATTGGCTAAATTAAGTACCCGGAGTTGTGTTTGGGTATCGAGTGGTTTTAGACTAGTTGGGAATAATCTAAACCTATTTTGCTAATTTTATTGGCATGTGAAAAGCCAATTTCAGGATTAAGACTTATAAAATGAAAGGTTGGGTGAAAAGGAAAGGTCATTATCATATTCTAAAGGTTTAGTTGAGAGTTACCAAGAGTTAGAGAGAAAGTTAAGAGAATTAGAGAGGAAACTCAAGGTTTAAGTGAGAAAGTGAAGAACAACTCAAGAATATTAAGGAATTGAATAATTTAGGAAGGGATTCTAGGAGATTCATCACTCTCTTCATCAAATCCATACACTACGAATGGTTAAGGCAAAATATTATCTTCCTAAATAATTATGCTTTCAATTTCTGTCATATTAAAGTTGAGCAAATTATTTTTGGGATGTGATTCACATATCAACTTTGGGATTTATTGGGAAATGATTATGTAAATGAATTTTGACATATAATGATTGGATAAATTTTTAATTATGAGGCTTTGGGATTATGAGTTCTTATACAATGGAATTTATATAGGGAATTTTTTTAATTGAAAGTGTGATATAGCTTGTAGAGATGATATTTATCCCCATGAAAGTTACATGTTTAGATGATGATTGTGTGTAGTGATGAGTCCCATTGATATCAAATTTATTAAATATAATTGATACGAAAATAAATTATGTTGGTGATTATGTTTGATTATGAAATTTATGAAATTTATCAAATTTGGGATTATGAATAGTATGCTAATTCTTCCCTTTCCTAAAAAAATATTCAGTCGGCCCTAAGGACCAACTTATGCACATCAATTTATTTTAAACAACAAGAAAAATTAAGATTAAAATGCATTTTTGTCTTTTAGTTTTCGAAAATAAAATTTTATGGATCCGAAATAAGTTTTTGACACTTTGACATTGGATATAGAGTGTGAAATCTGTCAACTTTTGTGTTATTCTTCTTTTGGGTTAATTCTTTTGTTCTGAGTTTTTTTTCAGGGTAACCTCATTACAACTAAATATGATGTTTTCATTTTCAATATCTCATTATTCTATTTTGTAGGTGATTGTTTTAGGCAGTATTCAGAGACTACAAACCAGATCCAATATATGTATCTCTATCTTGCTTCATTTTTATTTCTCCCTCTTTCAAATTATTAAGTGTATATACCCACATTGATATTCCTCAACATAGGTATATTATAATAGGTCAACTTTATTTAAGTGTATTAATATGTCTTGTTGAGTGTGGGTGTTTATATTACTTCTACGCTCAAGGGAACCATAAATAAGACAAAAATGGATATAGTTTATTCGTCTTAATTTGTAGCCCCAATGATCTAACTATGTATCTATTCTAACCTAACTTTGTATATGGTGACTAATCTAATAATCTTTAGTAGAATGTGACTAATTAGATCTTGTAAAAATAACTATATTTGAAAATAACGTGACATTTTATCCGTTTATTATTGACATTTTACGTTTTTTAAAATATTAGTGTTGTTGGTGTAAACAATCTAGAAATTAGCAAGTGGGCAACTCAAGATGGAACAATAATGGTTGAGGTTTCCACGGTTTTTCTAATATTATTATTACGCGCACGCATATACATATGCATATACATATATTAGAAAAATCAATTTTTTTTTAAATGAACATTATTCAAAAATTGAGAAATGATAATGATTTTATGCTTTTTTTATTATCTGTAGATATACCATGGAGTACCAAGATTGTTTATACAAATTTATTGAATCTACTAAGAAGACTACCAGAAATTCTGATATGATAATATGTCCCTATGAAAAATGTAAAAACCTTTGTCAGTAAGATGAGGAATAATTATTTGAACACCTTGTCATTCTTGGCTTCAATCCTACGTACAAGAAATGGGTCTTTCATGGGGAACATTTGATTTCTATATACTCTAATGATATTGATATTGAATTGTTTTATGTATATAGGATGTATAGAGATGGTTATGTTTAAGATGTGGTAATTTTCTAAGATAGTTTTGAAAAGGGGGATGAAAGTTTAAAACAAAAGTTAAAAGATGTCAAGACTCCTTTATATCCCGAGTGTAAAAATTATATCAGGATGTCAGAAATTAAATATTTATACAAGCATAAAGCTACACATGGACTGTTTGATAAAGGATTTTATGAACTTCTTGAGTCTATATATGAAATGTTTCCGAATGATAACGTTTTTCCTAGGTCTTTGTATGCAATGAAAAAGTTTTTAAAATACTTTGATCTTGAATATGAGAAGATAAATGCATGTATTAATGATGAATGAACATTTGGATAAATGCCCTAAATATGTCTCCTTGTTGTGGAAAGTCGATGAATGAACAAAGAAGGTTAAGGAAGGAGTATTTGGAAAAGTATTGTTGTACTTTCCAATAATTCAAAGATTTTGAAGGATGTTTTTATCATCAGATAAAGTAAAGCAGTTGTAATGGCACTCAACTCACATAAGCAAAGATGGAAAGATGAGACATTTGGTTGATTCATTATCATGGGACGCAATTAATAAAAAGTGGCTTCATTTCGCATCTGATCCAAGAAATTTTAGGCTTGGACTTGTAGCCGATGGATTTAACCCCTTCAATAATCTTAGCTTGAGCTATAGTTTCTATCCTATATTTCTAATTATGTACACTCTTCCCCCATGGTTATGAATGTTTCAGGAAAAATTAATGTTGACTTTGCTGTACCGGGGCCAAAGCAACCAGGAAATGGCATAGATGCATATCTACAACCACTTATACATGATTTGATCGAGCTGTGGAATAATTGGGTGGAGATGTACGATCAATATAGCCAGTCTACTTTTAATTTGAAAGCTATTTTAATGTGGAAAATAAATGACTTTCCTGCATATGGTAATTTAGCCGGATGTACCATGAAAGGGGAATTTGCATGTCTAGTTTATGGTCCTAACACATCCTCACTATGGTTATCAAAGAGTATAAAATCTGTTTACATAAGCATTAGACATTTTCTTTACAAAAAAGAGTTCGTTTGACGGATTTGAAGAATTGAGGAGGCCATCACTAAGAGAAAAACACCTTTTTATAACGCTCGAAAAAATAATTTAATGATATTTATACAAAAATGTCATTTAAACGTAAATTTTATTATTAATGTGACAAATATAATATAAAATGTCATTATATATATGTGTGTTAAGAAAAATATCACAATAAAAGGATCCACAAAAAGAATCCCAAAGGCAGAAAATAAAGATCACACACAACAACGATGTATGTGGTTTGGCAACCTTCCTACGTCCACAGAGAGGTTACTGTTTATTAAGTGTCTCTAAAAATTTTAGGTTACAATCCCTTTTCCTCGGGTCAGTGTGTACAGTTTATAGGTGTTTATTCATAGTGCTTGAATTGTATAAGGAACCTAAGATAACACGTGGATAGGCCAAGGAATACCTGAATATCTACTCCGAGATTATTGGTATGTAATTTGGCCATATTCGTGAGTGTTCTAATGTATCTCAAATACTCAAGGGTTAACTAATTCATGATTTGACATGGAAAGTGTGTTGATACTTTTGGGATGGTCAGCTATTCTCACAAATTATATTTAAATGGGCTCCCACAGTTACCCCTAAAATCTCTAGGCTAATAGTTTTGGGCCAATAGATTTTAAACAGGCCCAAGGTCCAAGGCCTGAGGTGATTCTCAAAATCGGCATGGCTTACTTGTGATTTCATGAGAGATAAAGGGTACGATGGTCAACTAGGGGAAGTCCAAGCACTAAAATCTTCTTAGGGAAGCGTGGCTCATCATTTCAGATTTTTGAAACTTGTTCAAGTGCAAACTTCATCCGTTAGTTTACTGGTTCTGGTCATCCCTGCATATACTTCGCCTCTATCTTCTTTTCTTATTTTCTACTTCAAAAGTCAGATTCCTTCTTATTCTATGCTTTCACAAAGATTTTCCATTACTATATCTATCAATTTTAATATAAAAACATCTATGACGAACTCGCTTGCAAAGATGCCATTTGATTTTTCCACATATTTTCCAATGATTTCATATTCATTTTATACTCTGACCACCGTCCTTCAAAATGCTCAACCTATTCCACCGATGCTACATTTTCCACTTCATTTGGCTCAAGGTATGCTTATGCCTTCTGGAGCCACCTTTGAAGCTATTCCACAACTGAAGGAATATTTTGGATATATTCTTGGGGAAATTCATATAAAACCTGATTACCGTTCCAGCTGTCAAATGCGTGCATAACTATAACCCTGGCTTATACAACTAAGCTTAAGCATTCGAAGTATTGTCATCTTATAAGATGGTTGTGCATTCAATTGTACATCAACAATTATTAATTATAATATTAGAGCTATACTTAATAATCTCACTAAAGCATTACAGCTATACTTAATAATCTCACTAAAACTCGGATTTTTTTTGTCATTTTTATTAAATTCGAATGTTCTTAATTATAATATTTTAGGACTTATAAGTTCTATCGTCCTAACCAACTCTAAACTCTTTTAAAAGATCCCATCTCAAAGGTCCTAGTTTCAACTTTCTTATCACGTTCTCATTTCTTTTTTTTAAATTTCCTTACTTAACTTTTTCAACTGCTTAATTATTTTGAGGAATTAACATTTCTCACTTTTCAAATATTGAAACTTTGAAGAAGAATATCCATATATTTATTAAGTTGCCTTGGAAAATCAAGGTCAGGCTTGTTTGACTCTCTCATTGTCAACAAATTTGAATTTTATGGCCAACTTAATGTTCTTTTTCTACAACCTAAGGAAAATTTTGTAAATCTTGTCATAAGAATCACTTATGTTTTTAGTAAATTCACCATTTGTCATCTAAGCTTTGGAGACTGATATATACTTTTTATTTTAAATTTTTTTCATTAGTCATAAATCCCTTTTGCTAGATTTGAACTTTTCCTAAATTCATTACAAAGGTCATATCTACATATACACTCTCAATCAAATCCTCTGGATATGCTCTTGGGAAATTTCATATCAGCCTGGCTTATCATTCCACTTGTCAAATACGTGCAGAACTATCACTATGGCTTATATAATTAAGCTTAAGTAGTCGAAGTATCTTCATTTTAGCAGATGGTTGTGCATTCAACTGTACATCAACACTTAACTTAGGCATATCAAAGACCAGACCTTCAACCTCTTTAGCTCCCTGATAAATAAGAGCATTGTAATAAATGTATGAAATCTGGTAATATGGTAATATGATAATAACTCTTTATATTGTAATTGCATTTGTTCCTTGAACACTTTAACTATGATATATTAATCCACTATGATTATGTAATTTTGAAACTGAAGTAAAATAGGTTCAAACAAACTTGTTGCAATACTAAGATTGCATGCTTCCATTGATTGATTTTGGTTAACCAGACTAGTTGTAAAACACTGTTATTGAAGGTTTACTGCTGAAAATAGACTAGTTGTAGAACACTGTTAAATAGACTGCCAATAGGTTGTGGACTAAAATGACAACTTCTTTTATTCTGTGTGATTTGAAGCATAAATATACTCCCATTGAGACTCTTAAATTGTGTGGATGTTAATAAAGTTCAAATACTAAAATTGACATGCAACTTGAGGGAGGAGCTTGCGTTGGTTGAACTATGTACATATTTAGATAATGATGCGACTAAAAAAATTTCTGTGTTGATTTATGGATATTATATTAGAGATAAATTGGCTAACTTAAATAGTTAAGATATTTTATATAAAATGATGTTTGCAGATTTAATTGGTAGCAATAGTGATCAGGTGGTTACTAAAAACTATCTTTGCATTAAAAATGAGTGTGATTGTGTGATACTACAACATTTTTCCTTAGTTATATTGCTACATTTGATATAACAACATGAGAATCACATACGTGTAATACCTATTACTTTCGTGTAATTATTTTTATATTAAATTACCTTGTATGTGTGTGATTTAATATAATTGAGAAATAATATTAATTTGGGTAGAATAGTTAATATTTATACAAATTGTATATTTACTAGTGTGATAATGTAAATAAAATCATGTTACATGCTATTACGTTGTATGTGTGTGTATTACCGGTGAGAATTAGTTATTTCTCAATCAGGGCATATTTTTGTGATTTATATAAGGTTGGGAAATGATTTTTATTTTTGGAGTCTCATATGATAAATTGGAGTGAACGACTGAACCAGGAAGGGCCAGAAAGTCAAAATGACTGTTCTGGGGGTCTTTTTGGCTAGTTTGAATCGAATTGGGGTAAATGAGTCATTTTAAGAGTCTATTATCATTTTAAAGTTGAGTTTTATTGAGTTAAGGGTTAATAGTATCTTATGAGGGTTAGTAATATTAAGTATGAAAACCAACCTTTCAGAGAACAAAGAAAGAAGAGAAATGAGGAGAAAACTTTGGAGCTTTAGAAATATCCGATTTAATCTACGATTTCAAGGAAGATTCAGACTCTACGAATTTGAGGCAAGTGACTAAACTTGCTAAATGCTTATTTGTATGATTTATTTCATAATTTGTGGATAAATTATGGTGATGTTGAGTATATATGATAAAACCCTAGATTTTGTGTTTAAATCTAGCATTTGATGTGTATGTAAGGGTTTGATGGTGTAAAAATGGTTGGGATCATGTTTAGGTTGATCTATGATGTTAAAATTAGGTTAGAATGGGAGTGTTAATGTTTGTAGGTGATTAATTCTGGTTATAATTTCGTGGGTTATGCATAAAGTGGGAGAACTTTGGAATTTTGTAGACCCGAATCGATTCGCCACCTGGCGAATCGATTCGGTGTATGGAAGAAGTATCAGGTCTTAGACCTGAATTGATTCGACCTAGTGTGAATCGATTCATCTTATGAAGAAGTATCAGGTCCTTTTGATCGAATTGATTCACTGTCTGGCAAATCGATTCTCTATAGGGACGAATCGATTCAGAAATCTTGCTATTTTGAGAGGTTTTTCTAGAATGTGTTTAACTTCTTTATACTTGGGTGTAGTGATTGGTAACCCTCTAAAATAATACGTTAAACATGTTTATGAGTTAAAAGGTGGGATAAGGTTATGACATGATGGTTGGGGAGACATCAAGTCACTTGATGGAGGCATATTTGGGAGTTTGTTATGCCGATTTCTTTCGTAGATTCTCCTAGTGATAGGAATTTTCTTAAAGATGGTTACGGACTAGTTGAGAGAGGTCGCATGTCCTGTGAGGTGTTGAATTATAGACTATTTATATCATAGGTGTGATTTATGGTCAATGTCTAAGTGATTGATTGAATAATAAAGTACATTGGGAATAATTCTGTGATGAGTGATATATAGATAGTCGGGATTATTGATAAATACATTCAGAAATGAGATGGTTTATATATATATATATATATATATATATCTTATGTGTATGATATATATATATTGTGTGGACATACCCCTCTAGTGCTATCATGGGAAGTTGTGCAATGTGGGTGAGGTCCCTGGCTTGAGAAGCAGGTTGCGAATAGTTCCCAAGTCGTAGCATTCATTTATTTATTGTGTGGCATTTATTATGGGTAAGACGTATTAGGTATGATTCGTCTTATTTGCTGTGAGAAACTATGAGGCATTATCTCCTGGGAAGAAATTTAGTCTTTTCACGATCACAAGTCGCTGCAATATTTATTCACCCAGAAAGATCTAAATATGAGGGAGCATAGGTGGTTGGAATTTGTAAAATATTATCATTTTGATATCCAATACCATCCGGGGAAAGCTAATGTAGTAGCTGACGCATTGTGTGGTTGACCCACTGGACATTTAGCGAAAGAATGGAAATCTAAGTATAAGGAACTTAGCCAGGATGATGCAGTGTCCAGAGCATATATGGTAGTGTTGACAGTCACCCCTGAGATGGTGATACGGGTGGTGAAAGCTCAAGCTGAAGATAAGGATTGCCAAGACAGGGTGAAAAAATTATTGACGGAGGGAGTGGAATCATACTCTATCAGTTTTGAGGGTGGATTATGTTTTAACGGGAGATTTGTACTTTCGGAGGATAGGGATTTGCGGCATGCTGTTATGTCAGAGTCTCACGGGTTAAAATTTACGGTCGATTCAGGTGGAGACAAGATGTATCAGGACATGAGTCGATAATATTGGTGGGCAGGTATGAAAAAGGGACATAGATGAGTTCGTGTCCCAATGCACCACTTGTCAGTTAGTGAAAGTGGACCACCACCAACCTTCCGTAATGTTGCAGCCGTTGGAGATTCCAGTATGGAAATGGGAATGCATCTCCATGTATTTATCACGGGATTACCTATATCACAGCGTAGTCATGAATCCATTTGGGTTATAGTGGATCATCCTAAGTTGGAACACTATTTATCTGTGAAAATGGATTTCATGACGGCGCAGTATTCCCAACTCTTTATTATAGAGATTATGCGATTACATGGAGTGCCGATCAATATTCTGTCCTGCCGAGATAAAATATTTGTCACCCATTTTTGGTATAGTTTCCAGGAAACAATGGGAACTGAATTGTGGTTGAGCACTACATACCATCCCCAAACCTATGGGCAAACTGAGCGAGTAAATCGAATGTTGAAAGATATGATCCGAATGAGTATGTTGGATTTTGTGGGAAGTTGGGAACAATATCTACCACTGGTAGAATTTGATTATAATAATTCTTACTAGTTTACCATTGGCATGGCACCTTACGAGGTATTGTACAGTTTCACCTGAATGTTGGTTGGAAGTTGGAGATAATAAACTTCTTGGACCGGTTGTGATCTACGACACTTCGGCAAAAACTGACTTGGTTCGGAACTGCATACACGTTGCGCAAGATCGACAGAAAAGTTATGCCAAAGCGAATCGTAATGTAACACCCCGTATTTTTGGAGAAAATGGAAATGTATTAAATTGATGACCTAAGAATTTATTTAATTGGGAGGAATTATTTAATTCGATGATTTAGATTTAATTAATTCAGTTTAAGCTTAATTTCACACATGGCGTATTTGAAGGTAAAATAAGAGGATTTTATAAAGTGACTCTGATGGTGATTTTGAGGTCACAGTCGGTTCTGGAAGGATCGAAATAGTTAAAAAAATGTACTCGGGTGTATAATTTGGGTCCCAGGACGATTATAGACCATCCTGGCACAGTTTAAGGGAATTTCGATCATTCGGGAGTTTGGGATTTTGAAAACTCCGAAAATTGTAAGTGTATATCTGCCCATTAGAGAGAGGGTCTAGGGTTAACACAAATCAAAAGGGATAGAATCCATAGGAGAGGAATAGGAGGGGAGAACCAAGCTTCTTACACAGTTTTTCGCCCTGAACACAATGGAATCGAGAACGGAACGAGGGGAGAACCACCACACCATCTTATCAATGAATTCCATACCTTTTATTGAGAGTAAAGTATTTGAATGGAAATTTATATCAATCATGTTATAATACCCATATGGCAATTGATTTCATATTTTTGGAAGTTTTAAATGAATTTGAGAGGGTTTAATTCATAAACTAAAGTAGGAATGCATATAGAGATGTTCCTTAATGATGATAATACAAAATTAGTGGGTTTGGGTTGATTAATAAGAAGGAAATCTAAGTTCTCGATTTATAAAGTTGATGAATATGAGAAAATTAGGGTTTTATGTTAATTAAAGGAGAATTTGATTCTTGGGATATTTTTATGTAAAATTTTCATTGGAAATTTATCTCTATGTGAAGATTAATTCATATTAGAATATATTTGATGATTAATATTGAATCTTGATGGGTTCTTGATTGAAGAACATGAATCTTGAATGACTTAGGGTTTAATTGATGAACACAAGATATCAACCTGCCAGAATTCTTAATGTAATGTTAAACGTATTCCATTTTAATTGTACTTAGAATTAGAGTGAGATCTATATACTCCTGGAAAGGTATATCTCTTAGATTTCTAATGAGATTTTAATCAGGTCAATCAGAGTTCTGTAGAGGGAGTAATTGATGTATGTAATTATGTAAGTAAGTTGGTCACTATTCCATGAGTTCGGTACCCTAGTCGAAATGAGATCAAGTAATTATGTATGTAAGTTGGAAGTTGAATTTTGTTTTAAAGCCACTGGAGCCGGACTGTGTGGTAAGAAAGCATTGGAGTTATCCCCGCGAGTTGAGGGGTGGAATGATGATAAGGAGCATTAAAAAAATTGATTTTTTGGGTGATTGAGAGTACCCAAGTGTTGTAACCGCGTTCAGAACACAAGGTGAACAAAGAGTTGGAATGATTTTAACATGGATTATCTGGAAAGAACTTTATATTATACAAAAGAGATGACTTGTAATTATTTTGATGAATAGAGCGTTAGTGATTTATTTTGGTTGATATAAATATTTGGGAAAATTGTTGAACTTATCTGAAGAAGGTTGAGATTTGTTATTTCTCTTTTATTGTCATGGAATTTGAATGCCCTATTCCTTCTATTTCGTTGAATTTAGTTAGTTCTACAGATGGGTACCATGCCATTCGCTCTCCTAGGGCGATCGGGGTGTTGCAAAATGTGGGCATCTTGGTTAACTGCAGTTAAGATCGTCCGAGTCGAAGGGATATAGTTATAGACGTGTGAAATAGATGTTTGTGGGACTAGTATAACGAAGTTGAAGTGATAGAGTGGATTAAACGTCACATGAGGGGAGATAATCCATACATAAGTGTGCAATAAAAATAATTTGATTGGAAGGCTGTGGGAAGCTACTTAAGAAGGGGTATTCCTTAAATGGAGCAGAATTTAATTATTATGAAGAACACTCGGAGCGGAGTTGTTAGTAGTCAAATGTGAGAGCGACTCGCACATACAAAAGGTGATGATGTTAGTATGGTATAAGAGATCCAGAAGTACGCTTCGTGGAGAGAAGAGCACGGGTGGAACTTTTGGCATACACCAAGGAAGGAAGGGGAGTATTACGTGTCACCTAATGTGTGACATTCCAAGGGAAAAATCGATGTTTAGCGGGACATAGGGATAGTCTCTACATGCACCGCCCATAGGTAAGGTTTGATTGAAAGAGGAGAATCAACCAAAGAATTTTGTGTTTATCGACAATTCCTGAAATTGGAAGAGGTCGGTAAAGTCGGTACAGTCCTTAGATGGGTTGCCATCCTCAAAACAAGATCAAGGGTTCATCCCGAACATGTGAATTAAGCCGCCGAGAAGGAAGTGATTAATATTCCTTTGGACTGGTTTACAATATTAACTAGTATGACCCAGACTTCCTTTGAAAGGAAGGATTGCTCCAGTGCATGGTCCGGCGCAGTATAAATTTCTGAATCAGGATGAGATTAGTGAATCCCACCTTTGATATGGGATTTCAGGAACCAGCAAAGATAAGGTTTCGTTTCGAATAGGATGTATCACCCTTAGCTAGGGAATAGGCGCACGATGATTAAAGATTAGTGGAGCCACGTGAAGGAGATTTTGGAATCTTGGTACGATGATTTCAGGAATGCTCTGTAGAAGCACTCATACCTGTTTGTCGCGTATGAGGTGCTTATTAAGGTTTTGTTATGGAAGAATCTCGACTACTCTCCTTCCGTATGTTTAGAGGAGAGTAGATAATCAAAATTGTTGGATCGGTCAAGAAAATATCCGATAACTATGGTAGAATTCCACGACTGTTTTAGGCAAACAAGAGTGGTCAAATGCTCGTATGGTCTTCTCCGAGTGGGAATTTTGTATATGAATAAATCCGAGTAGTTGTCATGTAGTAAGGTGCGACCTCCTAATGATAGTGAGATAATGGAAAATTATAACGTATAGGCGTGACCTATTCGAATGTTATCGGTTGGGAGAGCAATGTGAAGTGTCTCCAATGAGAATGTAAAACAGGGTTGATGTGAGGAAAGGGCTATAGTGATTGAGCGCCTTACGATGTAAATAGTTTGTGTACGAAAAAGGATATCCAAAATTGTGCTACCTGATAGGCCTTATTTTCTGAATTTCGGGACGAAATTCCGTTATTAGGGGGGAAGTATGTAATACCCCATATTTTTATAGCTTTTAAATTATGGGATTTATTAATTTTAATTGAGATAAATTAATTTAATTTTAATCCGGAATATTGTTTTTAAATATTTACTAGCGTGACGAGAGTTAGTAATTATCGAAAATTTATTATTTGTTAAATGTTACTGGATGAGTATAGTAATATATGAGTTTTATTTTATAATATTGTAACGTGTGAATAAAATGACAATTATGGAAATTTAAGTCGGGACGCGCCTGTGTCGTATCGGGACTAAATGTTGACAAATAAAAGTGAATAAATTATAAGTTTCTCGTATGGCCATTTTGAGTGCGCCAAAGTGTCCGTAAGGGTCGAGATAGTCAGAAAAGTGTACACGGGGGTGTAGTTTGGGTCTCGGGCATTTTTAGGCCTAATTAGTACCCCGGGAGGGCGTTTTGGACATTTCATAATTTTGGGTAATTAAACCCACGAATTTTATAGGGTTATATCAGATGGATAATGTTATCTTCTAGGGTTAAAACAACCTAAAACTAATGACGGCCATTGGAGAGGAAGAGGAGAAGCTCTCCAAGGAGTTATAGGCCAAGAACACCTCCGATTGCACCGCCGTCACCACCAACGCATAGATCGCGCGACGGGGAATGCAACCACACCAAAATTGTCCGCAAAATAGAATTATGAAAATCCCAGGCAAGTGTTTATCTTGATTATTTCATTGATGCATCACTCATGTTAGTCTAGGAATGATTAGGGTGAGTTTAATGGAAGAAAACCTAAAATTTGAGATAGGAAATCGCATGTAGTGATGAATTGAGTGTTGTTCTGGAAACCCCTTAACATGTAGAGGATTAAACCACGAAATTTTGATGTTTTAGAAGAAGAAAATTCTAGAAAATATTGATTAGAACCATGTTAAAGAGATTTCTAGGGTTCTTGAGATTTACATGAATTTTGGCCCGTTAATCCATGTTTAGTGACTGACATTTACATGCTTTACGTAGGAAATACATAATATGATGATATAATGTTAGTAGTAAAAATTCTTGGACGTTTGGGAATGAAAAATATGGAATTGATTGAGGTTAGAGGATGAAACCCATAACTGCAAAACTGCAGAAATCGCATACCTGTTTGATCGATCGATCGACCCCTCCTGGCAAACTCATATTTTCCCTTCTTAAAATTGTAGAATTCCGTTTAATGAGAAATAATTCTTGGACACCCTTATTAAAATGTTTTGGGAGATAAAGAAGACCAGTAGGACATATGAATAATTTTGGAACCTTAATGTAAGACGAGAGTTTTATTTTAGAATACTTACATTTAAGGGATGATGGAATTTCATATTAGAGAGAGAGACGCGTAATATAGTTACATTGGAACATAAATGAAAACCTACTGAATTTCACACTTGAGAGGATAGAGTCCTTGAGTACTACGTAGTAAGTGGGGGAAAATCCCTCGGATTAAAGTTAGAGACAAATGATTATGCCTAATAACTAATAATGGGAAAATCAGAATAAAGGTTGTGTTTATGGGTTATGGGATGAACCTAAATTAATATTATAAAAGTGGTATATCTATATGACTGTGTGTATGCATATATTATATACATGTGAAAAATCATACCCGCGCTACTTGCTATCCCTGAGGTTACCGCACTGGGACAGTCTTATCTCGAATGGGCCTTCATGGGGGATATTGAATCGTACCCTAGAAGATAGGAATCCTAGGTACGGGCTATCGGATCGATAGTCGGACGGTCCTAAGAGACGTGAGGGTATGTACTGACCTCTTGGACTTGGAAACTATGCTTCGCCTCAATATTGTTTGTGTATGTATTAATACAGTTTGAGAGTGATTCCGAACTTGTATTCCCTTAGTACGAGTGATACGGGGATTGAATAGCAGAGTATGCCCGCACCATAATGTTTATGTGGGGTGCCGTTAGAATATATATATTATACAAGTATTTAATATATATATGAATTTCTGAAATTTGGAACTGCCTACTGTGTTATGGTAAGTAAGACATGTATAATGACTCAAATTGGAAATACTTGTTTTTTTCAAAAAGGTATAATATGATACTAGGAAACATTATTAATGAATAAAGTTAAAATGATAGCTTTATTACTAAATGAAATGATTCTCTCAAACAATTATGTTGTTCAGTTTTAAATCTTACGAGTAAACTAAGATAAGTTAAATCATTGGGAAGTTTAGTGCGGTAGAAGATAGATAATCCGTTGGGAAGGTTAGTACGATAGGAGTGCACATTAGAAGATAGGTGAGAATTTCTCAAGAGAGTGCCGCACTAATATGTTGTTGCATTGGCCTGTAAACAATTTAAATACTTGTTAAATGAATTTTTAAATCACATACACTATCGGGTTCTGACCCGTTTCTATTTCTCTTTCTCTCTTGTATATATATATATATATATATTACAGGTGCCCAGCCACAGGGGCGTCTTGCGTAGGATCCTTTGGAAGGAACGTGCTGCAGCTTAGGTGGGAGTTGCAAGCCACTTGCTAAGACGACTTCATTTACTTGATTCCACTCCTAGCATTTTCAGTTATTGGGGCATGTGTCGCCCTTTTCCATTATTTAGTTGTTTATTGGGACATTGTATTTCAGTTATTTCTAGTATTGTCACTTTGGGGATTTATTATTGACTAGATGTTTTACTTTAAGTTTTAATGTTGGGATTTAGTTGTTGAATGTTTAAATTATTTGGATTATATGTTCCAGGATTTTTGTGGTGTGATTCGTTAAATATTAAATTGTTGAAAATAATTAAATCTTTGTTTTTAAAATAAAATTTGGAAAGTAATGTTTAAAAATGGTTTTGACACTTAGCTTAATTAATTAGGGTGTTTAAATTGGAAAAGTTATTTTTACGACAGTGATGCTAAGAATGAACCAACTGTTCACCTTGATTTTAATTTAATAAAGGAGGGATTGCCCGGTATTTAATTAGGCGGGGTGTCACACACATACACACACACACACACACACACACACACACACACACACACACATATATATATATATATATATATATATGTGGAGTGAATATCTATAATATGATTAAAGTAATAATACATTAATACGTAGGATATTCGGGATATAAATATACTATGTATGAGACTTGTGATATGTGATGTGCGTATGCCCTATTGATATTATTGATATATACATGGAGAAAATATCTATAAGTTGATTTATTTTGTGTATGACATACCTACGCTACTTGCTATCGAGGGGAGGTTGTGCGTTGTGGACGATCATATCTTGAGGATACTTCGAGGGGATTTTGATTCGTACCACTAGAACATAAAACTTATGTACGGAATACCAGTGAGCACGATAGTGTTGACGGTCATATGGGTGCGTAGGTATGTGCGTAGCCCATTGACTTGGAACTATGTTCTCCTCCAATATGTGTGATTTGATATATATGGTTCGTGAGAGAAGACGAACCAATGGTCCCCTGTACAGAGAGAGATGTACCCTGACATGATAGCAAAGTATGCATGCACTGCAGTTATGCCTAGGGGTACCGTACTAGTATATATGTTTTGGATGATAAATATATATACCTTTGATATGTTTTACAGTATGCACTGCAGCTGAGTCTGGGAGGTGCCATGTTATATATATATATATTATAAAGTGTGAATATATATATACTTGTGACATTATCTACTTTGTGAAATTAGTGGACTAGAAAGATAGTGAAATCTTATTTGACTTAAGTTTGTGAACACTTATTCCTAAAATTTGAAAAGCCTTGCCCATCTTAAAGAGAAATGGATATATATTTAATAAATGTATTTGCATGCAAATACGGGTGGAAACTATGAGTTATGGGTAGCAGACTTATGGTTTCAAACTAGTTAGTTGTGCGTATCTAAACTAAAATTAATCCGAATATTGGGGTGGAGGTAACATTCCGAACCAATGTATATAGAATAACTTTTTGGGGTCGGGGTAACATTACGAACCAATATACCTTAATGTGTGATACAAGGATATAATATCAGAGTGTGTACTTATAGGTGTGTGAAATATATAGAACACGAATAATATACTTATGTGTGATAGTAGAGAGACCAGACAGTATGTATCTAAAGAATGATTAATCTACTAAAGATTAATTAGTAGGGATCTTAGATAGGGTATATCTATATAACGATGAACCTACTAATGTGTGAATAGTAGGAAGATAGTTAGTGAATATCCAAAATAAAGTTTAAGTAGAGAAACTTAAACGGTAAAGCTTGAACAATAACCTACGTAGAAAGGGTAACTGGGGTTTAATAATAACATAAGAGAGATGTTAATTATTAAGGGTATTCAATAGCGTACTGTATAGGTACATAGGAGCTAGGTTGATTTGGGTTTATTAGATATTGGTTGCCTAGTTAGTTTGCTTAGAATTGACAAGGTGGGGTTGATTAGAAAACGTTAGGGGTGCATTATAGATGAGAGATGAGGAACTCAAGGGAGTGTTCACAACCTAACATGTGTATCTAATAAATGTTCATTAAAATTTTTATTTAAGTACTTGCTAAATGTTTTTAAATGATTTTTACTTGGGCTTAGACCCGTACTTGCAAAACCTTTTTCTAAAACCTTTTAGGTGTCCAGCCACAGGGACGCCAAACAGGATGATCTATTCTAAGGATGCGTAGATGCAATACTAGTGGATGCTTGCAAGATTTGGACTTAAGACGATTCAGTTACTTCACTCCTAGTGTAGGGTACAGGGCAGTATTTTATTTGGGCATGTTGCCCACAGTTATTTCATTTATGACAGTCAGACCTTGTATTCAGACTTTTATTCAGGTTGGACTTTATATTGAATTTTATAACCGATGGTTTATTAGGTATTATTTCATTTCAGTCTTTTATATTATGGATGGATTTATATTACTATTTCATGGGATGTATTTATGTAATAATGTTCTGTTGTTGTTGATTGTTAAATAAAAAGATTAAAATTTTGACAATGCCTTTTTTGAATACTAGGTGGTTAGTAATGTTTTAAAAAACATTTTTGACAGTGATGCTAAGAATGAACCAAATGAGAAACCCGTTTTAATTGGATATAGGACTGATCATCCAGTATTTAATTAGGCAGGGTGTCACACATAGACACGTGGAGTTAGAAGTAGGAGACCAAGTGTTACTAAAGGTATCCACGATGAAAGGTGTAAAGCGATTTGGGAAGAAAGGCAAACTTGCACCGAGGTATGTAGCGCCTTTTCCAATTATTGATAAAAAATTTCCTATGGCCTATAGACTTGCTTTATAGGGGCATTTGTAGAGAATCCATGATGTGTTTAATGCTTCATCCTTGAAAAAGTAGCAAAGAAGTGAGAGGGCGTATTGCCATGTTCCACTAGAAGAAATTGAATTGTAACCTGATATCTCGTATCAAGAACAACTAGTTACCATTTTAGACCGGAGTGAGCGTAGGCTACGATCGAAAGTAGTGCCTTTAGTTCGAGTCCAATGGGGGCACTATAACGCTGATGAGTCAATGTGGGGACGGGAAGATGTTATGCGAGCCAAGTATCCTTACCTCTTTCCATAAGGTACACCTGAATTTCGAGGACAAAATTCCTCTGTAAAGGGGGGAGTATGTAATAACCCTTACTTTCGTGTATTTATTTTTATATTAAATTATCTTGTATGCGTGTGATTTAATATAATTGAGAAATAAAATTAATTTGGGTAGAATAGTTAATATTTATGAGAATTGTATATTTACTAGTGTGATAATGTAAATAAAATAATGTTGCATGCTATTACGTCGTATGTGTGTGTATTAGAGGCGTGAATTACTTATTTCTCAACCGGGACATATTTGAGTGAGTTATATGAGGTTGGGAAATGATTTTTATTTTTGGAGTCTCATATGATAAATTGGAGTGCACGGTTGCTCCGGGAAGGTCTGAGAAAGTCAAAATGATTGCTCGGGGGTTTTACTTGGGTTATAGGGGTCTTTTTGGCTAGTTTGACTCGAATTAGGGTAAACGAGTCATTTTAAGTGTGTAGTATCAATTTAAATTTTAGTTTTATTGAGTTAAGGGATATTAGGATCGTATGAGGGTTAATAATATCAAGTATGAAAACCCATGTTTGAGAGAACAAAGAAAGAAGAGAAAATAGGAGAAAACCTTGGAGCTTTGGAAATTTTCGGTTAAATTCGCGATTTCGAGGAAGAATCAGACTCTACGAATTTGAGACAAGTGATTCAACTTGCTAAATGCTTATGTGTGTGATTTATTTCATAATTTGTGGATAAATTATGGTGATGTTGAGTATATATGATAAAAGCCTAGATTTTGCGTTTAAATATAGCATTTAATGTGTACGTACGGGTTTGATGGTGTAAAAATGGTTGGGATCATATTTAGGTTGATTTATGGTGTTAAAATTAGGTTACAATGGGAGTGTTGATGGTTAAAGGTGATGAATTGTGGTCATAATTTCTTGGGTTATGCAAAAAGTGGGAGAACTTTAAAATTCTACAGACGCGAATCGATTCGGTGTAAGGCAGAAGTATCAGGTCTTGGACCCAAATTGATTTGACTTATGCCAAAGTATCAAGTCATTTTGACCGAATCGATTCGCATTCTGGTGACTCGATTTTCTACAGGGGTGAATCGATTCAGACTAGTGTGAATCAATTCGAAAATCTTACAGTTTTGAGAGGTTTTTCTCGAATGTGTTGAACTTCTTTCTACTTGGGTGTAGTGATTGGGAATCCTCTAAAATAATACGATACACATGTATATGAGTTAAAAGGTGGGATAAGGTTATGACATGATGGTTGGGGAGACATCGGGTGAATTTATGGAGGCATATTCGGGAGTTTATTATGCTGATTTCTTTCGTAGATTCTCCTAGTGATAGGAATTTTCTTAAGGATGGATACGGACTAGTTGAGGGAGGTCGTATGTCCTGCGAGGTGTTGAATTAGTGACTATTTATATCATATGTGTGATTGATGGACAATGTCTAAGTGATTTATTGAATTATAAAGTACATTGGGAATAATTATGTGGATTATTGGCAAGTGGGATGGTTTGTATATAAGATGTGTGTGTGTGTGTGTGTGTGTGTGTGTGTGTATATATATATATATGCTAGGGTATGCCCGTGCCTGAAGGCACGAAGACAAATTCACCCCCAATATTTTTACTTCGACTTACGACACGACGTCATCGCCAGTTATCACAAACACCCCAACAAACTACGCACACCTAAACATACAACTGAACCAAGGTATTCGACATGCATACTTCCAAATCGAACTGAAAAAAATTTGTGATTGTCAATAAAACCACGCAATTAAACATACACACGATCACATTAACAATAGTGTAAACATCATATCCATCAAATACTTCTAAATCGTAAACTATTTCTCACAACACCAATGTGTAAAAAAATTAGAAATAAAAACAAACACATCCAAACAATGAGCCCAATAAAATTTAATGGATAAAATTACACTAATGTAAAATTCATCTCAATACATAGCTAATATTATATTTTTTATAAGTAAAAGATAAGTTATTCAATCAACAAAGAAGTAATAAAAAAAGGGGAGGGTATGTACCGCATTGCACCAACGCACATCGGTCCCATAGCTTGAAACATGCACCATATAAGAGATATGAAACAAAAAAACTAAATCAACAAAAGTGAATAGCGTATGAATATAAAAGATATGAAAGTGAACAACCCCCATCAATGTTGTTGCCGGCCATATCAATGTTGTCCCAAAATCCCATCGCTGGAGACATCTGTGACATCGCACTCTCAGGTTGCATTTCTTTATCCGTACTTCGATTTTGGGTAGAAACCTCCAAGAGAGACCTCTTTGATCAGAAACTCAACCAGAAGCTTGTACATATAAGCATTGGCCCACTATTCAGTTTTGGTCACCGTGGAGTAGTTATGGCAGCTCTATATGGCCACAAACTCACTTCAAACAAAAATCACATATCATAATTGTGCAAAATGAACCAAATGAGGTTCAACTAAATATCGTAATTACAATATGAACCAAACGAGGTTCAACTACATATCATGATTATACATCATACCTTGATTTTAAAAACATGACCAATATGAGCCACGTAAACTGAAATACTTCATGATAAAAAGAAAAAAGGTGATATATACACAGGGAGGCATTGAGATAGATACCTTTTGTGGTTATGTAATATTTTTGTTGGTTGGTAATACTTTTAACTCCTCAAACAACTCAAAATCTAGACCGAAAACTGCAAAGCTGCAGGAAAAATATCACTCCTAAAATGTATAGTAAAGAAATGTATAGCAAATCATAATAACGAAATACTCATCAATAAATACTCATCATATATATTTCTCATCTCTACATTGTTCTTCTCAGCAAGTCAATCATCACCTTTTGTTATCCCGCAATCTACCTTGATCCTGCTACTTTCTCGACAGAATAATTTCAAGAATTGACATCAATGACTTACACATCCAATAACAGAGTATTCAAACACTACACTAACATACTATTAACTTCGATGGAAATCTACAAAATGGGGGTGGGTAAGGATGTAGATAAATCTCAAATTTTGAAATAGAAAACTATCAAATTGATAACTGCATAATTGGACCTTCTTCATAAAAAAAGTTTCACATATTGATAGACGACATTAATGGTTTAACATACAACATTTTGAACATATTACTAATCTACAGTTATAAGGTCTTTAGTCATGAAATCCCCCACTTGCAACTGATCAAATAACAAATTCTGGCAGACATTTTTCATTAAAAATCCATATTTCATAATAAATAAAGATAAAGGTAAGTTTCAAGTATAATTGAAAGAAAGAGAGGTGGGTGGAGAGACTGTAACAACCTAAATATGCTTGGGGATTCTGTGATGTTGTAACTATGTATTTGCTACTAAAACTATGGAAGATTTTAACCCAAGTCTTTAACAGAACAGTAAAAAATAAAAAAATGACAAATTGACAAAGCTTTAAATCTCATAAAATATAAGAAATGCAATAGAAGTTTTCCAAAACTTAAAAGGGCATACATAGACTCCTAACTCCGCGTCTTAAATAGTACCAAGTTATGAAATCCTCAGTACTCAAATGTGAACGGACGCACTTTTGAGCAGGAATTTCAATGAATCAGATGGTAATCCAATCCAAATCCAAGTTAATTATCCAAATATGTATCAACATTTTCTAATCCAATAATCCACCAGCAATTTGATAAAATTCAATATATTATATAAATAATATATTCAATTCTTTTAATTTGAACCCTTCATTCTAGCAATTGTAATTACACTTATAAATACAAATTACATATTTTTTACAATCTTAATCATGTTTGTGTTCATATCACACAGATATTATCATGCTTGTAAATAAATACTATATCTTTAATAATCTTCATAAGGTAAATAATATCTTATCCAATCCATACGTTAATGGATTCAGATATGAATCGGAGTTTCGATGATCCTACATACAAAATGAATCTGATTCGATCTAATAATTTTATAATTAAATTGTTTTGGATTAACCTTTCTTTGATTCATTGACAACCGAATTTTGAGTCGTGAAGTGGCATGCTTGGTGAAAAATCAAGATCAATTGGCAAAATCATAAAAATGAATCCACAAATTTCTACAATTATTCCTTCTGCTCAATTGATCCAAGGTTGGCATGTATAGACCAACTCAAATCTACATTTGGCTACAATAGTTTAATTTGTATCCTTTTGAAATTTAGAGATCAATCCATATAAACCTCACAATGGCCAGAAAGAAGACAAAAGGTTAAGAGAACTCAACTTATATAGGTTAATTTGCAAAAATTAAATTTAAGGAAGTAAACTGCCATTTACCCGACATACTTTTCAATCTGATGTAATTTTCACATTGAAAGCAATCTGTTCTGCAGAGATCAGGGCATCCTTAATTATGGTCAATAATCCATGCCACCCATATCCAAAAATGATGAGACACTTGTAACATATCCAGCCTCCCTTATAGTCAACAATAATGAGACGCTTTCAGTATCTACCAAAGAAATCCTAATGACCTTCAAAACCATGTCAAAGACAACCGATAGTGTAAATGTATCCGATAGAAATTCATAATGTTATGATCCCAAACATAATAGACAAATATAATAAGGGTTAATAAATTTTATCGAAGACTTTCACATCAAAAGTGAACAATTAAAATAGAAAACATAATTACATTAGAGTGAAAGTTATACATATCCCTATGTATTGTCTTGGTTCACGAAAAAGTCCTCGATAAATGAAAGTAGAACGTATCCAAAATGAAATGAAAGTAGAACATATCCAAACTGAAATAAAAAGGAATTTGAATAAAAAAGGTCGGGTCCAAACTGAAATGAAGAAATATGTCTGTTTTTTAAAGTTGGAAGGAAATTTACAGTGAAAAACATGATTAAATCCCACTTTCAAAACCAATAATTATGTCCTCCCGATTTAGAAAATTTGTTTTGGGAGTGATACTTCTAAGCAAATAATTTATTTCCTCCTGAGATGACGCATAACGACAAATGACTCAGAAGATGTTGTGGAGGTTATGGTTAGTTATCCGTTTGTGTATTCCAGTGGTAACAACAATCTAGACATAAAGAAAAAAAAGGAAACCCGAGTTTTACCTAGTACATGTACTGGTTAAACAAAGAAACTTTTAAATGCAGACAATAATAGGCCATTAGAGATAAAGGTACTTAAATAACAATGTCAGCTTCTTTCTCGAAGAAATTTAACTTTTAAATAAATATCAAATAGAACTATCAGGTCCAGAGACTTACCTCTAATCTTCCCGACGCTTTATCTTCCTTAATAATTAACACTACTCTGGACTCTCCAATTTAAACTTCATCCTTAGGTGCTTCAAACATAAACTAAGGATTATTACCTTGCCAAAAACAACAATGTTAAATTACTCGTATATTACAAAAAGGAAAGATAAAATAAACTTAGCTCCATTGTTATATTGAATATCCCGCCATCCACGTACACATATGTGATTGAAATATACATATAATCATATTTCCATATTCCTTTCAGATGTAGAAACTTGAATAATGCACTAAAACTATTAAAATTAGAACCATATAAAATAAATGAAAATGATCTAAAATTAAACAAAGAAAAACTTACTGTGTGATCTTATAAACTTAAAAACATCATTTGATTCTTCTATTCTATAACAGATAAGTAATCTAATAAAAAAAGGGTCTTAAATAGCGTAAAACCATTACTTAGGCCTTTTATCAACAACCTATAAACCAAAAATGTAAAAGTTCGAAGAGACACGTATTAGGATTCCTTGATGAGAACGTACTGCAGCAATTGTCATCAAGAAACAACCATGAAAGCACGGATTATACTTTCTTTGAAGAACCGTTCAATCAATGATTCGTGAGAATTCTTAGCATCATTTTTTTGTCTTCTCTGTGACAACCCGCCTACTAAAATAATAGGTGGTCATCCCAATACTCTAATAATCATAGGAATCATAGATGGCCCATTCTCAGCATCACTGTCGATTAAAATAATAGTACGAGATAACCACCAATCATTTTAGAAAACGGACTGTCAAATTTAAAATTTTGTAAATAAAAGAAAAACACTTAGACAATCCAATTTACAAAAACGGTGGATATCAAAAATCAACGAGTAAAAGAAGAAAAATACAATAAATAATCACCGAATAAGTTGTCGATGAACAGACCAATACAATTAGTTACACCAAGTATTACAATTCAATTATTACAAAATAATAAATGAATGAAAATCTTGGGCAACACGCCCGAATAAATAAGCTGAACATAACTAGAGTAGAAAAGAAAGAGGCGTCTAAAACAAATATCCTACAACATCCGCAATATGCTATAGCTCCAAGACAATCGGAATGGAAATGTAAATTCAGGCGTCCTTGCGGAAGAGCACATGTACGGCAAGGAGTATATGCAAAAATAGAGAAATATAGATGGGTCAGGGCCCAGTGTGATATGATTACTATGTGACTAAAATGCATGACAGTTAAGTGCGTAATTCTCTCACAATTAACAATATTATTTCTCACCTCTCAATTTAAAAGCACAACCTAGCGCAATATCAATGATGATGCTCTATTTAATACAAGTACTAAGGGATGACTTCTCCCCAGTCTCAACACTATGCCCTATTCGTGCGTGGGGTGTCTCGCGAAGAGAAATCCAAACAAGGAACCCCCCCGATACACTACTACTAGGCATGGTTGATCGTCGAGATCTATTAGACCCTCAGCACGTAAATAATATATATATGTACGCATGGGTGGTCTCAAAAATAGCTACTCAAGGAGACACAAATAAATCCATTCACCATCTAAAGGCACAATTCCTATTCCTTTCTTTAGGAATATACATATATGGCAATTCATTTTATCAAATGTTTACCAAATAATCTCATTTCAAACTTTATTTACCAATTTCATTTCCTTTCTTCCATCCAGGAAAAATTCATATTTAAAACCAAGTTTTATTAACATAAAAATGCTTTATCCTTTTTATCTCATAACTTTCCATTTTCCTTCTTCCATCCGGAAAATATAGAATTTAAAGCAAGTTTTATTAACATCAAAATCTCTTTACTTTTTCATATCATATCATCCATTTTCCTTTTTCCATCCGAAAAATGTATTTAAATTCCCATTTCCCTTCTTCCATTCGGGAAATGTAATTAAAGCCATTTTATTATCATAAAATGCTTTAATAACCAATAATGTCCCACATTATTGCACATAGTTATATATCATATTATATAACGCAATCTAAGACCGCCCGTCCAGTTTTCCCCACTGTGTGCGCCCCTAAATGGCTATCTTCTTCCAGGGTCTATCATCAAGACAACCTGGGATCCTACCGAAACATCGGGAAGATGCCATATGCCTGCGGGATTGTCATGACCACACCCAAAATGATATAACCAGCGCAGAAAAATACAATAAACGCTCAGATGTCCTAGGGACTATATCCACCCTTCATTCATTAACCAGGGGGCTTCACCACACGCGCGAACTTCCCTTATGATAGCGATTTAGAGAGGTGTGTATCCATAAATTAACATTTATGAAAAATACTACTTTTTCCCTTTGAAAACATCATATTTTACATTTTCAAAAAAAATCATTCATTTGTACTTATTCATTTAGTACCACATCTTAGAATATGCATCTCTTATTCTTAGTGTCATATTTTATTAATGACCTAAGTCCCGAAGTGCCATAAACCTCAAGCTAGCCTCCAAAGGTTCAGTCATAATAACCTAAGTCATCAAAGTGAGTCTCCCTCAATAATTGACTCCCAAAAGTCTCAACATTAACATGTTATATCCAATTTATCTTTAGGTTAACTTCCTATATCATTCAGATATGAACCTACACAAACTAGCCCTCGGGGCAAGCCCAAATGTCCCCACTTTAGCCTAGGACAATATCTACCCACAACAACCCTCTAGGACTTTTAATTACTTCCGAAAGGAAGGTCCTTAAACCTTGGACCTAAAATAAAAAGGGATAAAATAAAACTAGGAAAAATCTCACAAAAATAGGGCAACCGAATCGATTCGCCCTAAAAGTGAATCGATTCGGTGAGTAAAACTGACATTCTGCCTTACCCGAATTGATTCGGCAACAACCCGAATCAATTTGTTTTAACCAGACCTGTAACCTTACCCTTATCGGAATCGATTCGCCCTTAGGGCCAAATCGATTCGGCCCTGCGAATTGGCCCAGTTTGGGATACGGGTTGTATAAACCCTAAAATCCCAAAAACCCAAATCTTTCAATTTCCTTCAACATCAACACAAATAATTCCCTCAAATCAATTCTACACAACTAATAACTAATATATATTCCTCAAATCAAATTAAAACAAGGATTTAAGGGTTATACACCAAAAACACCCAAAACCCATAAATGGTTTAAATCTCCCAAAAACCTAACTATACATGCAAATTATCACATTAAATCAATATCTAGCAAGTAAGAAACTTGCCTCGAGTTTGTAGTCTCTAAATATCTTTCGGTGGCAACGATTTTCGGCCGCAAATCTCCATTTTTCTCTCTTTTCTCTCATTTCTCCCAACTCTCTCTTCTCTCTCTCTCTTTCTCTTGGCTTATAACACAAGATAAGGGAAATAAAAGGTTTGGGAGACTTATATGGTTCTAAACATTAGTTCTCCTCTTTTAATTGTTGATATACCATTAAAATGACTCGTTACCACATAACTGAGTCATAACCGGTCGAAAGTGCTCGAAACTCAAAAATACAACATGGCATATATTTTGACTATCTCGACTATTCTAAAACCAACCGCGCCCCCTATTTTGGCATTCGAAAAAACATGAACTAATTTTATGTTCCAAATTCATTTTATTTCATTAATTATACTCCAATATATATATGGGTCATAACCGTCGTTCAACATATAACGACGCAATAAAACACAATATAATGCTATTTACCTTTTCATAACGGTAAATAGACAAAACATAGTAAATATTATCCTAAATATCACGGGAAATAATATTCACTCCAACTTCCCCTATTTTATAAAATTAGCCCATCAGGAAAAATAATATAAAATAGTTGCTCAAATGCCTGGGTTGTTACATACTCCCCCTCTTAGAAGGGAATTTTGCCCTCAAAATTCAGGCGTACCCCATAATCATACAAAGGGTGTACTATTCCAAACTATCGTTCTATCATTCCTAGCAAACCCCTCGGCAGTGCGGCGTCCCCTTTGGACTCGAACTAAGGTCATCACTATTCGATCTCAATCTACATTCTCTGTGCTCTGACATAGCACCAAACCGGTCCTCATGAACTATCGATCCTACGTTTATACTACGGAAGGAGATACCTACATATCTCGGCACAAATTGCCTTTCTTCTCAAATCATGTTATACCCTTGCCAGGGAATAACAACAATAACATATAATAGCTCTACCCCAACACTACTAACATCTATTCGCATCGGCGTAGCCCTTAAAAGTATACGGCTCAATGAGACCAATCGTTAAAGAAATATTCTCGGACCACTCCAAGCCCAAGGAATATAGTATCCGCTTGTTCCATTCTAACGAACAGGTAAATTACTCAGCCTTATACACTAGGCCATATACACGACACCATACTTATAAGAAATGATCCGAACTATTGTACGGAAATTCGACCCATAAAAGCTACTACTCCCATCCTTCCTCATTCCACCACTAGTCTCTTCACACTAGTAGGTGAAAGGGTTGATCACGGACATGAACGCTCTTTCTATAGCGTCCCCACAGTTAAGATTGTTCCACTTGGCATTCCATGCCTCAACTAATCTCTTCGATGGTTTTCTACTCGGCACATCTATTACTCCCATTCGCATTTTTTAGAAAAAGGGATTATCCAATTGATAGTCCTTTACGAACTCCAACAAGTTGCTCATGAAAAGACTAGTTTCCTGCCCAGTAAGTAGTGCCTCAGTTTCTTTAAGGCGAATACTACCACTACGATCTTTAAATCAAGCGTGGGATACTACTTTTCACGGAGTTTATGTCTGTGAGATGCATAAACAGTGGGTTCATGCCCCAGTATTAATACTTCCAGTTCCTGGCAGAGACTCGTTCATTAAATCCACTCTCGATCTTAACAACACGAGTGTAGGAGTAAAAGTCAGCTCATACTTCAACTCCTCAAAAGATCGGTTACCGACGTAACACTCTACCTACGAGAGGCCTCACCTTCTATGGACTAACATTCTGAATAACTCGAGATCCCATACTTCTCTGTTCTAGGGACCCAATCCTACATAGAGTTAACCAACAAACGTATTGTGGTCAATTCCTTACCTCCTTCCTAACCTAATGTCACATGCCCTTAGGGCCTTACGTTATAATGATCCCAAGGTTGATATATATCATAATCAAGTCGTATAATTATTATACTAATTATATCCCTAGTGTCCAAGACCTTTCTCGACTCCCAATATTTGCTCAGTTTCATGCGTGGGACGTCTCACCGAAGCGAAATCCAAATAAGGAACCCTTCCGTTACACTACTACCTCGCATCGTCGGTCATCGATATGTAATTATCGAAGACACGTGATCGGGACCGCTAAAATTCTAACTCGTAACCCTACTAATGCACTTCTATTTCTAAGTCTTACCGTCTCAATTAACTGAAAATTTAACTAATCTGGCATTTACTTTCTGTAAGATGCCACAAATACTTTATCCCAATATACACACATACATCTTTTTAAGTGGCCTTCTCATTAAGGCATAATCATAAGTCTCGATCCGACTTTCATATCTTAGTCTCCCCCACATCAATCAGAGGGAAAACTATTACAGTGCTTCTATCTCGCACTTTAATAGCCCTTTAATCACTCAATCACGTGATTCTCGGCTAAACTTTCCAACCCAGCATCCACCAACAGAAAAAAGAAAGAAATAAAGAAAACTACAACATCTCTCCACTCCCAACGTCGTTAAGGTTCATGCGTGGAGCGTCTCGCAAAGCGAAATCCAAACAAGGAACCCCTCCTATACATTACTATTTAACTTTGTTGGTCGTGGAGATAAGGCAACATCATACACAAACAAAGCAAATAAACAAAACAAATAATGAAAACTTCCTACATACCTTAAACCACCTCTATAAAGTCTCAATCTGTATCCAGGAGAGATATTATAGAAAAACTAGTTCCACTTTAAAACTAGACATAGCATAGCCTCGCGATTTATTTGCTTGCTATCACCCCAACCAAACCAACAATAATTCCACCCGTATAATACATATAATATGAGTAGCACATAGCACACATATACTTTTAAAATATCAATACTCGATTTATAACGAGTGAGGAAAAATATAGAACCTCCCTTCTACGGAAGTCAAATAGATAGACTCACTATCATAATATCGATAGCACCACAAGCTCGATTTACACACCGAATCTAGGGCTAATACAATACTACTCCATCTTATCATAAGGAATGCTCCACCCCCACTAAGGTGGAAATTCCCGCCAACATACTTTCCAATCTCTGGTCACTACCAATGGTTCCTAGACACATTATTCTTGTCTTAAACGAACCAAACTACTTCCATCTCTAACTACCAGACAATTACCCACGTAGTTCCCTTAACTTATTTAACAAAGAGAACATCCTACTAGCCTCCAAGGCCTTAGTTCAATGAGTCTTCCCCGGGTGGATGTCTACTAATGGGGTCTCATGAACATTACTCCTCTAGAAGTGTTAGCAACACTTATTTGTGAGCCCGTCATTCCACTGAAGGGACATCTCTACCTTGTATCAACCCACTTTGATTCAAGGTTTCCTTAACCCTGTAACTCTTTGTTCACTGTTGGCCTCTGACCGAACCTCACGTGAATACTTGAGAATCTACCTTCTCATCATTCTTGACATCCGAGAGAAACTCGTTGTTGAAAACATCTAACGGGTTTCTCTATGGGCAAAACTTCCTGCCCCACCAAAATATGGCGACTACCATTTCCGCCACTCCAACCTTACACCTATGGGTGAAAGATTTTCCCCCAATCTTAGCACCTGGGCACTTCTATACCTCTCTCTAGGCCAAAACTCCTGGACCTTATACTCTCACTGAATGAGATTACACTTCCTCCAACCGACCGAACTTCCACATGTGGTCCTCGTCAAGGACATCTCAACTTCAGATTGACATCGCTTGGAATCCCAAGCTTAGTACCACTCTCTACTGTAAGCGGTATTTGGAAAGCTATATCTACTGTACTTAGTAGTCACGGTAGCAATATGGGATAATGCTACAAAGGGAGCGACCTATAAAGCGGCCCTCATCCCAGACTACGGCTCACAACTCTTAGTAATCCCGTCTCATGATGCCTTTATGACGGCCTTCCTGACGCCCTCCATCTGACAACTTACGAGTCTCACACGAATGCGTAAAAGATTTTCGGGGTTCTCTTATCATAGCAGGAGAATGAAATCTCACAAGAGAAGTCAATGATCTTAATCTTAAGGCTCTATGTCAAATTAAAAGTAACGCGGCAGGCGTAATACGTACGCATAGATTCCTAAGGACTCTAGAATCTAATGCTCTGATACCATCTGTGATAACCCGCCTACTAAAATAATAGGTGGCCATCCCAATACTCTAATAATCACAGGAATCATAGATGGTCCATTCTCAGCATCATTGTCGATTAAAATAATAGTACGAGATAACCAACAATCATTTTAGAAAATGGACTGTCAAATTTAAAATTTTGTAAATAAAAGAAAAACACTTAGACAATCCAATTTACAAAACACGGTAAATATAAAAAATCAACGAGTAAAAGAAGAACAATATAATAAATAATCATCGACTAAGTTGTCGGTGAACAGACCAATACAATTAGTTACACCGAGTATTACAATTCAATTATTACAAATAATAAATGAATGCAAAGCTTGGGCAACACGTCCGAAGAAATAAGCTGAACATAACTAGAGTACAAAAGATAGAGGCGTCTAAAATAAATATCCTACAACATCCGCAATATGCTATAGCTCCAAGACAACCGGAATGGAAATGTAAATTCAGGCGTCCTTGCAGTAGAGCACCAGTACGGCAAGGAGTACATGCAAAACAGAGAAATATAGACCGGTCAGGGCCCGGTTTGATATGATTACCATATGACTAAAATGCATGACAATTAAGTTCATAATTCTCTCGGAATTAACAATAATATTTCTCACCTCTCAATTTAAAAGCACAACCTAGTTCAATATCAATGATGATGCTCTATTTAATACAAGTACTAAGGGCTAACTTCTCCCCGGTCTCAACACTATGCCCTATTCGTGCGTTGGGTGTCTCGCGAAGCGAAATCCAAACAAGGAACCCCCCGATACACTACTACTAGGAAAGGTTGATCATCGAGATCTATTAGACCCTCAGCATGTAACTAATATATATATGTATGCATGGGTGGTCTCAACTACAGCTACTCAAGGAGACACAAATAAATCCATTCACCATCTAAAGGAATAATTCCTATTCCTTTCTTTTGGAATATACATATGTGGCAATTTATTTTATCAAATGTTTACAAAATAATATCATTTCAAAACTTTCTTTACCAATTTCATTTCCTTTCTTCCATCCAGGAAAAATACATATTTAAAAGCAAGTTTTATTAACATAAAAATGCTTTATCCTATTTATTTCATAACTTTCCATTTTCCTTCTTCCATTCGGAAAATATATAATTTAAAGAAAGTTTTATTAACATCAAAATTGCTTTACTTTTTCATATCATATCATCCATTTTCCTTCTTCCATCCGGAAAATGTATTTAAATTCCCATTTCCCTTCTTCCATTCGGGAAATGTAATTAAAGCCATATTATTATCATAAAATTCTTTAATAACCAATAATGTCCCACATTATTGCACATAGTTATATATCATATTATATAACTCAATCTAAGACCGCCCGTCCGGGTTTCCCCACTGTGTGCGCCCCTAAATAGCTATCATCTTCCAGGGCCTATCATCAAGACAACCTGGGATCCTACCGAAACATCGGTAAGAGGCCATATGCCTGCGGGATAGTCATAACCACACCCAGAATCACATAACCAGCGCAAGAAAATACAATAAACGCTCATATGTCCTAGGGAATATATCCACCCTTCATTCATTAGCCAGGGGGCTTCACCACATGCGCGAACTTCCCTTATGATAGAGATATAGAGAGGTGTGTGTCCATAGATTAACATTTATGAAAAATAGTACTTTTTTCCCTTTGAAAACATCATATTTTACATTTTCAAAAAAAATCATTCATTTGTACTTATTCATTTAGTACCACATCTTAGAATATGCATCTCTTATTCTTAGTGTCATATTTTATTAATGACCTAAGTCCCGAAGTGCCATAAACCTCAAGCTAGCCTCCAAAGGTTCAATCATAATAACCTAAGTCATCAAAGTGAGTCTCCCTCAATAATTGACTCCCCAAAGTCTCAACATTAACATGTTATCTCCAATTTATCTTTAGGTTAACTTCTTATATCATTCGGATATTAACCTACACAAACTAGCCCTCGAGGTAAGCCAGAATGTCCCCACTTTAGCCTAGGACAATATCTACCCACAACAACCCTCTAGGACTTTTAATTACTTCCCAAAGGAAGGTCCCTAAACCTTGGACCTAAAAGAAAAAGGGCTGAAATCAAACTAGGAAGAATCTCACAAAAACAGGGCAACCGAATCGATTCGCCCCTGGTTGCGAATCGATTTGCCCTAAAAGCGAATAGATTCGGTGAGTAAAACTGACATTCTGCCTTACCCGAATTGGTTCGGCTACAACCGAAATCGATTCGATTTAACCAGACATGTAACCTTCCCCTTACCCGAATCGATTCGCCCTTAGGGCCGAATCGATTCGGCCATGCAAATTGGCCCCGTTTGGGCTAAGGGTTGTATAAACCCTAAAAACCAAAAAACCCAAATCTTTTAATTTCCTTCAACATCAAAGCCAATAACTCCCTCCAATCAATTATACACAACTAATAACTAATATATATTCCTCAAATCATATTAAAATAAGGATTTAAGGGTTATACACCAAAAACACCCAAAACCCATAAATGGTTTAAATCTCCCAAAAACCTAACTATACATGCAAATTATCACATTAAATCAATATCTAGCAAGTAAGAAACTTGCCTCGAGTTTGTAGTCTCAGATCCTCTTTCGGTGGCAACGATTTTCGGCCTCAAATCTCCATTTTTCTGTCTTTTCTCTTATTTCTCCCAACTTTCTTCTCTCTCTCTCTCTCTCTCTCTCTCTCTCTCTCTCTCTCTCTCTTGGCTTATAACACAAGATAAGGGAAATAAAAGGGTTGGGAGACTTATACGGGTTCTAAACATTAGTTCTCCTCTTTTAATTGTTGATATACCATTAAAATGACTCGTTACCACATAACTGAGTCATAACCAGTCGAAAGTGCTCGAAACTCAAAAATACAACATGGCATATATTTTGAATATCTCGACTATTCTAAAACCAACCGCGCCTCCTATTTTGGCATTCGAAAAAACATGAACTAATTTTATGTTCTAAATTCATTTTATTTCATTAATTATACTCCAATATATATATGGGTCATAACCGTCGTTCAACATATAACGACGCAATAAAACACAATATAATGCTATTTACCTTCTCATAACGGTAAATAGACAAAACATAGTAAATATTATCCTAAATATCACGGGAAATAATATTCACTCCAACTTCCCCTATTTTATAAAATTAGCCCATCAGGAAAAATAATATAAAATAGTTGCTCAAATGCCTGGGTTGTTACATTCTGAAACACTGCTTTTGTTTCCTCATGAGGCATTGCCTGAACATAAACACTCAACACTGCTTTTGTTTCCTCATGATCTCCAAATCAGTCCTCCAAACATGAACAAGCAACACTGAATCATGCATAAGTTTATTTGTCCCCTATCTCAATCAACATTCTCAAATTGCAGCTATGCCAAGAAAGCTATACAACAACTTTGGATTACCTCTTATGGCCATAAATACTGGCTTAAGTTGATTAATATACCTGATAAATAAAAAAGAAAATCCCATGTAAAGAACAAAAATTGATTTCAAAATTTGAAAAAAGTAAAAAATGGGGAAAAGGAGGTACATTAATATACCTGATTTTTTAAGAGTGATATAATCATCCTTTAAATTAATGAAGTCACATTAAAATAATAGAGTCTATATAAACTCAAATATTACATCTTCTGGAATTTTAACGATCTCCTCATTTGTTCCACCTACACTTATAAGGTCTCATGATATCCAACCTATCTTTCTTGTTATACGCTAGAAAAAATAAAGTTCTTTGGAAAGACTAAATGGGGGTTGGGGATAAACTTCCTCATACTTTCCACAAAATATTAAGGTAAAAATTAAAATATAGTAATTGAAAAAGAATAAAGAAAAACTAAGAAAAATAGTCAACATTTTAAATGAAAAGATAAGGAAGATAATTATTTCCTTGAATAAGAGAACAGTTACAAATAGTTCAGCATAAAGAAAAAGAAAAGTGTACATCAGAGTCTCAAATGACCTTGTTATCCTTTGAAACCTCATCAATAGTGTGAGCAACCTTCTGATGACCTTGATCCTTTGTTCTAGAGACCTTATCTCGCTCAGATTACTCTCACGAACCTTTATTAATCCTCATCTTGAGCCAAATAAATAGGTAAAATCTTGGAGAGATCAAGATCGGGCCACATTTAAGAAATCTTGGCTTTGTGATCAATGATACTTTGAAGTAGAGTTGGAGTTGGGCCTTAACATTTTCATTCACTACGACCTCTAGTTTATTCTACTTCGCGCTAACCTCATCCATCTTCTACCTGAAGATTAAGTACTGAGAAAAATAATGGTCCTAATATGGTTTATCATCAATTAGTAGAGTCTCAATCTCCACTAAGTCAACTATGTCCTTCTCCAGCTTTTGATTAGGCTTTTCTATATTGAGTAAACTGGACTTCCGAATCTCACAACTCTCCACTATAGCCCAGTGGATTAGAGTTAAATCCTCATGATCATAAACTGTCGTGAATCAATTGGAAACCATAACCCGAAACCATCAATCCGTTTGTATCATAAACTGTTGTGCATCAACCAAAAATTATAACATCAATTTGTTTGTACACCACCATTTTTATTTACACTTAAATAAAAGTTACGCGATCCATTGAATCACCCCTTTTCACCTCTACTCATCTTCAACATATATTTTGGATACAAAAAAGGTAAAATAATAACAATTTTTTTTGTAATACCTCAGCATGTGTTGTGCACAGAAGTGAAAACAAAAATGCTATAGTTATTCCAGTTAATCCATCATCTTGCCCATTCATTAAAAAATATTGAACTGCACTAAGGGCCCTGGAAAAAAGAACTCTCATCACACTCCACTTCTCTATCATTTGAAGAAAAACTATGACCATCTTGATCCATGATGCTCATCATGTAAAGCAATAAATTCTTTAACGGCCTCCACTAACATAAATCCCAAAATATATCAACCACAGAGCAATGATCCCCCAGCCTCCCACATAATAAAAGAGTAATCAGGGAAGAAATCAATCCAGCTTCTGCTTTACACACTTTTTCAGTTATAAGCCAATTGGGCTACCAAAATTAGTTACCTCATGTCCACTGCCACGGTACTTGAAAGAGTAAGGGAAGTGGCGAAGAACGTAATTGAGGACATCATTGGAGAGAATAAACTCAGGCATGATGCGACATTAGGATTATTATCAGTATATTTAGACTTGGGATCAGAAGGGAAATCTCTGGACAAATGCCCTGGGCGATCGCACATGTTGCAAACAGAACTGCGGTAACCAAGCTACGATTGTAGGGACAATACTGCTGTAACCTGCCAACAAATTCGAAACCTATTTTTTTTAGCACGACCAAGATACGTTTGTATGTTAAATAATTAGGCAATAGAAAATAAATGCTCTCACTCAAACATAAAGACACAACGCATGCAATAGAAAATAAATGCGTACACATTTTTACTCGTGGAGAAAAGATCTAGAAGTAGTCATGATTTCTATTTGGCAAAAAACTCAAGGTCCTGTCTGGTTTTTGGGATGTGGTTCCGGCAGTCAATTCAATCTATTCCGTGATCACTTATTTGAATTTAAGCAATGAATCTACTGATGGACACCAAAAACATCAAACATTAATAGGGAGAATAAAAAGTTCACAGCAAAATAGAAAAATTAGATTCCATGATGCTAATTAGAAGTTGAATTAGGCAAATTCCATACTCAAGACCCAATTAAAGTATATGCATGAATTCTATGTCGAAAATTATATGTCGAAAAGTACAGTACATTCATTCTCTTATGGTCACTCCAATACCAAAACTCAATCAATTTTTATTTTAACTAAATCTGTTTTGACAATGGACAATTTTAGCAGTTAGATTATTAAGAGACTTTTTCTTTGACAAATTCAGCAGTATTTGGAGTGTATTTTACTTTACTCTTACTATCATATATTGTTTTGCATACTATATTCATATAAATGAGTAACGAATATAAAAGAAAACAAAAAAAAAGTTTTGGAAAAAATATTACTTTCCCATACTATGCACGTAGCTCAATTCATAACATAAATTCATATAAATGAAATGTTTCTATGGTATGCCCACACATGGAAAATAATTAAAACAGAAATTCATAACAGGGGATAGTAAACCAAATATGGCCCATTTGTGCACTCACTTTTGAGTTAAGTGGAGCAAATCAATAGCGTAGATCTAGCTTCAGACACGTATAAGCACTTTTCCAAAATTATATCTCATACTAAATTAAATCTCAAACCCATAAAAAACACCATTGAAAGCAATATAAACTTTTCCCACTCCTCCTAAATCAACCATCACTGTTGAGTTACACTGTTGCGTCAAAAGTTGCCACCTCTTGAGATTGTTCTCTTATTTTTATAGACATGTATTGTTAAAAAAAATTGAGAATCAATTAATAAGTGGAATATATAAGTTGAAACATCATAATACAAATGGAAATGTATCCATTTTCCACCTATCGTCTTCAAAATAATTATAAGTGAAAATTTCAAGAAAGCATTTTGTTGAAAATCTAGGAATGATTTCTGACTTTAAAACTAATCAACACAAACTAAGTGTGTCAACATTTTATTGGCCTTTCTCTATTGATAGCCTCTTGGAATTGTATCAATATCATCTAATCAAACTGTGAGGTAACATATATCAGTAAGTAATTTCCAACGTCACTAACATACTACACGCACCGCATCCGTATTAACATATGGAAGTTGTCCGTTGAGGTCGCGCAGAAAGAAGCGAAGTTCATCTCTTGGAGATTAACACTGAAACTGCATATATGAATGAAAACACAATAGTAAGGAATGAATAATCAAAAATCCATAATCATACCCCCTAAAAAACATAATCCCCACAAATGCAAGATAACACATATTTTCTAATACTATATACAAATTTTCTATACGAAAAAATATTCTAATAGCATGTGGGAATTTTCTCAAACATGATGGGTGCATATTCCCTCTCAATTTCCAAAGCAAATATAGGGCAAGATCAACAACTTCCACATTACAATTCCATACCATGGCTATGGGAGATGACTTGACGTAAGTCTCTGCTCGTTTTATTATTCTTGATTCCGTGGAGGCCATGCAATGTGAGGATGTGCTTTCAGTGTAAGATTTAGGATGGGAAAATTCTTGTCTGATTAAAGAGACTAATGTTAGTTCATGGTCAAGAAGCTAAAATATAAATCTGAAAAAAAAATAATGGGAAAACCTAACTATAAATCTGTAAAAAAAGCTAAACTAAATGAACACAAACTGTAATTAAAATGATAGAAATCTAAACTAAAACTGAGATTTGAAAATTCCTATGGTGTATATCCATTGCAGGTTCAATATACCTATTGCAAGCTCTTATATACCTCTTGCAAGCTCCATATACCTGTTGCAAAACCTCAAATCAACTATGTTAAAAAAAATCAAAATACCTCTTGCAAGCTATATATACCTGTTGCAAAATAACCCAAATCAAAATTTCACAAAACTAAAAAATCAACTACATTAACTTAAAAAACCCAATTGCAATTTCAAAAAAAAATAATAAATCAACTATGTTTATAACTAAAAAAACTAAATCAGAATTTTAAAAACCAAAAATCAACCATATATGTGATTTCTTGTGTGTGTGCGTGTGTAAGAGGGTGAGAGAGAGAGAGAGAGAGAGAGAGAGAGAAAGACGCGTAGGTTGATGGAGATGATGAAGAAAGGTAGGTTCATGAATTTGCACATGTGAGTGTGTGAGTGTGTGCGTGTGAGTGTCTATGAGAGATTACCTTAGGGAGGCAAGCTTGGATGCAGGGGGCGGTAATGAATCCCAAGGAAGGCAACTTGAGGAGGGTTTTCGTTGGGAGAGAGCCAAAACCTGTCAGGGGGGAGAATGAGAGAATCAGGGTAGGGTTTGTGTGAGTGGGAGAGAAGTAGACTCCCATTGTCATTTTTACCAAAATACCCCCAATTTTGAATTAAATTGTAAGTATGGAAACTAACAAAAGAGGGGGAACAAAAAATTTAAAGGGTAAAAAGGTTATTATAGGATATAAGTTAATCTCAGCCCTCCATTTCCAGCCTTGTTGGCTTCGATCTGAACCGTGAATTATCTTCCCATCTTATGAATAGTGAAAACACCATTGTAACTTATTATATATATATATATATATATATATATATATATATATATATATATATATATATATATATATATATATATATATATATTGTGTGTGTGTGTATGATATATATCTATTGTGTGGACATACCCATCTAGTGCTATCATGGGAAGTTGCATGATGTAGGTGAGGCTCCTGGCTTGAGAAGTAGGTTCCATATAGTCCCCAGGTCCTAGCGTTCATTTATTTATTGTGTGGCATTTATCAGGTGTAAGACGTATTGGGTATGATTCATCTTATTTTCGGTGAGAAACTATGACTGCTTCCCCTATGATTATGATTATGATTTGATTTATACTAAGTCGATGTGAGAGTACGACCACTGGTAACCCAGGATGGTATGTGAGTAACTGCTTGGAAGATGATAGCATTGTTGAGACTGCATCCATTGAGTTAAAGCTGTGAGGGATGGTTAGTATACATATATTACGTATGTTATGTATATGTACTTAGTAGCGATGATTTATCTCTTATAATAGTGAGACTAATATTATACAGACTTGAAGATAATGTGTGATATGTTATGAAAATAACTAGTGGAAGTTGTTAAGTAATGAATTGTTATATAATCATTTAGGATGAGAACTAAATGATTATGTTTTGGGTAAACTAGATACGCTAGTGGGGTAATTGTATAGACTTGAGGTTGAGTTATCCCTAAACTAGTCAGGTAGCTTGATTAAGATTAAAATGCATACATTTAGGTGTGCACTAGAGTTGAGGGGTAAGTTTGAGTCACAAGAGAGTGAGGCGCCATTTGATATTATGAAATTGTTCATTCATAATTATTATGAATTTTAATTCACTTGCTAAACTATTTTCAAACCTTGGTCTCTGACCCATTTATATCCCCTCTCTTGCTTTTATTAATTATTTATAATAGGTGTCCCACCGCAAGGATGCCAATGTTGAGTCTTCCATTCCTGTGTATATGGAGTTGTAGCATGTGCGGACCATTTCAGGACTTTTGTTGTAGTCGCTTCTCATTTTTGGATATCTAGTCAAGGATACATAATTGTAATTCGGGTGTTTACCCAAGGGTTATAGTGTTGTATATCTTATACATATTAGAGATTTGTTACATTATATAGTCTGTAGCCCGATAGCTTATTCGGGTATATTCTTTTTTTGTGCAGGTTGTATATATATGATCACTTTATATTGTTGTATATGGTTTGAATGTTCTATATTTTTTGAAAAAAAATTTTGGCATCAATTTATTATGATATTGGGTGGTTAGTTACTTTTAGTCTTTTTGACAGTTGATGCTGAGAATGATCCACTTGAGATTCCTGTTTTATCTTTGTATAGGGCTGGCCACCCGTTATTATTAAAAGCGGGGTGTCACAATACCCCTGACAATCACTATACACTCCACTCAAAAGGATCAGAAGTAAGTAGTATCAGTTATTTTTAGGAGTTAAAAATAGATTATATGTTCACTAATTTGAGTTATCTTTTTTTTTTTTGCATTGCTGTTTTATTATTTTTTTTGTAGTTCAAGTTAAAATTGGAACAACAGGATCAACTTGCAAGGCTCTGATCGATCTAAAATTCCACTGGATTAGAGTTCTATTAGCGGTGCTTTGGTTTTCAGTTGTGGTGCTAAGTTTGTTCCCGTACTTCAGTACTTGTCATCTAGTTAACTATTGTTTGTTTCAATTTCTTTGATGCAAAACATGCTTTAGTGTTTATGTTTTGTTTGAATTTCTTTAATTCGAAACATGCCTTAGTGTATATGTTTTTTAGATATATTCTCTGGACTCCAGACTCAAAATATTCCTATTTGTGCACACGCGGATCCACTTATTATTTTAGTTCTCTGGTTTTAGGTTTAAAGTTATTGGATATTTGTGTTTTACTAGTACTGCTACTCTGTTTGGACTAAGCTGCACTAACTTTTCTAAATTTTTTTCTTGTCCAATAGAGTAAGTTAAAAAAAATGCCTTTTGAGAATATGGTCGATATATTTAAAGAGATGAGTTATGATGTCCACTATCTCTTCAATTTAAACTTTCTAATAAATTTTATTCAAGTCCATATAGTTTACATTACATTCCATGTATATTGTGTGTATCGAAAACAAGTTTCTAGGGGTAAGAGATTGAGATGACCTATATACAAGGAGAATGAGGGTGTAAGAATATCATGTGAAGTCTCTAACTCACATGCAGTGGAAGAAAATTATGCGGATGAATTTTCCAACATTAATTTTGTTCATAAGGGCAAAAAAAAGAAGTGGGTGGAATCGAAATTGAACATAATTACAGCTGGGATAAAAGATCATAAAGAGATAGAATTCAATGAGTTCGGGCAACCAATTGGTCTTGATTCCATGCATATTAGTTCTATGATTGGGATTTTAGCACGAGAATGCTAACCAATAACACATAAAAGTTAGGATAAGGTGGCAAGTGACATCAAGGATCAAATATGGGAGTTTGTTGCTGTGAGCATTTTATTTCTCTACTCTTTGCGAGTTTTTAAAGAGACTGCATTTGTTGATAGAACTTGGATTTTATAATTCGTTTTTCCTTGATAGATTTTTTTAACATTTGAATGAGATGAATTTGTTAACAATCAACCCTTGGTAATTATTTGAATGGGTTTTTGTAGGGTATTTAACTTTCAGCATTTGGATGATAATTCGAAACTTATTTTACTTTGTTATGGAGAGAAACAACCATCGAAAACTTTATCATTTCTTTGAATGTCATGTTAGTATTTTATAATTAGTTTATAAATAAATTTTCCCTATTGTTTAATATTTTAAAAGTAACTTTATACATATTATATTGTAACTAATATAGAGAACTTGTTATGTATGATGCAGTAAATATATAATCCTGAAGAATGCCTAAAGTCCATTGTTTTGGGTCAAAAGGGCAAAGCTTGGAAAGATTATAAGTCAAAATTATCAACATGGATACGAGAAGAAGCTAAAGGATCAAATTCCACTCACCATTTTACATTCCTTAAGACCCCTGGAATGAAGTCAAATGAATGGAATGATTTTTTTTTTTAAATATCGTTTATCACATGAATTTGATGTAAGTGAGTTTGATTATTTATTTTTGTATAATTATCAATAGACTAAAGTCCACTTTTATTATTCTCATATTTTTTGCAATTATATACGTCTTTTCATATTTTAGTTGGAAACAAGTGAAAAGAATAAGGAGGCTAGAGTAAAGCAACTCCATCCACACATAACTAGTCGTAGAGGCTATGCAAGACTTAAGGAAAACATGTTACATTTCCCATTTTAAAGCTTTGTACTTCATAAATAACTTATATTATTTGGTAATTCTATGTATTAATATTTTGTAGAAAGCAGAAGACCCAAATAAAACTATACATCGTGTTGATGTTTGGATAAGGGGTCATAGGAGAAAAAATGAAGATCCAGTTAATCAAGTTGTTGGTGAAGCAATAATAAAGATTTAAACACTTACACAAAACTTTATATTTTTTAAGTTAAAATGTATTTATTATATTTTTTTTAATAAGTTGAATTTGTATATTTAATCTAGGAAAAGTTGAAAAATAAATTCCATCTCATGATGCAACATCGTTGAGAGATGATGCGGTAGCAGAGGTTCTTGGTCCTAAACATTTGGGTCATGTCTGAGGTCTTGGGTTTGGGGTGACGCCTACGAAGGTAGATGCATCATTGCATAGAATGCAAGTGAAAATCAAATTCATCAACTTTTGGAATGGAATGTTAACATATAAAGTCGAATGACACAAGGAAATTAATCAAATGTGGTATTTTTTTTAAAATTAAACACGATTCAGTAAGTATTGTTTTTCCCTTATTTGTTTTTATCTTCTCCTCTTTCTTTTCTCTATCGGGTCAACATGAGGGTGGTGGGGACGCCGTGAATAATTATGCACATACTCCATCGGCTATTGTTAATGAATTATATAAGTGTAAATTGCATTACTAGTTGATTAATAATTATTTTTAAATGTTTTCTTTGTACTATTTTCTAGTGCAATCAAGACAGTGCATCTGCATAAATTGCTCCACAAAGTAATTCTACTTGCAAATTGTAACTGTTGATACCAAAATTAATATACTGATATGGACGAATCATAAGAAGACACGTGTCAATCTACATGGCACAATAGCCATAAGGAAGTCTACTTCTCCGACCAAGTCCTACACACTCCGAGCAACAAGTATACACTGAGGAACACCAACACTCCGAGGAACTCATGAGCGACGAACAACTAAGGCGGTCCGAGCTGCATCTCGGCCACAGCATTAATTGCCAGATAATCAACAGTTCAACTATTCATTGAATGCTTGTCATACAGACGTCTACTCTTAAAGGGCATTAATTGTTTACCCTTTCACATGTACATCCTAAGGGCTATAAATACATTGTATCACCCTCATTCAAAGGGGCCGAATTTTCTTGATAGGTCTACATATCGAGAATTCTAAAAACACTTGGCAATAACAGAAATAGTGGATGTAGGCCATTATTATAAGGCTGAACCACTTTAGAATTCTCTGTCTCATTTATATTTATCTATGATTAAATAATTAGAAGCAATCAAATTTTTTACATCAACAGATTGGCGCCGTCTGTGGGAAACGACTGATTGTTATCGTTTTTCATTAAAAATCATTCATCATCAATGGTAGATAATCCGGAATCCAGTAATCGAAATGCTGGAAATGCTGGAAATCCTCCAAATCCCTCTGCACCTCCAGATCTGGCTGGAATTATGACGAATCTGGATCAAGGACAAACCGCCATGCAAGAAACTATGAGGCAACTCATTCAAACCCTTCATGGCGGAGTACCTACGCACTTAGGGCAGAGAAGTGGTCAGAGGCAATCGCGATCCAGACGTACTGAGTCATATCGTAATGAGGAATCTGATGATTTTTCTTATCAACCTGGACGAACTTCATCGATACGGGCTACGAATACTGAGCAACGTATCACTCTCTCTTCGAAGAGGACTAGTGCCTTGGAAAGACTGAGCAGGATGTCTCCTTTCAGTCGTTTAGGCCCTAGGAGGAATAGGAGTCCACCTAATACCATGTCGAGGAGTTTTCGACAACCATCAGATCTAAGAGAAGGATCAGCGCAATCACGACCAGTTGCTCGTCAAGATAGATCTCATGAGGCTACGTTAGAGCAATCAATTGTTCGAACTAAGAGGCCCGAGGAAGGAAATGATGCATGGAAAGTTTCCATTCAGTGATTAGAGGATAGATTGGGAGAAATGGCTAAGGCGAGGAACCTCCTACAACGAACTTTTGTTCAAGGGACACCTTTTGTACAGGCTATTGTGGATTTTCCTACACCATCGAAATTTAAAGCACCCGTGGTGACCCCCAAATATGATGGAAAGACAGATCATGTTGTTCATATAGATCAATATCAAACTGCTGTCGACATCTATGCTGTCCCTGACGAGATGAGATGCAGAGCATTCTCGGGAACTCTTACTAGATCTGCCCAGATATGGTACAATAATCTTCCCCGGGGTAAGATTTCAACTTTCTTTCAGTTGGCCGAGTTATTCATTAGTAATTTCTGCTTTGGAGCAAAGCCAGTAAAATGAGTAGCACACTTGTTAAGTGTTAGACAAAAATATGGTGAGAGTACTGGAGATTACATAACTCGTTTTAATAACGAGAAGCTGGAAGTCATAGATTATGAAGAAAAGACAGCAATCACCGCCCTGATGAGTGGGTTGTTGCCTAACAAGTTGTATTACACTTTGGCCAAAGATCCATCCATAACTATGTCAGAGTTGATGGCAAAAGCGGCCAAAATCATGAATGTCGAGGAGGCTATGGCTGCGAAGAAGAATATGGATAAAGAAACCAAGGTGGAAGTCGACAAAACTAAGAAGAAAGAGCATAAGGGCAATGGCGGTGACAAGCATTCCAAGAATAATAAGTCGTCATGGGAAGTCCTGAAGAAATTCGATAATTATACTCCTTTGAAAATGGGTATTAATCATGTCTTGGAAGAAATCAAGAATAACAAGGAAATATAGTGGCCAAAGAAACTGAGGTCAGATCCTGATACGAGGAATAGGGAGAAATATTGCGAGTTCCATAAGGATCATGGCCATATGACCAAAAATTGCATAGCTCTTCAGAACGAGATTGAAACACTCATCCGAAGAGGGAAACTAGCAAAGTATGTTGATCGGGGAGGTGAAAGAAGAAATAATGACCGAACTAGAGAGAGGTCTATATCTCCTCGTCGAGCAGAGGAAAAGAAGAAGAGGGATCATGAAGATGATACAGAGGATGACCCCAATCTTCCCAAAAGGCCAAGGCAACCAGAACGTGAGGTATTTTCAATACGTTTTGGCACATTTGATTGTAATGTTATTACAGGTGGAGATGCAGGAGGAGGAGATCTCACTGCAGAAAGAAAAGCTTACCTCGATGAGGCTCAGGCTTGCTCATACATTCAACGAATAAACTTGGCTGAGGAGGATCGCCCGAGGAAAGTAAACAAAGAGAAGATGGTCATTGGTTTTTCAAAAAACGACCTTGCAGGTGTTCTTTACCCTCACGACGACCCTTTGGTGATCAAAATGAGGATGAAAGAAGTAATGATTTCAAGGGTTCTGGTAGATAATGGTAGTTCGACAGACATCATGTTCTATTCATGCTTTGATAGCTTGAATTTAAAGTTATCTCAATTAGAGCCTTATCACAGACCTCTCCTGGGTTTTGCTGGCGAGAAAGTTTTTCCACTTGGGATGATCAAGTTGGATATATTCATTGGAACTTGGCCTGCTTGTCGAACAGAAAGAATACTCTTCTTTGTGATGGATAAGAATGTGCAATCAGCTTACAACATCATCATGGGAAGAGTTGGTTTGAAGAAGTTCCAAGCAGTACCATCTACAGTACATCAGTGCTTAAAATTCCCAATAAATTTTGGAGTAGGAGTTGTGAAGGGTGATCAAAAAGTAGCTCGGGAATGCTATTATTCATCTGCCGAGCAAGAAGAGCTTGAAGAGTTGAGGAAAAAGACTACTACCTACCAGGTGGATGAAGGTACAGAATTTGAAACACTGGATCCCAGAGATGAATCCCAGCTTGTAAAAGGACAGGTGGTAGAATCTAAAGAAAATGTTATTCTGGACGACGAGCATCCTGAACGAACAACTCAGATAGGTTCGTCGTTAGATGCGTCAATAAAATAGGAGTTGATAACTTTCTTGAGAAACAGAAAGAAAATTTTTGCATGGAGTCATGAAGACATGCGAGGAATAGATCCAAACTTCTTATGTCATGAGCTCAATGCGAATAAGGAGATCAAGCCTGTAAAGCAGAGAAGAAGAGTATTTAGTCCCGAAAAGAATCAAGCTATACAAGAGGAGGTCGAGAAGCTCCAGAAAGCTCGATTTATTGAAGATGTGAAATATCCTGACTGGTTAGCAAATGTGGTAATGGTAAAGAAGAAGAACAATAAATGGAGAATGTGTGTTGATTTCACTGATCTCAACGAGGCATGCCCAAAAGATCACTTTCCATTACCCAGAATTGACCAGCTTGTAGATGCAACCTCGGGGCACGAACTACTCAGCTTTATGGACGCTTACTCTGGCTATAACTAGATCAAAATGAAACCTGAGGATAGGGAAAGTACTTCTTTTATTACCCCAAGGGGAACTTATTGTTATAATGTTATGCCTTTTGGTTTGAAAAATGCAGGTGCAACATACCAGCGGCTGATGAACAAGGTTTTTGCCGAACAAATCAGTTGCAACATGGAAGTCTATGTCGACGATATGCTGACAAAGAGCAAGAGAGTTGCTGATCATCTAGTTGACTTAGGTCAGACCTTTGATCAACTGGATAAATACCAAATGAAGCTCAACCCGACGAAGTGCACCTTTGGAGTACGAGAAGGAATGTTCCTCGGATACATCGTCAACCAGCGAGGCATTGAGGCGAATCTAGAAAAGATCAAAGCTCTTTTAGGGTTGCGATCTCCAACGACGAAGAAAGAAGTGCAGAGTCTTACAGGATGAGTTGCAGCACTCAACAGATTTGTATCCCGAGCAACTGACAGATGCCTTCCATTCTTCAAAACACTGCGAAAAACTTTCGAGTGGAATGATGAATGTGAGAAAGCCTTTCAAGACTTGAAGAAGTATTTGGGAGCACCTCCACTGTTGTCCAGGCCAATAATAGGAGAAAAATTGTACTTGTATCTGGCAGTATCAGAGAATGCGATCAGCTCGGCATTGATCAGAATGGAGAATGGAGTCCAGAAGACAATTTATTACACAAGTAAGGCTTTCTGAGGTGCAGAGATCAGGTACCCAAAGTTGGGAAAATTGGCATTGGCATTAATTGAAGCAAGTAAAAGAATGAGGTCGTATTTCCAGGCCCATACCATCATCGTGTATACCAATATGCCATTGAGACAAGCCCTTTATAAGCCAGAAAAATCAGGGAGACTGATGTACTGGGCAATAGAAATCGGTGAATATGATATTGTATATGAACCCAGATCATCATTAAAAGGGCAAGCTGTAGCAGACTTTATAGAAGAGTTTACATACCCTGATACCCCCGAGGAACAAAAGTTGCTCGCTGATCGACCTGTGGATGTTACAGGATCAACAGACATAAGCTCAGACCAACTCCGGTTGGTAAAAGGGCTTGTGGATGTAGAAGGATCATCAAATTCGAGCTCAGACCAACTCCGGTTGGTAAAAGAGCGAGAAGAGATGGTCGACGAGGAGCGAGAAATACCCGGGGAGGAAGAAAGGAAATAGCAGATATTTCACCGAGGAACTCTGTCAGATAAGAAATTTGAAGACAAGTTACCTACATGGAGATTATATGTAGATGGGTCATCTTGCACAACAGGATGTGGAACGGGGATTGTTTTGAATACCCCATACGAGATTGACATGGATTATGCCCTACGATTCCAATTCAAAGCTTCCAATAATGAGGATGAGTATGAGGCCATGATAGCAGGTCTTAATTTAACAAAAAGTATGGAAGCACGACAAGTGATGCTATTCAGTGATTCTCAATTAATTGTGAATCAGATGATGGGAACATATGCAGTTAAAGGAGAGTTAATGGTTAAGTATCATGCAAAGGTAATAAAGTTAGTGGCGGAATTTAATTCCATTCAATTGATGAGAATACCAAGAATAGAGAATGCACGAGCAGACGCACTGGCCCGACTAGCATCAGCTACTCGTACCGAGCTGCGAAGAACGATACCAATTGAAGTATTAGAAAGTCGGAGCATAGATGAAGACCTGATGGTGAATATTATTACCCTTGATTTAGGACCATCTTAGATGGATCCCATCAGGGCATACATTGAGGAGGGAGGATTACCGGATGATAAGCTCGCTGCCAAGAAATTGAAGTATAAAGTTGCTCGGTATGTACTAACTAATGGTGTTTTGTATAGAAGAGGAATTATGGCAGGTTTGGAAAGATGTGTACATCCCTCCGAGGTGAAAGAATTGATTGAAGAGATTCATGAAGGGTCCTGTGGAGCACATGTGGCAGGTCGGACACTTTTGCAAAGGGTGATGACGCAGGGATACTACTGGCCGACGATGAGGGATGATTGTATAGCCTATGCTAAGAGATGTGATAAATGCCAACGTTTCTCCTCAATCCGAAGAACTCCAAAAGCATTGTTGACACCCATAACTTCCCCTTGTCCATTTGCCATGTGGGGAATTTATTTGGTTGGACCACTGCCAATGACTCGAGGAAGATTCAAGTACCTCGTCGTCGTAGTGGATTATTTTACTAAGTGGGTAGAAGCTGAGCCTCTGATTGATATGACATACGAGAAGGTGTACCAATTCGTTTGGAAGAACATCATCTGTCGATATGGTCTCCCTCATGCCTTCATCACAGACCATGGAACACAATTTGATAACGAGGAGTTTGCCGCCTATTGTCATCAGTCGAACATTTTGAAGGTTCATTCATCACCAGGACATCCTCAAAGCAATGGACAGACTGAAGTGACAAACAGAACATTACTGAATGGTTTGAAGAAGAGGCTAAGTGAGGCTAAAGCTAATTGGATTAATGAGCTACAGTCAATATTATGGGCTTACCGAACAACTCCCCGAGCTGCAACTGGAGAATCACCATATATGCTAGCGTTTGGAAGTGAGGTTGTAATACCTGTCGAGTTGGGTCTTCCAACACACAGAGTACTGAATTTCAATTCTCCAGTCAGTGACTTAATGAGAAGATTAGATTTGTACATGCTCGAGGAGGTTAGATAAGAGGCAGCCATTAGGAATGCTGCTTACCAACAACGAACAACTCTATTCTACAACAAGAGGGTGAAAAAAATGCGACTTAAAAGAAGGAGATTACGTGCTAAAGAAGGTCATTTAGAAACACAGTAAATTAGAAGCAAACTGGCATGGGCCTTACCGAGTTACAGAAGTTGTTCGACCAGGAACTTACCGAATAGCAACTCTAGAAAGAGAGGAATTTAAGAATGCATGGAATGCTGAACACCTTTGCAAGTATTATCAATGATGTAAAATGTAAAGCAGTTCCATCCATATGAATAAAATGATGATATTTCGACATCGTCTCTCCTTTTACTGAAAGTTTTTCGGGGAATACTAGTGTGCAACACTATGCTGCTCAGCAGTAAAAGAAATATAATAGTTCAAACCCAGACCAACTCCGATTGGTAAAAGGGCGAGAATAAACTATAATCCTTTGGTTAGGAGGCGTACACTAGCTCAGACCAACTACGGTTGGTAAAAGAGTTTGTGGACATGATAGTTCGAACTCAGACCAACTCCTGTTGGTAAAAGAGAGAGAACACAATATACTCCTTTGGTTAGGAGGCGTACACTAGCTCAGACCAACTCCAGTTGGTAAAAGAGTTTGTGGACACGATAGTTCGAACTCAGACCAACTCCGGTTGGTAAAAGAGCGAGAACACGATAGTTCGAACTCAGACCAACTCCGGTTGGTAAAAGAGCGAGAACAAACCATACTCCTTTGGTTAGGAGGCTGACACTGGCTCAGACCAATTTTGGTAAAAGGACAAGTGTACATGATAGTTCGAACTCAGACTAACTCCAGTTGGTAAAAGAGCGAGAACAACAATGCCAATCTCGGTTGGTTAAGAAACAAGATAAGCTCTCAAATGCCAACTTATGTTGGTAGGGAGGTAAGATTATTACAAAAAATACAATAGTTCCTCGAAGAACAAAATATTCCAAACTGAACCAAGTATGGTTAGTCGGGGATAAAAACCCACTAACTGTAGTTGGTCGACGAGAAGAATTTATCGACCTTGGTTGGTCGGATACATTTAAAAAAAAAAAAAAAGACAGAAATTTACCAAGTATGGTTAGTCAGGGATAAATTCTCACTAACTATAGTTGGTCGACAAGCATAATTTAACAACCTTGGTTGGTTGGAAAAATTTTAAACATTTTTATACTCATTACTTTATTATTAAGTGATCGAGCAACATTTCTGATACTTGTAACTTTTTTATTACTAAGTTGGTCGATGAACCACACAATATTGTTATACAAGCACAAATATAAAGTGTTTGAGAAGTACAATACAATAGCAATACAGATTTGCAAACAAAAATGAAAGTCTTTCATTAAATTCCAAATAAATTATACAAAGTTATTACATTGATAATAAATTGTGTACTAACTATTACATCAGAATTTCCTATTCTACTAGTTTTTTCCCTTCAGCTTTTGAAATAGGCTCCTCGCCAGCTGGAGGATCTTCCAGGCAAAGGGGAGAATTAATGAAATTCGCATCCTTCAGCATTCTAACATTCATCACAGAAGGACGGTCTAAAAGATGCTCGGGACGAGATACCTCGATCTGAGAATGAAGATTGTAGTCACCAAGGTATTTTGCAATTAAGCTCCGAGGAATGGCACGAGCTGGGATCCATTCCATGTCCAAGTTATACGGTGGCACAGTCAAGTCAAGTACCCCAGGATCATAATAGTCCCACAGGTAGTGTCCTTGTTCGAGCTTCAGCACACCCAAGGCATTCAGCCAACCTTGCTTGTACCCCTCATTATTGGAATTCTGGATACGATCATCCAAATGGAATAATGCTTCGTTGTATCCAGCCATCCAGAATTCCCTGGGCTATTTCTGAAATTGAAATGTCAACCTTGCAATCTGCTCGTGAAGACTCTGGATGAAAAGTTCATTAGTCTCCAATATTGATTTCTTTGAAGAGAGTTGCTGCTCCAGTTCTTTAACCTTCTTGGACAGCTCAGATAAGGCTTGGTTCTTAGCCATTAATTAGAATGCTTGGTTTTCCAACGCAGATTGAGTACGAGCTTCTTCAACAGTGCGACGAAGACTTCTTGGTCGTCCCCGAGCAGGTTAAGTACTTTGTTCCTCGTCAACATTCTGAGCAACTCTTCCTCGTCCACGAGAACCTCTTCCTCGTCCCCGAGTAGCAGTAGAAGGCCCAGCTCTTCTCAAAGTCTCTAATTCATCTCGCAACTTGGCATTTTCCACTTCTAAAAACGAGAATCCCTCATCGGTGACAGGTACTAAAGCAGAGGAAGATGAAGCATTAGACCTCAACTGAGCTAATTCTTTCTGAAGATTATTATTCTCTTATTCCAGTATCTCAGCTATTTGCCGATGTGCCTCAACCTCTGTCTTCAACGTTCTCTCTCTCACTTCATAGCCAACAAGCATCTTGTCATAGCCTTTCTCAGCACTAAGTTGTTTGATTTTCTTCTCATAATCTTCGTGCAAAAGCGCTGAAGACTTTTTATATTGCTGCTGAAGTTCATCGAGAGTACCTTGTAAGTCTTCAATCATTTCGTAATAAGCCACATTGTTGGCTACAGCACGATCAAGAAGACATTTCAAGTACTGATATGCCTCCACTGCTTGGTCGGAAGCATCTCGACCAAGAATATCGACAATTTGGGATTTGTCTAAGTCAGTGTAGCCAGCTTTAAAATATGCATTACATTGATGAAGCAAAGTTGTGTCATGGGCAGACAGCAATTCCATCCTGGCTATAAACTAGCAGAGAAAGAAAAAGTAATCATTAAAAAGAAGATCAAGACAGAGTACAGAAGAGAAAAGAGACAATCATATGGAAGAAAAGAACTCAAATTTTATTAGATCATAGTGCAGAGTTACAAAGATCTTGGTTACACTTGAAAAAGAAGAAAATTAAAAAGAGAATACCGAACAACGTCACACCTTTTCCTTGTCTCCCAAGACTTTCTCGGGAGGCTGGGATGAGGAGCTCGGTTGCTCGGTGGGAATAACGGCTGGAGCTGGAAGTTGATCAAGAGGAACAGACAGGGATGAAAGTTCCTCGTCAGCAGGCTGGGTAAGGATGGGATCACCCACTACTATTGAAGATTCTTCTGAGGCAGCTTCGTCCTCTTCTTCATCTTCGATAGCTGGAGGAGGGACAGGGAGATGTTGTTGAAACAGCTTTGAGTCCGCATTAACTTTCAATTCTTGAAGGGCAGTAACCCAACCATCTCGGAAGTATTTCAAACTTCCATACTGCACCTGAGTTATCATAGCTGCTACCCCCCTGTCCCATCCTTTATCCCAACCGGTGCGGAAAGATTTTTTCACCACCAGCTTTCTTTTCATTTTCTCCGAGGAGAGCTTCTCGGACAGAAGATCCTCGGTGGCCTTCAACTTAGCTTCCACCTCTTCCTTCTGATGGTTCACTTCTCGCAGAAGGGACAACTCTTCTTCTGCCATTCTCATCTTGTCTTCAAGCTCTCCAAAATTCTTGAGCTTCTCGTCACATTTCTTCTTTTCTCCCTCCAAGTCTTTCACTTTATTTTTCAGCTGCACCTTCTCTACCTCAATTGCAGCCAATTTCTTCTCCCATTCAGCTTTATCCTCGTCATATTTTTTACGGGAATCCATCAAAGATTTTGTTAAACCCAACAAAGCATCCTCTACTCCAGACGAGGAGCAAGAAGCCTTGATCACTTCATCTTTCTTCACAATGGTGTTGAAGAAGCTCACCAGCTAAAAAAAGGAGATAATGATAATTCAGTACAGAGATATACGTATTGATGGAAGGAAAGAAAATTCAAAGTATGAGAAACTTACTGAAGCAAGGTGACGAGTAGCCAAAGATGTAAGCACATCCCTAGACATACTCTCCTCAATTCCTTGAACCTCAGGAATGGTCCAAGTCTTTACCGAGCTCATCGCAGAACTCGGGGGAATGATAGTTGGAACACCAACACCACTAGCTTAGAGCTGAGGAATGGTTTCAGCCAAATTGACCGAGGAGGATTTCTTCAGTCTCCTCGGTGGCATTTCAGCAGTTTCAACCAAAGAACTTTTGGTGGGGGAGATGGTTATCACTTCCACAGAAGCACTTTTCTTGCTCGGAGTCACTGGGGGCTTCTCGGCAGCCTTCTGAGGAGCAACAGAAGGGGCAGCATCTATTTTCTTTGTCCCCTTTGGGACGTCAGCCTTGTTTCTTTTACCCTCTCCAGAAGAGGTAGTCTCCTCAAAGAGAGCAGGAACTCTTCTCTTGCCCATTTTCTGACTCAAAGGAATATGAGAGTCTGGTGAAGAATCCTCAAGAGCTGGTACTGGCTCACTAGTGCTGATCACAGGGCGAGTAGTGAAATAAGTTGTATAGCTCCTATATTGCAACAAATATGAAGCAGATCTGATGTGCTCGTCTGCAACTCTTTAATGAAAATTCCAGATAAGTTTCAAATGTTTGATGTTAACGTCAGCTTCTTTTGGAGTTTTTCTCTTACTGTCAACTGCAAACAAATACATAGTGAAATATCAATCACACATTTTATCAAACATAGTGAAATCATAACTTCAGAAATAAAATAAAATGAAAATAACCTATCCCATTGCCATATGGGGGGCATCTGGGACATTCATATGTTTCCTCTCCGATCAATGGAGCATGTTGCCAATTTTTGATAACTACCCCATTCTCAAAATAATCCCTATTGGCATCAGGGAGGTTGACTACTAAAGCCCTATTCAAAAATCTAGTTTTTAAATAAAAAATATTGTCTAGAATAGCCCATCTATAACAGTACATAATCTCAGGAATTCCTATACGAGTTCCATGAGTTTTATTTAACCTATACACCCCATTAACTATTCTCCATGTGTTTGGGGCTATTTTTACAGGAACAACACCGAAATAATGGCAAAATTCTAGGCACAAAGGGTTTGGTGGAAAAGAAAATCCACATTCAGCAATAAAGAGGCTGGGGAACCAATGTCCCTCAGCCAAACGAAAGTAATCTGAAGGCTCAGAAAGATCCTCCAGAGTTACCCAGGATGGAATAGAAAAATCAGAGCGGAATTTTTCAAGAGATTCAATAACATAAACCATGGTGAATAACGGAAATGAAGAAGAAGGAAGAAGATCTTACAGGAAAAAGGAGATCTATTGACAACGAACGAAGAAAGGGATGAACGCACAAGAGAGAGAAAAGCTATGGAAAACTCGAAAGCAGAAATTGGAAAAGGTAGAAGATGGTGGTTTTGCCTATGAAGCTTAAATACTTTGCCTTGGGAAATGACGAAAGAAATGATTACAAAAAAGAAACTATTACGCTACCGGCGGCTAAAAGGACAAAAAATGCGCGAAGATCGAAGCATTTATAAAAATTCAAAAAGGCGGATTATATGAATTTGGAAATGCTCCTAAAAACCAGGAAGGTCATTTAATATTGCCATATACCGAGAAAGAATGTTCCATACTCCTCAAAATTCGAAATATGAAACATTGGGGGCTTCTGTTGATACCAAAATTAATATACTGATATGGACGAATCATAAAAAGACACATGGCAATCTACATGGCACAATAGCCACGAGGAAGTCTACTTCTCCGACCAAGTCTTACACACTCCGAGAAACAAGTATACACCGAGGAACACCAACACTCCGAGGAACTCATGAGCGACGAGCAACTAAGGCGGTCCGAGCTGCATCTCGGCCACAGCATTAATTGCCAGATAATCAACAGTTCAACTATTCATTGAATGCTTGTCATACAGACGTATACTCTTAAAGGGCATTAATTGTTTACCCTTTCACATGTACAGGCTAAGGGCTATAAATACATTGTATCACCCTCATTCAAAGGGGCCGGATTTTCTTGATAGATCTACATATCTAGAATTCCAAAAACACTTGGCAATAACAGAAACAGTGGACGTAGGATATTCTTATAAGGCTGAACCACTTTAGAATTCTTTGTCTCATTTATATTTATCTGTGATTAAATAATTAGAAGCAATCTAATTTTTTACATCAACAGTTACATTGGTTGGGGACTGGTGAAAGTGGCGTGTGCGATATTGATTCAAATAGATTCATAATCTCCAATTCAGATTTATTTAATTGGATATCCAAATTTGCTCAAACCAAATATCAATTAAATCAGCCCCTAAACATGCAACTACGTGACAAAATAAATCAAGTAAGCATGCGACACAATAATTTTAGGAAAAACCTCTTTCGGGTAAAAACCTTTATTTCTAGAACTTTGATAAGTTTTCAAAAACTTAATAATCGCCCATAAGTGTAATGCACGGTGCCTTCGGCAAACCTTCAATGTAACGGTCGAGAAATCTACAGTGGTTCATGCGCAACTATACCATAAGGACACGCAGTCCTAAAACTTTGCAGAGTCTCCCTCCACAATAGCACGCAACTCTCGGTTGTAGAGATCACCCAACAAATCTTGAATCAGCAAAACACCCAGTAAAACTATGTATTGGGTTCCATAAAACAACTCACACAAAAGCATAGGGATTTCTGAATTGTAAAACAAGTTTTGAAGCCTCAAAGTGATGGAGAATAAACCAAAAAAACTAAAAACGTATTTTGTGAAAACCAATGTTTTCTCCACACCAAAATCATTACGTTTGACACTCTATTTATAAAACATTTAAGGCGATGACATGTCAAACAAAAAGACTTCTTGTTCGAACGAAGTGTTATATCGTTCGAATGACATTCGATCTCATTCGAACGAGATAAGATCTCATTTGAACGACCAGGCACAAATCTCGAGATTCATTTTACAGAGTTTTAAAACATTTGGAAATTTGGGAACCAACACTCTTACGAATCTGAGAACAATTATCAAAAAAATTTTATGATAAATATGTTTTTGAAAAGATAAAAATCCATTTAAAATAATTCAAAAATCATTTTTCATAAAAGGAAAAATATTTTAATTTTTATAAAAATATCCCAACACTTTTATGCAAATTTTATATGGAACTTAAACACATTTACTAAGTTAGTCCTTGTTGGGCATGATTATTGAAGTCGCCTTGAAATTCGGATTGTAGATTGTAGATGTAAGCTTTCCAATTCTTTGACAAACTTGTAGCGGTATACGACAAACTAAATGTTACGAACTGTGTCCTTACAAATCTCCCCCTATGTCTATGCCGGGGGAAAATAAAAATATCCGAATTATCAATCAAAATTTGACTTATACAAATCTACCCTCTTATGAGTAAAAAAGGAAAGATAAACTGAAGAAGTCTTCAAACTTTTCTTCAATAATCAACTTTCAAATCTCTAAGCTTTTCTCATCAGGGTGTGCAATCCAAAGAATCATTAATTGTACCTACACACATGAGACAAAGAAAAAACCTCATGACGTATTGAGTTTGAAATGATATAAGCATAAAACATGTAAGCATAATCAAATCTCCCCCATACTTAAACTCCCCCATAATATCATAATTCGTTCTCCACCTTTTTATTTGTTCGAAATAGACAAGGAAAATAAGAAACCAAATAAATCAAATCGGGGTGTTATAAAAAATAAACAAACCAACTATTTTTGTATTTTTTAATTTTTCATATAAAAAATGATGTTACAAAAACACACACACCGAATTTATACTAAGACGACCAAATTATGGAAACGGAATGAATGGGTGTGAACAAATTCGATAGGAAAATCAACTCAATCATATCATATGTGCAACATGCATAAGTGTACTCCTAATGAATGAACATAAAAAATAGTCCTTTGGTGTAAAATTTTTGAATTTAGATGACATCGTCTTAAATAAAAATCAACAAATCAAAGTCAACATGATTTTCACACCAATAACGTCCAAAACGATTTCATGCTTTTTCAAGAATTTTTAATGATGTGCAAAGCCATTTTAATTCTTCAACCAAACTCCATCATATATATTTTCTTTTCGAGGTGAGTTAAATTCTCAAACATTGGAGAATTAGTGAATAAACCTAATGGCCCATTATTGGCATATATTTCTTTTTATTGCCATTCAATGTTTTTGGGCTCTTTTAAACCTCTTTGGACCCCGGATAATTTAAAATTTCTCAATTTTATCGGTCCAATTTAAACAACAGCTTAATCACAAATGATAGATGTGTACCTTTCGTAGCTCTTCCCCGTTTATAAAATTCACACAATCTTACGGCAAACGAATAAAATATGCACACCTTTTATTATCTTGTTTTATTGCATTTAGTTCATTTTAATAGACAGAATTGAGACGAAAGCACGCAACAAACATGTGATTTGACAAGAACAAACGTCAAACAAATCCGTGCATGTGTGCAATAAAGAAAAAAATGAGTCAATCATGAATGTAGCAACACTATATCATCTCAAAGACTTCAAACTTTGTAAAGCACATGAATGACACAACATATTGTCTCAAAACACTATCAAACAGTCACATGGATATGGCGTGAAATTGTGACTTGGTCATCATAAGTGTGCATTCATATAAGGTGTACAAAAAATACAAAACTCCTTTTGGATTTTTCAATTTTTTTCTAAAAAGATATTTTTTTTGTATTTTTCAATCACTGTTCAGAAACAACCCAGCAGTACTAATAATATATAGTAGGAAGATACAGGTACTGCAAATAGAATATTATTCCAGGGGTCGTTCGAACGAGATGCCTAGTCGTTCAACGACAGGCCATCTCATTAGAACGAGAAAAGTCAAATTTCCCAGTTCACATAGAATGTTATGCAGTATAGTCCAGAGGGAAAATCACAAAAAAAGATCCTAGAATGGGCAAACTGTAAGCACCTAACAATGCGCAAGAAGACTATGTGCAGAAGTAAACGGTTGTCAATTAAACGCAATTTACCCACGAGTTTTATCGGTTATTCTAGGAGGGACCAATTCAAACTTTTCTTAAGTTGTTAACTTTATAAAAACAGTTTTGTTTTTAAAGTAAATTAAAAGTCCAAATTATTATCTTTGTTAAATCTAGGTGATTTACAAAATAATAACCAATTTAGTTTTTACGCGAGTTTCGATTTATTTATAAATACTTTTTCGTGTGAGGTGATATACGAAAAATATAAAGCACGCGGTATTTATTTAACGTCGCAAAAATCCTTCCCCGCGAAAAACGACGGACTCTCCTATGAGTCAACCTAGTCTACTTTCACTAAAACCAAACGAAATAGGAACGATTATAAAAATATTCAACAAGACTCAAAGAAAGATAAATCAGAACAAGGTATTACCTATCTCGACCAAGATCCTCTTCGCCCTGGCTCCTCTTACGCAATTATCCTCACAATGCAGCTCTTTTTCACTTTGATTTCTTCATATCTTAGCCTCCCCTCTATCTTCTTTAGCGCAGGTTGACTCAGTGCCTATTGTGACCTAGTTCTTAGTGAAGTATTTGTGTACGATGTTCTATCCTAGATGACACACCGACACTTAAAAGTTACAATCGAATGCAATGCAACAATTTTATTATCTCCTAGATATTCGCAACAACTCTTATGTTCTGATCTCTTGTTTAAATCAACCTTTCTTTATTTAACAAAATGTTCTCAAACTTTACTTTTCTCTTTTCTCAAAAATAGAACAATCAGAGTTGATCTAATATATACACATCAAAAATTGTCTGAGTGAATAAGTGTTGTGTAGTGAGTGATTTGTAAGTGATATGCACATGAATAATCCTGAAATCACTTAAAAGACCAAGCAATCATATTCACAGAAATAATATGACTTCAAATATATTCAATAAAATCAAAAAGTCAAATATTCATAATTTATTTTTCAGAAAACAAATATTAGATTAAATCAAGTTTTAATCTAAAAACTTATCAAGACTATTTTTACAAAAAAAACAGATTAGTCTAAAATAGTCTTAAACACTCAAGAAAATAATATTCAGTCCAGATATTAAATCTTCACAAATTAGTTCTCACAAAAACTTAGGTTTAACTTTCTAAACCACAAACAAGAGAATCTGAATATTAACAAAATATTTTTCTGAAAAACCTGTTTTAAAACAAAGAGTTTAAAAATATCGAAGCTCTTACAATCAAGACACAAACAGAATATTCACACATAAAATTTAATTTCGTAAATCAAGTGTATGTTGTGTACAAAAATTAGATCTAAAGACTGATCTAAATAAAATACACAAAGATGAGAAATCACTTAAAAAAATTATATACTCTTGAAAAATCGCGCAGATTTAGAATGAGAGATGTCTAATCCTCATTTTAGTTTTGAACAGAAATCAACCCTCGAAGATGACAAAAATTATTCTGGTTTAAACTCCCTCTCTCTCTAGAAATTTTGATACAGTTTGGCCATAAAACTAATTTTCTCGACTCTTAAAAATGATATCCAAAGGGTTGTATTTATAGAGTGCACAAATTTATTGATTCGTGTAAAACTAGAGTCACACGGATTACCAATAAAAAACACACAACCATTGATAAAATAATCTAAGGGATGTAAAAAAAACACAAAGTAGTCCTTTAAAAAATTGACACGCGTCCTTACAGCTGTAACCAACTCTCAACAAAAAGTTAAAATCAATTTATAAAAACAATGGCGTTTAAAATATAATGGAGGCCATCTGTAATCAAATAAAAAAAATTCTTACTGTTGTAAACTAAATATTCAATGCGATGTCGTTTTAAAAAACAGAAAATCGCATTTGGTTTTTAAAATAAAACCGTGGGCTGGAATCATGCCACGTCGTCATTTTTTAGAATAAAACAAAAATCATTTTTGATTTGCAAAGGAACCGTGGGCCACTTTTAATGAAACAAGGGGCGGTAAAGTGGCCTGATATAGTCAAATCGCTAGCTGTTAAAGGAAGACTTTCTATGGGATCAAATCTACATGGCATGGGACATGATAATGACTAACATCAAATATATAACACTACATAAAATCCAATCAGCCAGCTAAAATAGCCGAAGGCTATGACCTACTATTATTACACGTATACACACATACGATAGGCCAACAACTACCTGCTAAGAGCATCCGTAATGGTGTGATACAGCGAAAGGTAGGCGTGAAGCGCGTGTGGGTGATTTAACTTTCGCCCAAATGGGCAACAAACAGTGGGGGAGTTCCTACAAACTTCTATAGTTCGTAGGAACTTCTTACAAACATCTAAAGTCCGTAAGAAGTTCTTACGAAGTATAGAAGTTCGTAAGAACCTAACGGTCTAATTTAAACGGTAACATTCCTCCGTTTATATATTGAGAAGCTTCTTCTTCATTCTTCATTCATCTTCAGTATTCTTTCACTCTTCTCCTTTCTTCTGCATCCGTATATTTAACCACTTGATCTTCTTTCTTTCCTTCATCATCTTCATTTTTTTTTCTGCATCTCCATTTTCATACGCAACAGTCTAGTATTCATAATTCAGTCCAATTTTTTTTATAAAAAATCAGTCCCAATTTAGTCCAAATCAGTCCCAATTCAGTCCAAATCAGTCCCAATCTAGATATAGAAAATCCTCCAAATCGGATCTTGTCAACACGATGGAATTAGGTAGAAAATGGAAGAAATATATTAATATCGGGAAATCGAAAAAACACGGGTCGACTTCAACGACAATTCCTGATTCTTTCGCGCCGACTCAACCGTCGAATTTCGCAATTGATAACTATACCCGTATTTACGACGGAGTATCACACGCGTCGGACGGAAAAACTCCGATAATAAACGAAAACAAATTCGAATTTCGGAGGAATTGGGCGGGGCCAATGAAATTGTACAAATTGATTCAAGAGAGAAAGCTCGATATCAAAACAATTATCGACAGTGTCGGTTTTATGTCGAATTTCTTTTCTATGGTGATGCCCAATTCCGATCAATGTATTGTGACGACGATGATCGAACGTTGGTGGGACACGACGCATACCTTCCAACTACCATATGTCGAGCTTGCGTTCACTCCGCTGGACTTCACAATGCTTTCCGGTAATAATTTATGGCTTATTTTGTTCTACTTATATTCATAATTGTTTAAAAATGTGAAAATAATATGTTGTACTTAAATTCATAATTAAATGTTTGAAATATATTTTTAGGTAATTATATTCATAATTATTTCAATATACGACAAATAAATTGAAAAATGTACCTGCATTCCGATTATGTCAATATATGAAAATAATTATTCATATTCACTTAATGTTTCAATATGTGAAAATAAATAGTTGTAATTAAATTCATAAATGATTGTTTGAAATATATATTATGGTTTTCATATTCATAGTTATTTAAATATATGACAAAATTTTAACCTTTGGGTACCGGCATCATAATCGTTTAAAAATGTGAAAATAATATGTTGTACTTAAATTCATAATTAAATGTTTGAAATATATTTTTAGGTAATTATATTCATAATTATTTCAATATACGACAAAAAAAATTATGAAAATGTACCCTCATTCCGATTGTGTCAATATATGAAAATAATTATTCATATTCACTTAATGTTTCAATATGTGAAAATAAATAGTTGTACTTAAATTCATAAATGATTGTTTGAAATATATATTATGGTTTTCATATTCATAGTTATTTAAATATATGACAAAATTTTAACCTTCGTGTACCGGCATCATAATCGTTTCAAAATGTGAAAAAATATGTTGTACTTAAATTCATAATTAAATGTTTGAAATATATTTTTAGGTAATTATATTCATAATTATTTCAATATACGACAAAAAAAATTATGAAAATGTTCCCGCATTTCGATTGTGTCAATATATGAAAATAATTATTCATATTCACTTAATGTTTCAATATGTGAAAATAAATAGTTGTACTTAAATTCATAAATGATTGTTTTAAATATATATTATGGTTTTCATATTCATAGTTATTTAAATATATGACAAAATTTTAACCTTCGTGTACCGGCATCATAATCGTTTCAAAATGTGAAAATAATATGTTGTACTTAAAGTCATAATTAAATGTTTGAAATATATTTTTAGGTAATTATATTCATAATTATTTCAATATACGACAAAAAAATTATGAAAATGTTCCCGCATTCCGATTGTGTCAATATATGAAAATAATTATTCATATTCACTTAATGTTTCAATATGTGAAAATAAATAGTTGTACTTAAATTCATAAATGATTGTTTGAAATATATATTATGGTTTTCATATTCATAGTTATTTAAATATATGACAAAATTTTAACCTTCGTGCAGGCATTCCAATTGGATAAGGACGACGGATTGAAAATCTACGAATTGAACAATATACAAATTTTGTTAATACCATAAATGAATTTTTTCCAGAAATTCATATACAGAGATTTACTGGTGCGGGAATACCAGTTTCTGACCTAAAAAAATACGTAGAAAATTTTGTCAAGGTTGAACCGTTACCATATTATATGTCCCCAATCATAGTGCGGGCATTTTGGTTTTATGTATTGGGGAGTGTATTTTTTCCAAATGCTCACTCCACTGCCGACCTCGGTTATTTATATTATCTTAAGGATATTCCTGCCATAGGCACATACGACTGGGGTTCGGCTATTTATGCCCGTATTTTATGGTCTTTGGACAAAGCCAGTCGAAGATCGTTGACTAGCGTTGAATGCATGTGGCAAATACTCGAGGTATATTATCGTTTCATCTTATTTATTAAAATTTATGTTTCATTACAATATACGTCAACTTATTCTAACGAATTAAATTTATTGAAATTTTTTGCAGTATTTACATCACGAGTACATGGCCACGGCATGTCCTATTCTCGTTGATCAGTCTATCGATGTGTGGCCCCACATTTTTCGTTGGTCGAGGGGTAATAGAAAGAAAGTAAAGGGAGCACAGCGATTTAACATCTCCAGCAGTCAACATCAGCTTGAGATGTGGTCACCCGAGTCCATTATATGGCAGCCATATGAGACTTCTACCTACCGTGACTCTGATGTCATCTTATATGCTCGAGAGATATCGGGGTTATGGATGATTTTTTGGGATCCCCTATTTAAGGGTTTTTGGTACATGGGTGATCGGGCCATCCGGTAATTGACTGGGAGGATATGTATCGTAGACAACCCACCATCAAGTTTGTGTTGTGCCTCAGAACATGATTTCCAAGCAGCTGCCGCCCAAAATTGGCCTATCGCAAATCAATACGTAAGAGATGTGTCACAAGAAGAGTATAATGCATATTGGAAGTCAGTAGCACTCGGGCCAATACTACCGCCGATTGCCAGATATGTTAATGTAGATTTGATTGGAGTTGGTTCAGTGGCACCTTCGACGTTGCGAATCCCGCAAGCACCAGCACCGACAAATGATCCGCATGTGTATGAGACACAGTTCTCTGTGGGTGGTTCTACGCACATCTAACCACCGAGGCAGAATTGGACGGTTGACGTAGGCCTACCGGAGGGGGATTCATATACTATAGATGTGCCGAGACCTGAGTTTTCAACCAACGCACCTCTAGCTCAATCTTTGACGCAGTTAGAATGGCGTCAGTCCTACGTCAAGGCAGCAGATAACATTCGAGGTCTACGCCATTTAATATTACACGAGACACGTCAGCGAGAGGATCAACTCAAAGCACGTGATGATCGCATTGATGAGTTGGAGCGTAGACTAGCACATTTTACTATGCCTAGTCGAGGGTTTGAGGAGGGTGGTACTAGTTCTGGTCGTCCGAGCATTTACAGACCAGCCCCACCCTCAGACCCGGTCCCGACATATGAGGCCCAACAAGGTTGGGGTAATTTATTTGGGTCTGACCCTTACACGGGTTCACATGAAGATTTAGGTGTTGATTTTGAGTTCGCCCCGGGGCGCCAGTGATGTATAATGTACAATTGAAAAATGTTAAGAATAAATTTTCTTATTGTTGTCTCAATGTAATTGTGATGATAAATGTTATGATGTCTCATATTTATTGCGATTGCTCTGATATCATTTTTTATTATTGACTTAAGTAGTAAAAACAATAATACACGATCAAAATGATTATTAGGAGTATGTGTTCAAACGCTTAGGTCGAACCTAGTAGAAGTACAACAATATGGTTTCCCATTGCGCACTAAACATTTAGGTAAGTAAGATCGTTGAGTATCTGAATCAACATATTCTTCGTTGTAGTTTGATATATTTGGTTCGTACTCTTCCCCATCATTTTCATATATGCATTCCGAAAAGTAATCATAACCGGAATTCGTGTAGTCTGAAATATCGTTATCTGATGCCAACGTAGAGTCGTTATATATGTTAATTAATTGTTCTTGAATGTGACGACCTGATAGCATCGCGCGTTGTGCTTTGTGATAACGTTGTAGGCGCTTCTCCATCTGCCATATCTCTTCCTCCAATAAATCAAGACAAAACATATTCGCTTCTTCGGGATACGATATTGGCCAAAGTACGGCAGCCCGATTTTTTAGCACGAATATGTGATGGTAATGGCAAAGCACCTCCAGGTCACACCTTTCATTATATTTATCTGGCCATGTGAGGTGTTCCCAAGGATACACAACTCCGTCTTCAGGTTCCGAATTGGGAGAGATTATGAATATATGACCAAAGTCATTGAGAAAACGTCGAGAAGTATCAATTGGATATGTTTGGAAAATTACTTTTTTCCCATACCAATCGTTACCAACAATATCTGTGTAAGAGCCATTGTAAATGGATGAATAGTAGGGAGATGAAGCCATTTTTGAAATATAAGACAATGGTAGATAAATAATTGTTGCAATCCTTCTAATTTATTTATAGGTAATTTTAATCCTTTGAAGATATAAATTTTAATTTACAATGATATAAAGGCACACATACCAATGTAGAAGTAAAACTATATAAAGGCACACATACCAAGCCACACATAAAGTTGTACAAGGTAACTTTCTAAATTGTCACTTATTGATTGCCTGAAGAACCTCTACAAGGTAACTTTCTAAATTAACACACATACTAATATCAATCAGTAGCAGACTTACCAATATCATACAGTATAATTTTTACGTAAGGACAGAGATATTTATTTTACAATGATAAAAAATATTTATAATAATTGTTAAGGAACACATATCCAATGGAAAAGATAAAAAATAGAAAGGCACACATACCAAGGCATACATAATGCTGAAAAATTTTCACGTAGTAATTTTATAATTTTATAAATTATAAAATTAAGACATTTGCAGATATAATTTATGAAATATAAGACAATGATAGATAAAAAATTGTTGCAATCCTTCTAATTTATTTATAGGTAATTTTAAACCTTTGCAGATATAATTTTATTTTACAATGGTAAAAAATATTTTTAATAATACAAAGGCACACATACCAATGGAAATGATAAATTATACAAAGGCACACATACCATAAAGCTGATAAATTATCACATAGTAATTGTAAATCCTTATAGTAACTCTGTAATTGTAAATCCTTATAGTAATTATATGTAACTGTACTAGTAACTATATATTGACGTATTAGTTTGCTACTAGTTAATATACAGTGATAGTAGTAAATACATACAGTTATATTATATAAATGTACTAGTAAATATAATATAACGAAATTTATTTAGCAATATACAGTGGTAATTGTAAATTCTTATAGTAAATATATATTGACGCATGTGTATTATAATTGTAGTAAATATACAGTGGTAATTGTAAATTCTTATAGTAATTATATATAACTAAACTAGTAACTATATATTGACGTATTAATTTGGTACTAGTTAATGTACAGTGGTAATTATAAATAGTAAAAACATATACAGTAGGTACACATCCCAATTGACACTGGGTACACATCCCAATTGACACTGGGTACACATCCCAAGTTTCAGAGATACCTCAGTAATTTCTGCATCCCAACTTCCCAAATACATAGGGGGTACACATCCTAATTTTTTGCATCCCAACTTTCAGAGTTACCTCTGTAATTATTACGACAGATACACAGGAGGTACACATCCCAACTTCCACAAATACACAGGAGGTACACATCCCAATTTTCACCGATTCTTACGTTGGAATTTATTTACCTGGTACACATCCCAAAATACCATGGCAAACCTCTGTAATTATGATGACACAAAATAAACAGATCCCAAGAAATTTATAAATAGATTGGTAAATCTTGATAAATTATAATACAACTTAAATTATCAAACTTCAAAGCAAAAAAAATCATGGACTCCTCCAGTTCTAGTGATGAGGGCCGAAATCTTATGCTACAATATGCACAATTTAATGAAGGTGGATCATCCGATGATTCAGACGAGGAAATGATTATTATGATGAAGATTACCCGGTGCTGTGCTGAAAAAAATATAATTCGCGATGGGAAAGAACTCGAAACGAGGCGTCGAGTGAATCGTAGGAGAGAAAGGGGACATGCAGCACTATGGGAAGATTATTTTGGGGAAGATAAGGTATACAACGAGTATTTTTTCTGAAAGAGATTCAGGATGCGGTATAGTGTTTTCAATCGCATCCTTGAATCTGTTTGCCATTATGATAACTACTTTGTTCAAAAGAATGATGCTTGCGGTCATCATGGTTTGAGCTCTCATCAGAAAGTGTTGGGGGCAATTCGACTGTTAGCTAATGGGGGTTCCCATGACGTGTGGTCTGAGCAGTACGCTATGAGTGAAACCACTCTATTAGAAACTATTATTAGATTTACAGAGGCAATTGTACGAATTTTTGGTCCACAGTACGGCAGAAATCCGACACAAGGGGACGTTACAAGGTTACTCGAACAAAATGCAAATAGAGGTTTCCCAGGAATGCTAGGGAGCATAGATTGCATGCATTGGCGTTGAAAAAATTGTCCAGCAGCCTGGCACGCTCAATATAGTGGTCGTAAAGAATCACCAACTATAATCCTTGAAGCGGTTGCCTCCTACGATCTTTGGATTTGGAAATCATTCTTTAGGGTGCCTGGTTCTTGCAATGATTTGAATGTATTGCACCGATCTAATGTCTTTCAAGAATTATGCAATGGGACTGCAGCTCCCGTTAATTACAATGTTAACAAAAATTCTTACGACATGGGCTACTACCTTGGAGATGGCATTTACCCTCCGTACGCTTCAATAGTAAAAACATTTAGGAACCAAAATGGTATTACACAAAAACAAAAATTATTTTGCAAGTACCAAGAAGCGTGCAGAAAAGATGTAGAACGTGCGTTTGGTGTATTAAAAGCTCGATTCGCTTTTGTTCGGGAACCTTGTAAATTATGGAATAGGGCGTCACTATCAACCATTATGAAATCGTGCATTATAATGCATAATATGATTATTGACGATGAACGTAGAGATTGTCCATGGCAAAATGAGTACGAACAGAATGATGAAACACCTGTAATTATGAGCGGCCAAACTAATTTCTACGACTACCTCATACGGGATGCTAAGATAAGAGACGTAACTAAACATCAACAATTACGGAATGATTTGGTAGAGCACATTTGGAACATCCACGGTGATGAAATGGTCGGTTGATGAATTTATTGTATTTTTTATTTTAACCGTGGTTAAATGTTATGTTTGTTCCATTTTCAATTTGTATTTGTAAGATTGTCGTAGTGATCATATACATCTTATTCTATATAAAATAATGGTTTAACCGACAATATTATATAAGCGAAAAATTATTAAACAATACTCACATTTCATCTATTTAAGGGTGGGATTTCATTTATTAAGATGGATAGTGAATCACTCTCCATATACCGAAAAAAAAAAGAATTACAATCATGAGGGTTCAATACATCATTTAAAAACACTACTAATCATTAATTGAACCGCTTGGACCAGACGACCCGGCAGAGTTCGATTGCAACTCAGATATCGCAGCTTCGGTCGCAACAACCATCGTTGTTAGGTCATTGAACCTTTTAAAATGAAACTGCTTTTGTATTTCATTCATATGGGTCATTTCCAGCTCCATGATGTACGATTGCTCTCGACCTAGGCGCACGAGTTGATCCTGCTTTTTGGTGAGTTGATCAGCTCACTTCATCTGAATGAACGCATCCATTTGAGAGTTAAATTTAAGGGCACGATTATTCTTCCACTCTTGCTTGCTTTTAAACATTGCATTGAAGTCTTCGCAATGTTTGAGTACTGCCGTGTTGCAATCCAAGCTGTCAGAACGCGCTCGTTGATATGCACGTTGTTTCTCACCCTTCCTAGGGGTCTATTCGGTACGTCTCGTACCCCCAGAGTATCATCTTCGCGAACATATGTAGGGTTGTCATTGTTCCCCGCTGTATTTTCCAAGTCAAATTTTGGCAAATCTTTTAAAATTTGATAGAAGTTATCGAACGTAAAATGTTTGTTGGTTTCGGGGCGGTACGCGTCGCATGCATTAGTAACCGCTTGGAATTCATTCGTCCCGCTTCCCATATTATTCATTTGGTGAGAAAGCTTTGCAATATATAGCATTATTTGATGCGATATATGATTATAACGTGTTGATAGCATGGATCTCGTACGAGTAATTGTAATTCCATGCGTGACGTTATACTCATCTTTCACAGTGTCCCAAAATGTGCCCGATGATATTGAGTTTCCTTCAATACTTCGATCTGTATATTTTGCATAAATAGTACATAATATTTCATCCTAAAAAGGAGTCATATTAGGTTGTCGAGATGTACCTTATAATGAAAATAAGAAAATGGAAGAAGTATAAAGGTGTATGATAAGAAATGGAAGAACCAGTGTGCTATTTATAAAGAAATCCCTCTCAAACGGTGTTAGTTTTTACTGGGGTAAAAAGCGTTTCCTACGAACTTCTTTTCTTTGTATGAATTCTTACGAACTTCTGAAGTTCGTAGGAACTTACTACGAACAAAAGAAGTTCGTAGGAAGTTCCTACGAACTTCAGAAGTTCGTAAGAAGGTTTTACTGAATTAGTAGCCAACCGGTAAATTTACAAATCCCGTACCATTCCTCTCTCCTGTTTTGGAAATTACCTATCCCCATTGCACGCCTACAAATTTGTAACTTTACCATTTTTTTTGTCCAAACCTTCCACCATTGTGGATGCTCTAAGTCTTATGCAGGCCAGGCCTTGATTACTAGAAGGGCCACGCATACAATATTTAACCATGTTATGTACAGTAGCAAGCCAACTAACATTCACACACACACACACACACACACACACACACACACACATATATATATATATATATATATATATATATATAACACATAAACGAAACCAACAGCAGAGGGGACATATTTACACGCCAACTATTACACTAGAAAGGGTCAAATCGAGTTAAAGGCCAAAAACAATAGCTACATCATAAAAAAATGATAAAACATGTATGGCATGTACAAGCTGTTACATATCAACTTTTAAAGTTCCACGCACATAAACACATAAGGACATACAATAACACACACATGCATATTTCATAATATAACAAAAAATTGTTTTTAATTTCAAAAAATTAATTCTGCAAATTTTATTCAAAAAATATTTGCTCTTATAAAAACTTCCTATTAAAATTTTGAACTCAATTTTTTTTATTATGACTAAATCCAGCACTATCATAAGATATGGTAAATGAAATGCAAATGCAATGTGGTGTCATGTCCTACGTGACAAAATAAATCCTATGAGCCATAGTGTAAGGAAATTACCTTTTTCTGAGATGACGGACGAAATCGAGAGTTGATTTGATGTAGACGATCATAGAGAGTATGGCATCGATAGGCGAGACACAATCCTAATTACAAAAATATTTTGTTAACATTCATGTCCAACTAGATGAATATCTAGATAGTTAAAGCACGGCAAGCAAACCCTAGGTGTGCTCTATATAGGTACCTTCAAACTCCCCCATTAGACTAATTTTGACAAAACCCATGAGTACATCAAATGATATACTAAGGTAAAATAATTCCTAATATATCCTATACAAAAGAGTATCTAACTACCCACCAATCCTAAAAATGAAAAGACTCAACTCATGACGACCGACGAGAATACATGCATTACATAAATACACTTTGTACCGAGAAATAAAGTTAGTAGCATTTGCTCTGCCAAAATATTAATATGACAGAATTAAATGTGCAGGAAATAATAAAACATAATATGTATGAAGACTATCAACATGGAGAGCTCATTTGATGTAGACGAACATAGAGAGTTTGACATCGATAGGCGAGACACAATCCTAATTATAAAAATATTTTGTCAAAATTCATGTCCAACTAGATGAAGGTCTATATAGCTAAAGCCTGGAACGCAAACCCTAGGTGTGCTTTATACCCGTACCTTCACAAATAGTACCAAAACAGTACTAAAATAGTACCAAGAAAAATAAAAATGCTAACTAAACATGAAACAAATGGTACATACTTGAAATATGCAAAGATGACATAATGTAACACATCCTATGCTAGAAAGCATGTCTAGACCTCAATGAGGAAGTGGGATGGAGTTTTCCAAAGACGGTAACATCTTTTGAAGAAACTCCCTCAAATTATGTGAAGTGTTGACCAAAAACTTTACTTGCTCGCGAATATGTGCAAACTCTCTATCATTGTGTGCAAGAAAAGTGTCATGAGTGGGTGCATGCGCATGAGCATGTGCAGTGGCATATCGTGACACGTAACCCAACCTAAAGCAAAATTCCCTAAGGTGTCCTCTCTTTTTGCAATGGGAGCAAACGTAAACCGTCCTAGGAATTAACTTTTCAAAAATTTTAGGACGTGTTCTCCTAACGAGAATGGGATGCCTAGGTGGGTTAGGATGAGAACCACGTGAATCAATCACCAAAGTGGGAACTGGCTTGGGTGCAACAAAGAAGTGGATGCACCGTCATGAGTTTTTCCTAAATTCTCACCACCACCCAAAATGGGATTGAGAACCATCTTTTCAACCTTCTTTGATGCGTTTTCTAAAGGGACTTTGACCTCCTGGTCAAATTCGAGATCACTCTCGAGTTGAGATACACGTGTCGTCAGACTAGACACCGTGTCGGTCAAGTCACACTTTTCCCTTTCTAAAACTTCCTTCTCTCTCTCCAATTCCAAAACTGGATGACCTAAATCACTGTTATACTTTTTCGGTTGCAAGGTCTCGGTGTACAAATCCCTAAAAGCTTTTTGGAGCTCACTTTCATCTAAGACTCTCAAACTCGCTCTCATCTCCACTAGAAACACTCGACTCATCGCCGTCGCTCTCGTGGATAGTTTTATCGTGGGACAAAGTGGGTGCGCTCACACGACTCGAAAAATCTACACACATCCCATGTCCTAAACCTTTTTCGGACTCGTCTTTCTCATAATCTCCTTCACTATCACTAAGAGTGGTGGGTATGGCTACTTTCTTCCATTTTTTCCTAAGCCTAGTAGCACACTCAAAAGCCCTATGACCTTTGCCTTGACATTAAAAACAAATCATCTCATCATCTCCACTCTCTTCCTCTTTTTCTCTCTCACTCTATTTTTCATTGCTCTCTATGGCCTTTTCATTCTTTTTATTTTTCTCAAATGACTTTTTATTGAAAGAATTATTTTTGTTCATTTTGAGAAACTTTTTAAAAATTTTCACAAACAAGGCCTCATCGTCAATGCTAAACTCTTCCTTAGAATCAGACTCATACACTCTCTCTTTCTTTTCTTCCTAACTTGAGTCTTTAAAGCAACGCCTCTATGCTTGGCCTTACTGGATTGGGGAAACATGTCAATCTCATAAGTTAGTAGGTCTCCTACGAGCTCTTCTAACTTAAGTGAATTTAGATTTCCTAATGAATTCAAAATAGTGACTTTAGGAATGAAACGTTTTGGAAGATATCTCAAATACTTTTTACCAACATGCGTGTTATCAATCGGCTCACCTAAATTAAAACTCAAGTTAACAATGTCCAACAAACATGCATAAAACTCATCAAAACATTCAGACTCAGACATAGTAATGTCCTCAAACTCGGCGGCCAAATTTTGTGACTTTGATTCTTTAATTATGTGCGTACCCTCATGCGTCAATTGGAGGACATACCATGCCTCTTTAGACTTGGTGCACGTCATAATTCGGCGGAACTCATCGGGGGTGATGGCTCCATAAATAGCACTCAAACCACAGGAATTAAAATTAGATATTATAAAATCATCTTCAATCCAATCTGACATAGGTTTCAAAGAGGTGATGTTATTAGCAGTGACAGTGGGAGGAGTCCACCCTCTTTCATAAAGAAGCTAGACTCCTTCGTCAACGGCTTTTGATTGGGATTTTATACGAGCTTTCCAATAGGTATAATTTGACCCATCAAAAATAGGCATTCGATTATATAAGTGCTCATTTGGAAACATTGCGACAAACTTTCAAAAATCAATATCACACTAGTTTGCGGAAAATAGGAATACGCAATAAATTAGCATAACCAGCTCTGATACCAATAGGTGCCACTTGCGGGAGGTACTGGGCTAATCGACTGCGTGTCATAGGAGTGTTACGGTGTTCCTGGGCTGGCGAATACGATCCGAAACCTGCGGGTATTTCGTAAGTCAATTGTATTTTCGCTATAATCTGATTGTAAATCGCTCCTTTACAAATTATAGTGGAAATAAAAGGTTTTTTCCCTGCGGGGATTTTTTCCTGAATTCTGCATCGCACCTTTATTTGTGTTGTTTGACATGCACACAAGTGGTTGATTATGTTTAAAAGGGCTGAATTGATTAATCTCATAAATTGACATTGGTTTAATAAGTTTGTGTTTGAAACTTGCGAATCCGTTTGAATCAATATCGCACACGCACTTTTAGTTGGAAAAGAAGTGACAAGCGCAAAACTTGATTATAGAGACCTGAAGTCACTAGTGCACCACCAAATCCTTGCACCGGATTGCTATAAAGTATGGGCTATTCAAATTTAAGTGCCCAAAGTGCCAGTTTCTCGATACTTGGAAGAGTTTCCACACTTGATGATGCAAAAGAAAGTATCATAGCATAGCCACACCGATACATTGTTTTAACTAATTATGTGAGTGGAATAGTGATAGTTCTTGAATTTATTTGTAAGAATTTTACATTGACATTCTCTCGTATAACTCAACTCAACTCAACAAAGCCTTTTCCCAATTATTTGGGGTCGGCTACATGAATCCTATTTTTCCATTCAATTATGTCCAGGGCAATATCTTTAGTTAAACCACGTGACATCATGTCCTTTTTTATAATATCCCACCAAGTCAATTTAGGCCTACCTCTACCCCTTGTGTTACCATCAATACTAACTAAATCACTCTTCCTTACAGGAGCATCCACTGGTCTACGCTTGACGTGTCCAAACCATCTAAGTCGATTTTCTCTCAATTTCTTTTCTATAGGAGCTACTTTTACCATTTCACGAATTTATTCATTTTTAATTTTATCCTTTCGAGTTTTACCACAAATCCATCTTAACATTCGCATCTCCGCCACACTCATTTTCTACACATTTTGTTTCTTGATCGTCCAACACTCTGTCCCATATAACATGGTGGGTCTAATGGTCGTCCTATAAAATTTTCCTTTTAACTTCAAAGGTATACACCTATCATACAAAACGTCAATATCACTTCTCCACTTAGCCCAGCCTGCTCTAATCCTATGAGTAACATCATCACTAATATCTCCATCTTTTTGAATAATCGATCCTAAATAACGAAAATGATCATTTCTAGGTATCTCTTGACCCTCCAATTTCACCACATCTCCATTTGTCCTCCTATTACTACTAAAATTGCACTCCACATATTTTGTTTTAGTTCTGTTTATTTTAAATCCTCTTGTTTCTAAAGTTTCTCTCCACAATTCCAACCTAACATTAATCCCCATCTTAGTCGCATCCACTAAAACAATATCATCTGCAAATAGCATACACCATGGCACCTCATCTTGTATTTGTCCAGTCAACTCATCCATAACAAGAGCAAAGAGATAAGGACATAATGCTGATCCTTGGTGTAAACCTACCGTAGTTGAAAATTCACTACTTTCTCCGTCATCGCACCATCATATATATCCTTGATCGCATCAATATATTTGCGAGTCACTCCTCTTTTATGTAGAACCCACCATATTATGAATCAAGTGGGTATGTGTGACACCCCGCCTATTTTAATCCTCGGTGATCATTCCATTATTAAATTAAACAGGATTCATTAATGGTGTCATTCTTAGCATCACTATCGGAATTCAATTAAATTACTAATACCCTAATAGCTCGGTATCAATTATTTTAAATTCTTATTATTAACGTGTAGTAAATATAAACGGAATAAAATTTCATTACCCGTTTCATGCACATAACAATGAATAATGAGATAACGACATAAATAAATAACCGAGTCTGGAATTACACACCAGATAAAATCCCAATACAATCATCCATAAGTAAAGGCTAAATCAATATTGGAAATAACGGAAAATACAAAGTATCTGAAAATAATATCCAAGTAAGAATGGGTGACATGCCCGACTGAGATAAATAAGGTCAACTTAGAACTGAATAAATGTGGAGACGTCTAATAGTAAGGTCCTACAACTTCCACAGCAGCTGCAGCACGTTAAATGTAGGAACTCGTATGCCTGACATCCTTGTGGCTGGGTACCTAAAATTGTTTTTACAAAAATGATTTCAAACGTGTCAGAGCCCAAGTAAAACAGTTTGAAAAAGTTTAGTAAGTGTTTAAAATGCATCAAGATAAGATATTAAATACATGTTATTATCGCCTACCCTCGTTTGAGATCCTCACCCCTCAACTAATGTGCATGCCTAATGTACTACTCTAACCCACCTAGTTATGCTACCCACCTAACTAGTCTGGCTTACATCTCTTCGCACCTAATAATTTATAGTGCCTACCAGTATTGGCCATACAATACTAAACTACATTTCTAATTATTTTTATTTAATTACAATCACCAGTTTATAAATAAGTTCTTACACACATAGAGTAATATGAATATCACTATTTATTTTACCTACTATACACCTATAGTAGAATCAATTCCGTGAGTATATATATTTACATCAATATTGTAATATATATTTATACGTCATCCCTAGGTGGAGACCTGTGATGCGAGCATACTCTGATATCAAGTCCTGGTACATGACATACTAACTAAGGACATCGGTCCGGATATCACCCTCGAACCATAAATCAAATCACACACATTGGAGGTGAACATAATTCCAAGTCTATGGGCCACGCACACAGAAAACATGCCCAATTGACCGTTGAAATTACCATACACTCATATAGAACGTACCTAGGTTCTATGTCCATGGGGTACTAGACATAATCCCCCACAATGGGCTCATTAAGATATAACTGTCCACGGCGTGAAAACCTCCCGTGATAGCATGTAGCCTAGGTATGCTTACACATAAAAGTATACACAATAGGCATTCACACAACCTATGTGTGCGTTTGTGTGTGTGTGTGTGTGTGTGTGTGTGTGTGTGTGTGTGTGTGTGTGTGTGTGTGTGTGTGTGTATAACATTATTATAGGTATACACTCAACTTATAACATATGCCTCATACGTAGTATATATAACACTCGAATAGCCTACGTATTTTCAATTCACCATTTAACTATTCCTCATATTCTTCCCTAGAATTTTTATCACTACTCGAAGAGTCCTAACCACTCCATTAGATTATTTCAGTAGTTAAAATATTCTCCTACCACTGGTCCAGTCATATAGTCACTCACACTTTTCGTGACCCATTCTAACTTACGAGAGATTATTTAATGTCAAATTAAGCCTCATTGTTCACTCGTATTCTTCAATACCCATTATAAATTATGTGAGATTAAATATGCCACACACTTTTTTCTTTATAGTTATCTTCAATCGAAAAGAAATCCCAACTCAAACCTACCAAAAATGAATTAAATCGAGACCTAAAAGTGTCAGATCCCCCGAACCGATTTAAGGGAACAAGCGAACTGGTTCGAGGGTATAGTCAAATCGGTTTGGGGGACACGCGAACCAATTCGCTGTACCTAGGATTGCATTTTCTTCCTACTACGGGTTTTCACCATTTTAAACCTCCAAACCAAAGGTCTCTAACATTATAGTAATATGTAAAAACAATTTTTAATGTAAAAGAATCATTAAATCTTTAGAGTACAACCTCAAATTGGATTTAATCAATATTAATTCTTTAAAAACACTAGATAATTATTCTTGTTTAAGAACCTCAATATAATTATAAATTTCTTCCTAAATTTTTGATATTTCTCATCAAATTTATCCTGCATGTATAAGGGATCATGACTATTATCATTCCTACCCAAGAATATGATTTACATCTGCAAATTTTAGGCCAATGTTCATAAATTTCATAAAGTAAGCATCCTATTCTAAATGGATGTTATATCACATCATAAATGCAAGATAAATACTTACCTTAATTTAAAGGTCTGATTTCTGCAGAATTGATGATCGGATTTGTGTTCTCCTCTTCCTGATCTACAATCCAGTGGTGGTGGCGGTGCGAGAAAGTGAGTTTTGGCCGTGGAACCCTAGGAACACCTCTCTTTCTCCCTCCCGTGACTCTTACTCTGGTTTGGTAATTGATAACCCAAATTCCCTTTATGTGATAGAAAATATAACTCTACAATTTTCGTGGGTTTATTTTCTTCAAAATTTCAAAAGACTAAAATACCCCTTTGGGGTGTCGATTTACCCTAAAACTGCATCAGGACCCAAACTAAACACCCGAGCAAACTTTTTTTACTATTTCAACCCTTCTGGACACATTGGTGCACTCAAAATGACCATATGAAATATAAAAGGTTAAATTACATTTTATTTCACAAATTAAGTTCTAACACGAGTGAAATGCGCGTTCCAACTAAATTTATCGTAATTGTCGTATTTCTCATTCATGATAATTATACTATTTTCTTATCATTATTATTACTGATTCTCTAAGTAATATTAATATAAATAAATATTAACCCTTGTCTTGTTAATTAATATTTATTTTACCAGATTAATTTCATAAATATAATTTAATTAATACCAATTAATTCCCAATATAAAATCTAATAAAATTACGGGGTGTTACATTCATCCCCCCTAATAAATAAAATTTCATTCCAAAATTAGGAAAAAGGAAATACCTGGTATGAGTAAATATGTATACTTTTCCCGCATCTCATCCTCGCGCTCCCAAGTGCACTCGTCGGAATTATAATGCCCCCACTGAGCACGTATAAGTGGAACTACCTTCGACCTCAATCTCCACTCGCTATGGTCTAAGATAGAAACCGACCTCTCCTCGTATGAAATATCAGATTGCAAATAAATCTCCTCCAAAGCAATGTGAGTGTGAGCCACCTCATCCAGGTGGTATCGCCTCCGCGAAGAAATATGAAATACATCATGGATTTGATGCAAGTGCTCCGACAACCCAAGTCTATACGCACTGGCCCAATTCTCTTAATGATATGGAATGGCCCCATGTACCTTGGTGCCAACTTCTCTTTCTTCCCGAACCATATTATCCCCTTCATAGGACATACACGTAATAGCACCTGGTCCCCTACATTAAACTCCAGGAAGAACTGCTTAGCATAAAAAAACTCTTATGTCGATCATGGGCTATCCGTATGCGACTCTGAATCAACTCAATTTTGGCTGACGTATCCTGAATCAACTCCAGTCCGAGAATTTTGTTGTCCCCTACCACCAAAAAACAAGCGGGCGAACGACAAGGTGTATCATACAACGCCTTAAATGGTGCCATGCCAATCGAGAACTGGTAGGAGTTATTGTACGCAAACTCCACCGGTGGAAGATACTCCTCCCAACCTCCCCCAAAATCAAGGATACACATCTGTAGCATATGTTCCAATATCTGATTCGCCCTCTCTGTGTGCTCGTTCGTTTACTGGTTATAAGTCGTACTCAACTGCAACTCGATATCCATGGCGTCTTGGAAACTCTCCCAACTTCAAGATATGAAAATCTTATCCCTGTCGGACACAATATCTAATGGAACCCCATGCAACCTCACTATCTCAGAAATGAAAATATGGTCATACTGTCCCATAGCATAATCAGTCCGAATTGATAGGAGGTAAGCTACCTTGGTCAACCGATCCACTATCACCCATATGGAATCGCGACCACTCTGTGAAGTAGTTAACCAAGTAATACAATCTATGGAAATGCTCTCTTATTTCCACATCGAGATCTCTAACGACTATAGATACCCTATCAGCATTTGATGGTCCACTTTCACCAACTGACAAGTGGTTCACCTCGAAACAAACTCGAAAATGTCTCTCTTCATCCCACTCCACCAGTACTCTTGTCTCATGTCTTGGTGCATCTTATCCCTTCCAGGATGTACTGCAAATAGTGACCTGTATGACTCTTCCATCACTGCGTGCCATAAATCCTCCCTCTCTGGGACAACCAATCTCCTATTGAATCATAAACCTCCATCTAAACTCACATAATACGACTCGACTCCCCTGACTAGAAGCTGTCTGATCGGATCCTGATAAAAAGAATTTTTTGCCTATGCCTGTACCACCCTCCTGAAAATCTTGGAGGGGGTGACGGTCATTAATAACATAAATGATCGGGAAATTGAATCCCGATGTCCCAACTCCTTCCAAACTTTGGCTACATCTCCTACTGGCCTGTGTCTCAATCCGTCTACCGCCACGTAACCCTTTGTTGGTTGATACTTAATGTCAAACTAATAATCTTTCACAAATTCAAGCCACCCACGTTGATGCATATTCATCTCTATCTGAGTGAACAAGTATTGCAGTGACTTATGATCTGTGAACAGACAAAATCTCCCCCCAGTAAGCAATGTCTCCAAATCCACAATAAAAACACGACTATCGCTAACTCCAAGTCGTGGGTGGAGTAATTACTCTTGTGAGGCTTAATCTTGCGAGAAGCATAAGCTATAGCATTATCCTCCTACTGTAACACACCCTAAGTCCTTGTAGAAACACATTAGTGAAAACAAGAAACTCCACTCCTACCTTGGGAAGTGCGAGTACGAGTGATGAAGTCAACTTTTACTTCAACTCATTAAAAGCCAACTGACAAGTGTCATCCCAAACAAATGGTACACCTTTGCAAGTCAAATTAGTTAATGGACCCGCAATCTTCGAGAATCCCGTAATAAACCGTTTGTAGTACCTAGTTAACCCCAAGAAACTATGCACCTCGTTTGGTGTCGTGGGCTATCACCACTCCCTCACCGCTAACACTTTACTCAAGTCCATCAATATCCCCAACTTAGAAATGATGTGCCCCTAAAATGGTACCTCACGTAGCCAAAATCTCCATTTTTCAAACTTCACATATAAATGATGATCACGTAGTGTCTGTAAAACCCAACGCAAATGCTCGGCATGCTCCTCCCAAGTCCAGAAATAAATTAAGATGTCATCAATGAAGACGAATAAAAACTGATCCAAGAGCTCTCTAAACACCCTATTCATTAAGTCCATAAATCTAGATAGCGCGTTGGTAAGCCCAAACGACATAACCCAAAACTCATAGGACCCATATCTCATCAAGAAGGCAGTCTTAGATACGTCTTGCCCCCAAATACGTAACTGGTGATACCCGAATCTCAAATCTATCTTAGAAAAGTAGGCGGCTCCTCTCAACTGGTCGAATAACTCATCGATTCAGGGAAATGGATACTTATTCCGTATCGTCACTTTATTTAACTCCCGGTAATCCACATACAGTCGTAAAGACCCATCTCTCTTCTTCAAAAATAATACTGGGGCACCCCAAGGCGAAGTACTACGACGTATAAATCCCTTCCCCCAATAACTTCTCAATCTTATCCCGTAGCTTCCTCATCTCCATAGGATCCATATGGTACGGTGCACGAGCTATTAGCCTAGTGATCGGTGCTAAGTTAATGACAAACTCAATCTCTCTGCTAGGGGCAATCTCGGTATGCCTTGAAACACATCGACAAACTCATATACAACTGGAATTGAATCGAGGGAAATCACCACCACCTGAGAGGCTCCTCCTCCATATAATATAAATGAGTGAACGATCCTCTTTCAGGATGAGGCATCACCCCTAAGAACATCTCATACCCGGGAATCATAAAAACAAAGCTTTAACTATAGCAGTCAACCATGGCCCTATACTCTACTAGCCAATCCATGCCTATAATGACGTCGTACTCTGACATATCTAATACAAGCATATCGGTGGGCAAAACTAGTCTCCCAATATCTATACTCACACCCTAGTATATAAAGAAAATCAGTGTCCCTCTACCTAGTATGAGTCTACACACGTGACTGTACTATCTGTCGTCTCTACCAGCCATGTGGCTCATGCAAATCTAGTGGCTATGAATGAGTGTGAAGCCGCAGTGTCAAATAAAATAAGCCCTAAAGTACCATGGATAAGTAATATCTCAACAGCGAGTGGAGCCTGTTGAGTTACAGCCTACTGGATGTGATACACGCGCCCATACTGTAACTGTCCTTGATGGGGTGGGGCTGCTGGAACGACTGATGTTGTAGGCAAGGGTAGTACGGGTGCTGGTGTTGGGAGAGTGATAGGGAAGATAGGTCTTTGAGGCACCTAGCAGGTGCCCTACTGTTGCCGAACCTTGCCCTTATCAGGGAAATCCTCTCATTTGTTGCTAGTCTTGCCACAATGGAAACACATGCCTATAAAATTACCCCTGGCCCTGCTAGCCTTGACCCTGTTATAACCCATTGTGTTCTATTAATCAATGATTTTAATTAATTTGGATAAAAATGGAGTGAAATAAAATTTTGGATGTAATGGTTTTTAATAATTAAACATGTTGGTTTTTATATTTGAGTGGTAAATTTTCAATCGAATTTAAATCAGAGTTATAATAGAATATTATAATGATTTTTAGTACGTTTTAACAAGCAAGTACATTTTTGATTGAGTTAATGAAATTTATTATAAGTGTAAAGGAGGAGTTTTAAAACTTTTATTTTGAAGTTTGGGGCATTTAAACGACACAATATGTCGTTCGAACGACATCGCATGTCGTTTGAACGACATGTGTTAGTCGTTCGACCGACAAGTGAGGCGGTGGATTAATTAGAGTCCTAATTGTATTCTAACTCTTAAACCCTTTAAATACCAAAACTGATATGGAGCTGGGACTTTTAAAACGCTTTTCTCTCAGACTTTTCTCCAGTAAGGTTCTCCAAAGATATTTCCTCTCATCTTCAACCCCTAGCCCCAACTTTTAACAAGTTTTAACTCTAGAATTGAAGATTCATTTGGTGTTTTCTCAAGAGGATCCAAGAACACTTCTTTACTAATATTTCAAGAGGAATCCAACCGTCTACTCAAATTTTTTATCCGACTAATCTCAGGTATGAATACTCCATTCCTTTCCTTTAGTATTATGCATTTTAAGTGCCACCTAAACACTTAATCATATGTTTTAGATTAAAATCAATGAGTAACTTAATAACAGAAAGTGGACACTTAAGTTTGTTTGGGACTATTTTTATGAAAATTCTCAATATGATATAATCCTTGAAACCCTTGGGTGCATAGGTTAGATTTTTTGAGTGTTTATGGTTTAGGTGTAGGCTCTCATGTAGAATTTTATGTGGGTTTATTTATATGATTTTTGGGACACTCTCACACTTATAAAAAGTTGTGAAATTACAAAAGAAAATGCACATGCCACATTGAAATTATTGCATGTTAATTAATTTAACACTTTTGGAATCAAAGACGATGTTATGAATTGATCTAAATTAAATTGGGCCCCTTATGATTAAATTTCTATGTTATGCATATTGAATTGTGATTTGTGTGATTTGTTTTAGTCACTTTTGCCATCACGGGGATGAGAGGCTTTTGGGTAGTATTTTGCTTAACCCTATTTTAGGATGCTTACTAGGTATGGGACTAGTGGGTAGGCCTTGGTTAAAATTTATACTTGCTAGGTGTGGGACTAGTTAGTGTAAATTCAGGGGGATTTTATATTCCAGGGGTGGGATGATTTTTATGTTTTATTATTGTTGCGTTAGCGTAGGCATGAGACTAGGATTGGTTTTATATTGGTAATTCATCCAATATGTAGGATATGACTCATGTGTACTTGGGGACCCTTAGGTATGGGAATAAGGGGTATTTTGAGGATCTCACGTCGATTAAAAGGGTGGGGTAATTTTGTTAATTGTGAAATTGAGAAAATGAGAATTAATGCCTAAGATAAAAATGGGTATTAAAATTGATTGTGACATACTGTGCGGGGGGTGATAGTTTAAACAGGCCGACTGACGATTTATGTCGTGTCGTGTGTGGAACCTTATCAAATTAATGGGGATCGACAGTTTAAATGGATTCGGCTGGTGTTTTGGCATGGGGAAGTGTAAAACTTTGGTGGAAATTACCACTCGGGGCGGGAGGACCGCCATAATAAAAAGTGAGAATAATGATGTTCGAATTAATTTAATTAAATTAATACTTTGGGGCTGTGGGATAATTAAAATGATATTGGTGTGATTTTTATAAGAATCTTTGGGGGTGGTTAGTAATTTATCTTTCTGACGTTTAATCATATTCGTCTAATTAACATATTCTATTGTGATATTTATCATGTATAATTCTACTGTCTGGATTCAAGGATCCTATTTGAGAGGACTAGTATGTATTCATGCTCGGTGCTCTGACCTCGTGTGTTGACTAACCTTTTCAGGAATAATTTTGGAGGAGTTGCATAGGATTATTTGCAGACTTTCTTGGAGGTGCAGCGGGAGTTATTTGCTTTATGCGTATTAGTTTTTCTTAGTTTACTCTCCTTCGTATTTACATTGAGAGTCGGCTTATAGTTTTGTTGGTCCATTCGGTTCCAAAGTTTTATGGGTTTTATTCAGATATTTCATTATGGATTCAGTAAGAGTTTATTAAGATTTTAAATAAATTCAGATTTTGGAGATGGGATTTAATTGGAGTTTAACATGTGATGGTTTTATAGTATTATTATTCATTGGGATTGATTTAATTATTCATCTTGTGGATTGGTTTTTATTATCTCATATATGTCACATGATAAGGATGATATTTTATTTACTCGCACCTGGTTTGATTTTGGTGGCGGCCGATGCTAAAATTAAGCGGGGTGTAACACATGTTGGCCATTACCATCTCTACCCTGCCCCTGATGCCTGAATCCACCTTGTCATTGTCTATAATCCCCCAAACAAAACCTCTGAGAAGCATCCACCTGATGGGGACCCTTCTCACTCTGCCTCGGCTGACTCTGAGTCGACTGTGCCCTGTTGGCACTGTTACCCCCTGTCCTACCCTGTTGGTTGAACTCTCATGAGGGCTTGCTTCCAATAACATGGAAGCGGTGGTGCTGGCAGTGTAGTAGCGCTTTATTCAATACCTTCGTATATGTCTTCAAGGCTAGATTATCCAACAGATGCTATCGAATCCTCCAGATAAGACCATCTATAAACAACTAAATCCTCTTCTCTTCCGTCAGCACCTCATCGAGGACAAAATTTGCCAGTCTAGTAAACTCCTCCTCATACACTTCTACAGTCCTCCCCTCTTAAGAAACATCCAATTTTTTTTCTTCATCTCAGTCTGGATGGCGGAAGGGAAGTATTTACGGTCGAACCTCTCCCAAAACTCCTGAATAGTTAAGGTGTCCCTCTCATATGCGGTGGTGATGGACTCCACCACTGTAATACTTCCCCAACCAGCTTAAAGGTAGCTAGTATATGCTTTTGTACCTCTATGCACTCATACATACTCAAATGCCTCTGGATATTCTTCTTCCATTGGCATGCTACAACTACATCGGGGTTCCCTTAGAACTCTAGAGGATGTGCCTTCTGAAAGGCATCTCGGGTATCTCATCTCGGGTTGTGCCTCTAGGGTGGCTCGTGGTGCACGTCGAGGAGGCATCTAAAAGTAGAAAGAATTTTCCATCAGTCCACAATTCAATATGTCTTATAATACCTGAAGGCATAAATGTGTAATAAAGAATACAACAGTCCTAATAGTAGGGCTCTATATCAAAGAACGCTACCCTCAAAATCGTACTAAGTCACACAGATTCTAAGGACATTAGAACCTGATGCTCTGTTGCCATTTGTGACACCCCGCCTATTCAAATCCTGGGTGATCAGTACAATATTAAATTAAACATGAATCATTAATGGTGTCATTCTTAGTATCATTGTCATAATTAAACGAAATTACTAATACCCTAATAGTCTGGTGTCAATTATTTAAAATTCTTATTATTAACATGAAGTAAATATAAACGGAATAAAATTTCATTCACCATTTCATGCACATAACAATGAATAATAAGATACCAACATAAATAAATAATTGAGTCTGGAATAACACTCCAAATAAAATCCGAATACAGTCATCCATAAGTAAAGTCTAAATCAATACTGAAACTAACAGGAAATATAAAGTCTCTGAAAATAATATCCACCTAAGAATGGGAGACATGACCAACTGAGATAAATAAGGACAACTAAGAACTAAATAAATGTGGAGGCACCTAATAGCAAGGTCTTGCAACTTCCACAGTAGCTGCAACACGTCAAATGTAGTAACTCCTATGCTTGGCGTCCCTGTGGCTGGGACTTAAAATTATTTTTACAAAAAGGATTTGAAACGGGTCAGAGACCAAGAAAAAGAGTTTGAAAAAGTTTAGCAAGTGTTTAAAATTCATCAAGATAAGATATTAAATACATGTTCGTACCGCGTGCCCTCACTTGAGATCCTTACCCCTCAACTAATGTGCATGCCTAATTTACTACTCTAACCCACCTTGTTATGCTACCCGCCTAACTAGTCTGGCTTACATCTCTTTGCGCCTAATAATTTATAGTGCTCACCCGTATTTCCCATACAATACTAAACCACATTTCCCATTCTTTTTATTTATTTATAATCACGAGTTTATAAATAAGTTCTCACACACTTAGAGTAATATGAATATCACTATTTATTTTATCTACTAATAAACGCATAGTAGAATCAATCACGTGAATATATATATATATATATATATATATATATATATATATGTATGTATATATATATATATATATATATATATATTTATATGGCATCCCTAGGTGGAGAGCTGCGATGCGGGCATACTCTGCTATAAAGTCCTGGTACATCACGTACTAACTAAGGACATCGGTCCAAATATCACCCTTGAACCATAAATCAAATCACACATATTAGAGGAGAACATAGTTCCAAGTCTATGGGCCACGCACACACCAAACGTGCCCAATTGACGATCGAAACTATCATACACTTAGATAGCACATACCTAGGTTCTATGTCCTTGGGGTAATAGCCATAATCTCCCCATAATGAGCTCATCGGGATAAGACTGTCCACAACATGAAAACCTCCCGTGATAGGAAGTAGCCTAGATATGCTTACACATAAAAGTATACACAATAGGCATTCACACATCCTACATGTATATATGTTTATAACATTAATATGGGTATACATTAAACCTATAACATATGCCTCATATGTAGTATATATAACACTCGAATATCCTACATACACTAGCCAAATCTGCCGGATTGTCATAGTCATTGATCGTGACAAGTCCAACTTGTCAAGGTCAATGGTCGTGACAAGTCTGGGGGTGACAACTTTTATTGTCACGGACTTGTTACGGTCAATGACCGTGACAAGTTCATTACACTTGTCACGGTCTATGACATTGACAAGTTTTGTCACGGTTTAGGACCGTGACAAATCCATGACATTTAATAAAAAATTATCACGGTCATTGACCGTGACACGTTCGTGACAATTATCCTTTATCACGAACTTGTCACGATCAATGACCATGACAATTCTGGGCAAAATTGAAAAAAAATCTGCTAGGCAGTATGGCCACTTCCACTGCCCAGCAGTATATTTGTACATGTTATAGCAACGTTGTACCTGTTCAAACATCATATGTCCAAATAAAATAGAGATAATGCAAATAAATATTCAAAACAATATGCACCATGATATAATCCAAATATAATTCAAGTGTAACAACTTAAAACAATTCAATTCAAATAATGTCACAACATGTCTGGGGTAAGGTTAGCTCTCAGGAGGAGAGTAGGCCACACAATATATGAATTGACACACCCAGCAATACACACCGTGCCACATTGTGCGTGCAACCATAATGTGGAGTTCTCCTTCCCGAGTATCACATATGTGACGAGCACACTGGACGCGATAATTGGGGAATGTCAGATTACTTACAATCGGGGGCTATCGGATTACAACGTAATTAAGAAAAAGTAAACTGTCGGATTACTTACAATTGTGGATGCGACAATCGGGGACACCTCCTTATCCTTCCCCTTCTTCGTCCGAATAGCCACATAAGTATCGAGCCTATGTGGCATACCCCCAGGACCACTCCCCGTCCCCTGAAATAAAATAATGCAAAATTAGTATCGTCCACGAAAAGTAAAATAATACAGAATAATTTATTTCTATAATTATAGAAAAATTAAATCTTATCATCATCCTATGATCTACCTCGGTGTAAGATGTCCGGTCGGAGTAGTGCACGTCCGTCTTTTTTGCCCGATTTCCCTCCCTAATTGGCGAAATGCCAATTGTCGCTCCCTGATCTCATTGTCAATGAACTTTTGCCATTGTCCCAATGAGATCATCTCCTTCGGCGGGACGGAATCACGCATTCGGATAATGGACTCTCGGGTCTTCCCAAAGTATCGGGTTTGCATATTTTTCTTCCACGTCTTGTGTTGCTCCCTTAACTGGTCTAAGATGGAATTGCGTAATTTTGGGTCCAGGCTGAATTGTTCCTGCCCAACAAATACAATGTTAGTTGCAAATAAATATAAATATTAAATGAAATTAAAATCGAAATTGAATTTGAAATATTCATATTAATATAAATATAAATAAATTACGTGTAGTGCCACCCAAATAGATAACTTGAGCTCATTTGGTACCTCCCTCCAACTAGTGTACCCCGGGCTGATGATAGTCTTTACCACCTCGAGGGATCTCGCTATCAGCGTCGTCTTGTTCTCGAGGGCCATCCCCAATTTGCCCCATTTGGGGAGCCTAGAGTCTGATGAACCCTCCTCGCCTAAGCTACCACCGAGCCCAGACGACATCACCATAATCAACATCATCATCCTCGCCTTAATACCTGAAGGAGACATTTTCTGTAAAAAAATGTTGTTTTTAGTACAAATCCAAATGAATTTGAAGAAGACATGAAAATATGTACAATTACTACAAATCCAAATTCGAAATATCCCCCCCCCCCCCCAACACACACACGAACATAGAAAATTGCAGTCCCAAACTGTCCAAACGGGACAATTCGAGAGATTTCATTACAGGGGTAATGACACTCGAATAGGTCTAAGGGCTATTGAATGCGTACCCATAAGAACTAGAAGGCTAGTATCTATGCGCACTATATGTAATTTCAAGTATGTTTCATTTAATTATCACACTATATATATATATATATATATATATATATATATATATATATTGTTCGTTATACAAAGTAATTTTCAAAAAAAGTTAAAAAATCCCACCCCCATATGGACAATAATCCAGTGGTCAGGCCACTTTTAAAATTAACTAACCCAATATCGATCCACTATAATCCAACCGCAATGGCAATGTAACAACCCGAGATTTTTGGGACAATAGTTTATTTATTTTTGGGAGAAATAAATATTATTTTAATTAGAGAATAATTAAATGGGCATTTGAGGTCAAAATTTAAAGATGCTGGAGAGTGTTTTGAATGGAAATTCTGAGGGAGTAGTTGTTTTCGGAAGGGTCGATAAAGTCGAAATGACTGTACTTGGGGTCTATTTGGGTTCCGAAATATTTTAAGTTCGTTTGGCTCGAATTAAAGTTACCGAGTCATTTAAAGTGTGTATTATCATTTAAAGTTGTGTATTTTGGAGATAAGGCTTGTTAAGCCTATGGGAGATCAAATCTACTTAGAGAGAAAGAGATATAGAAAGAAAGAAAGAGAGAAGAAAAAAAGAAAGAGAGAAAAAGTGGGATTTCCGGCCATTACGCGAACTCGAGGAGGAATCAGACCCTACGAACTTGAGGCAAGTGATTAAACTTGCTAAATAATTATTGTGTATCATTTGTTTCATGATTTGTGGATTTAAATTGTGAATTTTAGGTTGAATATGTAAAACCTAGATTTTGGGAAAATCTTAGATTTGTTGTGTATAAAATGGATTGGAGGTTAGAAATTAGTTGAGGTGTGTTATTTGATGAGTATTAGGGTTATGTATATGTTTGGATTGATGAGGAAGGGTTAGAATATGATTAAAACAATTTTTGGGTAATTTGGGTTTATGGAGAAAACAACCCATTCGTAGCTTGCGGACCAAACGAAATCGATTCGCCCCTTCCGAATCGATTCGGTAGGAAGCAGACTTATAGGTCTTTGGGGCCGAATCAATTCGCTGGGGCCAAATCGATTCGCTGTGAGACCGAATCGATTCGGAGGGGACGAATCGATTCGAAAATGAGGCTGTTTTAAGAGGTTTTTCTGGACTGAGTTTTGTCTGGTTTCGTTCGAGTTTGTCGATTGGGAACCTCTATAGGAGTTATGAGAAGTGTGTTTTGGAGACTTTTAGTGAGTTTCCATTATAGTAAATTTTTGTAGTCATATTGATTTAGTTCGAGAGAATATCGATTGGAAAGTATTGTACCGACTAGTGGGGAAGCCCACTACCATTGAGATTTCTATTTGGAGTTAATTATGAAATTATATGAAAGAGTGAGAATACGCTTAGTGATAGTGGATTTTAGAATCAAATCCCAAAAAGGGGATAACTTTAAAGGTTCCTATGATTGGACCATATTTTAGGTTGAAAATTATAAATGCTGATTGAGGTGCATACGGATAGAGAAAATATCCTTAACTTGGGATATGTTTCACATAAATGAGAAATGTTGATCGTGGTGCATTAGGATATAGAGAATATCCTCATTGTAAACGGAATTGAGAGACGATTCATATAAATAGAAGTGAGGTATTAACTTCACGTGAGAAATAGTATAGTATATGCCAAGTGGGGAAGTCATGCGAGTGATTGGCCAATAGTATATCAAGAATAAAATATACTAAATTATGATATTATTTCATTTACGCCTAAGCGTAATAAGAGTATGTAAACAATGTGATATATATACCTTATGTGATGGTATATATTTATATGATGTGATGATGTATGTATATCTTATGTGAATGATATATATATATATATATAAGTGAAGCATAGCCCCTCCTTGCTATCATTGGGAAGTTGCGTGATGAGGGTGAGCACCCTGACTCGATGAACAGAGTGTGGATATTCCCCAGGCCATAGCGTCCATTTATTATTATATAATTTTTATTAGGGATGAGACGTGGTGTGTATGTTTCGTCTCATTGCCGGGGAGGAACTATGGTCGCTTTCCATACGTTTTGATTGGTTGTTTTACCATGGCGGTGTGATAATAGTCCGATATATGGTAACCTGGGATAAAATGAGTAATTCCTGGAAGATGATAGCATTGAGAACCTGCGTCCTCGAGTTATAGCTCGTTGGGATGGTTATTATTATGCTGGTGTCCTTAGTACTTTGGGTATCGAGGACATAATGGACCTCAACGACCAACATTGCCAAGGAGTAGTGTATCAGTGGGTTCCTTATTTGGATTTCGCTTGTGAGATGTCCCACGCACGAAACACAGTGCATTGTTGGGAGTGAGGAGAAGTTAGTTCCTTAATGCTCATATTTATACATTAGTATATCTCGACGATCGATAGTGCCAGGAGTAGTGTATCGGGGGGTTCCTTGTTCGGATTTCACATGTGAGACGTCCCACGCACGAAACGTCGTGCACTGTTGAGAATTGGGAATAATAAATTAATTAATTGGGTAATAAGAATTTGGGTTATATGCTTCATGCATTGAGGGAATAATGAATCTTGATAATCAATACTGCCAGAAGTAGTGTATCGGGGGGGTTCCTTGTTTGGATTTCGCTTGCGAGACGTCCCACGTACGAACCGCAGTGCAGTATTGAGGATTGGGAGAAGTTTAGTCCTTAGCACTTAGATGCTAATAACTCATATCTATATTTATGTATATATTGATGTTATAACTAGAACATGAGAAATTCTAATAAAAGAGAATGTTCATGTATATTGTATATGTTAGTAAGAGAACGAACAATTTAGAGGGATAATATTAGAAATTTGATGGATCTGATTTAGATGAACTTTAGGTAAGTGTAAATGGAGAGATAAGTTAAATGGTTTTAATTTAATATTTAAATTGGGTTTAAGTTAGATTACCTTGCCTAGATAGATTTGGGCACTTAATTGGAGATCATATGCATACGTTTAGTGCGCGCTTTAGTTGAGAGGTGAGTTGAATTTTATGGATAGTGCGACTCCACCTTAATCATGTCATAATGCATTTATAATTATTATGCATTTTAATGCACTTGCTATAAAATGTTTTCACACCTCGGGCTTTGACCCGTTTATATTTTCTCCTTCTATGTACATATATTGTATTATTTTAGGTGTTCCTCCGCAAGGACGCCATTGATGTGCATCCATCCAGTGTATTCGTGGAACTGTGGCAGTATCAAACTGTTGCAATATTTTGACATAGTCGATTCCTATCTTTTGTATATCTAAATTAGGGCTTAGTCTGTTTATCGGGTTTATACCCAAGTGTTGTAGTGTAGCACTTTTATATTGTCTCTCTCAAATTTTTGTATTGTCTGTGACCCGACAACATATTCGGGTATTTCATTTTAGAGATTTCGTTGTACTCTTGTATTAATCTTTTTTTATATTATTTCGAGCATGTGTGTGTCTCTCATCATATTTAGATGTTATGTTATGTTTAATGGTTGCATGGTTGGTTTTAGTTGGTGTGAATTAAATGTTTTAAATTTTTTATACCCTCATTCTGTAGTAATGGGTAGTTAGTCGTATTTATTTTAAGAATAGTCAGTGGATGCTGAGAATGATCAACTTAAGATTCCTGATTATTATAGTATAGGGTTGGCCACCAGTTATTATTTTGATCGGGTTGTCACAGGCAACAACAAATGTGTATCCCTTACTCCTTCTAATTCATCAACTCAATTAATTCTTCTCATCAATTAAAGTAAAAATTAATGTATACAATTATTAATTTAATAATTTACAATGAGGATCAATCCTACTAAAAATTTAATCAATCAATTCTTTTACAAGGGGCACTACAATATGAGGGGCAGTATCTAATAAACCAAAAAATTTAATTAAAAAGATACACACACGCACATATACACACACAGCCCCACAGGCCCTGCCCCCCTGCCCACCCCCACTTCTACCCCCAAGCACTGCCCCCTCCCCCTGCCACTGCCACTGCCCACCATACATGCGCTCACGCACACACACACTCACACACACACTCATACACATATACACACGAACATATACATACACACACGCGCATATACACACAAGCGCACATATACACCCCCTCCCCCCCCCCCCCCCACACACGCATATATACACCACACACACACATGCACATTTACACACACATATATACACACATGCACATCTATATTATATGAGAGGGGAGTGTTTTACTGTTCCAAAAAATCAACGGTTGAAAACGAATTTTTTGAGTCGATCTAAGGGTCTGAGATTGCGCCACGTAGGATTATACCCATTGTGACATGGCACAATCCCAAAAAAAAAACTCTACGCTACCTCGCCCGCTCTCATTTTCTTCCAAAAAAAATATCACCCCGTCTTCTTACTCTCCTTCATTTGATTCTCTCTCAACACAAAGAAAAATCAAACCTTAACCTACCCGTACACCTACCACCGCTCCTACCCTCCCCTTCCCCCAGCCCCCTCCCTCTACCCCGCTGCCTCCTCCATCCCTCACTCCTCTCCCAGCTGCCCCCTTGCTTCCCCCCTGCGATCGCCGCCTTTCCCCGCGACCTCCCCCTCCACCTCAAAGGTGCCCAACCCCTACCCCTTCGCACTTTCGCCCCAAACCCTACTGTAGGAACCACCCCCTCCTCCTCCCCTCTTCGCGCTGCCCTTCCCCCACAATCTCCTTCTCTTTTACTCACAGGCACAGATAAAACGATCTAAGGTACCTCTCTCTCTGTCATCCTTTCTCTCAGTCTCTGCCTCACGCCTACACACTCACACAACCATGGATCTGATGAGTGTTTTTTTTAATTATAAATGTAGTTACTGACATTTTTTAAAAACTTGCAACAGGGGTATTTGAACAAACTTGCAACAGGGGTATTTGAATACGCAAAGGTATAAATTTTTTTTGTAATTTTGTTCATTTTACTAATATCTAAGAGTAACAATGTTATTTTTTTTGCAGATTTAAGAATGGTTTAATTTTTGGATTGTTTTTTTAATTATAAATATAAGATTTCGATTTGTTTTTTAATTACAGTTATTGACATTTTTTTTTAAACTTGCAACAGGGGTATTTGAGCACGCAAAGGTATACTTTTTTTTGTAATTGTGTTCATTTTACTAAGATCTAAGAGTAAGAACATTTTTTTTTCAGATTTAAGAATGGTTTAATTTTCGGATTGTTTTTTTAATTATAAATATATATACCGACACTTTTTTTAACTTGCAACAGGTGTGTTCGAACACGCAGAGGTATATGTTTTTTTTTATTTTGTTCATTTTACTAAGATCTAAGAGTAAGAATGTTTTTCTTTACAGATTTAAGTATGGTTTAATTTTGGAGGACTAATGTTTTTTCGGAGGACTGATGTTTTTTTTGCAGGTCTAATGTTTTTTTGGTTTTATTTTGGCTAAATGTTTTTATTGCATTTGGGTTGCCTAAAGAGGGATACATATTGATTTGAGATACTTATAGAGTAACTGTACTGTTTCGAGTTTTGATTTTGGTGTACTAAGCAATGTTGTTATTTGTATTTGTGTTGTTGATAAGTTGTTATTATTGTGTGTTTCAAATTTATTGGGGGATTATCAATAGAGATCCGATATTGATAAGTTTGATCCGGTATTGTTTGATGAACCAAAAACTCATGTTTTTTTTTTAATTTGATCATCTTGTTAGTTTTATTCTGTTTTTGGGTAATAATGTAGACTGGTTAACTTATATTGTTATGTTCCTCTGTGAAAGTTTATTAGTATTATGGATTGTGAAAGTTCATTAGTATTATGGATTCCTGCTTATGTGTTGCTGCTTATGTGTTGTATGAGTGTAGGTATATTATTCCTTTAAAATGTTATATTGTTTTGTTCCGTTGTGTTTTTTAGTTTTGCATTTTTTAATTTCAATATTTTGGGGGTTGATTTGAATGTATATTTTCATGTTTGATCTTGACAAATATTTGGACTTCCAACTTTTATAGGTTTAGTCACAAACCTTGGGAGATTAGATTAGTTGTTTTTATGTCCTCAATTAAGTATAATGGAACTATTATTTGGAATAATATTAAGTTAGATTTGCATAGGATTTATAAAAATTTGAGTTATTCACATCATTGAGTTATTCACATCTTAATTATTTATTCACGTCATTGAGTTATTCAGATCATTAATATCTTAGTTATTTATTCACATCATTGAATTTTAATTGTTTTAACTTTCGGCAGATTTTTAAAGTGTTAATTAATGAGATGTTCTAAATATTTCATAAACATTTCCTTTTTCTCATTTATTGAATAATTGAGAGGAAAAATGATAACTCATTTATTGTTATTACTCGAAAAGCTAATCTCTCAATTGCGGAGGAAAAATGAGGAGCAATAAGAATATTGAATAATTTTAATACTAAGTAAAATTGTATTTGTTACTTATTAAAGGTTCAGAATGAGGAGGAGTTTCATATTCATATGATTGTCGGAATTGGTACTAAATTTTGTACTATTTTACCTTCTGTTTTCAGTTAATATCCCTGGATATGGGCCCACTAATTGCGAGGGCAAAATACCGTGGAGAATTTGAAGATATATTGAAGGGCCATGCTTAAGGAAGTAAAAGAATCAGTTACTGAATTTATCACAAAAGTTTCATACGACTTTGGAGGTATGAAAATTATGGTTTTGGAAGATGGTTGGGGTTAATGTTTTTTTTTCTATGTAATTCTGAATGATTGGGTAAGGTAATTTTCTTAGCATTGTTGTGGCTTATACTTGGAACTGCTCAAATTCTTTTAACTGTTTAACAGAACTTCTCAAATTCTTTATCCCCAAATCAGTAAAACTCCTCACTTCCTTAATTATTTTAATCTTCGAAGGCGCTTCATACGACTCTAACTTCAATTAAAAATGGTCTTCTACACTTTCTTCTCCTCTTTGGCAGCTGTAGATCCCTTCATTGGCATTCCAGTCGGACCAGCAGCCCCTGGCGTCATCATAATCGAAGAAAGCTCCGCGATTTCGACCCATGTGAGTCTGGATATTTTGGTTTATAAATAGTTTTTTGGTGGATTTAATCGATAAGGGTTCTTATTTCGTTTGTTTCGTTTTTTTTTTTGAATTTATTTTTCAAACTCGGGTAGGGATGCAACGGAATTGAAATTTTGGGTGTCTATCATGAAATTCTATAAAAACATTCTATACAATATCAATTTCTCAAGGCCTATCTAATGCAAATAAAGTCAAATTTTTACAATCCTTTATATATAGAGGTTATAATTACGATTTCTCTATTTTTTCGCTAAATATATTTTTTTCTTATATCAAAACAGGAAGAAAGCAAAGATTTTTTTAATGCTAACCATGGAGGCTGCTATGGTGTGTGAAAGTCGATAAGAAACGTATGTTGCAGAATGGGCTTGCATATATGCACATATATGCTGCATATATATGATATGCAGCATATATGTTGCACATATGCAGATATATGCAAGCTGCATATATGCAGATATCTACAAGCATATATGCAGATTTTCAAGACATCGTTGGCGCTCGAAGACTCATTAAACACTCCCACCCGAAACATTGACCTATCCACCTTAGTAGTCCCCAATCATCCCAAACTGAGGATGAGTACGCACTCACACTTTTAAACAGCACCCCCTATGCATGTCATCACCTGCCATAAAAATCATCGCTGAAACTATGACCACCATTGATGACATGACATTATTCGTTATGGCCATACAATTCTTTTAAACTAACTATTGTATCTCGAACTTTCATAATCATGGAGTTCACGCTCTCAAAAGAGCCAAGGATCCTTACTCATGTTATAGAGAAAATAGATCATCCAGTAGAATGTGAAGAGATATAAGATGAGGTCCTCCAAGAAACCGATCATATCACCCATGCGGTGCTAATTTAGTTATTGAGTGGGGAGGTTTGATATCTGAGGCACGTCTATTTTCTCTCATACATTCAGGAACTAATAATGGCCCCCTTTCACCATTTACTTCAAACATGTTCTTAATTAACTCTTTGGAAAATAGTGGGAGATCCACCTCTATCGGTCGTTAGAGGTGGTAACCCGTAATTTGGACACCTCAATATCTTATCTATCGATCACAAATGACTGAAAGGGATTAAAGGCTTAGGGTTGATGATCACATTAACTAAAAGTATTCATCGCCAACTACATGGCACACATATACGTCGCATACGAAGTTGAACAAGAGATAACCCTGCTCTAATAGCTTATGTCACACAAATTAGGGTATTTCAATCTGAAATAAACTTGGTCTATTATTCGTATTAGTTTGATGCTCCATATAATTTGAGTTGGTTATTTCCATATTTTAAGATAAACTTCACTAACTAGACAACAACCAATTTGCAGGCATCAAGAGCAAAGCTTTTCAAGGAATACAAAGAAGTGCAGAGAGAGTAAATAGCTGATCCAGATAGATATTCAATTTATTTGTGATGATTCTAACATATTCAAATGGAGTGCGCTTATTAAGGTACCATCCGAAACTCCCTATGAAGGAGGCTTTCCATGTTTTTTCTTAAACTATAAAGATTTTGCGGGGAAAAATATGAGCATATATATGAGTCAACTTTACCATTTCTTAAATTATTTACTATTTTTTTATAGTATTGGGTTAAATTATTTATAATTATTTTAAAAAACAATAAATAATTTTATAAACTGTTATTTTAATTTTTTTTACAGTAATTTTAAATTATTTATAGTTATTATAAAATAACAGTTATTTAAAAAAAAGAATAAATAATTTAAAAAATAGTACATAATTAAACAGTTAATTTTAATTATTTACAGTTATTTTAAAAAACAATAAAAAGAATAAATAATTTTAAAAACAGTAAATAATTAAACAGTTGTTTTAAATTATTTACAGTTATTTTAAAAAATAGTAAAAAGAATAAATAATTTAAAAAGCAGTAAATAATTAAATTGTTATATTATTAAAAACTGTTATTTTATAAAAAAAACAATTATAAATGTTAATATAAAAAATCACTAAAAACTGTTAATATAAAAGGCAGTTAATATATAAAAAACTGTTTTTTAATATAAAAAAAATAGTTATGTAACCAAAAAACTGTTATTTTATAAAAAATAAAAAAACTTTTAATATATATTAATCGTTAATACCAAAAAATGTTAATAAAAAAACAGTAAAAACAATAAATAATTTAAAAAATAGTAAATAATTTAACTGTTATTTTATAAAAAAATGTTATTTTATAAAAAAAACTGTTAATATAAAAAACACTAAAAACTCTTGATATAAAAAATAGTTAATATATATAAAAAACTGCTATTTTATAAAAAAATAGTTATACGAAAAAAAAATTATTTAATAAAATATAATATTTTTTATATATATTAACAGTTAATACAAAAAAATGTTAAAAACAGTTATAAATGTTTTAATTTTTTAATTGAGTTATGTTCGTGTTTGGTTAAAAAAATGATGTGTTGTGCCCTGCTTTTTTCGGTTCATTCGTTCATGTTAGATAAAGGTGTAAGTCGAGTAGGAAAGGATTTTTGTGGATATAAAATAATTTTTTTATGACAGTATGGTTGCTAACATGTCTACTAAATTTCTATTTATTTACTGATCTGCGGTGTGTTTTTTTTCTCCAGAAATATGGAAGATATGAGCGCATTTGGATGCATTAGGTTGCTATTACAAAATCCAAACATAAGTTTATATTTCATTGTAGTCTCATTTGCTTTCATGAGATTGGTCAAATCCAAGGTATTATTTAATCCCCCCCCCCCCCCCCCCCTTCTTTATGTTATTCCCCATTTTTTGAAAATTTGAGATACATTTGTAATGTAACGTATTACTTAACTCTTAATGTAAGGGATAAGTTACAAATCATCTTTGTATTTTATTTTCAATTTCACATGATTCAATATTTCGCTAGAGACAATGTGCATTTGCTATATAATTAATAATTAGCTTTGTTTATATAATATTTGACTAGGTCTTTCAATTTACTAACTATATTTTCTTTTTTGTATGAGGTCGCATTTGGAAAAGAGCGGACAATAATTATAGTGGAACATAATTATTTGGGCTTCCATCCATTGATATATATTTATTTTTTTAAGATGTTTGTTTCATTGAAGCTTTTCTTAGGTGAATTTGTTTTTTTTTTTTATATTGTTGGATTTGTCGTTATCCCTTGAGAAGGGGGTGGATAGTCCAATAAACAAAAGAGATTCTGCTCAATTTTTTTAAAACTTAGACACTTAGTTTTTTTTGAGACACAATGAGAATTCATTTGATGAACATTATATATTTCATGTTATATGTGACTTTGTTTGATGAATTTAAATTATTTGAATGGTGTTTCACAATTTATTATTTGTTATAAACAAGGGAGATTATGACCAGTTTTTTTTTTAAATTACACTTTTTTGTTTTGTTTTGTTGGGGAACGATATTTTTGTCATTTTACAATTATGTATTTTGAAAATTTTCATCGTTTCACGATTATGTACTTTCGAAATTTTCGTCGTACCTTCAGGCACGGGCATTTCGCTAGTATACGTACATGGAGGAGAAATAGAGAGAAAATGTACCAAAATCGTAAAGAGAGAGAGAGAGAGAGAGAGAGAGAGAGAGAGAGAGAGTGCGGTAGCTAGAGAGAGAGAGAGAAATGGAGGAAATTAGAATCGGTGGGAAAAAAGAAGAGGGAGGGTTTTTTTACTAGAAGAATTGTCACGGACATGTCACGATCCTTGACCGTGATAACTTTATAGGATTGTCACAGTCACTGACCATGACAAGCATTTGTCACGGCCTTGTCACGGTCATTGATCGTGACAAAAAATACGTGTTTTTTTATCATGGTCAATGACCGTGATAAGGCTAACCGCTTGAAGGGTGACAATTTGAACATTTTTGTGTAGTGATATTTTCAATTCACCATTTAACTATTCCTAGTATTCTTCCCAAGCATTTTTCTCATTACTTGAAGAGTTCTAACCACTCCATTAGATTATTTTAGTAGTTAAAATATTCTCCTACCACTGGTCCAGTCGTATATACATTCACATTTCTGTCATCCATTCTAACTTATGAGAGATTATTTAATGTCAAATTAAGCCTCATGGTTCACTCCTATTCTTCAATCCCCACCATAAATTATGTGAGATTAAATATTAACTATGCCACACACTTTGTTATCCATAGTTATCTTCAATTGGAAAGAAATCCTAACTCAAACCTACCAAAAAATAATTAAACCGAGACCCAAAAGTGTAAGGTCCCCCGAACCATTTTAGGGGAACAAATGAATTGATTCAAGGGTACAGTCAAACCAGTTTGGGGGGACAGGCGAACCGGTTCGCTTTACCTGGGACTACATCTTCTTCCTGCTACATGTTTTCACCATTTTTAAACCTCCAAACCAACATTACGCTATCCTAAACTCTGAACCAAAGGTCTCTAACATTATAGTAACATATATCAATAATTTTTAACGTAAAAGAATCATTAAATATTTACAGTATAAACTCGAATTGAATTTTAATCAAGATTAATCTTTTAAAACGCTAGATTATTATTCTATTTCAATAACCTTAACATCATTCCATATTTCTTCCCAAATTTCGTGATATTTCTCATCAAATTCATCCTACATGTATAAGGGATCAAGACTGTTGTCATTCCTACCCAAGAATATGATTTATATCTCCAAATTTAAGGCCAAACTTCGTAAATTTCATAAAGAAAACATCTCATTCTAACATGGATGTTGTATCAAATCATAAATCAGTAAGATAAACACTTGGCTTAATTTGGCGGTCTGATTTTTGCAGAATTGGTGGTGGGAATTGTGTTCTCCTCTTCCCGATCTACAATCCAATGGTGGTGGTGGTGCGAGAAGGTGGTCTTTGACCTTGGAACCCTAGGAACACCTCTCATTCTCCCTCTTATAACTCTCCATTTGGTTTGGTAAATGATAATCCTAGTTCCCTTTACGTGATAGATATATAACTCTCTAATTTTTGTGGGTTTATTTTCTCTAAAGTTTCAAAAGTCTAAAATACCTCTCAAGGGTGCCGATTTGGCCTAAAAGTGCCCCTGGACCCAAACTAAACCCCCGGGTAGACTTTTCTGACTATTTCGACCCTTCAAGACACACTATTGCCCTCAAAATGACCATATGAAATATAAAAAGTGAATATATATTTTATTTACCAAATTAAGTCCCGACACGACTGATACGCGCGTCGCGGCTAAATTTACCGTAACTGTCGTATTTCTCACTCGCGATAATTATACTTTTTTCTTATCATTATTATTAGCCATTCACTAAGTAATATTAAATATAAATAAATATTAACCCTTACCTCGCTAATTAATATTTATTTTACCGGATTAATTTCCCAAATATAATTTAATTAATCCCAATATAAAAATCAATTAAATTGCGGGGTGTTACAATATGGTGTTTCATAATTGACATTTGGATTGAAGGCATATTTTGATTTCTATTTTTTTATTAAACGTGTGTTGTTAATATATGAGAGTATTGACGAAATTTTTTTGCTTAACATATACTTATTTTTGGAAGATTTTGATGACATTTTGGGAGGAATATTTTTTAAGGATGCCATCAGTTCTTTATTAAAGGAAGATTGCATCTTAACTTGTTAGGCTATGCTCTTTTTATCCTAATCCCATGTTTTATGTGGATTATAATACCGAAATATTTATTCCCTCTACTGTTTTGGGCATGACTTTGATATTGTGGGACTCATGGATTCAAATGGTGTTTTAAATTTCAAACTTCTACGTATAAACCTTTAGAGTTGGTGGTTGGGAAATTAAAACGTAAGATAAGAGTAAAATGACACGAAAATAGGCACAAACACCTCAAATGGGATTAAAGTAACATGTTTAGACAACCCTTATAGTCATGCAACTCGGGGGTTGGAATTTTGATCAAACTCTAAAAATTCTAAGTATTAAGCTTAAAATTGGGCGTTGATGGATGAAAACATAAAACAATTGATAAACATACCGAAAAGAGATGTAAACACCTCGTACATCATCAAAGTAACTTGTACAAATAACCCATGTAGCCATGAGACCAATGGATTCAGATGTTGTGATAAATTTGAAATTTTTAGGTATAAAAAAATTTGAATTGGGTTTAAGGCTTGAAAAATAAAAGATAAGAACATGAAGGATCAAGAAGAGGAACATACAACTCACATGGGGCTAAATTAAGAATGATGATAGGCCGTGTAGGTCGTATGAGACAATTATTATATATTTTTAGAACTTGGACAGGAGTTCGATAACCGTTATGTTGATGGGCTTAATTTTTGAGCTTACATATATGTTAAATCTGTGGAAGGGATTTATTGATGGTTTGGTTGTGGCTTTGGTTGTTGTTATTGGGTTTATTTTAAAATTAAAATATATTGAATTTCAGGAGTAATTAAAGGAAACTCTGTCAAAATTTTCTGAAATTAATAAGTGTCACAAATTGATTAAGTCAAACATACGCAAACACCTTATATATGATCAAAGTAACATGTAAAAACAAACTATGAAGTTGTGAGACTCGTGGATTTAAATGTCGTTATAAATTTTAAACTTTAAGTATAAAACTTTAGAATTGGGGGTTGGAGCATGAAAACATAAGATGAAATTTTAGCTACCCATATTTTTCCACTTGTTATTAAATTTTAAAATCAGACTCATAATATTTTTTTGTATCTTATTCAAATTGATTGATGATGAATTTTTCTTAGAGTTATTATTTTTGTGGTGGATTGGAGATGCGATTTCTTATTATGTAGCGAAGCCATATTGTCGTCATTTTACTTTATGTTGAACTATTTTTTGACTCTTTTGATGTGTTAATATATTAGGATTGATTATATTCTTATTTTGGAGGCATTTTTTGTACCCTTATTCTTAGATTGGGCTGAAATATTATTTTGTAATGCGTATTAATGAGATTGGTTGAAAATTTTATCACTTTGTAATGCATGATTGTATGAAAAATGCACAATGTGAATGTTTTTTCTCTATTTATATGATCTATAGTGACAAAAACTACAAGCATCACCCTCTAAAGGTACCATAGGTATCGAGTTCTATTCCCCCAAAGGACATCAGTCACATTTAAGCAAAGAAAGTATGCCAACAATGGCTCTAACACAACATCTTCCCTATTTAGCTCGCATGGGGAATCCAAAGGGCTCATTCATATGTAGGTTCAAGATTTAAAAAAAAAGTATCTCGAAAAAGGTTTTAAAGCACTCTATAAATTGTCTTACGATTTTATTAAATTGTATATGCCACCATATTAGAGGATCATATGGTGCGACTATGGTCTGATTCAGATTCAACACCCACCACTATAGATTTTAATATTTTTTGGATCAGGCAATCTCTAAGACATTAATTTATATGCAATTCAAAAGTTTAGACTTTTTATACTTTATTCTAATCATAAAAAGATGTAGTTCATACACCCTTACTTGATTGTATCATATGAGTTTGATGTTAACCTATTTATAGCTCATAGCATTAGTAGTGGTGGAGGTATAATCCAAATGGTTTTGTATGTTTACAAAATGGACTGTTTGTAATGATGGGAAAGAAAGAGAAGAATTCATTCATGGATTTGTAGTCATTCTCCAAATTTGGAGAACGACTAAAAATCTATAAGGGTTCTTAGGAATTAATGAGGTTCGTATGAATTCCTAGGAACTATGTTCGTAGGAACTTCATTAGTTCATAAGAATTTAGATTTCATAACATATTTTAATATAAAATAAAGAAAGAGTTTCATTTATATTTTAACGAACTTTAAAAGTTCGTAGGAAATATGACGAACTATTAAAGTTTGTTGAAACTTTTCCACCATTGTGTAAAACTCATTCTAAGGAAAGGAAAAATGTTCATTCAGAATGAAACTTTGCCTTTCATGTGGGTTCACCACTAGAGATGCTCTTAGGGGGTTAAAAAGTTTTAGAAAAAATAAAAACACTTAATTCACGTTATTAACCAAGTAACCTATACTATTGTGCCAACACTATTAGATAGGTGTGTTCACATCATAGAAGACATCCTTAAGTCGTATTCTTATTTCTAGTTCACTTATATGTTACACGTTCATTTGGTTGTTATGAACGAAATTTCTTCTATAGAATCTAAAGCCAAATCTTGTGTAAAATCGACTGAGGAGAAATAATGCCCATAAACTAACTCTTCTATCAATTAGTGTTGCTTGTACCCAACTCAAAGGTTTTACTTGCCTATGAAGTAGACGGGTTAATGTAATGAAAAGTGCCATAGCAGATATGCTACCCGAAACAATAAAAAGGCCAGAGAAAGGGCCGGGTCCTAAAGTCAAGGTATCAGACTCACTAGATGATGATGAGGTGGAGCAATTAGAAAAAGAAAGCATATTTTTCTCTAGCTGTTGTACCATCCCTCTCTCTGTTATTTTGATAATTGCCTCTGAAACGTCCTCGGTTAAAGAAGATCCCTTTGGAAATACCTAAAATAGACAACATAGATATGTAAGAATAATGTGTTTACTTAGTTTTTATTAATAAAAAAATGAGAGAGAGAGAGAGAGAGAGGATATCCAATATTACAAAGCCAAAACCAGCAAGCTTGATCTTAGGCTCTGCAATAGTATAACCATGGCAATATTCATCTAGGAAGACTTTGGCATGTGGTTCGACCAGGAAAGCAGCTGAAATATATCCCTTCTGAAAGGCTTCTGGGTATTCTTCAATTGAATTAATTTTTCTAACGTTCTCAGGTTTGAAATTCAAAACATTAACCAAATATTTCATAATGAATGAGTTTCCATTACACCCAACAACTGCATTAGTATTTAGCATTAATGGTTGGAGTCGCGGGATCGTGATCATAGAAGTAAGGATTGCAGTAAAACCCGTCGTCACAACCACTACTACGAATAACCATGCGACCAACACAATTCGAGACAAGTTGCTTTTAATTGATTCTCCTACAACAAGTTGCGAACCAGGACTTTTCATCAGAGTTGTGGAACAAATATTTTTCTTTAGTAAAGTAGATAAATAGTAGATATGTATTGATTCAAATTGAAACTTACTTTGTGCAAACGATAAAACAGTAATAGAAAACCAAAGCATCCGACTAACACGGTGAAAAATGGATGAACCATCGAAATCGGGGTTGTTGTCTACATGCTCAATTAACCACACAACAAAACCAGTTGACATTGTCACTCCAGCCAATAGTGCCCACATTTCCACCTTGAAGGCCTTCATGAATATAAATTTTTCCCCCATTGTGTTTCGTTTCACAGTCGCTATCATTATTAGTCCAGAATCCATGTAAGGTTGCGTAAATTCTACATACTCATAGCGATCCGCCATTATATTCGTATCACCTACCGCTGCATCCAAGTTCTTTATTTAAATAAATTAGTTGATATTCAATGATTCCCCAATATTAATTTAAAATAATACATCACCAATGCACCACTATAATCTATGCCTTTTTTCCTTCTAATATTTAAAATGTGATGAATATATTTGGCAACGATAATGGTAGACTAACAAACATTGAGATACTACTCATAAAATAATAATGTAAATGTTTGATTTGACGAAGTTCAACTACTCGTAAGTGTGATACACATGCACAAGTGCTTGTGAGGCAATTTTTTTTCCAAACTATTTTCGGTGACCTAAAATCAACATTTCCAATTAAGAACGAATTGTTTATGCGTATAAAAGCATATTGTATTCAATTTGAAAATAAGAAATAAAGTGTCACATTTGATATACTTTACAGATTATTTGATTTATTATAATATGGAAGTAGAAAAATATTGTACCTTTTTATAAACTTCAGCAATCATTTCATCATATGTGCCGTAGTAAGGCACTAAATCATATGGGAGATCATAGGGGAGTTCATTCACTACAGCTTTAAAAACTTCAACCGAAAATCCAGTCACTTGCGTTTTATTCTGGGCATGGTCATAAGTCACTTTCACAAACTGATTAAAAGCGCCCATTGCCGGAACGCCTATCCTCAATGGTTTCTCTTTGTTCCCATATATCCACCCCTTTGGAACTGTTTGTGATCTACCAGGCCAATAAATTGAACCCAATAAACCATTTCCGATTTTCACCTTCACTCCATCATTTTCATAGAGGTTCTCCGTGAAACCACATTCCGGTGACCAAAACGCTATGTCTTGGTAGCTTTTACCAATCACATTGACAATTTGAAGCACGGGCGGTTTTGCCAATTTACCACTTTTGAAACTTATTTCTCCACTCATGCCATCAAAATCGGTAGCTAATATGTTTTTCAGTAAATTTTTTGATGACTTATTTTGCATGGCCTTGGCAATGGCCCAAGTTGCATCATAGGCCCTGAGCGCATATATGCTAGGATTTGAATGTTCCTCTTCCTCAGGATATTGTAACCCATACTTTTTTCGAAACCTGAGTTTAAACTGTTTATTAGACTCACTAAGTTCCACAAAGTTGGCTTTGAAACCAATGACGCCTTGCATGTTAGATATAACAGAATGGCCAACAGAATCAAGAAGGTTTGCAATATCATCGGATATAATCCACACATAACCTTTTTCCATCATACCCATTTGCTTTGCATTCTCAAATAAAATTTCAGCGAACTCTAGAGAAGACCGTATCAGTATGAACACCCTATTGTTGTTGTTTCTAAGCTTCTTCAATTCTTGTTTGATAACGGCACCCGGGTTTGATAGAGAAGATATGTGAGGGAAAGCAGAGTGGTGTTCGATGACCGAGTTAACCGGTCTGAGTGAATCGGCGAGTTCGGTTACGAGTCCAGAATCAGTGGTAAAGGTATTGCTTTGTTCGTGAATTGATGTCACCTTTCGCCACCTGAAGTGGCCAACGATGGCAGCAATGCATTTCATGCGGGTGAGGATATTATTGTTCATTTGGATGAAAGATGGTGCTTGTGGTTGTTGCAGTGGTAATGGTGGTGGGAATGTGGCTGTGGAGATGATTGGGGTGCCTTTGGGGATTCTATCAAACTCAGAGAGTAGACACACTTCTTGGGGCGTTAATGTTCCGATTATGGCTTGCACCTTTGTACCTTCCATGAGGTCCATTACTGCAACAGAAATGAAAATTAGGCTTTATGTCCGTCTAAATAATGAGCTAAATAACATCTGCGTTTTTAAAATTCTTTTCAATAAATATGTAATTTTTACTGTATTTGATGTAAATATTAATTTTCGTGAATGTGCACATGTTCTAAGGAGTGTTTTATCAGAAAGGATGTGGGACGTGTTATTCGGAAGATGATTTGGATGAAGATGTCTTTAATAATGGTGTCAAATGGTTGTTGCTCTAAAGTCGTGGAAAATATTTCAGAATTCACCTAGATAGTGCAGGAGAATTCACTTCTTAAATTTCTAATGACTACTTTTATCAAAACGGATTGACATTGCTAGTCCCCCTATTCCCCTCACAAAATCGCTGAGCTCAGTCCCTGATTAATTTGTCCCAATTAATTGCAAGAACTTTCCTCATTCTATCCAAACTTTCCTCCTCTACTCAACGACATGTCATCCTACATTCTCCCAAAGTTTAATATACATATGATAACATCTTGCCACCCTTTTTACCTACACAACTCTTGTTAGGTTGTCAGTCCAATATTCAACACTTGCATATACATCCCATAAATATACTATAACAAAATGGGTTCTTATCTCCTTCGGGTATAGCATGTTCGTGGTTCTTATCATTTACCTTTGTTTACAAACGACTCGAGTATGAGATGGTATGCGGAAAAATCATGACAAATTTCAAACGTGGCTGAAAACTTGGGGCTCAATTAAAGAACTATATTAGATACTCAAAATTGTATTAAGAATGAATGGTTATATAAATATTTGTAATCCCTCCCCATTACTTAAGGTTACGAATGATGATAGTGATTTTTAGTATGGGCTCAATAAAGCTTAGATGAGTCTTAATAGTGATATGAATATGAACATTAAATGGATGATAAAGGATACAAGAGGTGGCAGGAATGAAAACAAATGTAAGTGGTTACGCCATTAGACCTCCATTCACTATAAATGAGTTGTTTACATTATTCATTACGAAAATCTCCAAGAATGATTTTCTCTCTCTCTCTCCATAGTATTAGTGGACAAATATAAGTTAGGTTTACATGGTATAAAAAGTTGTTATTTATACAAGGTGGATGGAGTATAATATTCACCTCATCACGAGGGACACGCCTCTACTAGGCATGGATAACTCATGGCTCCAAGTGCCCTTGCAATGGCTGCATGAACATTCTTCACGTGGGCATAATTAGGGGTGCACACGGTTCGGTTTGGATCGGTTTTGGTACTAATCCGAGAACCGAATCGAACTGGGTCGGTTCTAAATTTTTGGAACCGGAACCGAACCGACTTTAATACAGAACCGAACCAAACCGAACCAGCGGTTCCCGGATCAGATTGGATCGGTTTTTTGTTCCAAAATCATATTTCATAACTAATCTTTTTTAAGATTAATGTGTTTCATAACTAATTTTTTTAAGGTCAAAATTATTTTTGACCTCAATAACTTAAGTTAGAAACTCAAATAATCACAAAAATATAAATTACAAGTGTTAAATATATTAAATAAATATATATATGTAATTATAAATCGGTTCGGTCCCGGATTGGTTCGGATCGGATCGGTTTTCGGATCGGATTGAGTTTTTTTACCCTGGAACCGAGAACCGAACCGATGTATCGTTTTTTTTTTCAAACCGGAACCGAACCATTGAGCAAAAAAATCGATCCAAACCGAACCAATGCAGTCGGTTTGGTTCGATTTATCGGATTTTCGGTTTCGATGTGCACCCCTAGGCATAATGGTATCGAAGATTTTCATTATCTTTCTCTATAATGCCCATAAATCCTTTGAGAACCGAGTAAAGCAGTGTTGAGGGATTTCAGCCCAAACCGATAAACTTTGATACCGAGACAAGGTTGATATTTCATGGTACATTGAGACTTTAAAAGTGTAATGGGGTCAATTATAAATATATACGAAAGTTAGACCGGCATAATCCACCATAATATATTGTGAAAAATGTTAACATGTGCTCTAAGGGCATATATTTTGAGCCTCAAATTATTAAGTATAAATGATCCACATGACTATCCGTGCCCTGTTAATTATATGTCGAAATATTTTCCTTACTATTTTTGAGATCTTATGACACGTGTTAATAGAATCCATATATTATTAATAGGTGTAAAATGTCCTTGAGACCAAGAAAACTCATTCCCAAGTCACTCTTGGGCCAAACATCCCAATATCAACGAACTAATTTGAATCCCCCCACCACGACTCGCTAACCCCCCATCCACACACACACACCAACCTGCTACCCAACCCCCCACCACGCACCCACCGGACCTGCTCGCCCAGCAACCCCACCCCACCACTGCCGACCCCAAACCCTTCCCCGCCCTGCTAAATCCCCTCCCCAGCCACCTGCTAAACAAATCTCTCTCTCTCTCTCTCCTCATTTTCTAGACTTCTCTTGGTATTGAGTTCCAACATGGAGGTGGGTGAAATTTTTGAGTTTTAGCTGTTGGGTTTGAGGGTGCAGATATAGTTTAGAGATGTGTTGGTGGGTTTGAGATTTGGTTCGAATATGTTGAGATTTGGGAGTGAGCGGAAGTGGGTTTCAGGGTATGGGGCAAGTTTTTTGTATTTGGCTTTCAAGTTTGAGGATTTGGTTGATTTTTTTTGCTGATTTATTTGTGAGTTTGACATCTGGTTATAAATTTTCTCAGATTTCTTTGTCGGTTTGGGAATGTGGTTGGAGATTTATACGTGGCTTTGAGATTTTGTTGCCCAAATTTTTTTAGATTTGTTTGCCCAGATTTGTTTGTGGGTACAGATTTCTTTCTTTTTTTTTTTTTGCAATTTTCAGAATGTTTAAATATATGATATGTAATTTTTAAAATTTTAAATTATTGTTCAGTAATTTTAGAATTATTAAATATATTGTTTTGCGATTTCCACTATTTTTAAAATATTTTTTCTGATTTTTTCTATTTTTTTCTATTTTTCCTGTTTTATCTATTTTCTATTTTTCTTTCAAATAATTTTCCTGTTTTTTATAATTTTTTTGTCAACTTTCAAGATTTTAATCGTTTGCTAATTTCCATATTTATCAGTAATTATTTTTTATGTATTTTCTGAATTATTTTCTTTGGAATATTACAGATTTTAAATATTTTTTTGAAATTTTTGATAAATTTTAAATACAAATTCCTATTTTCTATTTTTTTTATAAATATTTTTCCTTATTTTATCTATTTTTTGGTAATTTTCAAAATTTTAATTGTTTATTAATTTCCATATTTTTAAATGTCTATTTTCTATTTTAATTTATTTTTTAGTAATTATTTTTAATATATTTTTTGAATTATAATTTTTAGAATTTTTCATATGTTTTGGTATTTTTCAAATAAATTTTAAAGTTGAAAATCATTTTTTATTGGTGAGAATAATTTTTTTTGTGGGAAATAATTTTTTTCATTAATCAGTTTTTAAAATTTTGCAGATTATTTTTTTTTTTGGTATTTTTCAAAAAAATTTAAATATATATTTGTTTTTTCATAATTTTTTCCAAATTTTTTTTTATATTTTTAAAATATTTATTGGTATTTTCTTAATTATTAAATATTTTTTTGTTATTTAAAGATTTTTGTCAAAGACAATTACGCTTGGATAAAAACACCCTTGCTTAGAGTCATGTGCCACGCATATGACAAACATTTTTTGCCAAAAGTTAACGGATTTTGATGGCAATGAGTTAATTGTCGTCGTTTCCAAAGTTTGGCGGATTATTTGCCCAAATTGAAAGATTGAGGGGAAAGTGCAAATAGGGGCAAAGTTCAGGGTGCCCTAGTGTAATTAGCCCTATTAACTAGGAGAAACTAGTGAATTGACATAATTGGATAGATAAATAGATAGAGACAAAAAGATATAAAGACAAACGAAAATAGAGGAATTTGCTTCGGCCATTTCATGGAAGATCCCCAATAAAAGGTTGGTAGTAGAGTCTGGTAGGGATTTCGACAATGGTATAAGTTGGTTTTGCATGGATCTCTCTCTCTTTCTCCTTATCACTTTATAGATCTATAAGTTATAACCCACGCCATCAAATATATATATATATATATATATATAGGGAAAGGATCAAGTGAGGTCCCAGTTTGAGGACCCTGAATGAGGATCATTTTTTTAAAATAGTAAAAAAAATATTTTTGGGCTGATTTTTTTTTTATGATTTATAAACATTTCGATAGGACCATAAAAAAATAATCAGCTCAAAATGAATTTTTTTGCTATTTTAAAAAAATAGGTCAAACTTTGTCAGTTTTTAAGTTATTTTTAATTTGTTAAAAACTGAAAAAGTTTGACCGATTTTTTTAAAATAGTAAAAAAATTCATTTTGAGTTGATTTTTTTTATATGGCCCTACTGAAATGTTTAAAAACTATATAAAAAAAATTAGCTCAAAAATATTTTTTTTACTATTTTATCAAAATTGATCCGCGCCAGCGGTATGCAAACTGGGGTATGCATGAGAACCTCTCTCTCTCTGAGAGAGAGAGAGATGGACGTAATTCTTTATAATGTAAATTTTGGGGAGATAGTTGAAACTTCAAAATTAAATTTTGAACTTTTCAATTAGGATCTCTTTATATATGATTTGAGGTTGTAACAACTATTTAGACTGAGACCTTTTATTATGTCTTCATATGGATGACAGAGAGTGAAAGGGGATTTGAATTTTTAATAATTATGTAATTTGACCAACTACTTAGGATTCCGTTTAAATGGGTGATAGATTTTACAATGTGATAAATTTTTGGGGAGAATACTAAAACAAGGTAGATTTTAGAACCAAATTCCAAAAAATCCTTTATCACTTATTTAGTTATACATTTAAGAGTTAATTGCAAAGTTGATCCTAAAATTTAGGGTCATTTTGAATTTTAGACCTACTTTGTTTGATTTTTTGCAATTTTAACCCTGATGCTCTTATTATGTACAATTTTACCCTGCCTCAAATCTTCATAAGAAAACTTAATGGAACTGTGGATTGGGCAATCAATATGTCCAAATTTACTATGCACATGACATACATCATAAATATATTAACTAAGTAATCAATAGTAAATATTAATTAAGTATTTAATAAATAAATTATATTAACACACAAAAATTATACCCATGAACGAGATAATATTTTAAAGTTAACATCACACTTAAACATATTCAACATTTACCATCCACACCAATTAAATATATAAAAGTCCACAAAACATAAACCCACCCAGTCTCCCAATTGTGCCCTAAACCAAACATCCTTCCCCCATTCACGCCTCAGAAACCACCACCTCTATCAACTCTCTCTCTCTCTCTCTCTCTCTCACACACACACACACACGCACTTACACACACACGCACTTACACACACACACACACACACACACACACACACACCAAGCAAAAAACTTCGGTAATAATTTATTTTTAAAAAACACATTGGAATATAATAATTGGTTAAAGAGAAATTAAATTTCTAAATATGATTGATAGATCGACCGAACACCATTATGAAAGCGTATTAGTTTACACCTTATAGATGGGGAAATCTTACAAAATGTTGAGTTGCACGATGGGTGCGACAGAGATAGAGGGGTTTATCATTCAGACGATGGGGTTTTTAACAAGGGTGGTGGTTGTGGGTTTAGTGCAGGGGGCATGACATTTCAAGTGGTTATGGATTAAAGTAAGGTTCGTTAGTTGTAACAACGATTTTAGTGGGTGGGTTGTTAACAGAGATGGCGGTGGTGGTCATGGAAGGTGTCACGATGTGGGGATGGAGAATGTATTATGTCTTGTTAATTCTATTTTGTGGGTTTTGTCGTTTTTGATTTTGCTACAAGCTTAAGTGGAGTATTTTTTGTTAGTTAATTATTTTTCAACACATATCAATAACTCATTGGTCATTATGATAAACCTAAACTACTTAGGATGATACGTAGGCTGCCCAATCCGCAATTCTGTTAAGTTTTTTTTACAAAAATTTGGTGGAGGATTCAAATTACATAAATTAAGAACATCGGCGTTAACATTACAAAATTGAAAAAGCAGGAATAAATTCAAAATGACGCCAAACTTTAGATGAAATTTGCAATAATATCTAATCTTGGGCCTTTCTAGGTGTGTTTGTGTGTGTGTGTGTGTGTGTGTGTGTGTATAGTACTGCTCTTGTGAAAAACACTCCGCATTTTAAGAGTGCAGATCCGAGATATGTCACCTGAAGAGCGCACCACTAGGTGACATATGTCCGGTCCGAATTCTTAAAATGTGAATTGGTCCACACAAGAGCAGAAGTAATATATATATATATATATATATATATATATATATATATATATATATATAAAATAATGCTTTTGTGCGAACTGCCCGCATTTTAACCGTGCGGACTGTACATGTATCATTTGGCGGTGATCCTAGAAAATTTTCGGCTAAATTATGGGGTCTCTCTCTCTCTTTTCTAGGCTCACTGCCATGTGACACATGTCCAGTCCTCATTGTTAAAATGTGGGATATAAAAAAATTATATACGTCATAATTAAAATGAACATAATATGACTTGGTTAAACACGCTTTAATTAAACACAACACGACACGTGTATAAAAAATATTTCGTTTTCCTGTAAGTTAAAAAGAAATGTTTTGTTTTCCTGCAAAGTTATAAATAAAATTTGTTCAATGCTTCTGGATTTTTTTTTCATTTATTGAAGGTTTTTTTATAGTTTTATTTGGAGATGTGGCTTATGGTGGTGGTGTAAAAGTTGAGGTGATGTACAGGTTGTGGTGATCGGGAAAACATGTTTTTCTAGGTTTACCATTTACCTTTTTTTCTGGGTTTTTCGTGAAAAACAAAGCAGTTGTTTTTATCTTGTTGGTTTTGTGAGATCTATGGCTTTTGGTCTTTCCATGTAGGGAAATGAAACCTTATTATTTTTGTGTGGGAGACTATATAATCCATTTACCGATGTCCTCTTTGAGATATGGCCCTATATCATAGACTTTTCTAATATAATGTTGCAACATTATAGTGAGAATGAGCTTCATTTGGAGGGGGTTATTTGTGCGATGTTTATATATATATTACAAAAGTTTTTTAGAGATGTATGTAATAAAAATTCGTGTTTTTTAAGTGACGGTCACGATCTAAATAAAAATGTTCACTAATAATTTTTACACGAATTATTTAACATGGATTTGTTGTGAAATATAAAAAATTAAAATATAAGGTTCATTCGCTCAGTTTATGATCATGCTGTTATTTAAAAAATTAGAAATTTAAACATCACCTGGCCCCGCAATTTGTGATTAGCAAGTTAAAAAGCGATAACTGGGAACTGCATTAGGAAGTTAAAAACTCTCGCTAAGTGTTTACTATAATTATAATTAGTATTTTCGTCAATTAGGTTAGAAATAATAAACTTAGTAGGAAATATATCAATGAAATTAGAAACCATTGCACTATGTAGATATTTTTACAAAAAAAAAAAAATGAAAAATTGAAGAAAGTGATTTTTTTTTATAAATTCAACTTTGCAAGGTCTTATCATTTTGTAAAAACTTTTCGTATTTTTCAATAAATCTATTAAATTTTTCAATAAAGATTAAAACTAATAAGTTAGATAAATAATAAATCAATTAAAATATTGTTTTCGTGCCATCGACATGTAGGGGTGGCAATTCGGGTCAACATGCCGTGTTTTAGGCCGACACGACACGACAAGGTTTTTTCGGACACGAACACGACACGACATTAAACGAATTCGTATTTTTTTTAGCTGACACGAACACAACCCGAATAAAAAACAACACGGCACGACACGACACGAATACTAGAATTTCTTAAATTTCACCTCTAAAAAACACGATAACACGACACGATACGACACAACTCATAATTCAGACACGGACATGCCACGGCTTCCTGTAAAAAAAACACGACATGAACACGATACATAGTGTCAATTTCGAGTCAATTTCGTGTCGTTCCGTGTCGTTTTTTCGTGTTGTTTCTAAAATTGTCACCCCTATCGAGATGGGTTAACATTAATTTAACATTTGAAAAAAAGATATATAAGAAAATAAAAGAAAAATGTGAAAAGGGAAATGAAATTTAAATTGAAAACTAGACATTCCGTTGAATAACACTTTGTTTTATTGGGGGAACAATATTTTAGTTGTTTTGTCATTACATATTCTGAAAATTTTTGTCGTTTTGTGATGACGTACTTTGAAATGTTTCGTCATGTCTTCAGGCATGGGTTTTAGGAAGGTTTTATTTTAAACAGTTATGAAGTTTGGGTTAACAGTTATGGAGGTGTATTTATATCTATGTGGCCGTGTGTGTTGTATATATACATATATATGTGTCTATATAACCAAAGGAGAGCATTGACATTTTTTTTAAAATTACATTTTATTTTATTGGGGAACAAAATTTTTTCTGATTTGCATACGTATTTTGGAATTTTTGCCATTTTGCAATTATGTACTTGAAATTTTTTTATCGTTTTATGATTACGTACTTTGGAAATTTTCGCCGTGCCTTCAGGCAGGAGCATTCTGCTAGTGTATATATATATATATATATATATATATATATATATATAGAGAGAGAGAGAGAGAGAGAGAGGTTCTCAATCATACCCGAGTTAACATATTGCTGGCGCGGACCATTTTTGATAATATAGTAAATCAATTATTTTTGGACTAATTTTTTTTTAGTTCTTAAACATTTTAGTAGGAACATAAAAAAATTCAGCTCAAAATGAATTTTTTTGCTATTTTTAAAAAATCAGTCAAACTTTATCAGTTTTGAACAATTTAAAAATTGACAAAGTTTGACCGATTTATTTAAAATAGCAAAACAATTCATTTTGAGTTGAATTTTTTTATGGTCCTATTGAAATGTTTGAAAATCATATAAAAAAAAATCAACCCAAAAATATTTCTTTTACTATTTTGAAAAAATAGTTCGTGTAGAGAGTATAAAAACTGGGTATGCATGAGATCCTTTATATATATAATGTATGCATGTATGTATGTATGCATGCATGTCGTATATAATAAAGGGAGAATTTGTGTTCAAGTCCCTTGTAGAATTAAAGATGAAAGAACATTGGCAAGTGTTTTATCTGGCAATAAATTGTTTAAAATAAGATAGTAAAATTAGACTACACATTAATTGAAAAAATAGACTTTGACTCGGGTGTATGCACTATCCAGTGAACATTGTCAATCTTCTTGCTCTAAACATTACATAGACATGTCGGGTTAGATTACTATATATTCAAGAGGCTTTGAAAATTTAGGATCTATTATAATATGTATTTTGAAAATAGGACAATAAATATTTTATTTATAATTTTAGTCTCTATTTTTAAATAAAGTCACTGGGACGGATCCATATTCATAAAACGTCAACCAATCACAGTATGCCACGTGTCACTTTAATTTGAAAATAGAGACTAAAAATGAAAACGAAATGTTTGTTATTCTGTATTCATAATTAATATTATTTTAAGTCCTAAAAATACATAATTTATATATTGAATCCATTTCCAACCAAATATATAGACCTGTCGGGTTCCAGTCCATCTGCACTGGGTTTGTTGGATTAATTCCAATATTTATTGAGTTTAATTTATTAGTTATTAATATTTTATTATATTATTTGTGTTTTATTTTAAACATAGTTTGGGTTTTAATTTAGAAAGTAGAAACATGAGCAAATGGGTGTGAAAGATATGGGGAATGCTCAAAATCCCATATTGTCCCACATTGGAAGAATACTACAAAAGGTAGTGGTATATCAACTAAAGGACAACTAAGATTCTTAGTTGACAAGTCAAATAAGAGGCTATGATCCTACGCATCGCGGTGGTGCTTAAGCACCACCAATCGCGACACGCGTAAGCGCGTAAGCGCGACACGCGGCGCGCGAAAGGGCGATTGGGCGACTTAGGGCGCATTGCGCGCTTTGACGCGCACGTGCGCATCGTCGCTTGGAGCGTGGGAGCCTAAAGTTTTGACGAGGTAAAACAGATCAACGGTTGTGACTAAACGATCCGATCAAAGGGTTTAAAATCCGAAACGGCTTGATCTAAACCGTTAGATGAACTCGTAGCGTTTCGTGTAGGGGATATCCATTCGCTTACGATGGGACGCTTAATCTGAACCGTTAGATCGTAGCTGTTCCAAACAGGCACGATCCAACGGTTGCTGAGTCACTCCATGAAGAGTTGTGACTGTTGAAGAACAGTCACAGAAATGGCTATAAAAAGAGTTCCAGACCTCTGTTTTGGACACTGAAAATTGCTAGTTTCTCCTCTCTCCGTCCTCTATACTTTGGCATTATCAACTTACAAATTCAGAGTGTTCTCGGGTTTGATCAAACAGTACATAGTTTGAATCAAACAACTGTTCATACTGCATTGTATCCTGAAGGCAGGTTCTACAAAACCCATTGTGTACTCGCGGTTCTGGTTCTGTCTCAACCGGATTGGGAGAAATTTTGCCTAAAAGAAAGCGTTCCAAGAACGTGCCTTGCAGAAATTAATTATTATATTTCGTTCTTTCCATAAGAAAACTCCAACAGTTTTAGGCAAAATCAATTATTCTTATTACTCCACTCAAATGGAAGGAACTGTGGCACAATCTATCCAAGTCATGACTCAAGACTTAATCCGACTCGACCGTTTTGATGGCGGAAATTTCACCCGTTGGCAAGAGAAAGTTATGTTCTTCCTCACATCACTAAAACTTGCATACATTCTAGATGATAACCTTGAACAAATTCCCGAGCCCACACCCGAAGACACCGAAGGAATAAAGCAAAAACGTGTGAAGAGGAAAGAAGACGAATTTATGTGTCGAGGACACATCCTCAATGCTTTGTCTCAAACTGTTTATAGCGCTCATAGAATGATTCCGACGGCAAAGGAATTATGGAAGGCTTTGGAGATAAAGTATCAAAACGAGGAAGCGAGCAATCGTAAGTTTCTAATTTCAAACTATATGAATTTTAGAATGAATAATGATAAATCTGTCGTTGCACAAGCCCATGAACTCCAACAAATTGTTGGTGACCTTAAAGCCGCTGGTATTAATCTTCAAGATGAATTTCAAGTAGGGGTGATTGTTTCAAAACTTCCATCCTCTTGGAATGGCTTTAAGAAGAAAATTAATCATGATGAAAAGACTTATACTGTGGAATCCCTTCTTCGTCACCTTCGTATTGAAGATGATACTCGTATTCGAGAAAAGAAGGATGAACAAAGTGAGGGTCATTCAAAAGCTAATATGGTTGAGGATAAAAAATCCAAGATTACCAAAGACTCAAAATTTAAAGCAAAGAATGATTCCAAATTCAAGAACCAAGGTGCAAATAAGAAAAAGAAGGGAAAATGTTTCTTCTGTGACAAACCGGGCCATTATTCTCGAGAATGTCGTCTTAAAAAGAAGGCATTTAAAGAAAAACAAGGGTCGAAGGAAACCAACAATGTTGAAGATCTTATTGCTACTGTTTGCGAAGCAAATTCAATTGATAATGAAAGTGGATGGTGGCTGGATACCGGCGCAACGGTCCACATATGCAAAGACCGCTCTTCATTCAAAACATATCAAGAAATTGATGGAAAAGAAGTGAAGATGGCAAATAATCTTCGCGCCAATGTAGTTGGAAAAGGCACAGTGGAATTGAAGCTAACTTCTGGAAAGACACTTACTCTAATTGATGTACTTCATGTACCTGATATGTGTAAAAATCTTGTGTCTGGGGACCTTCTCAATAAGAGAGGTTTCAAACTAGTGTATGAGTCTGATAAGTTTGTATTGTCTAAGAATGGCCAATTTATTGGCAAAGGGTACTCTTGTAACGGCATGATTAAAATTAATGTAATCAATGATATTAGTTCTGCTTATATGGTTGAGTCTATTTCTTTATGGCATAGTAGATTAGGTCATGTGAATTATAGAAGTATAAAAAATATGACTAATCCCGGCTTAATCCCGGATTGTAAATTTGATAACCTTTCTAAATGTGAAATTTGTGCTCAATCGAAGATAACTAGAAAGTCGTTCAAATCTGTTGAGAGGAAATCCGAAATGCTTGATCTTATTCATAGTGATGTATGTGATATGAAGAGTAATATGACTCGTGGTGGAAATAAATATTTCTTAACTTTCATTGATGATTACTCTAAGTATGCATATACATATTTACTTAAAAGTAAAGATGAAGTTTTCGAGAAATTCCTAATTTTTAAAGCAGAAGTTGAAACTCAACAAAATCGAAAAATTAAAGTCCTACGATCCGATAGGGGTGGTGAATATTACCCGAGTGAGTTTATACAATTTTGTAATACTCATGGGATAATCCATCAAGTTACGGCGCCATATACGCCACAACAAAATGGAACGGCGGAAAGGAAAAATAGGACTTTAGTTGAAATGATAAATTCAATGTTAATCAGTTCTGGTTTACCTTTGTCAATGTGGGGAGAAGCGGTTTTATCCGCATGTTGTATTTTAAATAGAGTTCCATTGAAAAACAAGGATATTACACCATATGAATTATGGTTTAATCGTAAGCCTAATCTTAGACGTCTTAAAGTTTGGGGATGTCTTGCTTATGTAAGAAAACCCGAACCTAAAAGACCTAAACTAGGAAATAGGACTTACAAATGTGTTTTTATTGGATACTCTAGTAACAGTATGACTTATAGATTTTTAAACCTTGAAACTCAAGAAATCATTGAGTCGGTAGATGTGCAATTTTTTGAACATCTAACAAAGTTTAGTACTTTGAATCAAGGTTTAGAAAATAATAATTCGACTGTTGACTCCTCAAATTTAGAAGAAAATTCACAACCTATATCTTCTTCAGAAACAACGAATGACGTTGAACCACGAAGGAGTAAAAGACAAAGAACTGAAAAAAACATTTGGGCCTGACTTTGTTATTTATTTAGTTGAAGGGGATTTAAATGAGACTAAGAACAAAACTAAATTTGTTCTTAATGTAGAAGATGAACCGACCACATTTCATAAAGCGGTAACATCTAGGGATGCTGTCTTTTGGAAAGAAGCAATAAATGATGAAATGAACTCAATTTTGTCAAATCAAACTTGGGTTATTTCCGATCTTCCCCCCGGGTCTAAACCTATTGGGTGCAAATGGATATTTAAAAGAAAATTAAATCCGGATGGTTCTATAAATAAATTTAAGGCAAGACTAGTTGCTAAAGGCTATAAGCAAAAATATGGAATTGATTACTTTGATACATATGCTCCTGTTGCTCGAATCACTTCCATTAGGATATTAATATCTCTTGCTTCTATTCACAATTTAGTTATTCATCAAATGGATGTTAAAACTGCATTTTTAAATGGTGATTTAGAAGAAGAGATTTATATGGAACAACCCGAAGGGTTTGTATTGCCTGGCCAAGAAAAGAAAGTGTGTAAATTGGTTAAATCTCTTTATGGCCTTAAACAAGCTCCTATGCAATGGCATGAGAAGTTTAATAATATTGTTATATCCCATGGATATAAAGTTAATGATGCCGACAAATGTATATATAGTAAATTTGAAAATGGTGTTGGTGTTATTATATGCTTATATGTGGATGACATGTTAATATTTGGGTCTAATCTCAAATATGTTGAAGAAACCAAAAGGTTTCTTTCATCAAAATTTGATATGAAAGATCTTGGAGAAGCTGATGTGATTTTAGGAATCAAAATTGTGAGAAAGGATAATTCTTTAGCGTTATCTCAATCTCATTATATAGAAAAAGTTCTTAAAAGATATAATCATTTTGAACTTAAGCCAGCTGCTACACCAGTGGATCCTAGCATCAAATTAATGAAAAATACTGGGCGTGCTATGGACCAACTTAAATATGCTAGTATTATTGGGAGTCTAATGTATGCCATGCATTGCACTAGACCAGACATTGCTTATGCAGTGAGTATATTGTGTAGATTTACAAGTAATCCAGGACAAGAGCACTGGAATGCAATTTCTAGGGTGCTTAGATATCTGAAGAGGACTTTGGATTATGGCTTACATTATGTAGGATATCCATCTGTTTTAGAAGGATATAGTGATTCAAGTTGGAATAATCTTGAATCAAAATCCAAGTCAACTACTGGTTGGATTTTTACGCTAGGAGGAGAAGCTATCTCTTGGGGATCCAAGAAACAAACATGTGTATCAGATTCAACAATGCAATCTGAATTTATAGCCCTAGCAGATGCATGTAAAGAAGCAGAATGGCTTAGAAATGTGTTGTATGATATTCCTTTATGGAAAAAGCCATCACCTTCTATTATGATAAGTTGTGATAACCAAGTCACAATTTATAAAGTTTCGAACAAAACTTACAACGGAAAATCTAGACACATTAGTCTAAGACATCAAATTATAAGAAAATTACTCAAGGAAGGAGTAATTACAGTCGACTATATTAAAACGAACAAGAATTTAGCAGATCCTCTGACTAAAGGTCTTGTAAGAGAGATGATATATATCACCTCAAAAGGAATGGGACTAAGGTCTATTAAATAACACAACTATATTTAATGGGAACCCAACTCATATCTTGAAAATATAGATAGAGTTCAATGTGGTACAAACAAGTTAAATTATAGTTATGGAACACTAGGAATTTATACAAAAAGTTCCATTCCTATATGCCTAGTGTTGGTTTTCTGCATGTTAGAGGATGAAGTTCACTTCTTAATAAATCATATAAGTGTGACTCGCAGAATCACTAAAGTTGATTTACCTATTCGAGTGTCGAAAGTGTGGCCGCTTTCTATGAAATCAAGACCGATCCTAAAGCGCTCGTGAAATCAGGATTAGCACAAGGCCATAAAAGTGCATGCTAGAAGAACACTTATAAACTCAGAAATCGGTATGTGTGATAGTTCCGGCTAGTCTCAAAAGGTCCTTGGTTCAAGATACGTTCACCACAGCACCTTGATGAAGCTTTGAATTATTTTCACTATATGGAAGTTCAAGTCCGAAAGACACTTCTCATTTATGTACTAGATTTTAGCGATAATGCCAAAAGTTATTTATTGTCTTTTTTGCTTTGCTCTCTTGTGTATATTGAAATTGGTGGGAGAATGTTGGATTAATTCCAATATTTATTGAGTTTAATTTATTAGTTATTAATATTTTATTATATTATTTGTGTTTTATTTTAAACATAGTTTGGGTTTTAATTTAGAAAGTAGAAACATGAGCAAATGGGTGTGAAAGATATGGGGAATGCTCAAAATCCCATATTGTCCCACATTGGAAGAATACTACAAAAGGTAGTGGTATATCAACTAAAGGACAACTAAGATTCTTAGTTGACAAGTCAAATAAGAGGCTATGATCCTACGCATCGCGGTGGTGCTTAAGCACCACCAATCGCGACACGCGTAAGCGCGTAAGCGCGACACGCGGCGCGCGAAAGGGCGATTGGGCGACTTAGGGCGCATTGCGCGCTTTGACGCGCACGTGCGCATCGTCGCTTGGAGCGTGGGAGCCTAAAGTTTTGACGAGGTAAAACAGATCAACGGTTGTGACTAAACGATCCGATCAAAGGGTTTAAAATCCGAAACGGCTTGATCTAAACCGTTAGATGAACTCGTAGCGTTTCGTGTAGGGGATATCCATTCGCTTACGATGGGACGCTTAATCTGAACCGTTAGATCGTAGCTGTTCCAAACAGGCACGATCCAACGGTTGCTGAGTCACTCCATGAAGAGTTGTGACTGTTGAAGAACAGTCACAGAAATGGCTATAAAAAGAGTTCCAGACCTCTGTTTTGGACACTGAAAATTGCTAGTTTCTCCTCTCTCCGTCCTCTATACTTTGGCATTATCAAGTTACAAATTCAGAGTGTTCTCGAGTTTGATCAAACAGTACATAGTTTGAATCAAACAACTGTTCATACTGCATTGTATCCTGAAGGCAGGTTCTACAAAACCCATTGTGTACTCGCGGTTCTAGTTCTGTCTCAACCGGATTGGGAGAAATTTTGCCTAAAAGAAAGCGTTCCAAGAACGTGCCTTGCAGAAATTAATTATTATATTTCGTTCTTTCCATAAGAAAACTCCAACAGGGTTAACATGCCTCAGATAGGAATAGTAGCTAGCTTCCTATATACGTATTGTGTTTAACAAATATGGAGTTTAATCTTCAAAACAATGTATGGAGTTTATAGAAAAACAGGAAGGAAAATGTGCGAAGTGTTTAGAAGGGTATTTTACCAGCAGAAACGGCTGCAGCTGAATTGCCATTAGAGTCTTTAAGATGCAAAATGATGTTTAAACAAGTTGAAGCTCGAAAATCTTGGACAGCCATCTCCATGGCTATTTTCTGCTCCTTCCCAACACGTGTGTTTTTATTAATAACACCACCTATGCTTCCAATAATCTCATACTTCCCAATTGAACAATTATCCATTGCTTCATTGGGCTCCACCAAATAGAGGAAGCCGAAAACGAACGAGAGGACAAGAGCAGACATACGTTTGTTATCCAGTATCAGGAGGGAGTATCGCCTTGATTCATTGAGCGAAGATAAATGGCTTAAGATAGTTGACTAATAGATATGGAGTACTTTTCAAAATTCCACAGTGGGCTTTGATTTTTTATACAAATTTATATTTGTTACTTGCCTGTCACTGTGATTTAAGTGGAAAAAACTTCTATGATTTTTATTCGTCACCAATGAACGCTGTTCAATGGCGGAGGAAATTTCTGTTGTTCCTTCGTCTAATATTTTCTCCAATTCATTAATGGTCAATGTGTCATATTCGCGAGTGTATCATAAGTGTATCCTAATTAAGGTCGGTTAGGTTGCTTCAACAAATAATCAAATATCGGTATATAAATTATTGGTTAACTATGCGGCTGACTTGGTCATCAGACTAGACAGAAGACTTGACCGATAATTATTTACAAATATAAAGGAGGTGACAACAATTAATTAAAAAATGTGTAAGAAATAAAATGATCACGATTTCCAGTCACGTGACTAGTCTACTACTATATTTCAGAATATATGTTTTGGAATACTTAAAAGGGGTTCGTAAATTTATGACTTATTGTAATATGTATTTTAAAAAGGGTATAGCTATTCCCACTCAAATCAATTTCTAAGGCACTCCAAAATCATGTAAAATGACAAAACAACCATTTGAAACTTATACACTCCTATTAACATGTTAAAGTAAAATAATTTTTTATGAAAAAACAGTTTTGAACTATTTTTTTAAGTTGAATAATTACTCTATTTTTTCAATAAAAATTAAAGACGTTGAAATGTATGCCAAAAAAAAAAAAAAAGAGAGTTCTCTTTTAAAATAAAATTTTAGTTTTTTTAATAAAAAAAAAAAGGGGACAAAAAAAAGTGACTTTTTTGTCAAATTTTATAACACCCATTTGATTGTTTTTAATAAAGAAAATAAAAGAAGAATTTAAAAAAAATCGAGAATAAATATTTTTTGCCGTTTTTTCTTTACTTAAATAGAACATGTTTTTAATAGAAAACGATAAACATTCCCAAAACATTTTTTTTCTTTAGTTACAGTAATTCTATCAAAGAAAAAATGATACAAATATTTATTCTCGAATTTTTTTAAATTCTTCTTTCATTTTCTTTGTTAAAAAACAGTCACTGACAAAAAATACAGTTTTTGTGTCCCCTTTTTAATAAAAAAAACTCGGAGGTTTTTAAAAGAGGACTCAGTTTTTTTAATGTAGGCTCTCTTTTTTATTTTTGTCGTTAAAAAATATATTTTCTATGTGCTCTTTTTTTACATATGTTTTTTTTTTTTAAATTTGATGTCTTAGAGATGTGATTGGTTAGTGCCGCTGGCGCGGACCTATATCCATTAAATGATGTGGGTCCGCGCCAGCGGCATTGACCAATCGCGTCTCTAAGACATAAAAACAATTAAAAAAAATAATCGCGTCTTTAAGAAATCAAATTTAAAAAAAAAAAAGAGCACGCAGCAAACATTTTTTTAACGACAGTGATAAAAACGAGAGCCTACATTAAATATAATAAAATTCATAACTTTTAAAATAGTTCAAAACTGTTTTAAAAGTTTAGAAAAAAATATTTTTTTCTAAAAAAAAAACAGTTTTTTCATAAAGATTTATTTATTATGTTTTATTTTTAGCATGTTAATAGGAGTGTGTAAGTATTAAGGGGTTGTTTTGTCATTTTATAAAATCTATTTAAGTAAAGAACAAATGACAAAAAATAATTATTCTCGGATTTTTTTAGATTCTACTTTTATTTATTTATTAAAAACAATCAAATGGGTGTTATAAAATTTGACAAAAAAGACACTTTTTTTTGTCCCCTTTTTTTTATTAAAAAACTCAGATTTTATTTTAAAAGAGAACTCAGTTTTTTTATTATTATTATTTGGCATACATTTCAACGGTTTTAATTTTTATTGAAAAAATAGAGTAATTATTCAACTTAAAAAAATAGTTCAAATTTGTTTTCTCATGAAGATTTATTAATTATGTTTTACTTTTAACATGTTAATAGGAGTGTATAATTATCAAAGGGTTATTTTGTCATTTTACATAATTTTGGAGTGCCTTAGGAATTGATTGGAGTGGGAATAGCTCTACCCTTTAAAAATAGGACAATAAATATTTTATTTATAGTTTTAGTCTGTATTTTTGAATAAAGTCGCTGGTGCGGATCCATATTCATAAAACGTCAACCAATCATAGCATGTCTCGTGTCCCTTTAATTTAAAAATAGGGACTAAAAATGAAAACGAAATATTTATTGTCCTATATCCATAATCAATATTATTTTAAGTCCTAAAAGTATGTAATCTCTGCTTAAAAAGGCTTTCGGGACACTTTAAATTTAAGAATGTTTTTTCTGAGTGCAAATATACATACCAAAAAGAGTGCATGCTGTATCTTATGTGATTAGATTTGAAAATGTGATGTTTAATTATGAATATTTTAGTTATCTTAATCATCATCCTGTTAGACAAAAAAACTGCTGAGAAATGGGAGGTGTAACTGAATAAGCTTTCCATTAACATAACTTGTAATCTGCCAACAAATGCCATGGAATTATTGAATTTTGTTATAAATTATATATTTTAGTAGTATCCACTTATATTATACATTTAATCATATTTCAGGTTCAATAAGGGAACATTTAGAATGACTAACTTTGTACTAATCATCCTTGAGTATTGTAAGACTAAAATTTTTATCTCTCCCTCTAGATTCTCTCTCCCTTATTTTTCTCTCTCTAAATTTTCTTTAACTTATTTTTTACAACATGTTATCGATGGAAATATTTCTAAATTTGTATCCATATGACAGTGATTTATGGATAGTATATCTATCTACATACGTATTGGTATATGACTATTCAAATGCATATGCATTAATTTATATTTGGTCAACGAAAGGCTAAAAGAAAAGCAGCTAGATGTGATAGCTCTTGTCCTATCAGACATTACTAGGATTGTAAATAGATATTCGAAAATCCGAATCCATCCGGCATTCGAGTCCGAATTTTGTGGAGAATATGAATATGAATATGGATAGTGTGTTGAAATATCCGGAAATAAGGATACGAATAGTATGCGTATCCTATATGGATAATGCGTATTCGAGGCAGAGTATCCATATCCGTATTATATTTAATATTAATTTATTATTAATATTAGTTATATATAATAATAATATATTTCATTTTTATTTAGAATATTTATTATATGTAATGTTTAAATGTAAAATATAAATATATAATAATATAATATAAAAATGTTATTAACTTATCATTTTTTACTTATTTGAAAAAATATTATTAATTTATATTTTGGCAATACATAAGAAATAGAGAATAAATTAAAAAAGAAAGAAAAAACAATGACAAAATAAGAAATGAAATGAACCGCCTAGACTATAGTTTTCATTTCCCCATTCCTTCTAAAACCGAAAACAGGTTACTCATTTCATTTTTCCCAAAACCATCTTCTCCCTCATTTCATCTAAAAAAAGTCGTAAGTTCTGCTAACCCCTCCCTCTGTGCTACCTCTGTACACCTTCCTCCTTCCGTCGGTCGCCCAACCTGAAGTCATCCTTGCACCGCAACAGTAAGATCCTCCTTCTTTTTTTGTCGCCCGACCTAAGTTTTTTTTTTTTTGTGCTGTTTTGTGCTATTATAAAGATCCTCGCTTTTTATGCTATTTTTTTGTGTAATGTCCTCCTTCTATTTGAATGCTAGGGGTGACAATTTTTGACACGACACGATAACCCGACACGAACTCGACACGAAGTTAGCGGGTTAGGGTTGATGATTTCTTGACACGAACCCGAATATGAGACGACCCGCCAACACGAATAATAAACGGGTTAAGTTAGTGTCAAACACTTATAACTCGAAAACGACACGAATAGACCCGCTTAACTCGTATTTTATGGAGAATATATTAGATAATTTATATATCTTGATAGGCATTCTATAAAATTCATGGAGAATCGGATGATAAATTATTTATGTGTTGCAAGAAGTTGAAATTAATTAAATTTAAGTTATTGTAGGCCTATGATTGGTATGATTGGTTAAGAGAGAAGAAAAAAATTATTTTATATTTTACTTAATGGGTTATGCGGGTCAATCCGAACACGACACGATAATAAATAGGTCGGGTTAGTGTTTGCTCATCTGACACGATTAGTTAAATGGATCGAGTTAGGATTGACTCATACTTGACACGAACCCGACATAACACGAACACGACACGGCGCACACGAATTGCCACCCCTATTGAATGCTATTAGAAAGATCAAAATGTTCAAAAAAATGCTATTATGTAAGAAACATGATTTCAATGCGGATAATTTTTTGTATGTTGTGTTGTATATATCTTGGTGTTTTTGTGTTGTATATATCTTGAATTCGTGGGAGAAGTACTGTTATTTTTGTGCATTTTTTATGATGTGTTAGATATATCTTATTGTTCAAGTATCAAAAAATAATATCGCACCTTGAATAATTTTTGTATGTTGTGCATTTTTGTTCAAGTTTTTGTCTTGAATATAAATGTCCAATAAACTGTGGGTTTTCAAATATAAATGTTCAATAAACTATTCAATTTTTTATATGATGAACTATTCAATATTATAAGAAAAAGAGAACTCGTGATTCTTGAATATGAAAGTTTGAGGTTAAAACCTGATTTCAAACATTCTCTTAAGATAGTTATAGCAAAATTCCCTTGAATTTTGATCATCTAACTTTTATTCAATATAAATTTTAGTTAGTAAGCATGGGATAAGCAACATAAACGGATACGGATGGTTATTGTAACTATCCGGGCGGATACGGATACGGATACGAATAAGGATAGTGAATCCAGATAGCGGTTATGGATATAGAAAACATGGTATCCACTCTGTATCCATCCGTTTACCACCCCTAGACATTACCTATTCAACCCTGCTTTCTATAGCTCTCTAAATATATAAGATTTAACATGAATTTCCTAATTATTTAAATTTTGAACTTTTATTTTTCTTCGTTCAAAATTTTAATTTGAATTTTCTATAGTATTTGGATTTAAATAATCAATGAAAATATATTACAATCAAATCTGAAGTTTTAATTGTCTAATTGAAAGGGTATAAATCTAAAATCCCCCTTTTTTATAATTAATTTACGATATGAAAATTCATAATCATTATTGTGACCAAAATTTTATAAATTATTATTTATAATTAGGTTATAATTTTTCCTAACTACTAATGAAAATGTGAAGCTCAAACTCTCATGTTATTTGAAGCTAAAGTTCTAACAAAATATACCTTAAATAAAAACTTGAAGGTTTATTATTTATATAATAGGGCATGAATATTAAAAAATTTCAAAATAATCATATACAATTTGAACCTGAAGCTCCAAATATACTTTTTTTGAAAATTAATTACAAAATAAATTGATGACTAACACGTGACTTTTCCATTTCTAGTCTCTTCAATTTATTTATTAAGTGTAATATCTTTTAAATTAATAGTCAATTTAATTGTCCTATTAATGATTTTATCGTTAAAACTTTATCTCTTAGCCTTTTAGTTCATTTAATATTAGAATAAATTTTTAATGATATTTAATTTTAACCTTTTCACATTAGAATCATTAACTATACGTTAGAGTCTTTAGAATGTGTTGAGAATGTGAAATATTAAGCCCTTCATTTTTTTTAGAAATTCGATTATTATCGATTGAGATTGATATATATATAATATGATACGGAAGTTTTTGAATTATGTACGCATTTTAACGGTGAGGATGACTATCACATCCTTACACATTTTTGCAAAACGAAGGGTTGAGATCAACTCCCTCCATTAATTTCAAATTTACTTTTGTTTTTTGTTCCCCCCATACTTTTTTACTTTTTGGATCACAACCTCATCTTCTCTCTCTCTCTTGGCCTCCTTTCTCGATCACTAGACCCTCTCTGTCCCTGTCTCTCTCTCTCTTGCCCATTTTTCACTCCCCCTTGAAACCCCATCAAAATCCATGCCTAAATCTGATTAAAAATCCATTTTAACATTAGATACGATGTTTAGATTTTTTGGGGTTTCCACTTGTAGTTTTAATTTGATGTTTAGGTTTTTTGGGGTTTCCATTTGTGGGGTTTCCATTTGCATTTAATTTTTTTGCATGTACAAGTTGGGTTTCTCATTTATTTTGGGTTTGGTTTCTTACATTAGAAGAAAAACAAAATGCGCGACATGCTTTAGCGACATCAGTGTTTTCGTGTTGCCAAAGGGTATACTTTTAGCGACATATATTTTTTGTGTCGCAAAAAAATGTGATTTTGTTGGGGTCTGTGTTAAAATTTCCTCCGAAATGTCATTTACATTCAGTAACATCCGATTGATGTTGCGAATTCGGTCCCCTACTTTTAGCGACATGTTTTGGATGTCGCAAAAGTATCACTCACTTTTGGCGACATGTGTATCATGTCTCAAAATTCTATACACTTTCAGCTTAATCATATATATGTTGAGATATGTATTTTAATTTAATTTAAAAAGAATAAAAACTCAAAATTTATCTCCCACTATTTTTTTAAGTCAAAATATTATTCCTCCCTCAAAAACTTCCTAAAACTCCCGCTTAAAAAAATCCCAAATTCTTTTCTCTCTCCTCTAACCCGATCTCTCCAACTGTCTCCAACCCCTCTCTTTGTGACTTGCTATTGTGGACGTGAACATTTCGTGAGAAACTTCGGCGTCTCCACCCAGCTCACCCGTATCCAGCCCCTCTCTCATCTGGCGTCTCCAACACCTCTCTCTCTGCTCCGGCATTAACCCCTCTTTCTCTGCACTGACATCCGGTGTCTCCAACCCTGGAGACGAATCCCTTCTCCCCGACCAAAACCCCTCCCCATCTCTTGGAAAAAAAATGAAATCAGCACTTTAAGATTTGAGTTCCACAAGAATCTTTAGGAACATTTTAATTCCACCGTATCTGGCCACTGAACAAAGCTCTCAAATCAAGGTATTTTATTGATTTTGTAGTAGATCTGACTATGATGCTGAACATTGTTTTTGATATTTTTGATGATGATACCCCCCTTTTTTTCTCTAGTTGCAAATTTTATGCTATCTGTTTCAATTAAAATAATAAAATAAATTGTATATTATAAGTCTAAAAATTGAGTTGTTCATTGAAAATCGAGTGTGTAATGTTATCCTAACGCTTGGGAATTGGTTTGTTTAGTACAAGTTTTGGTAACGTCGGTTTGGCATAGTATAGAAACATAATTATAATCTTAGGTAAGCTTTAATATTGAAAAAATCAAGACATTACTTGTTCTCGTTAGCATTACAGTAATTAATCACAACTCTTGATATTTAAGAACAATATGTAGGTTCAGTTTGTTTAATATGCTATTTGAAATTAGTTTGTTTGCACGTGCTATTTGGAATACGTGTAATATTCTATTTGAATGGTATCTTGTAATCCACTCTTTAATCACCATTATCGGGATATAACATCACATTATTGAATAGTATTTTAAATGGCCTTTTATGTGTTTTAGTTCGAACAATATTATAGTCAAATAATTAATCGTGGTTATAAAAATTTATTAATTGGTCTTATGTTTTTTTTATAATGCACGTTCATTTCACTTTTGTTTTAGTAGTTGCAAAAATGCCCCCCAAAACAAAATTATGGGTCAAACCTTGAGATACAACCCATATGGTGTCAGCGTATGAGAAAGAAAGACTGAATAATATTGCAAACAATAAAATGAGAATGATTGCCCTTGGGGTATGTCATTTGGCAAATTGTTTAAGGAGTGTGGTTGAGAAGAACAAGTAGGCGATCTCGGGTAAGAAAAAATAACAAATGTGAGTGAGTACGATGATAAGCATTGTTGATGCCAAAAAAGGGACTTCGTCCAATTTTAGAATCACAAATAAAATATAAAATTGCAATGAAATAGTTAAAAGTGTGACACAAGATTTTAAAGTGGTTAGGCTATGTAAGAAAGCATACGTCCACTATTATGGTATTGATTTAAGAGATTACAAAAAGCTAGGTATTCTTAGAAATAAGAATATTCTAGTATATGTTCTATCTTGCCTTTGATGAAAGGGATACAATATATTTATAGTGACATGGATATCAAGGTCTTATAATGTCAAGGGATGGAATGCCTTTATACATTTAAGCATTTACAATCATATATAATTAATGTGATGATTGGTTGTATGGACCACGTATGGTAAGACCTTTGGTATGGTGACTCTTCATTGGTCTTGATGGACATCATTCTTTATGTTGCTCGGCATCCCTTCCGTGCTACTATTTACTGATTAGAATTTTGGCCACGTAAGAGGACAAGTGTTCACTTCTGATTGGTCTATATAGGTGAATAATTTTTGGTAACAACAGAACTCCTAATGCTTGTTGCATTAAAGTCTGGAACATTCGATCCTGGAAGTAGCTCGGAGTCTTGTTATGGTGCCTGGTCAGTAACCGACCTCCCACACTTATAAAATTTTACCAGTACTATTTGAAGATGGCATTTTTATAAATAATTTGAATTTAAAAGAACCACCCAAAGGGAAAATCCGTAATTTTTATTTTTGAAACAGTCTTTCATAAGAACGCCAATCGTTGGTACGTTTAATAATTATTTTCGCTATTTTCGAGACAAGTTATAAAAGGTGGGAGGCTTTTCCAGATTTTACCTTACCCCGAATCTTCGAATTGTAGCATATATTTCTAAGCTTTTACGTGATCGTTTGTCACCGTTCGTCATTTCTTTTCATAGTTCTTGCCGAATCCTTAATCTTCTCTAATAATTCTTTCTTTCTCTCTATTTTCTTCATTTCCTTTCTTTCTGAGCCATAGTTCACGTAGTTGATGATGATTCTCTAGAGGAAGTTGGGGAAGAAAGGAAAATCCCATCTTAGGTTGATTTATAAATTCCCCATAACCCTATAGATGTATATTCTTTGGTTGAGGGTCATTAGATCCCAACCTTGTTTATAGCTGAGTGTGGTTTCACATTTCCATCAAATCCTTATCTTCTTCATTTCTGCCAATATTTTGACATCATTCCAGCAAGAGTATCCCCCTAACACCTGGAGGGTTGTCAATGGTGTGAATAGATTGAATGAAATCTATGGAACCCAGAAATCATGTTCTACTATAAATGGTCTATTGCAGGGGAGAGCACATATTATTTGAAAACCAGACAAGCCAGTAGGGCTTTAGTATTGAATTTTCCTAATTCCAATAAGGATTCTTGGGATCATTCTTTAATAGTTAAGAATTGACAACATGCTCCACCTGGAAATGGAGTGGCCTACCATGGTCCCAGATGCCCTTAGTCAGGGAATGGGATAGGTTGTTATTTCAGTTGTCGCCTTTCTTTACTAATTTCTTTTTTGATGTATGCTAACTGCTCTTTGTTGCAGAAGAATGTAAGAGAAAGTGCCCTAAATGGGGTGAATTAAATTTGGAAGAACTCAAATTCTTATGGGGTATTTATCAAAGGACATGAGAAGATCATCCACGATCAGCTTCTGTATTGCTAGAGTATAAAATTTCCATAACCTCTTTTGTAGCTCGGCCAATAACTGTTGTGCCTTCAATTGTAATTGATTTGGATAGGGATCCAGTGTCTATTTCTTCTATTACGGAGTCTGTTAGTGCTAGTGCTGAAGTTTTTACTGGTGGCACTTCATCTTCTTTTGACTCTGATCTTCCTATTTTTGTCAACATGGGAAAAGGAAAATTCCTAATCCTCTGGAGGAGGACTCCACTATTGGTGCCAACAAAACCAGTTAATACTAATGCCCAAAAGAACAAGGTTGAGGCTAGAAAGAAGCCCCCAACCAATAAAGTTGATGAGTCTCCTCTTAAGATACTAAGGAGAGGTCCGACTGATAAGCAGGTTGAGAAGGTTGTTGATGCCGATCAATAAGTATTGGCTGGTAAGGTCCCATATGTTGTTGGCTTGCCTGTAGCCTTTAGTCCTAGCTTGGCTAGGAAGTTGATCAAGGTAGGTACCCTCCTGGACTATAGAGCTGCTGTTGCTTCCATATCCTAATAAAAACTATCGGAGAGGGCTACTAAAAGTTTAGCCTTGGTAACTTTTCATATTTTAAGTTGGTCGAATATTGTTCATGTCTTCCTTGATTTGTACTGACTTGGTTCTTTTCTTCCAGTTCCTAGTTGATTACAACCAACTATTAAAAAAGGATGATCATCTACATTTTTCTTCAGAAGAAGTAAAGGAGGCCTTTGAGGGTCCTAAGAAATCTTTGGAGGAGTCGAGGCAAGCTTTGGAGACAAAGCAGAAGACTTGGGAGGAAAAGATCAAGGCTGCCGAGAAGTGTGGCAGAAAGTTGATGAAGCTTTGATTGTGGCTACCTTGGCTTGTGCTCAAGCTGAGCGCAGGGCAAAGGTTACTGAAGAGAAGGTAGTCAAACTATTGATTGACCTTTCTGTTGAGAAAGACAAAAGAAATAAAACCAGAGAAGCATACTTTAACAAGGGATGGGATGTAATACCCCGTAGTTTTATTAATTTTATTTAATGGGATTAATTAAATTAAATGGGAATTAATTAGAAATTAATCCGGATTTAAAACTTGCGAGAAATGAGTTGGTACTTGATTATGATGATAATGTTGAATATTACTGGATATATGTGGTAACATATGATTATTGAATTTATTAAAATTTGTCGTGAGTTATAAATACGACAATTCGGGAAATTTAGTTGGGACGCGCGTGTCAATCGCGTCAGGAATCAATTTAATTGGATTTAAAAGTAAATTATAATTTTATGATCCGTATGGTCATTTTGAGTGTGCCAACGTGTCCGAAGGGGTTGAAATAGTCAGAAAACACTAGCCAGGGGTTTAGTTTGGGTCCCGGGGCATTTTTAGGCCAAACCGGCAACCCGAGAGGGTATTTTAGTCATTTTAATTTTTAAAGGATTTGGACCCACGAATTTTAGGGTTTATTTAGCATCCAATATTATGGCCATTATCAGCCAAAAATCAAGAGTGGGCAACGTGAGATAGAGGAGAAGTTACAAAAATGGCTTTCAAAGCAATAACCACCATCCACCACCATAATTCACCGGACTTGTCACCGGAGAGAAAGGGAGAACCAACCATTAACATCACCAGCAGATCAGAACACCAATTATAAGGCAAGTGATTTAATTTCATTAAGTTTCAGAAAATATATTATCCATGTAGATTAGAATTGAAGGCTAGACTTGAAAGATTGATAATTTCATGAATTGGGAGAAGTAAACCTTGAATATGGGTAGGATTTGCATGTAGTTAAATTCTGAAAGTAATAAAGATTTAAATCATAACCTTAGTAATAGAATCTCGAATTAAAATTTATTTTTGGGTTGTCTTGAATTGGAAGAAACTAAACTAGGGTTGAACATGAAAATTTTGATGAATATATCGATATATATGTAGTTCTTGAGATGATTTGACTGTTCTGAAACATTAGAAAGGTGGTAATTAGGATGGTATAACATGTAGTACATTTACTTTGGAGAATGAATTCATGTAATGGAGATTGGAGATGAAACTAGGGATAAAAATGCAGAAAAACGTGGGTTGTAACTGTTCGATCGATCGATCGATTGACATTCATGATCGATCGATCGACCTTCCCAGAAATCGTGATATTTTTCCCCTTTTTAAATTTAAGCAATTTCGATCCTTGAAAGTTATCGGTGGGGACCTTTGGAACACATTTAGATTTAATGAAGACCAGTAGGGGTTTATGGGGCCCGAATTATATTAGAATTGAATTGGGACTTTATTTTAGACTTACTAGGGTCCGACGAGTGAGGTGCTATTAGATACTGCGAGTAAATGAACTAATTCTATATAGTTGATAATTTAAGGTTAGAGACAGAGATATGGACCTTAAGAGTATGGAATTAATATGTGGGAATAATAGGAGACTTAGTAACCTTTTTTTTGTTAGGTTTTAAGCACTTGAAACTATACGGCGTGAGACGTATTGGCGGAATATATTATATATCACCCGGAAGTATGAGAGTGTACAAATTGGATTAATGGTATAGGGTTGAGAACATACCTTTAATATTATAAGTTATCTAAGTTGTGTGAATGCTTAGTATATGGATTATTATGTGTATGACATACTTACCATACTTGCTATCACGGGAGGTCCGCTTTCGGAACAGGGCCATCTAATCTTTGTGTTCCAACGGGGGGATTTAGATTGGTACCTCAAGGACATAGGGTTGTGAATGACTTATTTGTGAGTTAATAAGTCAGCTAACCATGGGAGCGTAGGTATGTGCGTGACCCATGGGTATGTGAACTATGTTCGCCTCCAATATGTGTGATTTTGCTTATTGAAACGGTTCCTGAGAGATTCGAAATATGTAGTCCTTATGTACGTGATGTACCGGGATTCGATAGTAGAGTATGTGTGCACCGCAGCTCAGCCTAGGGGTGCCCTATTTGTATATTTGTGCTGAGAAGAATATACTAGTGATTATAATGGACTCCTTGTTAAAGTGTGAATATAAATTATTGGGACATTTTGAATGAGACTTAAAAATGAGAATTTCCTATCGTAACTGTTATTCATTAATTTGATTAATGAAAATGTGAGATAAACGGAGGTTATATTAGAATGTTATAAATAAACCCCCATATTATTATGTGAGAATAGGAAGGGATACCGACTAGTTAGTTAACGACATAATTAGGACGAGTTAAAGATATACGTTAGGCGTGCACATTATTTGAGGGTGTGGAACTCATGTGAGATAACGTAACTAACATGTATATAATATTCACTATTTAATTCAATTAAACACTTGCTACTTTTTTTAACTGTTTTCACCTCGGGCTCTGACCCGTTTGCTTTCAAATCTATTTTTCTTGTAAAACCTTTTAGGTGCCCAGCCACAGGGACGCCAAGCATAGGAGTTCCATTCCATTGACATGATGTAGCTGCTGTGGAAGTTACATGATCTCGATAATAGGCGCCTCCATATTCTACATTGATTCTATTTTGGAGTCATTTATTTGTTAGGGCATGTCACCCTTTTCCATTTAGAGACAGCTTTCTCATACTTTCAGTTTCATTTCAGTTTTGGAGTTATTTAACTATTCAGTCTTTGTAATTTAATGGGTTGCATGTTAAATTAATTTAGTAAAATTTGACAACTCACTTTTTAAGTATTAGGTGGCTAGTAATTGTTTAAATAAAATATTTTCGATAGTGATGCACTAAACTAAACCAACTTGACATTTTTTATTAAATTGAATAAAGGAATAGCTACCCGGTATTTAATTAGTCGGGGTGTCACATGGGATAAGGCCATATTTTCCACTTCTGCCTAAATAGCATATGCCAAGAGGAAATTCTTCAAGGACGGTTGATCGACAGCTTTGAGGGAAGTTGGCACTTCTGAAGATTCAGACCTATTCCTAAGGAACGATCCAAGCTCCACCAATCTTGATGATGAAATTGATGATGATGCAGATTATGGGGAATCCACTCTAGGAAGTGAGTCAATTGTTCCTCTAGCCGATCAAGACAATGCTCCTATTGACTTAGCTGCCCCTCTTGCCGATGATTAGGCATAAATTCTTCCCATTTATCCCCTTAATTTAGAAGCTTTTATCGCTCTGCAAAGTGTAATTCAAGTGGATTTATACCATATCATTACTATTGACAAGTTACGCCGAGTTTGGTGTGTTCTTCATCTATTTCGAAGGTTTTTTGTGTTTTAATCCGAGTTTCGTACCAAAATCTTCAAAGAAGTACAAGAAGGAAAGGTTTTAGCAAAGCTGAGAAGATGGAACCGAACCTAAGTGGAAAGAAAAAGAACCGATTCCATCCTGGAAAACTTCCTGTGAAGAGTTAACAAGACAAAACCAAACCTAAGTGGAAAGAAAAAAACCTATTCCATCCTGGAAAACTTCCTGTGAAGAGTTAACAAGATGGAACCGAACCGAAGGGAGGAAATAAAGAACCGATCTAGTGCTCGAAGAATTCTCTGTAAAGGCTGTCAAAGACAGAACCGAACCGAAACCCTTAACATGATCAGTTCTGTTCTCGATTATCCGAACTTATCCATTTGTAAAAATTAGAATCCCACTTGGTTTAAACTGTTATATTTCGTAGATTATAAATTGTAATTTCTCCCAAACATTAAGGGGAGGCTTCTAATTCGTTAGAGAAGCTTGGTAATCAATTTTAGAGAAGAAGAACAATAAACCCTAGTTTCTTTCAGTTTGTAATTCAAGTAATACCATTCTAATTCTTATTTTACTGCAGTAATTACTTTTTTCTAATAACACCTTCATCTCTCTTCATCTTCATTCACTATTAAAAATGTTTTCTTTTATTCCAAATGTGTTGTCTTCAAGTTTTCATATGTCCGGCTAAATTTTTAAGGTCGGGATGCATGAACTCAACCTGATGTGGTAGTTGCATGTGTATAAAATTAATCCCCTAATTTTAATGATTTATTATGACCGTATTGTGTAGAAACGCGAAAATTGTAGATCTTTGGATCTCGTTTGCTTCAGGGTAACCGAGATGCTTCAGAATGCAATTCGAGTATAACTATCACAATACCGATTTACTCATCCTCTGATTATGTATGGTGCGGTCTTGAACCTCATATATGTAATGCTTGGGAGTACTAAAGTCTGGGTCTAATTAATCACTTAAATTTACGATTAGTTTTATACCATCAATACTCTAGGGTTGAGGGATTATATTCCCGTCCTGTTTTCCTCATCATATAATTCAAGTTTTAATTCAATCATCATCAGCATTTCAAGTAATTTAGAGCAGTTGCATTCCATTCATACTTTAGTTCATTACTTAGCCCTTTTTAAAATTGCATCTAGTTGTAGTTATTCCAACAATCAAATCACCTTTCCCTTTTCTTTAGATTCAGAGTTAGGGTTCTTTCGTCTATCCAATGTCGTTATAACTCATTTGTCCTATTTCCCTGAGGATCGATACCCGACTTATCGGATTATTACTCGTCCTTTTTTCCTCATCATATATGTAGACTTATTTATCTTATAGTCTTTGTATTTTTCACCTTTCTTTTGTCTTTTTTTTAATCTTGTTATGATGTACCTTTTCGTAATGTTGCCATCTATCAATAAAAGAACTTTTTCTTCAATTAACTTGTCACTTTTTTTATACTTAGCTATTGATCAGTCTCATTTTATTGTTGATCGATTGATGCTTTATCTTTCTAGTTCATTGCCAAGATGGAATAAATTACGTCCACTGGTTCTGACCTACTCAAACGCTGTAATAATCTGTTTAAAACTAGTCACTTGGACTTGAAAAATGAAGAATTAACAGACTTTCTCGGTGCAGACGCTTCTAATCAAGCAAGGGATACATACACTTATCTCAAATTCTTCCTTGACCGAGTTGTGTCCAACAATGTTGTATACTTTGAGATGATTGAAGACTTGCTGGGAGAACATAATGTAACCAAAGCTTTACTATATGCCGACTATGAAGCCAACTACAAGGCATTGAGTGAAGACCATGGTTTTAAGAAGAAACTGGAAACATATGCTTCTTCAGACATGAAAAAAGAGTTCTTATTGAATCATAAAATTAATGAATCCAGAGAGATCACTAAGCTCTTAGAGGAAGAGACTAATAAACTCCAAAATAAGTTGGAAACTTTAAAATAATATTCTGTTAGTGGTGCCGATGAAGGTGCCTCCATTTTGGAGAATGAGAATTCTAGGCTGATGGAAGAACTTAAACCTGAAAAGAAATTTAAACCTATGCAATCTTCCAGACAATAAATAACGAGCCTACCAACTGTTAAAGAAACTAGGACCAAGAAAACCTTAGCTGATCAGGCTGCCCAACTGAAAGCAAAGAGTCAAGCTATTGCCGACCTGTTTACAAATCTTAAAGCTAAGGACAAAGCCATTATCGACCTGTTCATACAGTTGAAGGTGAAGGATAGTGTTTTTAAGAAACTTCAACAGCAAGTTGAAAGGTTAACCTTTTAATTTCACAAATAACCAAGAGAGGTGTGGATGGAAGGCTACTGTAAGGCCCTAAAACATGATTAGGAAGGTTAATTACATGATTAATTATAACTTAGGAGTTATAAGTTATAGATTGGTTATGTGTGTTAAACATGTTAATTATCATGTTTAGGGGATGCATGCTCATGTGATATGTGTGTTGTTTACACTAGGTGTTAATTGAGCTTATGATCGGGGATACCATGTTTAGAACATATGATTAGTTATGAGATTAATGCATCATAAATTATGTTTTTAATGCATGATTATGTTTATAAAAGTAAATAAGGGTGTTGATACGAAATTGGCATTGTTTGGTTGCCAAATGTGAAAGTTTTGAGATTTTCGGTAAATTGCTACTTTCCTGTTCGAAGCCCAAATTAGGCGTATTAGTTTGTGATTTTGGGAAAACATAAATTATGAAAGTTGTAGATATATGAATTAATATTATAACACAACAAACGGTGGGTTAAACGGAGGCCCTTACAAGAAGTTATAGCGAAAGTACGAAACAAGGGCAAATATGTCCATTCCTTAAGTGACAATTGTCTTATTAGCACACCATGTGCAATTTTTTGATTGGTTAGAGGGTGGGTGATGGTTTGGCCGACTTAAACTTCATAAAACATACCCTTTGTTCAGCAAATGCAGCCATGAACAAGAGTTTTGCCTAAAGAGAGAGAAAGAGAAGAAAGTTAAGGAAGAAATCTTTGAAAAAATTTCTATAAATCAAGGAATCCTCGTAAGGTAATTGCATCTTTATCAAAGTTGATCACATGGATGAGTTCTATACTTATCATGTTTTTATTTTTGATTCAGATATATATTTTAATGATACCCATATTTCTGAATTGTGTTGGAACAAGGATGTGTTAAGAATATAAGTTAGAACTGGAGCTAGGATCGTAAATGCGTACTTTAAAGTCCTAAATTTACATCATCTTTTAGTAAAGCATTTTGATTTATAAAATTCATGATTATGATGCATATTTCTGCTAAAACATGTTTATTATATGTTTCCATGAATTATACTCAAGCTCAATGTTATGTATGCTTAAAAATGTTAAGTTATGCCTTAATGTTGTATTTTGACCTAGTTATGCTAAAAATGGTATAAATCATGGAATACTTATTGGAATTGAGTGATTCAAGTTGGAGAGTAAAATATACTCATACATGTATAACATATCCGAAAATTATATAAAAATACCAAGGAATAAACCCTTGGTGATAGTTTGAAGTCTTGGTTTAAAATTTGCCCTATAGGAGCAAGAATGCATACCAGGTGTTTGACATTTTGATCAACATAGAAAATGAGCCCTAAAAATTATGAAACATTAAATTTGTATTATTCAATGTGTTTACTGATATTGGATGGAATATCATGGAATGTTATGTTGTACAAAAATTATGAGAATTCCACGAAGTTGAAGTTGTGTTGTTGTTTTTCTTAAGAAATGATTTGGAAAGGGCTGTAATAAAATGGGCATAACTTTGTCTAGCAAATTCGTAATTAAATTCTATAAATTGTGTTAGAACCCTAATTAATTGGGTGTTATAGAAATTTGAAGTGTCATGTCATATTTAATTACTCCTTAGTTATTTATGATTGACCAAATAATGTGATGTATTACTGGGTTTGATGTTAATCGGTGTATTCAAATACTAACGACATTGACTTGTTAGGTGGGGAAGCAGCTAATACTACCATACCAAGGAAGTAGTTGGTATTAATATTAGCACTAAATCCAAGGTGAGTGACCTTCCTTATGAAATATAAATGCTTATAATTTCGTATGGAAATGTGTAGTTAAACACATGTGTTAAAATGTTTATGGGAGTAATGTTGTATTTATGAAACATATGCATATGATTAAAAATGTTAAGAGATGTTATATAATGATATGGACTAGTGAGTCCTTTATCTAATGTTAAGGACTGTGGTGGGTCCTACGGGATGTGGTGGTCCTTTTAATCCAACTTAAAGGTTTGTGTACTCGGGCCTAATAAAGGGATGTGGTGGTCCCTAATAACTGTAGTGGGTTAATTGGACTGTGGCGGGTCCAGGCTTGCGAGAGTTTCACAATTCCTGTTGGGTTATAGCATTAGAACAAAATAAAAAAAATGGTTATTCAAATTGGTTATATGTGTGGTATGTGGTCATTCACTAAGCCTTTATAGCTTACACTTCTATAATGTTTTGTTTCAGGTATGCTTATAATTTGGAGTTCACTGCCAAGTTAGGACCTTAAAACGGGGGAGTGATGGATATTTAGTATGGTTTGAATATCAGGATTTATTTTGTGTAATTATTAAACTAAGGATCTTGGTTATGTAAAGTTATGTAGTATTTATTAGTTATAAGTAAAGGCAGTTATGTTTTCATCTACACATACCTTTGGAAAAAAAAATTCTTATGCTATTTTTCCTTAGAGATTTAAATTAAAGCATTGTTTAAGCCAGTTTATCTCTAATTAAAAGGATGAGTTTAAAAAAATTAAGTCGGGGCGTGACAATTTGGTATCAGAGCGTGGTTATTTGGTTCTGGATAGGGTGTGAGGGTCTAGATTGGCAGTGGACACTAGAAAGTGAGTTTGTTATGCACATGGATTTTGACTAACAATGTTAATATTAAACTGCTGCTATTATATTTTGTTTAAGTTAATTATATTGAAGTGAGTGATGGATCCACACGAGCCGCATGATAGAGCAGAGGGTGAGGCATCCTATGTACCTAATAGTCAGCAAGGACATATACCTATTGAAGTGGATGAACCAGAGGTGCAACAACAACCTGTTGATGACGTGGGAAGAATATTACGTGCTATGGCACAACTTATGGAACAAGCAAGAGGTGGAGAACATGTTGGGGATAGGGAAAAATTACATGAGAGGTTCATGAAGTTAAATCCGCCAGCATTTACTGGGACTACGGATCCGTTAATGGCAGAGGGCTGGATTCGAAAAATGGAAACAATATTCAAAGTGATGGAAGTGCGAGATGAACAAAAGGTTTTGTTAGCAACCTTTAGATTGGAGAATGATGCAAAGTTATGGTGGGATGCTACAGAGAGGTTACTTACTATGATTGGAGGAGTAGTGCCAGCAAATCCTCCACCAATATGGGAGAGGTTTGTGAAGGTGTTCTTTGAAAAATATTTCCCAAGGCTTTATAGGAAAGAGAAAGAGGAAGAATTTATCACGTTGAAACAGGGGAACCGAACAGTGGCAGAGTATGAAGCTTTATTTATATCCTTATCTAGATTTGCACCTGACTTGGTGAGGACGGAAGAAAGTAAATGTGATCGGTTTCAAACCGGGCTAAGTGTAGAGATAAAAAGCATGGTTGCTAATATGAAGATCATAGATTATGTGGACTTGGTTGATAGGGCCATGGTGTCAGAAAAGTAAATGATAGAAATGCAAGCTGAACACTCGAAGAAAGCTAGACATGATGTTATAAGATCATATGGATGGGAGACGAGAACCTCAACTCAGAGTGTAGAAAGAGGAGTACCTAAGGGACAAGAATTTAAAAATAATAGAAGTGCACGTGGAAGATTTCAAGCTCGAGGTGGAAGGACTGGGATGAATCGGTCAAAAAATGCATCTGTGTTGGTGCCGAGGGCCATATTTTGTTATAGATGTGGTGGTCAAGGGCACATGTCTGGAGAGTGTAAAATAGCTGAGACGACACCTTTATGTTTCCATTATCATCAACCAGGGCACTTACACAAGAATTATCCAGCGATGGGAGCTACAACGTCAATTGGGAGTGTGGCAGTAGGAGGTAGGAGTTCTACACAGAATGTACCCAGGGGAGGTAGAGGAGGTATATCGCAAAGTCAAGGCCAAGGTAGAGTGTTTGCACTGACGCAACAAGATGCACAAGCTATGCCAAACGTAGTGACAGGTACACTTCCTATTGGTGATAAAGATGCTTATGTGTTGATAGATCCTAGTTCTACACATTCTTTTGTGTCTTTGCTTTATCTGTTGCATCTTAATAAACCATTATCATCATTAGATTCTGGTTTAGCTATTGTTACTCCAGTGGGGGGGGGTTAGTTTTTATTGAGAGGGTATATAGGGAGTGTGTGGTGCAAGTGGGTGAAAAAGAATTACTAGTTGACTTATTACCTCTCGATATGCGCGACTTTGATGTAATACTGGGTATGGATTGGTTAGCCTCATATCATGTATGCTTGGATTGCTTTAAAAAGGAGGTAGTGTTTCGATTACCGGGTGAACCTGAATTTAAATTTATTGGGGAACGAAAATGTCACTCCAACATGTTTGATCTCTGCTACAAAATGTTATGAATTGCTAAGGAAAGGATGTGAGGGTTATCTTGCTCATGTGGTGGACACACGACAAGAGGGTGGAAAACTATCAGATATACCAGTAGTTAATGAGTTTGTAGATATCTTCCCAGAAGAACTCCTAGGGTTAGCACCAGATCGTGAGGTGGAATTTTCGATTGAGTTGGTACCAGGAACTGCACCAATATCTATTGCACCATATCGTATGGCAACTGCAGAATTAAAAGATCTAAAGATACAGTTGCAAGATTTGTTAGAACGTGGTTTTATAAGGCCTAGTGTATCACCGTGGGGAGCCCCAGTATTGTTTGTGAAGAAGAAAGATGGAACCATGAGGTTGTGCATCGATTATCGTCAATTGAATAAGGTGACTATCCGTAACAAATACCCACTACCCCGCATTGATGACTTGTTCGATCAGTTGCAAGGAGCCAAAGTGTTTTCCAAGATCGATCTCAGATTCGGATATCATCAATTGAAAGTAAGAGATTGTGACATTTCTAAAACTGCTTTTCGTTCCAGGTATGGACATTATGAATTTCTTGTCATGCCATTTGGGTTAACAAATGCACCGACCGTATTTATGGATTTGATGAACAGTATATTTCACCCATACGTGGATTCTTTTATCATTGTCTTCATTGATGATATTTTGATATATTCTCGTACTAGGGATGAGCACGAACACCACCTGCGTATTATTTTACAGACCTTACGAGAGAAGCAGTTATATGCTAAATTTTCTAAATGTGAATTTTGGCTAGACAGGGTAGTATTTTTGGGGCATGTTATTTCTGCTGATGGTATTTGTGTTGATCCCAAGAAGGTTGAAGCAGTAATGAATTGGGAAAGACCAACTAGTGTGACAGAGGTGCGTAGCTTTTTGGGATTGGCGGGTTATTACAGGAGGTTTATACCGGGGTTTTCTTCTATTGCATTGCCATTAACTAAGCTTACCATAAAGGAGAACAAGTTTGTGTGGAGTGGTGATTGTGATAAAAGCTTTGAAAATTTAAAGGGTAAGTTGACATCAGCTCCAGAATTGACTATCCCAACGGGTACAAATGGTTTAGTTATTTATAGTGATGCCTCGTATCAAGGACTCAGTTGTGTGTTAATGCAGCATGGAAAGGTAATTGCTTTTTCTTCTCGACAGTTAAAGATACATGAACGCAACTACCCTACACACGATCTTGAGTTGACTGCAGTAGTTTTTGCATTAAAAATCTGGAGACACTACTTATATGGTGTTAGTTGTGAAATTTTTACTGACCATCAAAGCTTAAAATACTTGTTTACACAAAAAGACTTGAACTTGAGGCAAAGAAGGTGGATGGAACTTATAAAAGATTATGATTTCACGATACATCACCATCCATGTAAAGCTAATGTTGTTGCTGATGCTTTGAGTAGAAAATCTCTAGGAATAGTATCTTGTATTTATTGTATTCGAGTTGACCTGCTGAGAGAGTTAGCTTTAATGGGGGTGGAATTAACTTTGAATGAGTCTTATGGAATAGTGGCACATTTAAATGTTAGACCCACGTTGATAGACTGGATAAAACAAGCACAAGCAGGAGATACAGAATTGGAGAAAGTTAGAGATAATATGAAAAAGGGTAAAGCAAATGAATTTTCTATTCGGGATGATGACATTGTTATGTACGGAAACCGTTTGTGTGTACCTAATATGCCTGATTTAAGAAGAACAATTTTAGAGGAAGCCCACTGTTCTTTATATGCTATGCATCCAGGGAGCAGAAAACTGTATAGAGATTTGAAACAATGTTATTGGTGGCTGGGAATGAAACACGACATTGCAGATTTTGTTGCTAGATGTCTAGTTTGCCAACATGTGAAGGTGGAGCATCAGAAGCCAAGTGGTTTACTACAACCCTTACCTATTCCTGAGTGGAAATGGGAGCATGTTACTACATATTTTGTTATAGGTTTACCAAAATCATTACGAGGGTTTGATTTTATATGGGTTGTCGTTGATAGGTTGACTAAGTATGCACATTTTCTTCCTGTTAAAACTACTTACTCCATGGATAGATATGCCAAATTATATGTGGATGAGATTATCAGATTGCATGGTGCACCTGTTTCTATTATTTCTGATCGAGATCCTAAGTTTACTTCTCACTTTTGGACTAGTTTACAACAAGCTTTGGGGACTAAATTGAAATTTAGTACAGCTTTTCATCCTCAAACTGATGGGCAGTCAGAAAGAACGATCCAAACACTTGAAGACATGTTACGAATCTGTGTGTTGGAGTTCAAGGGGAGTTGGGATGAACACTTGCCACTAATAGAGTTTGCTTATAATAATATCTATCATTCGAGTATTAATATGGCTCCTTATGAAGCTTTGTATGGGAGAAAATGCTGAACTCCAGTGTGTTGGACTGAAGTAGGAGAACGAAAACTTCTTGGGCCAGAAATTGTACAATAGACTACTGAAAAGATCAATGTTATCCATAATCACTTAAAGGTGGCGCAAAGTAGACATAAAAGTTATGCAAACAACCGAAGGAAATAATTGAAATTTGAGGAAGGTGATCGAGTATTCCTACGTGTTTCTCCTTGGAGAGGGGTTATGAGATTCGAGAAGAAGGGAAAGTTAAGTCCCAAGTACATTGGCCCTTATGAGATAGTGAAACGGGTTGGAGCTGTAGCTTATAAATTGGCGTTACCACCAGAATTGTCCCGGATACACGATGTTTTTCATATATCCATGTTACGTAAGTATGTGCCCGATCCTTCACATGTGTTTATCTCATAACCGATAGAGCTTCAAGATAACTTAAGCTATGTGGAGGAACCAATTGCTATTGTAGATCGAAAGGAGCAAGTGTTACGTAGTAAAACCATTTCACTAGTTAAAGTGATGTGGAGAAATCGTAATGTGGAGTATGGAACTTGGGAAGGGGAGGATAACATGAAGAAGCAATATCCTCATCTATTTGGTAAGTTTCTTATGCGTTAAATTTCAAGGACGAAATTTTTATAAGAGGGGTAGAATTGTAAGGCCCTAAAACATGATTAGGAAGGTTAATTACATGATTAATTATAACTTAGGAGTTATAAGTTATAGATTGGCTATGTGTGTTAAACATGTTAATTATCATGTTTAGGGGATGCATGCTCATGTGATATATGTGTTGTTTACACTAGGTGTTAATTGAGCTTATGATCGGGGATACCATGTTTAGAACATATGATTAGTTATGCGATTAATGCATCATAAATTATGTTTTTAATTCATGATTATGTTTATAAAAGTAAATAAGGGTGTTGATACGAAATTGGCATTGTTTGGTTGCCAAATGTGAAAGTTTTGAAATTTTCGATAAATTGCTACTTTCCTGTTCGAAGCCCAAATTAGGCGTATTAGTTTGTGATTTTGGGAAAACATAAATTATGAAAGTTGTAGATATATGAATTAATATTATAACACAACAAACGGTGGGTTAAACGGAGGCCCGTACAAGAAGTTATAGCGAAGGTACGAAACAAGGGCAAATATGTCCATTCCTTAAGTGACAATTGTCTTATTAGCACACCATGTGCTATTTTTTGATTGGTTAGAGGGTGGGTGATGGTTTGGCCGACTTAAACTTCATAAAACATCCCCTTTGTTCATAAAATGCAGCCATGAACAAGAGTTTTGCCTAAAGAGAGAGAAAGAGAAGAAAGTTAAGGAAGAAATCTTTGAAAAAATTTCTATAAATCAAGGAATCCTCGTAAGGTAATTACATCTTTATCAAAGTTGGTCACATGGATGAGTTCTATACTTATCATGTTTTTATTTTTGATTCAGATATATATTTTAATGATACCCATATTTCTGAATTGTGTTGGAACAAGGATGGGTTAAGAACATAAGTTAGAACTGGAGCTATGATCGTAAATGCGTACTTTAAAGTCCTAAATTGACATCATCTTTTAGTAATGCATTTTGATTTAGAAAATTCATGATTATGATGCATATTTCTGCTAAAACATGTTTATTATATGTTTCCAAGAATTATACTCAAGGTCAAGGTTATGTATGCATAAAAATGTTAAGTTATGCCTTAATGTTGTATTTTGACCTAGTTATGCTAAAAATGGTATAAATCATGGAATACTTATTGGAATTAACTGATTCAAGTTGGAGAGTAAAATATACTCATACATGTATAACATATCTAAAAATTATATAAAAATACCATGGAATGAACCCTTGGTGATAGTTTGAAGTCTTGGTTTAAAATTTGCCCTATAAGAGCAAGAATGCATACCAGGTGTTTGACGTTTTGCTCGACATAGAAAATGAGACCTAAAAATTATGAAACATTAAATTTGTATTATTCAATGTTTTTACTGATATTGGATGGAATATCATGGAAAGTTATGTTGTACAAAAATTATGAGAATTCTATGAAGTTGAAGTTGTGTTGTTGTTTTTCTTAAGAAATGATTTGGAAAGGGCTGTAATAAAATGGGCATAACTTTGTCTAGCAAATTCATAATTAAATTCTATAAATTGTGTTAGAACCCTAATTAATTGTATGTTATAGAAATGTGAAGTGTCATATTTAATTACTCCTTAGTTATTTCTGATTGACCAAATGATGTGATGTATTACTGGGTTTGATGTTAATCGGTGTATTCAAATACTAACGACATTGACTTGTTAGGTGGGGAAGCAGCTAATACTACCATACCAAGGAAGTAGTTGGTATTAATATTAGAAATAAATCCAAGGTGAGTGACCTTCCTTATGAAATATAAATGCTTATAATTTCATATGGAAATGTGTAGTTAAACACATGTGTTAAAATGTTTATGGGAGTGATGTTGTATTTATGAAACATATTCATATGATTAAAAATATTAAGAGATGTTATATAATGATATGGACTAGTGAGTCCTTTATCTAATGTTAAGGACTGTGGTGGGTCCTACGGGATGTGGTGGTCCTGTTAATCCAACTTAAAGGTTTGTGTACTCGGGCCTAATAAAGGGATGTGGTGGTTCCTAATAACTGTAGTGGGTTAATTGGACTGTGGCGGGTCTAGGCTTGAGAGAGTTTCACAAATCCTGTTGTGTTATAGCATTAGAACAAAATAAAAAAATGGTTATTCAAATTGGTTATATGTGTGGTATGTGGTCATTCACTAAGCCTTTATAGCTTACACTCCTATAATGTTTTGTTTCAGGTATGCTTATAATTTGGAGTTCACTGCCCAGTTAGGACCTTAAAACGGGGGAGTGACGGATATTTAGTATGGTTTGAATATCATGATTTATTTTGTGTAATTATTAAACTATGGATCTTGGTTATGTAAAGTTATGTAGTACTTATTAGTTATAAGTAAAGGCAGTTATGTTTTCATCTACACATACCTTTGGAAAAAAAAATCTTATGCTATTTTTCCTTAGAGATTTAAAATATAGCATTGTTTAAGCCAGTTTATCTCTAATTAAAAGGATGAGTTTAACAAAATTAAGTCGGGGCGCGACAGCTACAATGAGGCTTTAGGCCATGTAGATGATCACCTCGCTCAGACCCATCGTGAAGGCTATAAATGGGGTTGGACTAGTTGCTTGACTTTGCTGAAGCATAATTATAATAGCCAGTTGTGGTATTGGAAGGAGCCTGGTCTATTAGATTGTGATAATCCCCCTTCAAATTGGATACTTCATGGATCCTTGTTGATGCTATTTCCCAATGCTTGATCATGATGTTCATGATATAGTCATTCCTCCTCACCTGATCAATGTACCGATCAGCAGCAATGAACGAATGTTAAGGGATTTTAGCTTTATTAATTCTCCATATACTTTGGATGATCCTCCTGCTGGAATGGAAAGAGTACATCCAGCTCAGCCAAATTCGAAAGCTCAAGGAAAACGTCCTGCTGAATAATTGTTATGTATTTTGTTATTCATTTAAATGCAATACAATTTATATGAATGAAAGTCCATATTTTTGTATTGTTAACTTATGATTATTTTAATCAATCAGTCAACTTGTGGTTGTAATGCCATTAATTCTACTAATTTACTTAGATATATTAATCCATATTTAGCATTAGTTATTAGTGGTGACCAAGTGTATGAGGAATTTATGTTTGTATTCCAGTATTTAGGAATGTTTACTTGTTTTCCTACATTTAACTTAGTCGGGCAAAACTTTTTTGTAACTTTTTTTAGTTGTATACGAAGTTTTAAAGCCTTCTTGTTTATGACTTGGCAATGACAAAGTCATACATGAAGTAAATTGTTCTTGAACTTAGTCGGATAATACTTCTTGTTCGTGACTTGTTTATACAAATCCATACATGAAGTAACATTTACTTCTTATTCGTGACTTGTATGTACAAAGTCATACAGGAAGTTTGCATTTTAGCGAGAAATAATTATGCCTCAAGCTATTGGTGCATCTACGGGATTAAGACCTGATTAAGCATGTATGTACTGTTGATCGAAAAGAGCTGAAAACCAAGAGACATTCTTACTTATTATTTCTGTGTGATGTATATCTCCATACTCCGAAAAAAAATCGAAAAAATTAAAGCGTATGAAATCAATATTTTATTAAAACTTGACTTATAGTCATGTAAAACATAGAGCAAAAGAAATACAATAGTAACAATCCATTGAATCATTGATAATACTTTCGGAGGTGCTCAATATTCTAGGGCTTTTTGAATTCTTCCCAATCCAAAGTCTCAAGTCGATAGGTTCCTGGTCGGATGACAGGAAAAATGCGATATGTGCCATGCCAACTGGCCTCAAGTTTGTTATTCTTCTAGATGACATTATTAAGAACATAGTCACATTTTTTAAGGTTGGTCAACTTAACCCTTTTATTATAGAACCGAGGTGTTTTATGTTGGTCTGCAGCATTTATCAGAGAAGCATCTTATCGGACTTCTTCCAACATATCTAGATCTAGTCGTTGCATCAGGTCACTAGTTGGAGAATCAAAATTTAGTACCTTGTGGGTTGGTAGGCCTATCTCGGTTGGTACCATAGCTTCAGTCCCAAATCCAATCATGTAAGGTCTCTATCCAGTTGATGTTCTCAGCATTGTTCTGTAAGACCAAAGAACATAATGTAACTCATTAATCCAGTTTCCCTTAGCAGCATCAAACCTCTTCTTCAGTCCGTTGAGCAAAACCCTATTTGACCATTACTTTGAGGATGGCCTGGTGATGAATGGAGTTTCTGGATTTTAGACTCAACACAATATACTTTAAACTCATCATTATCAAATTAAGTGTCGTGGTTCGTAATGAAGGCATATGGTAACCCAAATCTGCATATAATATTCTTCCAAATGAATTGATATACCTTCTAATAGGGCATGCTTACCAACGGTTCTGCCTCCACCCATATGGTGAAGTAATCAACAACAATGACTAAATATTTGAACGTTCCTCTAGTGGTCGGCAGTGGGCCGACTAGATTAATTCCTTAAATACCGAATGGCCAAGGTGAAGTTATGGATGTTAGAGCAACATCGTGAGTTTTATGAAGTGCAGAGAACTTCTGGCATTTGTCACATTTTCTTGCAAAGGCTGTACAATCTACCCTCATAATCGGACAGTAGTATGCCTGAGTGTTGATTCATTAGAGCAATGATCGACCACCAGAATGATATCCATAGGAACCTTCGTCCACATCCTTGATCAAATCTTCCACCTCCATCGGATGAACACAACGTAACAAGGAGATCGTCAATCCCCTTCTGTATCAAAATTCCTTTTTCTAACACATCTCTCACTGCTTTATATCGAAGCTTCTTGGCCTCTTTGGGATTAGGTGGCAGAACGCCATCCTCAATATAGGCTTTAATTGGGTCCATCTAGAAAAGTGCCAAATCGACGATAATGAAATTAACCATTAAGTCCTTGTCAAAGCTCCGATTATCTAGGATCTCTGTTGGGATAGTGCGCTTGAGTTCAATTATGGCTACTGAAGCAAGCCGAGCAAGTTCATCTACTCAGGCATTGGCTACTCTGGGGATCCTATTCATTTGTAAGGATGGAAACTTGGAAATGACTTCCAAGGTTCTGGCAAAGTATTTGGTTATCAACTCTCTATTGGATCCATATAAATGAAGCATTTGGTTGACCACTAACTGAGAATCGTTGTGCGTCATTACTTGCTCGACGCCTAATAAAAAGGCCAAATCTAGTCCAACTATTAAAGCTTCGTATTCTTCCTAGTTGTTTGATGCTTTGAATTGAAGCCTAAGTGCATATTAAACATCAATATCATCATGAGTATTGAGTATTATACCTGCTCCACTTCCAATTCCACATAAAGAACCATTAACACACAAATTCCAAAATGGGATATGATTACTGAAGCTTTCTTTAAACAAAACTCCATAATGAAATATTTTCTTGCTCTCCTCTACATATTTCTGGTCCAGCTCCTGAATTCTATTTGACTGAGGTTGATCGATAATGATTTCAACTTGCTTTTAAGCTGAGTTCTCTTCTTTAGAAGTCTGCTCGGTAGGTAAGTTTTGTTGGTCCAGAACCTTTGAATAGGTTAATTCGACAATAAAATCCACTAAAGCTTGGGCTTTTAATGAAGACCGTGGTTCGTAGACAATGTCATATTGTCCTAGCTTTACCTCCCAGTACATCAATCTTCCTGACTTCACAGGCTTTTGTAATGCTTGTTAAAGAGGCATATCACTATACACAATTATAATATGTACATGGAAATAAGGTTTCATATGCCTAGAAGCCTCAATAAGTGATAAAAACAAATTTTCCAAGCATGGATACCTAATATCGGATCCCCTAAATACTTTGTTGGTGTAATAAAATGTTATATGGATCCTATTGTCCAATCTATCCAAAGCTGACCTAATCGCGGATTCAAAAACATCCAGATATAAGTATAGTTTCTCTCCCAAGACTGGTCGGGATCATACGGGAGGTGATCCTAGGTACTTCTTCAATTATCAAAAAGATTCTTCGCATTCTGTATTCCACTCGAATGTCTTTCTCAACACCTTAAAAAATGGCAAGCATCTGTATGTTTCCCTAGACACAAATCTATTTAAAGCTGCCACTCTTCCAGTGAGCCTTTGTACATCTTTCTTGCAAGCTGGAGACTGCATTTCAATTAAATCTTTGATATTTCCTAGATTAGCTTCAATGCCCCTTTGATTGACTATGAAGACGAGCAAGATTCCTTCCTGGACCACGAACATGATTCAACTTCATCTGATGCTTTTCCAATTGGTCAAACATTTTGCTAAGATCGTTGATATGATTTTAAGATTTCTTCATTTTTGTTAATATATTGTCCACATAAACCTCCATGTTCGTGCCTATCTTTTTTTCAAAGACCTTATTCACCAATCTTTGATACGCCCCTCCAGCATTTTTGAGCCCAAAGGGCATGACGTTGTAGCAATAAGTTCCTCAGTTGGTGATAAAACTTGTGTTGTCCCCGTCTTCTAGTTTCATCTTAATCTGGTTATACCCAGAATAGGCATCCATGAAGCTTAAAAGTTCATGTCTTGATGTATGATCCAACAATTGATCAATTCTAGGTAAGGGAAAGTGGTCTTTTGGGCAGGCTTTATTTAAATTAGTGAAATTCACGCAAATCCTCTATTGATCATACTTCTTCTTGACCATAACAACATTGGCCAACCAGGCTGGATACTTTACGTCTTCAATAAAACCAACTTTTTGAAGTTTTTTGACCTCTTCGTGGATATCTTGATTCTTCTCCGGACTAAAAACCCTTCATTTATGCTTAATCGGATTGGAATCCTTATTGATATTGAGCTCATGACAATGGGAATTTGGATTAATCCCAGGCATATCCTCTCGGCTCCAAGCAAATATATTTCTCCGTTGCCTCAGAAACATAATCAATTCTTATTTAAGTATTGGATCCAGTGTTGAACCGATCTACGTAGTTCTCTCTGGTTTGTTGTCATCCAGGATAATACTTTCAATAGCTTACACAATCTGTCCTTTGATTAATTCTGTCTCATCTCATTGATCTAAAATTTTAACTTCAGATTCACTAGTAGGCTTAGTGTTATCCACTTGATAGGTGATAGTCTTCTTCTTCAATTCGATCAAATCCTATTTCACGATTGAGGAATGGTAACCCTCTCTGACCACCTTTTGGTCGCCTTTCACAACACTTACACAAAAATGAGCTGTAAACTTCAAGCATTGATGAACTGTTAATGGTATAACTTCAAATTTCTTCAATCCTACCCTGTCGAGGATCACGTTATAGGTAGTCTGAACGCTTTTATCCATTACAAATAAGCGTATCTTTTCCGTATGACTTGCCGGCCAGGTGCCGAATAATACTTCAAACTTGACTGTTCCAAAAGGGTAAACTTTTTCACCAGAAAAAATTATTAATGGCCTGTGACAGGGTTCTAGTTGGTTGAGTTTTAAATCCAGACTCTGAAATTAAGGATAAAACATAATATCTGATGAGATCTCATTGTTAATAGAAACTCTAGTGATTACAGTATCCTAGATCCTGAATTTTACAACCAATGGATCGCCATGGGGATAAAGTACCCTAGGGAGATCATTCTTTGAAAAACCAATCAACAACTTGTCTTTATTGACCTACTTGGGTCGATTATCTTCGTTCAGATTAATTCTCTGGATATAAGAGCAAGCCTTGGCCTCATAAAAGTAATCTTTTATTTTAGCAGTGTGATGGCCTCCTCCTGTATCGCCACCTATAATTACATGATAATCAAATGAACCAAAACTGATCATAACTACCTCACATTCTAGCTTCTTGGGCATCTTTGAGAGGTTGGGATCATCCTCACAATTATCTTCATGGTTTCTCTTCCTGTCATCTGTGGGCTTGCATGGAGAATTTAACCTTCCTCTTACTTTTCTGCCTTCTCACCGATCAACAAACTTATTCAGTTTTTCTCAACGAATGAGGGATTCTACTTCATTTTTCAAAGCGATGCAGTTATCTATTATATGTTCATGATCCTTGTGGAATTTATAATATTTAGATCCGCCCCTCTTATTAGGGGGTACTTTTAACCTTTTAGGCCATCACAAATCTTTATTCTTTTTAATTTTCTCAAGGATATGGTGAATGTTAACACTCAATGGAGTGTGGGTTACTATTTTTTGAGCTTGTCCTCTTTTTTTGGCTTCTGATCTTTCTGCTCCTTATGATCTTTCTTTCTAATTTTTATGGACGAAAGCTTCTTTGCAGCCATTGCTTCTTTGGTGTTCATTATTTATCATGCCTTAGTGATGAGCTCAGTTATGGTTTTAGGAGGATCTTTACCCAGAGTGTAGTATAGTTTTTTGGGAAGCAATCCACTTATGAAAGTAGTGATGGCTATTTTTTCCTAGTAATCTACCACTTCTAACTTCTCGTTATTGAAACGAGTGATGTACTCCCTGGTTGTTTCCCCTACTTATTGCCTTACGCTCAAGAGATAGGCTACTCTCTTTACTATCTTGGGCCTGAAATGGAAATTTCTAATAAATAGCTATGCAAGCTGGTTGAAGTTGGTAATTTATCCTTGGGGTAAGTTATTGTACCATATCTGAGCAGAACCCATAATAGTACTTGAGAATTTTCTATATCTCATCTCATCAAGGATCGAATAAATGTCAACGGTAGCTTGATATTGCTCAATATGTAGGACTGGATCAATTTTTCCATCATATTTATAGGTGACTATAAGAGCTTTAAACTTAGATGGGGTAGGAAAATTCACAATTTCTTGAATAAAAGGGTATCCTTTAACAAAACTTCACTGTAAAGGATTCTTTGCTTTCGCCATCTCCCCTAGTCCATCTTCCAATCATTGAATTGATCTTTTCCATGATGGATTGCCTACATCAAATTTATGCGAAGCAGCTCGGCTGTCCCGACCATGTGTCTGTATTGAACTCTCTTCCTGAGAAGTCTGCTCAGCACGTACAAATAGTCGAACGCTTGATCTTGATTTGATTGAGGCTTCACACTGGTCGTCCAGATGTTGAGTGTTCCCGGATAATGCTCTAGGAGGGTTTATGTTTGCTCGGGGTCCCAATCATTTGAAAGGCGAATCTCGCCTCAATCTCTCTAAGATGCTTGGCCTTTCAGGAGAGAAAGAATGGTCATCATAAGACTCTGAGGCTCTAATTGAGGTACTGATTCTTGGGTGATAATTCATATCATGAGATGATATAGAATCGCTATGTCGACTATGCCTTGGAGGTGGGGGCAACATTTCTCTCCGTGGTGATAAAACTGCCTGCTGTCTGGATAGGGATGGAGATCTGGCTTATAGTGATTGAGCCAATTGTATCATTGACTCTTGCATAGCATCTTGACTCCTAGCAATGCTAGCAAGGATACCATTTAGATTGGCTACTGTAGGCGGAGCAGATGGAACAAGCGGGTTGCATTCATTTCTGGCGTTAGGCTCTAGATAATTCATTTTTCCTTAAATAAGGCTATACAAGATTGAGAACAGCGATTAGACACGCGTTCTCACAGACGACACCAATCTGTTGATGTCAAAGAATGGACTTGGTCCAATTTTAGAATCACAGATAAAATATGGAATTGGAATGAAATGGTTAAAAGAGTTACACAAGGTTTTAAAGTGGTTCATCTATGTAAGAAATCCCACGCCCACTATTATGGTATTGATTTCAAAGAATACAGAAAGCTAGGTATTCTTGAAAATAAGAATATTCTAGGATCTGCTCTATCTTGCCTTTGATGAAAAGGATATAATGTATTTATAGTGACCCAGATATCAAGGGTTAGAATGCCAAGGGATGGAATGCCTTTATACATTTAAGCATTTTCACCCGTACATAATGAATGTGATGATTGGTTGTATGAACCACATGTGGTAAGACCCTTGGTATGGTGATGCTTCATTGGCCTTGATGGTCGTCATTCTTTAAGTTGGTAGGCATGCCTGCCAAGCTACTATCTGCTGATTATAATTTTGGCCACGTAAGAGGACAAGTGTTCACTTCTGATTGGTGCACATAGGTGGATAATTTTTGGTATCAACAAATATACACCTTTTGATGGCAGAGAAGATCTTAGTTTGTATGGCGGAGATAATTCTCATAACAAGTGTATTGGTCCTCAAATAGAGAAGGTATCTTATGTTAGAAAGTGAATTTAAATTTGATTTTATCTCTAATATTGAAGTTAAACTCTAAAAACACACACTCTTGGCAATTATTATGAATGTCATCACTAGTTATTTATTATATATTATTTTTCGGGTTTCATTCATTAACTTTGTTAGAAGATCACGCCGTTCCTCCACACCTATGAATGGGGAGGATGCACCCCATGTGATATTTGATACTGCATCACATTCTCCCACACCCACAGTTGGGGTGGTTGTAACCCCTGCAGAGTTTCATACCTCTTTGCATTCTTTCGCATTGACAATTGGGGAAACAACCCCCATGACATTTAATACTTCGTTTCAAGTGTCCTGACCCATGCACTTAGTTTCTAGAAATGTAGGTAATCGATATTTACAACATGTTCACTTAATTTAATGTTGTCAATATTTATAATATGTTCACTCGATTTAAATCTTATTCTCAGCTCTTACCAAGAAGCGTGTAAGGGGGCCTACGATAGGAAAATGATGGAGAAAGTTGTGCGCTGATATGGAATGCTTCAAAGTTGAGGTCCCACCTAGTGATGGAGCATCCGTGATTGAGAATCAGTGGGATTACATTCTTATACACTTGCACAACAAATTGACATAGAGATCATAAATGTCGCCCCTTTCAAAACATCTCTTATTGGGAATAAATCGATCCTTCAATAAAGGAGTCAATAATTAAGAAAGTTCGGGTACTTTTCAATATAATTATAAATTCATTTCATATCATGTTTATATAATATTTAGGACAAGTTTGACATCGAGGATTATAATAATGACATATTTTCCATTAATAGGAAGTGTTATAAAAGATAGCATGATTGAAAGAGCAAGATGTGTGCACATTATTCACAGCTAGTGAAGGATAGAGTTGTTCCCAAAAGCAAACCATATCCAGGGGTTAAGCTAGAGGACTTGGATCTCATGATTGATGTCACTTGGACTGATAAGTTTTTTTGATAACCTTTGCTATTTATGATTGATAACCGTCAGCACACATTTTTTATATTTTTTTCGATGTGAATGTCACATTACCATCACAACATTTTCAAATTATGATTGGAATAGCCTTTCCTATTTATGTTTTAAGGCCCGGTCAGACCAAAACATAAAAGCACGTGCACATTTGCCTTGGAATATTGCATGCATATCACGATCATTTGTTGTCACCATGTAAATCCAAGTGATGCATTTATTAATTTCTAAATTATTATACACTTATCAAATGGATTTTACCCTTACTAAATTTGATTTTTATTTATGTTTCACAATAATATTCTTGACATTTTGCATATTAGACATGTTTCACATGCATCATCAATTAGTATGGTTATATTCTTACATGCATTAATTTTGAATTCAGGAAAATGAAACTAGTGTGAAGCTTGACATCGTGGAATTCTTCAGGACATATCATTGGAGGAAGAGAAATGATGATTGGAAGAATGATAAGTTCAATGAAATCTGGTTAGTCTCAAAGTCTCATATTTTTTTTAAAAAAATTGCAGCATTATATGGCTAAATGGCCCGAAATAGCGGCAAAAAATAGCCAAATGTAAAATGGCTTAGATTATGATCTTATTTAGCTAAATCGGTGGAAGGGATTTGCTGGTGGTTTGGTTGTGGAATTTGTTACTGTTGATGAGTTTATTTTAAATTTTAAAACATGTTGGATTTAATGAATAAACAAAGTAAACTCTATCGAAGCTTTCTAAAATTAATAAACGTTCTAAATTGATTAAAAACATGCCGTTAGAGGGTGAAAACCCAAAACAACCGCCAAAGGATCCCGTAAAAGGAACGAACACCTTGCATATGGCCAATGCAACACGTAGGAATTAACCGCCTAGTCACGTGACTCCCGATTTAAGAAAATGACGATACTTTGCAAAAATTCAGGTTTAGGCTTAAAACATGTCATTAGAGGGAGAAAACCTAAAATAACTCCCAAATGACACCGTAAGAGGCACGAAAACCTCACTCGGGATCAATATAACTCATAGGATCTGACCTCGTAGTCACGGGAGTCATGGTTTAAGAATAAAATGACAATTTGCAAAAATCTAGACTTATGCTTAAAAACACGCATTTAAAGAGAGAAGACCCAAACAGCGCCAAATGGCCTCGTAATATGTACAAACACCTCACCCGGGACCAATATAAGTCGTAGGAACTTACCGCCTAGTCACGAAATACCCGATTAAAAAATACAATAATAACTTGCAAAAGTTTAGACTTAGTCTTAAAACATGTCGTTAGAGGGTGAAATCCCAAATAAACCCTTAAGAGCCCTCGTAAGGGCACGAACACCTCACATGAGACCAATATAACACGTTGGAACTGACCACGTAGTTATGACACTTTCGGTTTGAGAATACGACTATAATTTGCAAAAATTGAGACTTAGGCTTAAAAACATGCTGTTAGAGGAAGAAAATTCAAAATATCCCCAAAAAGCCCCATAATCGCACAGGATCAATGTAACATGTAGGAAAAGACCGCATAGTTACGGGATTCTCAGTTTGAGAATATGATGACAATTTGCAAAAATCTAGAATTAGGCTTAAAAACATGCATTTAAAGGGAGAAAACCAATATTACTTACCGTAATATGTATAAACACCTTGCACAGGACCAATATAACTTACAAGAACTTATTGCGTAGCCACAAGACTCTCGGTTTAAGAATAAGAAGACAATTTATAAAAATCTAGACTTAGGCTTAAAAATATGCCATTAGTGGGTGAAAAATGATAAGCACCCAAAACTGTACAATTTATACCCCGAATAGACATACTTTAGATGCTAATTCTCGACAATATGGGTCTTATGTGCTTAAATATTTGACATGCAGGCCTAACTGCAGTTGCGGTGTCAAAAGCTACATTTCTAGGCCAATTGCAGTTAGAATGGTGCTAATTCCTTCTCCCGTACCCTAACCCGAGCCTAAACCTAGACCAAACCTACCCTAAACCCTGTGTGTGTTTTATTTGTGTCTTTTTTATTATTTTTTGAATTTTTAGTTTTGAGTCATTTTTATTTTTAGGATTTATTTTAGATTTATTTAGTATTTTCTAGGTTTTATTTTATTTTTATTAATATAATTTTATTTTATTTTGATTTTTATTAGTTTTTAGTTTTAGTTTTATTTTATTTTATCTTATTAGGATTAGAATTTTTAGGATTTCATGTATTTTTAGTTTTATTAGATCTTGCATTTTCTTTTTAGGATTTTTATTTTAAGTTTTATTTAGATTTTATTTTTATTTGTATTTTTTATTTTATTTCTTTTTAGGTTTATTTTTATTTAGTCTTTGTTTTATTTTTAGAGTAGGAGTTTAATTTTAAGATTTTTAGTTATAGTAGTTTTATTTTTATTTTATTATTTTTAGGTGTTCAAATTATACACACACACAAACTTATCCGACACCCCAAACACTCATCTTACCCTCACCATAATCCTATACACTTAACCTACACCTAAACACACCCAACCAACACTCACCCTCACCTAACCTTCCTACACCCTACTACACCTAATCATCACCACACCATTCTTCAACCTCCCATTTATCTCTCCTCTCTCTTCCCCCATTAACAACACCTCCAACAAACATCAAACGCACCTCCATTAACCCTTTAACTCAAACCACTAGCACATCTCCAACTCCATCCAACCTGCCCCAGCCGCCTGAACAAAAAACCCGATTCCCTCTTGACCTCACCTTGCCGACAACCTCCACCCTCAACCCTCGCGACCCCCACCGGCATAACCACTACCCCCGACCTCTATAGCTCCAACCCGCGCCGCAGCACCCAAAACTCCGACGATACTCTCTTCGCCGGCACACCCTTCAACCAAACGGCGTCGTCACCCCTCCACGCCGATCCTCCCCCAGCCAGCGATTTCATCCGCCGACACCGACCCATTGTGGCCAGCCAATTCTGCCCCGAAATCTCCAACCCTCCGGCGGCGACCAATGTCGGCGATGACGCAGCCCCGACCTCCTCCATTCCGGCCATACCTGAACTACCCATACCCGGTTTCCAATAGCAGAACCCCATACCTAAGAACCCAAACCCATTTCCCATTCAAAACCCATTTTCCAAAGACGCACTTCATGTCTCTCAAAGCCAAGCCCCACTATTCATTCCAATTTCTAAAGACCAAAACCAAGCCACAACAATTACCCCATGTGCCAATAAAACCCTTTATTCTCATTTATCCATTTTACCCCCAACTACCACTTTTTACCCACTTTCCTAAAATACTCCTTTAACAATATGAGATTTTTATTCCCTTACCCACTTATCCTCACACCTCACCATCCACATGCACCCCCTAGCCATTTACCCAAAATACCCCTTAGCCCCATGTGTGCCATGCATCTACTATAAAAGAAGACTCAAGACCCCATTTGAGGAGGACTCATCATCAAATAGAGAGAGAAAATTTTAGAGAAAAGTAGAGAGTTAGGTTAGAATAAATTAGGTAGAAATATTTGTAAATAGTTTATTTTCATTTTTTTTAGATATTTGTGAGTGTTAATTGTGTGAGATTCAAGTTGAGTTAATTACTGAGTTGATTATTGTTGGATGCTCATATTGGATGGATTGTGCTTAATTTCAAAGGAATAGAAGTTCAATTTCATTTCAAGAGACCGGGGTTTGATTGTTTTCTTCTCTTCTCATTTATTTTATGCCTTTGATTATTAATTTGTCATTTTTCATATCATGTTAGGCTAAAAACCCCTTTCAAGGGGTGAGGTAAAACCCTTATTTGATGTTATTTTATTTTTATTAGTTTAATTACTTGAAAAGTCCCTTTGAATGTTAATTTTGATCCCTCACCCTTAGATTTACGCCTCGAGAGAGGGTAAATGATTTTCGAGAGAAAATCAAAATTCTAGTTATAATACCCATTTTAGATTCGAACTAGAGATATGGGTTTCTTAATTGGGGTATTATAACTTGAATTTCAACTCTAAATTTATTTTCTAAGATTGATATAAATTTTAATTGATCGATCCTAGCGGGTGATTAATTAAAAGGAGTGTGGATATATTTTTCTAGAGTTGTGGGGTGTTAAACTTAATTTTCTAAAAGATTACTATTATAATTACACTTGCAACGAGAGTTGGTTTGTAATTTTGATATTAATTTGGGAAAATTCAAATAATTAAATTAATTAATTACAATAACTAAAATTTGTGGTGTAATCCCACTCCTTGATTGTTCTCATAATTATTTACCTCACTTTATCTTTTATTTTAGTGTTAGACTTTGTTTTCATTTTAGTAATTTTCTAGTTAGTTCTTATCACATCACATTTAGTTTAGTTTAGTTTAAGACCTCACCTCACCCTATTGTTTTAATATTGAAAAAGCAAAAAAAAATTAGAAAAGCGAAAAAGCCCAAAAAGAAAATAAAAAAATGAATTACAAATTTGTCTCTAGCTTACCCCCTTGAAAGTGGATTGATACCTTTACTTACCGCTACACTTGAGTTTGTTTTATATTTGTAGGTAATTGAGGTTTTGATTAGAAGGACTTTTCAAGCAACGACAACGACAAAAATACACGCAAAAGTTGTAGTTAGTTTTTATGTAATGAAGACATTTGTGCCTAAAGTGTATACACTCTTCTCACACTCGCATCCATCTTTTATCCACCTCACATCCATCACTTATCATTCATCCATCACATCACCCATCCTATCCTACCGACATAATCATATCCTTCCCATTTCATTTCCCCCTCACCCATTATCATCCATGTTCCCCTAGGTGTTCGGGCAAATGAAAGTCAACGTGGTGAATAACTCGACGTTCTCACTATAGTGATTAACATTCTTTCATGAGATCATTTTTCTTTCTATATGTTCGTTCTTTCTTATGGGTGTGTGAGACGTTTGAACTTGCTTACATTTACTCACCTCCTCACACACAAGAGCGATACACTTACCATAATCTTGAGAGTTCGTTTGAGAAAGATATATCCTTGAGATTTGAAGTTGAAGCGTTGATTCCGATAAGGCAATCTACGAATTACTCTTGTGATACTTGACCCGTTTTGACTGATTCACACTACACACGTTGAGTTCTAGGAAGGATGTGCCTTGTGTATTTACTTAGTTAAACTTTTACGCTTCTAACTTGTATTTCTGAAAACATTTATCTCATGATGGATTGTGTGACTATTCTACGTTTAATAAGAGATTGACTGCCTTTTAATAAATTTTTGCAAAAACCAAAAATAGTACATGAACCATCCCCATAAGTGGTGCGAAAATTTCATACAGGACCAACATAACACGTAGGAACTTATCGCGTAGACACGGGACTCCCGGTTAGCGAATACGATGAGCATTTGCAAATATCTATACTTATGCTTAAAACATTCCGTTAGAGGGTGAAAATCCAAAAAAAATCCCCAAGCAGCCTCGTAAGAGGCACAAACACCTCCCACAGACCAATGTAATATGTAGGTACTGATTGTGCAGTTATGGGACTCTTAGTTTTAAAAAATGAAAATAATTTTCAAAAATCTAGACATGGGCTTAAAACATGCCGTTAAGGGGTAAAAACTCAAAATAGAGTCCAAACGACCCCTAATAGGCACAAACTCCTCGCACGGGACCAATGCAACAGGTAGGAACTGATCGCGGAGTCACGAAACTCCCGGTTTGAGAATACGATGATAATTTGCAAAACACTAGACATATGTCTAAAACATGGTGTTAGAGGGAAAAACCCAAAACAACTCCTAAAGTGGTCCCCTAAGATGCACAAAACGGGGCCTCGATTTGAGAATTTAACGATAATTTAAAAAAATCTAGACTTCTGCTTAAAATATGTCGTTAGAGGGTGGAAATGCAAAACAACACTACAACGGCCCCGCAAGAGGCACAAACACATCCTATGGGACCAACGTAACATGTAGGTACTAACCGCGTAGTCACAAGACTCTCGATTTGAGAATACGACGATAATTTGCAATCATCTACACCTATGCTTAAAGCATGCTGTTAGAGGGTGCAAATCCAAAATAACCCCAAAATGGCCTCGTAAGAGGCACAAACACATCCCATGGGACCAATGTAACTTGTAGGAACTTACCTCTTAGTCACGGGACTCCCGACTTGAGAATACGATGAAAATTTGCAAAAATATAGATTTAGGCTTAAAACATACCATTAGAGGGTGAAAACCCAAAATAACCCCCCAAACGTTCCTATAAGAGGCATGAAACTATCCCACGGGACCGATGTAACTCGTAGGAACTGATCACATAGTCACGGGACTCTCGATTTGAGAATACGAAGATAAATTGTAAGAATATAGACTTGGGCTTAAAACATGTTGTTAGTGGGTAAAAAGCCAAAATAGCCTCTAAACGGCGTCGTAAGTGGAACGAACTCATCACATGGGACCAATGTAACAGATAGGAACTGACCACGTAGTCGCGAGACACCCCATTTGAGAATACGATTATAATTTTAAAAAATCTGGACTTATGCTTAAAATAAGCCTTTAAATGGAGAAAATTGAAACTAACCTCAAACGCCCCCGTAAGATGCACTAACACCTCACACAAGACCAATGTAACAAGTTGGAACATACCGTGTAGTCATGGGATTCCTGGTTTGAGAATACGAGGATAATTGGTAAAAATATAGACTTATGCTTAAAACATGCCATTAGAGGGTGAAAATCCAAAATAACCCCCAAACGGCCCTATAAGAGGTATTAACACCTCCCATAGGACCAAAGTAACATGTAGGAACTGTTCGCATAGTCACGGGACTCCCGATTTGAGAATACGATGAAAATTTATGAAGATCTAGATTTCGGCTTAAAACATGTCATTGGAGAGTGAAAATCCAAAATATAATCCAAACGACCCCATAAGAAGCAAGAACACCTCACATGGAATGAGTGTAACACATAGGAACTTACCGCATAGTCACGGGACTCCCGATTTGAGAATATGATGACAATTTGAAAAAAATCTAGAATTATGTTTAAAACATGCATTTAAAGGGTCAAAACACAAAACAACCCCCAAACGGCTCCGTAATATGTACAAATCTCCTTCCACGGGACCAATGTAACTCGTAAGAACTGATCGCGTAGCCATGAGACTCTCGATTTAAGAATAAGACAACAATATGTAAAAATCTGGACTTAGGTTTAAAAACATGTTATTAGTGGGTGAAAACCCAAAACAACCCTCGAACCGTCCCCGTAAGAGGCACGCACACATCATATAGGATCAACGTAACACGTAGGAACTTATCGCATAGACACGAGACTCCCGATTTGAGAATACGATGAGAATTTGCAAAAAACTAGACTTATACTTAAAACATGTCGTTAGAGGGTGAAAACCTAAAAGTACCCCCATACAACCTTGTAAGAGGAACGGACACCTGCCACATGATCAATGCAATACGTTGGTACTGACCGCACAGTCATGGGACTCCTAGTTTGGGAATATGATGAAAATTTTCAAAAATCTAGACATGGGCTTAAAACATGCCGTTAGGGGGTGAAAACCCAAAATAGAGTCCAAACGGCCCTGTAAGAGGCACAAACTCCTCCCCCGAGACCAATGCAATAGGTAGGAACTGACCGCGTAGCCACGAAATTCCCGATTTGAGAATACGATGATAATTTTCAAAAATCTAGACTTATGTTTAAAACATGTTGTTAGAGGGAAAAAATCCAAAACAACCCCCAAGTGGTCCAGTAAGATGAATAAAACGGGACTTCCGATTTAAGAGTACGATGATAATTTGCAAAAATCTAGACTTATGCATAAAATATGCCGTTAGAGAGTGGAGATGTAAAACAACCCCACAACAGACTATAAGAGGTAGAAACACATCCCACGGTACCAACGTAAGGCGTAGGAATTGACCGTGTAGTCACAAGACTCCCAGTTTGATAAGACAACGATAATTTACAAATATCTACACTTATGGTTAAAGCATGCCGTTAGAGGATGAAAATCCAAAATAACCCCCAAACGGTCCCGTAAGAGGCATGAACACGTCCCACGGGACCAATGTAACTTGTAGGAACTTACCTCTTAGTCACGGGACTCCCTATTTGAGAATATGACGAAAATTTGCAAAAATCTAAACTTCGACTTAAAACATACCATTTGAGGGTGGAAAACTAAAACAACCCCCAAACGTCCTCGTCAGAGGCATGAAAACGTCCCACGGGACCGATGTAACTCGTAGGAACTGACCGAGTAGTCACGAGACTCCAGATTTGAGAATACAATGATAATTTGTAAAAATCTGGACTTGGGCTTAACACATGTCGTTAGTGGGTAAAAATCCAAAATATCCTGTAAACGGTATCATAAGTGGCACGAACTCCTCGCATGTGACCAATGTAAAAGGTAGTAACTGACCACATAGTCACGGGACACCCCATTTGAGAATACAATTATAATTTGCAAAAATATAGACTTATGCTTAAAAAATCCTTTAAATGGAAAAAATTAAAAATAACCCCACATGACCCCATACGATGCACGAACACCTCGTACGAGACAAATGTAACAAGTTGGAACATACATGTAGTAATGGGATTTTTGGTTTGAGAATATAATGATAATTTGAAAAAATCTAGACTTATGCTTAAAAAATGTCGTTAGAGGGTGAAAATCCAAAATAACCCCCAAATGGCACTATAAGAGGTACGAACACCTCCTATGGGACCAAAATAACACGTTGGAACTGGTCGCGTAGTCATGGGGCCACCTATTTGAGAATACGGTGATAATTTATAAAGATCTAGATTTCGGCTTAAAACATGCCGTATGAGAGTGAAAACTAGAAACATAATCCAAATGACCCGTAAGAATTAAGAACACCTCGCACGGAACCAATGTAACATATAGGAACTTATCGCATATTCACGGGACTCCCAATTTGAGAATATGACGACAATTTGCAAAAATATAGAGTTAGGCTTAAAACATGCATTTAAAGGGAGAAAACACAAAACAACACCAAAAGGCCCCGTAATATGTACAAACACCTCCCATGGGAGTAATGTAACTCGTAGGAACTGATCGCATAGCCATGAGACTCTCGGTTTAAGAATAAGATGACAATTTGTACAAATCTAGACATAGGCTTAAAAACATGTCGTTAGTGGGTGAAAACCCAAAACAGCCCCCGAACTATCCCCGTAAGAGGTGCGCACACCTTGTATAAGATCAACGTAACACGTAGGAACTTACCGTGTAGACATGGGACTCCCGGTTTGAGAATACGACAAGAATTTGCAAAAATCTAGACTTATGCTTAAAACATGCCATTAGGGGGTGAAAACCCAAAATAGAGTCCAAACGGCCCTGTAAGAGGCACAAACACCTCCCACATGACCAATGTAACACGTAGGTACTGATCTCGTGGTCAAGGGACTCCAAGTTTGCGAATATGATGATAATTTAAAAAAATCTAGACGTGGGCTTAAAACATGCCGTTAGGGGGTGAAAACCTAAAATAGAGTCCAAACGGCCCTGTAAGAGTCTCAAACTCCTCGCACAGGACCAATGCAGTAGGTAGGAACTGACGTCGTAGTCATGAAACTCCCAGTTTGAGGATACAATGATAATTTGCGAAAATCTAGAAAATTGTTTAAAACATGCTTTCAGAGGGAAAAAAATCCAAAACAACCCCCAAACGGTCTCCTAAGATGCACAAAACGGGACTCCCGATTTGAGAATACGATGATAATTTGCAAAAATCTAGAATTATGCTTAAAACATATCGTTAGAGGGTGAACAACTAAAACAACCCCAAAACGGCCCCGTAAGAGGCACGAACACATCCCACGGGAAAAATGTAACATGTAGGAACTGACCGCGTAGTCACAAGACTCCCAATTTGAGAGTATGACGATAATTTAAAATATCTACACTTATGCTTGAAGCATGCCATTAGAGGTCGCAAATCCAAAATAACCCCTAGACAACCCCACAATAGGCACGGACATGTCGCATGTGACCAATGTAATTTGTATCAACTTAATCGGTAGTCACGGGACTCCCAATGTGAGAATATGACGATAACTTGTAAAAATCAATACTTAGGCCTAAAACATACTATTAGAGTGTGGAAACCCAAAAGAACCACCAAAAGGCCCCATAAGAGGCATGAACGCGTCCCACGTTACCGATGTAACTCGTAGGGAGTGACCGCGTAATCACGAGACTCCTGATTTTAGAATACAATGATATTTTGTTAAAATCAAGACTTGGCACGAACTCCTCGCATGGGGCCATTGTAACAGGTTGGAACTAGCCACATAGTTACGGGACACCCCATTTGAGAATATGATTATAATTTGCAAAAATCTGGACTTATGCTTAAAAAAAGCCTTTAAAGGGAGAAAATCAAAAATAACCCCAAACGGCCCCATTAGATGCATGAATACCTCGCACGGGACCAATGTAAAAAGTTAGAACATACCGTGTAGTCATGGGACTCATGGTTTGAGAATACGATGATAATTTGGAAAAATATAGACTTATGTTTAAAACATGCTGTTATAGGGTGAAAATCCAAAATAACTCCGAAATGGCCTTGTAAGAGGCACGAACACCTCCCATGGGACCAACGTAACACGTAGGATCTGATCGCATAGCCACAGAACTCCCGGTTTAAGAATAGAATGATAATTTGCAAAAATCTAGACTTCGTCTTAAAACATGCCGGTAGAGAGTAAAAACCCAAATGACCCTGTAAGAAGCAAGAACACCTTGCATGAAACCAATGTAACACGTAGGAACTCAACGACAATTTGCAAAAATCTAGAATTAGGCCTAAAAACACGCATTTAAAGGGAGTAGCCACAAAACAACCCCAAACATCCCCGTAATATGTACAAAAACCTTGCACGGGACCAATGTAACTCGTAAGAACTGATCGCTTAGCCATGAGACTCTCGATTTAAGAGTAAGACGACAATTTGCAAAAACTAGACTTAGGCTTAAAAATATGTCGTTAGTGGGTGAAAACCCAAAACAGTCCTCAAACTATCCTTGTAAGAGGCGCGCACACCTCGTACATGATTAACGTAACATGTAGGAACTTATCGCGTAGACACTGGACTCCCAATTTGAGAATACAATGAGAATTTACAAAAATCTACACTTATGCTTAAAACATGTCGTTAGAGGATGAAAGCCCCCAAAGAAACCCCAAACAACCCCGTAAGATGTACGAACACCTTCCACATGACCAACATAACACATAGGAACTGACCCCGCAGTCAAGAGAGTCCCAGATTGAGAATATGACGATAATTTTAAAAAACTGAGACATGGGCTTAAAACCTGCCGTTAGGGGGTAAAAACCCAAAAGAGAGTCCAAACGACCCCTAAGAGGCACAAACTCCTCGTATGGGGCCAATGAAATATATAGGAACTGAGTGTGTAGTCACGGGTCTACCGGTTTGAAAATACGATGATAATTTACAAAAATCTAGACTTATGTTTAAAACATATTGTTAGAGGAAAAACCCAAATTAACCCCCAAACGGTCCTGTAAGAAGCACAAAATGGGACTCTCGATTTGAGAATACGATGATAATTTGCAAAAATCTAGACTTATGCTGAAAACATGCCGTTAGAGGGTGGAAACCCAAAACAACTCTCCAACAGCCCCATTATAGGCATGAGGACATCCCATGGGACCTATGTAACACATAGGGACTCACCACGTAGTCACGAGATTCCCGATTTGAGAATATGATTATAATTTGCAAATATCTACACTTATGCTTAAAGCATGTCATTAGAGGGTACAAATCCAAAACAACCGCCAAACGGCCCCGTAAGAGGCATGAACACATCCCACGGGACCAATGTAACTTGTATAAACTTGCCCCATTGTCGTAGGACTCCCGGTTTGAGAATACGATGACAATTTGCAAAAATTAGACTTAGGATTAAATCATACTGTTAGAGGGTGAAAACCTAAAACAACTACCAAACAGCCCCGTAAGAGGCATGAACACGTCCCACAAGACCGATGTAACCCGTAGAAACTGACCACGTAGTCACGGGACTTACGATTTGGGAATACAATGATAGTTTACAAAAATCTAGACTTGGGCTTAAAACATGCCGTTAGTCGGTAAAAATCCAAAATAGCCTCTAAACGGCCTTGTAAGTGGCACAAATGCATCGCACGGGACCAATGTAACAGGTAGGAACTGACTACATAGTCACGGGACTCCCTCGTTTGAGAATAAGAATATAATTTGCAAAAATATAAACTTATGATTAAAAAAAGCCTTTAAAGGGAGAAAATAGAAAACAACCCCAAACAACCCCTTAAGTTGCACAAAAACCTCACACGAGACCAATGTAACAAGTTGGAATATATTTTGTACTCATGGGACTCCCGATTTGAGAATATGACGATAATTTTTAAAACTTACTTATGCTTAAAACATGCGGTTAAAGGGTGAAAATCCAAAACAACCCCTAAACGACCTCGTAAGAGGCACAAACACCTCCCATGTGACCAATGTAACATGTAGGAACTGATTGCGTAGTCACGGGAATCCCGATTTGAGAATATGATGATATATGTAAAAATTAAAACTTAGGCTTACAACATGCCATTAGAGAGTGAAAACCCAAAACATAACCCAAACGACCTCGTAAGAGGCACTAACACCTCGTACGGAACCAATTTAATATGTAGAAACTTATCTCTTAGTCACGGGACTCCGAGTTTGAGAATACGATGATGATTTGCAAAAATCTAGACTTAATCTTAAAAATATGCCGTTAAAGGGAGAAAATCCAAAACAATGCCAAATGACCCGTAAGTTAAACGAACGCCTCGCACGGGTCCATTGTAACATGTTGGAACTCACCGTATAGTCACAGGACTCTCAGTTTGAGAATACGATGATAATTTGCAAAAATCTAGACTTAGGCTTAGAACATACCATTAGTGAGTGAAAACCCAAAACAACCTCCAAACGGCCCTGTAAGAGGCACGAACTACTTGCAACGGACCAATGTAACATGTAGAAACTAACTGCGTAGTCACTGGACTCCCGATTTGAGAATACGATGATAGTTTTCAAAAATTTAGACTTAGGCGTAAAAAAATACCGTTAGTGGGTGAAAACCCAAAATAGCACCTGAACAACCCCGTAAGAGGCACAAGCACCTCGCACGAGACTAATGTAACACGTAGGAATTGGCTGCGTAGTCACAGGACTCTTGGTTTGAGAATTCAATGATAATTTGTAAAAATCTAGACTTAGGCTTAAAACATGCAATTAGTGGGTGAGACCTGAAAACAACTTCCAAATGGGTGAATCTTTATATCAATTGAGTTATTTATGAGCTTATTTATGTTAAATCATTAGAAGGGATTTTTTGATTGTTTATTTATGGCTTTTGCTGATGCCATTGAGTTTATTTAAATGTTAAAACATGATGTATTTCTTGAATAAAAAAAGGAAGCTCTGCCGAATTTTTTTTGAAATTATTGAGTGTTCTAAAATGATTAACTCAAACATAAGTTTTGGAAACATCTTGAGAATTTGGGGTTGAAACGTGAAAAATCACACATGATATTAAAGTAAGATTATTGTTGGGCCATGCGAGACATGTGAGACTATTTTTTAACCATGGACACGAGTCTGGTGAACCTTTATATTAGTGGAGTTATTTATGAGCGTATTTATGTTAAATTGTTTGAAGGGATTCGTTGATTGTTTATTTATAGCATTTGTTGATGTCGTCGAGTTTAATTTTAAATATTAAAACATGTTGAGTTTCATGAATAAACAATGGAAACTCTGGCAATTTTTTTTGAAATTATTAAATGTTCTTAACTGAAACATACACGAATTTGAAAATTGAGCGCCGGGGAGCGAAAATGTAAAACGAATATCAAACATAGCAAAAAGAGGCACACTTGTGATAAAACTAGATTTTCTTTCATATTATGTAATCCAATTATGGTTAACACATGTTTATTTGTTTCCTTTCATAGATCGATGATGGATTACATTGGATATCATTGGACTAGTCGATTAGATGACACGAATTTTTTAACCAAATGTGTTTTATTTTTGCATTTGGTGTTATTTTTAACATTTGTTGTAATCATACATATATTTTTCTCGAATGAATTGTCTTTTAACGAATAATTATAGAATTGAATATGGTGTCATTTTATGTGATAGTTTAGATGCTAAATTGTTATGAATGCACATTTATACTTGTTATATCATGGAAAAAATTTATACATACTCATCTTGCAATCTTCTTTTGAAATTATTTATTAAAAACAAAAACTCTTTTGGCGACACAACATGGGTGTTGCTGAAATTCAAATCATATTTTGAATAATGGATTTTAGTGGCATAATATATGACATTTAGCGATATACACTTTGTTACCGAATAGATGACATTTCGCGACATGCATAGCCTGGTTCTTAAAAGATGACATTTCGCGACATGTATAGAATTTCGTTTAAAAGATGACATTTCGCGGCATGTATGGCCTCTCGCCTAAAGGATGACGTTCAATGACATGACATTATGTCACGAAAGGTGAGGTATTATTTAATATAAAAAATAATTATTAATATATATTTTTATAAATATATACATTCCGTGACATGTATCCTGTCGTGAATGGTATAAACATTCTGCGACATAAATATTATATGTCACCGAATACATTCTTAGATGGGGATGCCACGACACAGGGGAGACATAATTAATACTTTCGCGATATATTTACTGTGTTACGAAATGTGTTTTTTCTTGTAGTATTAGGTCGAGTTGAGTAGAAGTCCGAGGTCGGAAGAAGCGAAGCTCACAACCAAAGCAGAGTTTGAAACAGGGTATGCACATCTCTTTCTTTTGGTATTTTGGTTTTGGATCTTGAGGATGAAACATTTTATATCTTCAGGATGTGAGAGTATCTTTAGGGTATCTAAATCATTTCTTCATTTTTTAACCTCTCAATATGTGGCTAAGATAAACATTTTGATCAAAATATCTTCGTGGGGATTTTTTTAATTGAATTTCTTCATCAGGGCTTCGTAGTTTGATTTCTTTATACTGAAATTGTTATTTTTATTATTCCATTACAGGCGTCTTACCCAATGAATTTAGCTTTAATGTTGATTTAAAGGTATGTTATATGTCTTCCTCTCTATTTTTCTTAAATCTTAACCTCATTCTAGGTTTTTAGATTTGGGGTAAGGTTTTGAACGTTAAAAAAAGATGCAATAACCTCCATATGTGTGATAAGCTTTCTCCCTTCTTTTAGGGTTTTAAAACTTCTTCCCCTTATTTCTCAAAAGTGAGTTTTTCATTTTCCCATTCTAGATGTAATTATCATTCTATATTTAACAGGGTATATACAAAGATTAAAATATTATGGAGGATTTTCCCTTATTTTATAAATTTGTTATCCATTTGTGTAATTCAAATCATATTATTGTGCTATGTTTTTGTAAGTTTTTAACCCAATAGATACTAATGGAATATAAGGTTTAGTTGACAAAATAATGTATATATTTGATTTTTTAATGCTTTTGTTGTGTCATAAGCTTTCTTTTTTTAGAACTACCACTTGGTTTTCATTTAGAAATTAGGGTTTGAGATGTTGTATATTTTGTGTTCACAAATTGCTGAAATAATGACTTTGATCTTGTGAGAAAAATAATTAAATGGACCACTACATCATTCCATATTCTAATTCCATCACTATTTTTTGCTAGAGAAACTACATCATCTAAGTTCATTGAATCTTAATATATAAATTGTCTCTACTGTTATAGATGCGAGGATGCTTCAGTTTCTTTTTTTATTAGTTTTTTTTATGGTTATGACTTCTAAATAATATCACGGCTTCTAATTATTCAAAATAATGTCATGGAATATTTGAGTATAAAGAATTTGTTATATCTAAGTAGATGGATCGGGTATACTATGTCCTCATTGAAAGTATTGTATCAATTATCGTGTTTAAATTTCCCTTTAAAGAATGTATTTTCATTTCAACCATCGTGTTTTAATTGATATTGGATTGTATACCGAGGGTGACCACATGCTTTTCTTTAAGTGCGTATGAATAGAGAATGTGTATTTCTTCACGGGTGACTACCTGCCATCATGCTTCTTTAATTACTACATAAATTTGTTTTATGTATACAAATATTTGTATTTTACATCCCTAGACATTTTTTATCTATAATTGTTGTTGCATTTGATATGTGATGTGATTTATTATCAATATTTGCTGGATGTCATTTGTATGACTATGGAGTTAATTGTACCGAGTAGACAATAATGCAAAGTATTTTATGTATGTTTATGGATGAGTAAGAATATGAACATGTATTATCACTTCCAAATACTAGATATTTATGGATGTGAAGATTTAATGTGCTGAAAAATGTTGAGATGACTATGACTATATACGGACGGACTTATTGAGAGTACCTATCTAATTTCGCGTATATACATTTAACAGTCTATAAAAAAAATTCACAATGAAAGACCATAGTTTTTAAACTCTCTTATAAGGGTCCTAAATATAAATGTTGATAAGGAAACTAGAGCATTATTTCATGATGAGACTCACAAAAATATGACTGTATGCTTTTGTGGCTTTCTTAACTGATTTGGCACTACTGAGTTATTAAACCAATTCGTTAGAACTGTAATTATTGACCCTCGACGTGTAGTTATTAATTTCGGTTAATACTTATATTGGTTTTATTATTATGTGCATGGGAGTTTGATTTCGAAGTCATTGCTATTAAGAACAATCCCTTTGTTTCCAAAGTCAGGTTATACATGTATTACACGTGTCTATGTCTTTGATATATTTAGAGGCATGCTCTTCCATCAAAGTTGTCTACCTTACACTATTTCATTATTTTTTCTTCATTATCCATGATGTTGTACATTATGGGTTGCTCCCGATGAATGTTATTCTATTACTATGATGAAAATGTGGATTGGGTTGGTCACATTGTGGATTATATATATATTTTTTAGGAAATGTCAATAGGTTTGAGTTGATATTCTATTTTTTATGATTAATATTTTTTTATAAAAATGGAGCATGAGAGTTTTTGGGTTCTATTTTCTCTGATTTGGGACTACCCGTGGCTGCTTCTGTGGCTTTATTAACTGGTTTGGCACTATAGAGTTATTAAAGGAATTAATTAGAACTGTATTTATTCACCCTCGATATGTAGTTGCTAATTTCGATATTACTTATACTGGTTTTATTATTATGTGTAAGGGATTTTGATTTTGTAGTCATTGGTATTAAGAATAATCCATTTGTTTCAAAAGTCAGTTTATATATGTATCACATGTGCTGATGTATTTTATTTATTTAGAGGCCTTATATTCCATCAAAGTTGTCTACCTTACTCCATTTAATTATATTATTCATAATGTTGTACATTACGGATGAAAATGTGGATTATGTTGGTCACATTGCGGATTATATGTCCTTTTTTGTTAGGAAAATTTCAATAGGTTTGCGTTGATATTTTATCTTTTATGATTATTATTTTTTTTTATAAAATTTGAACATCAGAGTTTTGGGGTTCAATTTTCTCTCATTTGGCACTAGTCTTGGCTTCCTCCATTTCTTTCTTAACTGATCTGGAAATACCGAGTTATTACAGAAATTCATTACAATTGTAGTTATTGACCCTTGACATGTAGTTGTTCATTTGGGTTATTACTTATATTAGTTTTACTATTTTGTGCATGCGAGTTTGATTACGTAGTAATTGGTATTAAAAACAATCCATTCATTTTCGAAGTCAGTTTATATAGGTATTACATGTGCCGATGTCTTCAATATATTTAGAGGCCTGAACATATGCTTTTATGGAAGATTGTCTCCAATAGCTGCACATCTGCTTTTATGGAAGAGGGACTAAATATGGGTCTTAATTTGATTCTTTTTCCATAGTTAGATCACAGGAATAAAGACTATAATTTTGGTTTGGTTTTCACATTAAGAGAATATAATTGAAGGCTCGGTGTTTTGTTTTCAGTTTCATTAAGTTTTTTTCTATGTGCAACTCAACAAATTTAGTAGATTTTGTCCAAGTAATATTATTTGTGGTGGTGACATTGGCTGCTCCAACAAGTTTAGCACCCAAATAGTATTATTTTGCAATTTTGGAGCTACTTATTTAGTTTATAAAGATGTAGAATTCATTTTTAATGGGAAAATGAGATATTTCTTGATATGCCTATGGTGTGACCCCTTTTTTTAAATTGTTAGGTTTTGCACCACATGAAGTTTATATGGAATATTATTAAATAGGTGACGCATGAGTCACTATTTATTCCATTGTTGAAATGTCCTTTTAAACCATAAATATGTGGATAGTCCCATAAACAAAGCAAACTCTGGCCATTTTTTTTATATTGTTGGCTTGTGCACCACATGGGGCTTATATGGAATATTGGTAAATATGTGATGCAGTTTATACAAAGTCCGCGTGTGACTATTTATTTGGTTGTTAAAATATTTATTTATCCCTTAAATGGGTGTATAGTACTACAAATAAAGGAAATGTAACAGCCCTCGATTCTGGGAGGCTCATTTTATACTAATTTTATCGCATAAGGTGATTATATAAAATGTGGGAACTGGAGTAAATATTAATTGAATGAGATAAAAGTTAATATTTACTAGGATGTTGTATATTTACCGATTATGTAGGTAAATATCTTCATGTGGTATGATTTATAGTGTCATGTATTTTAAATGGCATTTTGGTTTAAATGATATTGGAACTTGAAATGGTTTATAAAATTATCGGATGCCATTTTAGAGGGCGTAGTTAGTCCCGGAATGTGCGAGACAGTCAAAATAAGTGCCATATTGTATTTTGGTATTTTGGGCACTTTTACCTGGTTTTAGCTTAAACGCGTATTTGCGAGTCATATTAATGTGGTATTAACCACTTAAGTTGGGATAATTATGTTAAGCCCCGATTTTAGCCTTCTAAATTCCTTTAATTCCCTAATTTGTGTCTTAAACATAGAGAGAAAAGAGAGAGGAAGAAAGCTTGGGAGAAAAGAGGAGAAAGAAGAGAAAAATGAAGATTGAAGATGGATTGTTGCTACTACTAAAAGAAATCTGATATTTCTATATCAAGACAAGTTTTCTACTTGCTAATATGTGATTTAAGATGAATAATTTGTATGATATTTATGTATATTCATTTGGAGATCAAAAATGGAATTTACGGTAATTAAACCCTAATCTTAGTTCCGATGATAAAATTGTGAATTATAATGGTTATAAATCGTGTAGGATAAATTTTGGGTAGATAAATGTTGTTGGTTGTGGGTAAAATGGAAGAGATTTGAGGTTTGGGAGAATTAGGGTTCAAAACCCTTAAGGCAAAATTAGGCAAATCTGCAGAACCGAATCGATTCGGCCTGGCCGAATCGATTCGCCTTGAGGCAGTTTCCAGGTCTGGGCCGATCGAATCAATTCGGATGGTCCGAATCGATTCGGCAATTATGCAGAAGTTAGGATTTCCTGACCGAATCGATTCAGATGGTCCGAATCGATTCGCTTTCTTGAACCCAAACCGATTCGGCTAGGCCGAATCGATTCGGAAGCCCTGCATTTTTGAGTGATTTTCTTAGTTTAGTCCCAATTCATTTTCTTTAATTCTAGGGCCTAGGAACCTTTTTTAATGAAGTAAACTAAGTGTCCTGGAGTATTAATTGAGTTAGTTACTTTCCCTACACTAGGAATGGGTTATGTGGGGACTTTTTCGGGGATATGCCTATTGATGTTAGGGCATTCTTTTCTTCTAGTCCATTTTTATAAAACTAAGAGTTATAGTATTATGTTTGGGAGACTTTAGGAGCTCATTAGAGCTATATTAGTCCTGATGGTTTATAATAACACCATAAAAGTGTGTTGGGAGAATAAATTGAAAGTTCATTCACTCCTTTGAGGTTACAGTAACGATATAATTTATCGTATGGCTCCGGATAATAAGTTATATTATTTACAAAAAGTAAAGGGTAATGGTTTCGGATAAAATGAAACATATACATGGAAATGAAATGAAATGAAATGGAAATGATAATGATGATGGTAAATGATAATTTACTTAATCATGAATATGGTAAATATTAATTTACTTGATAGAGACCTCTCTAAATGACATCATAAGGGAAGTTCGCATGCTTGGTGATGCCCCCTGGCTAATGAATGCAGGGTAGATATAGTCCATAGGCCATATGAGCAATATTTTATGTTTCTTGCGCTGGTGAGGAGATTTCGGGTGCGGTCTTGACTCTCCCGCAGGCACATGGCTGCTTCTCGACGTATTTCGTTATAGGTGCCCAGGTTGTCTTGTATAGATAGGCCCTGGAAGATGATGGTCCTTTAGGGGCGCGCCCAGTGGGGAAACTCGGAGGGGCGGTCTTATAAACGTTATATGTATATAAATATAACTATTCATAATCAAGTGGGACTTGATGTATGAGATATGCCATAAAGAGCATGATGAAGTGCCATAAAGAGCACAATGAAATGCCACAAAGTGCATTTGTTGACAATGATATTCCTGCTAAGGAATGGTAATGCCAGGATGGGCATGTAATTGAAATAAAATCCACAAAGAGCTTAAAATCGAGATAAAAGCCATAAAGAGCTTGTAAGTATAGTTATTTTTCCTGTTAAGGAATAAACTATGAAATGAATCGGTATACATGATGGAAGTTTTTAAATTATGTTAATCTTTCCTCTTCTCATGCAGAATTAAATTTAATTCATGCTTTTCTTTAATTTCTCTTAGCTTATTCCTTAAACTGTGTAGATAAGTTTTTATATTTTCTTGCATGACTTTTATTCATAACTGTCATACTCTTTATTCATCTGGTAATCATATAGAACCGGGACCTAACCCGTTTACATTTCTTATTGCATATGCATCTTGTCTCCGCTCAGGTACTCCACCGTAAGGATGTCTGATTTTAATTCCTATTCCGATGTCCTCGGTGAGACGTGATGCATTGCGGGTATTACGGGACACATTTGGTATAGACGTTTTCATTTTTATATTCTATCTATGATCGGATCTCTTTACTCGGGCGAGAGGCCCAAGATTTTGTAAATGTCTAATGAAATGTATTATATAAATTAATGAGTTTGTTTAAATGCTGTTATAAAGTTTGTTGACCGGTCACACATTCGGTCTTTTTATTGTATTATTGTTATTATTATTTATATATGTCTTGGGGTTTCCCCTATCTTTTGAGGATTTAGGTTGTTTAAATTCTTTCTTTAACTTTAAAAAAAAAATTTAGCAACCCGTTTTCTGAAATATTAGGTGGTTATCCTGGATAGTCTATATTTTTATTGTGATGCTAAGAATGATTCCATCTATGATTCCTGTTATATTGGAGTATTGGGCTGGCCACCCCTTATTTTGGTGAGCGGGTTGTCACAGATGGTATCAGAGCATCAGGTTCTAGAGTCATTAGGAATTTTTGTGGACGCCTTATGTTTTCAGCGTTGCTTTTTATTTGATATAGAGCCTTAGGATTAAGATCGTTGATTTATGTGGTGAGATTTCATTTTTCTGCCATGATGTAGGACCCATAGAATCTTTTGCGCATTCGTGCGAGATTCGTAGGTCGATTGAAGAAGTAAGCCAAGGAAGTTCGTTGTGAAGGCGTCATGAGATGGGGTTACTAAGAACTGTAATTTGGGGTCAGAGATGAGGACTGCCTAGGTGGTCGCTTTCTTGTTGTGGTGTTTTCTTATTTTGCTACTGCGACTACCAATTACAGTGGATGTAGTTTTCTTAGTAGCGCTAGAAGAGAGACTGTTAGTAAGCTTTGGACTCCAAGCGACGTTAATTGAAGTGGAAAGGAGCCACGAGAAGGGCCAAGTGTTGAAGGAAGTTTGGCCCATGGAGAAGCCCCGGGGGACACTTGCAACAACGAGTTTCTCTGGAATAACTAGGTTGATGAGAAGATAGATTCTCAAATGCTCACGCGAGGTTCGGTCAGAGGCCGACAGTGAATAAAGAATTATACAGTTAGGGAGACCGGTAGCGTATTCTCTTTGTTGAGGAAGAAAAAGGGATTGCATGTGAAAATGTTGTCAGCCAGGGTCAGAACAATGGCTATAACATAGAGTGGAGAACCACTCATTTCGATTGTGTTGATTGGATGACTAGGGTAATGATAGATTGCCTAATCGGGACTGGATGGAAGTAATATTGGTTCGGATAAGACTCGAATACGATGTCTGAGAACCATTAGTAACTAACCCAGAGTGATTAGCAAGAATAGGTGGGAATTACACCTTTGTTGTGGGTGGTGCATCCCCCACAATAAGATAGAGTGGTATTGTATCTACTGTAGATTCGGGTGTGTAAATTGAGCTTGTAGTAGTATTTACGCTATTTTAGAAGAGTAATTATGTGACTTCCGTGGTAGGGAAGTTTTATGATTTCTTCACTCGTTATGAAGCGAGTGATGATATTTTAAATGTATATGTGTAATATGTGTTAATGGCATTATGTGTCCCTTGGTTGAGTGCTCTATTGCTTGTTTGCATTATATGTGGATGTTATGACTTATCTCCACGACCAACAAGGTTAAGTAGTAATGCATAAGAGGGGTTCCTTGTTTGGATTGCGCTTTTGCGGGACGCTCCACGCGTGAACCTTAACGACGTTGGGAGTGGAGATACGTCACTTTTCCTTTCTCTTATTTTATGTATAATATGTGAGTAAAGATTTTTTGGGTTAGTTTGGGGTGATAGCAAGCAAAAAAAATAAAAAATAAAAAATAAAAAATAAAAATAAAAATAGAAAATAAAAAATAAATTTGTAAGGCTATCTCACTTCTAGTTCAAAATGGAACTAGTTGTTCTATAATATCTCTCCTGGATACAGGTTGAGACTTTATAGAGGTGGATCGAGGTAGGTAGGAGATTTTTTTTATTTGTTGTGTTATCTTGTGTGAGTGTTTGATTGTTCGTTTGCTTTGTTTGTGCTTGTTACGCTTTATCTCCATAACCAACTAGTTAAGTATGCATGTGTCGGAGGGGTTCCTTGTTTGGATTTCGCTTTGCGAGACACTCCGCCGCATGAACACTTAACGATATTGTGAGTGGAGAGGCACTATTCTTTTCTCTTTCTTTCATTTTAATTTTTTTATTAGAAGTGGGTTGAAAGTTTTAGCCGAGAATCACGTAGAAGAGTGATTAAGGGCTATTAAAGTGCGAGATAGAAGCACTATATATAGTTCTCTCCTCTGATCGATGTGATGGAGACTGAGATATGAAGTCGAATTGAGACTTCAGGTTGTGCCTTGATAAGAAGGCTATTTAAAAAAATATATATATATGTTGTTGTGGTATAAATGGTTGCAAGAATTTACAGAAAGTAGATGTCTTGTTAGTTGAAATCCTCAATTATTGAATGGTAAAGTATAGAAGTAGAATCTTATTAGTAGAGTTGTGAATTAACATTTTGTTTTCCGGTCCCGATTATGTGTCTTAGACCGTCATATCTCGATGACCGACAATGCGAGGTAGTAGTGTAACGGGAGGGTTCCTTGTTTGGATTTCAGTTCGACGAGACGTCCCACGGATCAACCCGAGCGAATTTCGAAAGTTGAGTAAGGTCTTGGGCACTAGGGATATATTTAGTATTATATGCTTATGATTTAGATAATATATATATAGATAGACTTTACGTTTATTAGAACGTAAGGCCCTTAGGGCAGGTTGTGTTGATTTAGGAAGGCGGTAAGGAGTTGACCACGAATAAGTTGCGGGTTAACTCTATGAGGGATTAGATCCCTAGGAACGAGATTTATGGGGTCTCGAGAGGTTTGGTAGTTTAGGCCGAAGGAGATGAGGCCTTTCTTAGATATGGTGTTATGTGGTGACTTCACTTACGGGGAGTTAATGGATGGGCTGACCTTCACTCCAGAGCCCATGATAGTGAGCTCGAGAGTGGGTTTAATGAATAAGTTTCTTCCAGGTTGGGGAGTAATAATACTGGAGCATAGACCCATTGTTTATGCGTCTCACAAGTTTAAACTTGTGGGAAGTATCATCCCACGTTTAAACTGAAATTCATTATGGTAGTGATCACCCGAAAGAGATGAGGCATTACTTCCTGGATAAAAATTGGTCTTTCTCGCGGGCTACAAGTTGTTGCAAAAGGTCGTAAGAGAAATAGAGTTGGTGTTTAGAGTTCGGAAGAATTATCGAGTGGTCATTACCTCTCGCTAAAGGAATGCGATTGGGGTAGTAGATGCGTCGAGTAGGAAACTCGTCGGAGATATAAGTGGTGACATGGAAAGCCAAACAGAACGAGCATAACAAGATAGATCTTGTAGCAAGAGAATTCATATCGGTGATTGACCATTTCACCTACTCGTGTGAAAGAGAGTAGCAATGGAACGAAGAAGGGTATATTCATACACATCAGCATTCAATTGCCGACATCAAACTGGTCATGATCCTCTTTGAGAAGATGTTTGATCGTTCGACCAAATCGTTGATTTTCCGGCCATTATGGGCGTACTAGATGTAGAAGAGTACGCCCCATTCTCGATGGAGGAAGTTGACTTAATGCCGAAAGGCATATCTGGAACGTGAGCCTTGGGATACATAGCTAATGAGAGCATAGCTGCATGGAGGGAAATTCCCGTACAACCATTAGGCTTTTGATTGGCCTTATGGATCATTTCCTAAGGCTTGGCACCGTGAGTGGTCTAGTGTGTCCAGTTGAGTAATCCGCATACTCGTTGGATGGAACCAATGGGTAATATGTTCCTTGGACTTGGAGTGGTCTCGGGACATTTCTTTAAAAATTTGGCTTTTGAGCCATACGCCTCGATGAGATACGTCACTGCGAGGGGAAGTTGAGTAGCGTTGGGGTTAAGACACTTAGAGTTGGTATGGGTGCCCCTAGGTGAGATGTAACATGATTCTGGAGGTTAGGCTATTTGTGCCGAGTAATGTGGGCATCGTTTTCCGCCGTAGGAAGCTAGAATCGATAGTTAGTGAGGAACGCTTTATGCAATGCTAGAGCACAAATGATGTAGACTGATATCGATAGGGTCGACCTTAGTTCGGGTCCATTTGGGACGTTGCGATAACGAGGGGTTTGTTTAGGATGGTAGAATCCTAGTTTAGAGTAGTATACCCTTTATGAAATTTGGGTATGCCCGAATTTTGGGGGCAAAATTCCCTCATAAGGGGGGGAGTATGTAACAACCCTCGATTCTGGGAGGCTCATTTTATACTAATTTTATCGCATAAGGTGATTATATAAAATGTGGGAACTGGAGTAAATATTAATTGAATGAGATAGAAGTTAATATTTACTGGGATGTTGTATATTTACAGATTATGTAGGTAAATATCTTCATGTGGTATGATTTATAGTGTCATGTATTTTGAATAGCATTTTGGTTTAAATGATATTGGAACTTGAAATGGTTTATAAAATTATTGGATGCCATTTTAGAGGGAGTAGTTAGTCCCGGAATGTGCGAGACAGTCAAAATAAATGCCATATTGTATTTTGGTATTTTGGGCACTTTTACCTGGTTTTAGCTGAAACGCGTATTTACGAGTCATATTAATGTGGTATTAACCACTTAAGTTGGGAGACTTATGTTAAGCCCCAATTTTAGCCTTCTAAATTTCCTTAATTACCTAATTTGTGTCTTAAACATAGAGAGAAAAGAGCGAGGAAGAAAGCTTGGGAGAAAAGAGGAGAAAGAAGAGAAAAACAAAGATTGAAGATGGATTGTTGCTACTACTCAAAGAAATCTGATATTTCTATATCAAGGAAAGTTATATACTTTCTAATATGTGATTTAAGATGAATAATTTGTATGATATTTATGTATATTCATTTGGAGATCAAAAATGAAATTTATGGGAATTAAACCCTAATCTTAGTTCTGATGATAAAATTGTGAATTATAATGGTTATAAATCTTGTAGGATAAATTTTGGGTAGATAAATATTGTTGGTTGTGGGTAAAATGGAAGAGATTTGAAGTTTGGGAGAATTAGGGCTCATAACCCTTAAGGAAAAATTACGTAAATCTACAGAACTGAATCGATTCGGCCTGGCCGAATCGATTCGCCTTGAGGCAGTTTCCAGGTGTGGGTCGACCGAATCGATTCGGATGGTCCGAATCGATTCGGCAATTATGCAGAAGTTAGGATTTCCTGACCGAATCGATTCGGATGGTCCGAATCGATTCGCTTTCTTGAACCCAAACCGATTCGGCTAGGCCGAATCGATTCGTAAGCCTTGCATTTTTGAGTGATTTTCTTAGTTTAGTCCCAATTCATTTTCTTTAATTCTAGGGCCTAGGAACCTTCTTTAATGAAGTAAACTAAGTGTCCTAGAGTATTAATTGAGTTAGTTACTTTCCCTACACTAGGAATGGGTTATGTGGGGACTTTTCTGGGGATATGCCTATTGATGTTAGGGCATTCTTTTCTTCTAGTCCATTTTTATAAAACTAAGAGTTATAATATTATGTTTGGGAGACTTTAGGAGCTCATTAGAGCTATATTAGTCCTGATGTTTTATAATAACACCATAAAAGTGTGTTGGGAGAATAAATTGAAAGTTCATTCACTCCTTTGAGGTTACAGTAACGATATAATTTATCGTATGGCTCCGGATAATAAGTTATATTATTTATAAAAAGTAAATGGTAATGGTTTCGGATAAAATGAAACATATACATGGAAATGAAATGAAATGGAAATGATAATGATGATGGTAAATGATAATTTACTTATTCATGAATATGGTAAATTCTAATTTACTTGATACACACCTCTCTAAATGACATCATAAGGGAAGTTCGCGCGCTTGGTGATGCCCCCTGGCTAATGAATGCAGGGTGGATATAGTCCAAAGGCCATATGAGCGATATGTTATGTTTTCTGCACTGGTGAGGAGATTCCAGGTGTGGTCTTGACTCTCCCGCAGGCACATGGCCGCTTCCCGACGTATTTCGTTATAGGTGCCCAGGTTGTCTTGTATAGATAGGCCCTGGAAGATGATGGTCATTTAGGGGCCCGCCTAGTGGGGAAACTCGGAGGGGCGGTCTTAAAAACGTTATATTTATATAAATATAACTATTCATAATCAAGTGGGACTTGATGTATGAGATATTCCATAAAGAGCATGATGAAGTGCCATAAAGTGCACAATGAAATGCCACAAAGAGCATTTGTTGACAATGATATTCCTGCTAAGGAATGGTAATGCCAGGATGGGCATGTAATTGAAATAAAATCCACAAAGAGCTTAAAATTGAGATAAAAGCCATAAAGAGATTATAAGTATAGTTATTTTTCCTGTTAAGGAATAAACTATGAAATGAATCGGTATAGATGATGGGAGTTTTTAAATTATGTTAATCTTTCCTCTTCTCATGCAGAATTAAATTTAATTCATGCTTTTCTTTAATTTCTCTTAGCTTATGCCTTAAACTGTGTAGATAAGTTTTTATATTTTCCAGCATGATTTTTATTCATAACTGTCATACTCTTTATTCATCTGGTAATCATATAGAACCGGGACCTGACCCGTTTATATTTCTTGTTGCATATGTATCTTGTCTCTGCTCAGGTACTCCACCGCAAGGATGCCTGATTTGAATTCCTATTCCGATGTCCTTGGCGAGTTGTGATGCATTGCGGGTATTACGGGACACATTTGGTATAGACGTTTTCATTTTTGTATTCTAGCTATGATCGAGTCTCTTTACTCGGGCGAGAGGCCCAGGCTTTTGTAAATGTCTAATGAAATGTATTATATAAATTAATGAGTTTGTTTAAATGCTGTTATAAAGTTTGTTGACCGGTCACACATTCGGTCTTTTTATTGTATTCTTGTTATTATTATTTATATATGTCTTGGGGTTTCCCCTATCTTTTGAGGATTTGGGTTGTTTAAATTCTTTCTTTAACTTTAAAACAAAATTTTTGGCTACCCGTTTTCTGAAATATTGGGTGGTTATCCTGGATACTCTATATTTTTATTGTGATGCTAAGACTGATTCCTGTTATATTGGAGTATTGGGCTGGCCACCTCTTATTTTGGTGAGCGGGTTGTCACAGGAAATTTTGGTCAATTTTTTATAAATAATTTTACTTATTTGTATTGAAATCGAGTCGATCGTTATTTTGTTGTGATAAAATTAGCTTTCACGAATATTGTCAGGCCTTCAGGCACGGTCGTACCCGTGTGTGTGTGTGTGTGTGTGTGTGTGTCTATATATATATATATATATATATATATATATATATATATATATATATATATATATATACACACACACACATACATGACACTTGTTTTAAAAATTTCCAAATATTTTTTAACCCTAATGAAACCCAAACTTTTGATATAAAATTGTACTAACATTGATATTCAGTAGAATCTTACAACGAAACGATGGAACTTGAATTTCTTCAATAAATTATATAGGTTTTATTTTTCTTTGTTATTGATAAATATCGAACTGAACTTTCTATATTTTAAATAATTCACAGTAGACTCTTTATGAATTATTGTAATTTTGGACTTGTAATCCTAAATTTTAAACTTCATAACTTATATAAAATCGAAGATTCATATATGGTTTACATAAAATATAACATAAATTCTACAATACTGGATCCATTTAAGGACATGACTCAACTAAAGGAACCTAGAATTCTAATATTTTATCCAAAGAATTGCTAGAAGAAATGATTCCGGGACTTAATTTTGTGACATTCGAACACAAATCCCATATAACAAAATTAAGTCCCAAAATCATTTCTCCGCATCATTTTCCTGACTTTATTCAAAAACCCAGACATGCACTATTAACATAAAACAATTGATCCAGATTCACCAAACGAGTATGGAATATTTCTTGCGGACAAGATGGATTAGCTAACATATATAACGAATGCTTTTCGAACATATGTTCATATTTAGTCAATTGTAATAGACTATATCTATCAATTTTAATATAAAAATGTCCATGTTGAACATTTAAAATCACTTACAAAGATGCCATTTGATTTTGCCACATATTTTCGAATGATTTCATCTTCATTTCATACTCTGACCATTATGCTTTAAACTGCTGGACCCATTCCAACAATGCAACATTTTCCTCTTCCTTTTGCTCAAGGCCTTCTTCTGCCTTCAGAACCCACCTTTGAAGATCTTCCACCATTGAAGGCAGATTTTGGATATACTCTCGGGGAAATTCATATCACCCTATCTTACCATTCCAGCTGTCAAATACGTGCATAACTATTTTAACAACCCTAGATTTTCGAGAAATTATTTATATATATATTTGCCACGTGGGATGATTATATCAAATATTGGAAATTGAAGTGAATATTATTTTAAGGAATTTAATAAATAATAATTACTGAATTTTGCCTATTTACTGTTGTGTGAATGTAAATAGCGTTATAATGTGTTTTATTGCGTCATTGGGCTTTAAACGACGGTTATGAGTAATATCCCAATTGGGTCAATGTAAATAATTTTATATGACACTGGAACATAAAATATTGTATGATATTCCAGATGCCAATTTAGAGGGCACGGTTAGTCCGGAATTGGTTAAGATAGTCGAAATAGGGACCTAGTAGTGTTTTTGGGATCTGGGACATTTTCGACTAGTTATAATTTAATTATGTCGTTACGAGCCATTTTAATTGTGTAGTAACATTTAAATGAGTGGACTTAATGTAATTGGGTATATTAGTCTTTCAAATCCATTTATTTCTCTCTTTTTTTGGTTTATAAAACCTAAGAGAGTTAGAGAGAGAAGAGAGAGTTGGGAGAAAATGGAGAGAAATGGAGATTGGAGCTTGGAATCGTTGATCCGGGAAGAGAATCCGAGACTACGAACATGAGGCAAGTTTTTAATTGCAAATATGTATGATTTGTGTGAAAAAATTGTATACATAGTTGTATTTTTGGAGTTTAAACCCTTAATGGGTTTTTAATGATTTTTGTGTATTAAACCCTTAATCCTTGATTTAGTTGGATTTGAGTTGGATATATTAGTTAGTCAATGTGTGTGAGTGATCTGATTTAGTTATCAGTTGTTAATGTTGAGATAAATGGAAGATTTGAGTTTTTAGGAATTTTAGGGTTCTTAAACCCGTAGCCCATTTCTGGGCAATTTGAGCAAGCCGAATCGATTCGCCTCACCAGCGAATCGATTCGCTTGCAGGGGTGGCTACAGGTCTGGGAGACCGAATCAATTTGGGTTAGGTCCGAATCGATTCGGGCTGGGACCGTAAGCTGGTTCTCTTCGCCAAATCGATTCTCTTTTGGGCTAATCGTTTTCTTCACCGAATCGATTCGGCCCTAGGCGAATCGAGTTGGAAACCCTATTTTTGTGAGATTTTTCTAGCTTTGTTTTTAGCCCTTTTTTTAGTTTCAAGGCTTAGGAACCTTCTCTTGGGAAGTAATATAGTGTACAAGGGATCCATAATAGGGGATTAACACACTAGATTAGTATGGGGATGAATGGGGCTTATTCCGGGGATTATTTAAAGGAAGTTAAGGTCGTTTTCATTTGGTGAGTTAGCTTCGAACAAATGGAGAGTAGGATGGTATGGTTTAGGATCTTTGGAGATTAGTGTTTAGGAAAATTTACCCTTGAGGGCTTATAGGATTGTTTTGAGCTCTTGGAGACTCAGGTGAGGGAAATGGCACTTCGGGCCTATATTATTAATAAAATGCGAATTCGTGAATAAGAAATGCATATTTAAAAATTTGTACTTAATGGTTATGCACTAATGGTTTTTCGAAATGTAAAAGTGAATGTTTTCAAATGGGAAAATAAAATTGTAAATGATAATTTATTTATACACACCTCTCTAAATCGCTATCATAGGGGAAGTTACGCACATAAGGTGAAGTCCCCTGGCTAATGAATGCAGGGCGAATATAGTCCTCGTCCATAGGACTGGTTATTATATCATGTGATTATTTTGCGAATTGACGTAATTCCGGGTGTGGTTATGACTCACTGTCCCAGGTATATGGCCGCTTCCTGACGTCTCGCGTTATAGGATGCCCAGGTTGCCTTGTTTGATAGGCCCTGGAAGATGATAGCCATTTAGGGGCGCGTCCAGTGGGGAAACTTGGAAGGACAGTCTTAGAATTGTTATATAACATGAAATATAACTATTCATAATAATGTGGGACATTATTGGTGTTAAATCATTTTATGATAATAAATTTTCTTTAATTACATTTCCTGGAGGTAAAAAGGGAAATGGAAAGTTATATGGTATAAAACCGATTTGGCAAAATATTTTGTGAAATGAATTGCTTTAAATATGCTTCTTAAAGAGAAAAGGAACTGTCTAAATAAGCCATGTTGTGTATAACGGAAGAGGAAATCGTAGTAAGTAAACTAAGTTATTTTCTATTACGTTAATGTGTACTCCTCATTGTCTGTTAAGCACGATTCTGGAGTTTAGCTAATTTCCTTAATTCAACAGGAAGTTCAATTCCTAATATCATAGTGTGACGTTATGATGTGTTTTTAGTTGAGAGGTGAGGATGATTTTTACTGCAGAGCGAATACAACTCATTTAGTTTGTTTAGCATTCATGACTATTATGCATTTTATTTGCACGTTTATCATATCAAAAATAAGCCCTGACCCGTTTATATTTCTTTTTCTTCTGTGGTTTTCTCTTATGCCCAGGTGCTCCGCCGCAATGGCCCCTAATATGACCCTTGTTTCTCAGAGTCTAGGAGCTACAACATTTTTGCGTATGTTGTAGAATTTGTATTATATACGCATCCATTTTTGTATACTCTAGTTAGGATTACACTGAACATTCGGGTGTAGTGCCCAAGTCTTGTATTTACTTTATATTGTAATACTCGGTGTAACTGTTGTATTGGTCTGTTAACGGATAGCTTATTCGGTTATTACTTGTTGCATTATTATTGTTCTTGTGTACTCATTTGTTGTTATATGCACCTCCTATTTAAATTGGATTGTCAAAATGTTTTCTTTTAAATTTTCAAAAAATATTGACATCCGTTTTCTCAAATATTGGGTGGTTATCTCGTATTATTATTTTCACGACAGTGATGCTAAGAATGGACCATCTATGATTCCTGTAATTATTGGGATCTCGGGCTGGCCACCTCTAATTTGAATAAGCGGGTTGTCACAGATGGTATTAGAGCGTCAGGTTCTAGTGTCCTTAGGAATCTGTGCGGATGTACTACATTTTCTACATTGCTTGTGATTTGACATAGAGCCGTAGGATTAGGATTGTTGATTCCTCTGGTGAGATTTTTGTTATTCTGCTATAATGAAAGATTTTAGTTAATATTTTGCGAGTTTGTTCGAGATTCGTATGTTGGATGATGAAGGACGACCCGGGAGGGACGTTATGAGGACAATGGGAGGCGGCGTTTAAATTAGAACTGTAAGTTGAATTCGAGAATGCGAACCGCAGTGGAGGCCACTCCCCTTGTGGTATTTTGTGGATTACTATAATGACTATTTAAGTATAGTAGATATATCCGCTCAAGTGCTGCTAAGATGAAGAGTGGTGTTAAAACTTGAATTTCCCAATGAAGATTAATGGGGAAAGAAGTTTGAAAGGTCCTCGATAAGGACCACCCGTTGAAGTTGAGTCAGGTGGAGTAAGTGTAACACATTCAGAGGAAGGATAAGGCTTAGAAGCTCTGGCCTAGAAAGTGGTATAGAAATGCCCAGGTGTGAAAATTTGAGGAAAATTTTTCACCCCTTGGAGTAATGTCGAAATGGTGGGAATGGTAGTCACCCTATTGAGAGGAGTATGAAGTTTTGCTCGTAAAAGAACCTTGTAGATGGTTTTAACAGCGAGTTCCTCTGGGATATCAGAAATGATAAGAATGTGGATTCTCAAGTATTCACATGAGGTTCGGTCAGAGGCCGACCGTGAATAAAGAGTTATAGGTTTAAGGAAACCTTACACCAAAGTAAGATAGGTACAAGGAAGAAAGAGCCCTTCAGTGGAGGATAGGCTCCTGAGTAGGTGTTGCAAACACTTTTGGAGAGGTCGTGTTCATGAATCACCATAGGTGGACATCGGTTCGAGGAACTCATGGAATCAAGGCAGTTGAGGCCGAAAGTTTGTTTTCCTTTACTAGGGAGAGTTAAAGGAACTATTAGGGTGATTGACGGGATCAAGGCTATAGAGCCCAGATAGGATGTGGTCAGGATGGGCAGAAATGGAGAATGATTGTGTTGTGAGATGTAGAACCACACACTTTGATCTTGTCGATAGAAATTAAAGGCAAGAATACGATGCCTAGATGGGGCATTAAGTGAGGTGGTTTTTAGTTCAGATAAAACTAGAATGCGATATCTGGGAACTATTTGGAGTAGCCAAAGTAATCGACAAGAATGTTATGGCGAGTTCCACCTCGGATGTGGGTGGTGTATTCTGGGTGGCAGGGATGGAATCACTATCTTTTATTAACGTTAGATTCGAGTGTATAATTTGAGCGTTGTGGCAGTATCGGTGTTATTATATAGAGTGTATTTATATAATTTTTGCGGTAGGGAGGTTTCATTTTCCTTCATTCGCTAAGGCGAATGATGATATATAAAAAGTATATGTGGTTTGTGATACTCATATTATATGTCTTATACGAGTGGAAATATTCTTGTTAGGTTTGAGCGATTGCAAGCAAATAATTACGAGGCTATCGTATTTGTAGTTCCATCATGGAACTAGTTGCTCTATAATATCTCACCTGGATACGAGATTGAGACTTTATAGAGATGGTTTGAGATATGGAAGAAATTTTTATTTTATTTTAGTTTTGTTTTCTTTATTTGTGTTTGTTATTACCTTATCTCCAGGACCGACAATGTTAAGTAGTAGTGTAGCAGGGGGGTTCCTTGTTTGGATTTCGCTTTGCGAGACACTCCACGCATGAACCTTAACGACGTTGGGAGTGGAGAGATTTTACTTTATTATTAAGAGAATTGGTGTTGGGTGGATTTAGCCGAGAGTCACGTGATTGATTTAAGGGCTGAATATAGACGTGCGGTATAAAAGCACTGTAAATTGTTCTCTCACCTGATAGATGTGTGCCAGACAAAGATAAGAAAGTTGGATCGAGACTTATAGTTATGACTTATTGAGAAGGCCATTTAAGAGGATGTATGTATGTATATTGGGATAAAGCATTCGTAACACTTTACAGAAAGTAAGCGCTCAATTTGTTAAATTTTCAGTTATCGGAAAGGGTAAGACATAGAAGTAGAAACATATAAGTAGGATTACGAGTTATAATTTTAGAGGGACCAATTTGGCCTTAGAATGTCATATCTTGATGCATGACGATGTGAGGTAGTAGTGTAACGGGAGGGTTCCTTGTCTGGATTTCGCTCTGCGAGACGTCCCACGCATGAAACCGAGTTAATGTCAAAAATTAAGAAAGGTCTTAGGCAGTAGGGGTGTAGCTATATTAGTACTCATTCAACGTGTGTAGAAGCTCATCAACCTTAGGGTTATTAGGAAGTAAGGCTTTTGGGGGAATGAGGCACAAATTTTAGGAAGGCTGTAGTCAGTAGGCCAAGAGAGTGTTATGTCGGTACTCTATCTTTTGATGTGTTAATCAATAAGTTAACTTCTACTCCGGTGCTTGTATCACCTAGAGCGAGATTGAACTATGTGGTCTTTTCGGACGAGCCTCTATAAAGATTGGGAGGTGTGTTAATGTCGAAATATGGATCCATTTCATAGAAATATCTCCAGCTTAAGCCCCGTGAGAAGTGTTATCCCCCGCATGAGTTAGAGTTAGCCATGGTAGGATTTTCCTTAAAGATAGGGAGGCACTACCTCTTGAACAAGAAATTTAGTCTTTTTCACGGACCACAAGTCATTACCGTGTTTGTTTGGGTGGTAAAGTTGGTGGTTGGTGTTCGTAAAGAGCCATCATTTCGATATTTATTATCACCCCGGAAAAAAAGCATATGTGGAAGTAGTTACGCGGAGTTGAAAAACCTGTGAGGGAACTAGCGAAAGCATGGTAAGCCAAGTGGAAAGAGCTTAGCTAGGAGGATGCTGTAATGAGAGTAGTGGATGCAAGGAGGGAAATTTCTGAGTTTATCTCCCCATGCGTCGCTTATGATTTGATGAATATAGATCAACAATGATCAACGAGATTGATGTAACCGTTAAAGTACCGGAGTGGATATGAATGGGTATATCCAAGGATTTCCTCATTTGATTGTCGACGTCGCAACGGTCATAATCTTATTTAGGTAATTATCGATCAATTGACCAAATCGCCACACTTTCTGCGAATGCGAATGGACCTAGTTCAGAGGTGTGAAACGTTATGAGGTGCCTACCAATACAGTGGCAGACTAAGATAAGATTGTGGTGGAAACCGAATTGAAGTCGAATGCATCCTACCACCCACGAACATATGGGCGACAGAGAGATTTAACCAAATATTGGAAGGTATACTCTGAATTTACGTATTGGACTTTAAGGAAGGCGGGGTTGAAATGCAGTAATTCGTACAGTTTCCCTATAGGCTTGGCACCATATGTGGCTTGTGTAGACGGTTGCATAGTTCGCCAACTCGTGTAGTATTGGAGTTAGGGAATCAAGTTTTAGTGCAAGTATCCCCGATGAAGGATATAACGCGATTCGGGATCGAGGGAATATTTACGTTGCTTCAGGTAGACTTTTTCCATTGTGGTTGTTAGGGTAAACCCAAAAGTTCATGTGAGGAACAACCGAAGGTTATTTTAGATTATGGAGAGAGTAGACTAAGATCATTAGCGGTACCCTTAGTGAGAGTCCAATGGAGACACCAAAATACCTAGAAATTTACTTAGTAACGAGAGAACGTTATTCGAGAGAAGTACCCCTTAATCTTTTTATATGTGTACACCGGAATTTTGAGGCCAAAATTCCCTTATAAGGGGGGGAGTATGTAACAACCCCATATTTTCGAGAAATTATTTATATATATATTTGCCATGCGGGATGATTATATAAAATATTGGAAATTGAAGTGAATATTATTGTAAGGAATTTAAGAAATAATAAATACTGAATTTTGCCTATTTACTGTTGTGTGAATGTAAATAGTGTTATAGTGTGTTCTATTGCATCGTTGTGCTTTAAACAACGGTTATGAGTTATATCCCAATTGGGTCAATGTAAATAATTTTATATGACACTGGAACATAAAATATTGTATGATATTCTGGATGACAATTTATAGGGCACGGTTAGTCCGGAATTGGTTGAGATGGTCGAAATAGGGGCCTAGTAGTGTTTTTGGGTTCCGGGAAATTTTCGACTAGTTATAATTTAATTATGTCGTTACGAGCCATTTTAATTGTGTAATAACATTTAAATGAGTGGACTATGACACCCCGCCTAATTAAATACATGGCGATCACTCCTTTATTAAATTAAAATCAAGGTGAACAGTTGGTTAATTCTTAGCATCACTCTCGTAAAAATACTTTTCCAATTTAAACACCCTAAATAATTAAGCTAAGTGTCAAAACCATTTAAAACCTTATTCTCATTTTATTAAATCCGGTTATAAAACCTTAAACCATTAACATCTAAAGAGTCACACATTTAAGAATAAAAATAGAATTGAGCATACACGAATTTAATCATCAATAATAAATCCCAACATTTACAACACTAAAGGAAAACATCCTGACAGTAATAAATCCCGAAATAAAGGTACTGAAAGTAAAAATTTCAATCTCTGACAATACCAACTAAATAATAGAAAGAGGGCGACACATGCCCCTGCTAGATAAAACTGAACTAGGAGAAGAATCAAATGGATGAAGTCGTCTAAACAACAGGCCTGCAACTCCCACCTAAGCTGCAGCACGTTCCTTCCAAAGGATCCTAAGTAAGACGACCCTGTGGCTGGGAACCTGTAATACAGACATATATATACAAGAGAGAAAAGTAAATAGAAACGGGTTAGAGCCCGATAGTGTAAATGATTTAAAAATTCATTTAGCAAGTATTTAAATTGATACAAGCCAATGCAACAACATATTAGTGCGACACTCTCTTGAGAAATTCTCGCCTCTCTTCTAATGTGCACTCATATCGCACTAACCTTCCCAATGGTTTATCTCATCATATATCACACTATCTTTCCCCAATGATTTAACTTATCTTAGGTTATTCGCAGGATTTACAACTGAACAACACAAGTATTTAAAACGTAAGATTTCAATTTGTAACCAAGGTTCTCCTTTTAACTTTATTAATCAATAAAGTTTTCCAGTGTCATATTATACTTTCTCAAAATAATTATTTATAATTTGAGTCATCAACCATGTACTACATATCAAATCACAGTAGGCAGTTCCAGATTTCAGAATTTCATATATATATTAACTACTCGTATAATATATATATCATAACAGCACCCCACATAAAAACTATGGTGCGGGCATACTCTGCTATCCAATCCCCGTATCAATCGTACTAAAGGGAATACAAGTTCAGAATCACTCTCGAACTGTATAAATACATACACAAATAATATTGAGGCGAAGCATAGTTTCCAAGTCCAAGAGGTCAGTACATACCCTCACGTCTCTTAGGACCGTGACTACAGATTCGATAGCCTGTACCTAGGATTTCTATCTTCTAGGGTATGAGTCAATATCCCCCATAAGGCACATGAGATAAGATCGTACCAGTGCGAAAACCTCAGGGATACCAAGTAGCGCGGGCATGATTTTCACAAGTATATAATATATGCATACACAATCATATAAATATACCACTTTTATTATATCAATTTAGGTTTATCCAATAACCCACATTCACAACATTTATCCTTATTTTCCCATTATTATTTATCAAGTATAATGGTTCGTTTCTAACTTTAATTCGAAGGGTTTTTCCAACTTACTACGTAACCCTCATGGACTCTATTCTTCCAAATGTACAATTCAGTAGATAACCATTTATGTTCCAACGTAACTCTCTCTTACGTGTCTCTCCCCTTTAATATATACTTACATTATCCCTTATGCAAAATATCCCCAAAATATAGATTTCGCCTTACATTAAAGGATTTTGAATTTTATTTTCAAAGATGATAATTTCCTACGGTTTCGAAATTGGAATTAAAATGGAGTTTTAATTGAATTTTTATTATCTCTAAGAGTCCTCAAAACATAAAACTGTCTAGCAAAAAAAATATTAAAAAATATTGAACGGTCCGATCGAGTTGAAATTTTTTATGTAGCTTCCTCTCGTCTTCAGCTAATTCTCTGTAAAATTTCATCCAATTACAACGGTCCAATCATCCGGAATAAATTTTTTTAGTGTTTGTATCTGATTAGAACTTTTTTCTTAATCAAACTCTTAATCCTTTACATGACAAAGGGTTTCCAGAATATCATATAAATCATCACTACATGAAAATTTCCTATCTCAAATTGGGTTTTTCTACCATACAATTCATCCTAATCATTCCTAAACCAATATGAAAGATGCATCAACGAAATAAGCAAGATAAACACTTGTCTGGGATTTTCAGAAATCTGGTTTGGTGTTGAATTTGGTGTGGTTGCGTTCCCCGTCTCGCGATCTACGCGTTGGCGGTGTAAACGGATGACTTTTGAGCCTTGGAATGCCTTGAGAGCTCTCTCCTCTCCTCTCCAATGTCCGTTCTAGTGTTTTGAGTTATCTAACCCTAGGATATAACCTAAACATCTAATATAAGCCCTTTAATTTTCGTGGATTTAATTACCCAAAAATACAAAATGACTAAAATTCCCTCCCGAGGTACTAATTAGGCCTAAAAATGCCCCGAGGCCCAAATGAAACCCCCGGGTATACTTTTCTGACTATCTCGACCCTTCCGGACGCGTTGGTGCACTCAAAATGACCATACGAACAACCTATAAAATATTCACTTTTATTAATCCACATTTAGTCCCGACACGACACAGGGGCGTCCCGACTTAAATTTCCACAATTGTCATTTTATTCACACGTGACAATATTATAAAAATAAATCTCATATATTACTATACTCATCCAATAATATGCAACAAATAATATATTCCCAATAATTACTAACTCTTGTCACGCTAGTAAATATTTAAAACAACATTTCGGATTAAAATTAAATTAATTTATCTCAATTAAATTTAATAGATCCTTAAATTTAAAAGCCATGAAAATACGGGGTATTACATACTTCCCCCCTAATTTCCGAATTTTGTCCCGAAATTCGGAAAATAAGGCCTACCAGGTAGCACAATTCTGGATATCCTTGTCAGTACGCAAACTATCTACATAGTACGACGGTCAATCACTATAGCTTTTTCCTCACAACAACATTATTTTACATTCTCACTGGAGACACTTCACATTGCACTCCCAACTGATAACATTTGAATAGGTTACGTCTATACGTTATAAATTCCATTATCTCACTATCATTAGGAGGCCGCACCTCACTACATGACAACTACTCGGATTTATTCATACACACAATTCCTATTCTGAGAAGATCATACGAACATTTGACCACTCTTGACTGCCTAAAATAGTCATGGAATTCCTCGATCGATCCAAAAATTCTGATTATCTACTCTCCTCTAAACATACGGAAGGAGAATAGTCGAGGTTCTTCCATAACAAAACCTTAATAAGTACCTCGTACGCGACAAACAGGTACGAGTGCTTCTACAGAGCATTCTTGAAATCATCGTACCAAGATTCCAAAATCTCCTTCATGTCGCTCCACTAATCTTTAATCACCATGCGCTTATTCCCTGGCTAAGGGTGATACATCCTACTCGAAATGAAATCTTATCTCCGCTGGTTCCTGAAATCCCATATCAAAGGTGGGATTCACCAATCTCATCCTGATTCAGAAATATATACTGCGCCGGACCATGCACTGGCGCGATCCTTCCTTTCAAAGGAAGTCTGGGGCATACTAGTTAATATTGTAAGCCAGTCCAAAGGAATATCAATCACTTCCTTCTCGGTGACTTAATTCACATGTTTGGGATAAACCCTTGATCTTGTTTTGAGGATGGCAACCCATCCAAGAACTTTACCGACTTTACCAACCTCTTCCAATTTCAGGAATTTTCGATAAACACAAAATTCTTTGGTTGATTCTCCTCTTTCAACCAAACCTTACCTATGGGCAGTGCATGTAGATACTACTCACTACGTCTCGCTAAACATCGATTCTTCCCTTGAAATGTCTCACATTAAGTGACACGTAATACTCCCCTTCCTTCCTCGGAGTATGCCGAATGTTCCGACCGGTGCTCTTCTCTCCACGAAGCGCACTTCTGGATCTCTTATACTATACTAACATCATTACTCTTTGTATGCGCAAGTCGCTCTCACATTTGACTAATAACAACTCCGCTCCGGGTGTGCTTCATAACAATTAAATTCTACTCTGTTTAAGGAATACAAATTCTTGAATGACTTCCCACAGCCTTCCAATCAAGTTAGGGCGTGCGATTCTAATTGCACACTTATGTATGGATTATCGCCCCTCATGTGACGTTTAATCCACTCTATCACTTCCACTTCGTTATACTAGTCCCACAAACATATATTTCACACGTCTATTACCACGTCCCTTCGACTCAGACTATTTTAACTGTAGTTAACCAAGATGCCCACATTTTTGCAACACTCCGATCGCCCTGGGAGAGAGAACGACGTGCTACTCATCTGTAGGACTAACTAAATTCAACGGAATAGAAGGAATAGGGCATTCAAATTCCATGACAATAAAAGAGGAATAATAATTCTCAAACTTCCTCAAATAAGTACAAAATTTTTCCCAAATAGGTACAACAACCAAAATAAATCACTAACGCTCTATTCATCAAAATAATTACAGGTCATCTCTTTTGTATAATATAAAGTTCTTTCCAGATAATCCATGCTAAAAATCATTCCAACTCTTTATTCACCTTGTGTTCTGTACGCGGTTATGACATTTGGGTACTCTCAATCACCCTAGAAATCAAAATTCTTAAATTCTCCTTATCATCGTTCCACCCCTAAACTCGTGGGGATAACTTTCAATGCTTTCCTACCACAAAAATCCGGCTCCAATGACCTTAAAACAAAATTCAACTTCCAACTTACATACATAATTACTCTATCCCATTTCGACTAGGGTACCGAACTCATGGAATAGTGACCAAACGTCTCCCTATTTCCAACCTTACGCTAAGTTTCATGCGTGGGATGTCTCGCAAAGCGAAATCCAAACAAGGAACCCCCTCGATACACTACTACCTAGCATTGTTGGTTATCAAAATCTGTTAGGTCCTCCGTCCATAGTATATACCCCTTTATTCCATCCCTTGACAGAAAAGTTACAATTTCTCCCGTAATTATGCTTAACAAAGAACGTTTCACCAATTTCACTATCGTCCCGTATTGGTTGATGGTAATTACATTCTATAAACCTCGGATACATACGATCGAAATCCTCTAAATTTAATTTTTCTAACATTAAGGTTATAACTCTTAACTCCCATATCTCTTAAGGATAAATATAACACTGCACTCTTCCTATCACTAAGTCCGGAGTGCTAAACATAATACCGAGTCAAGTCTTTTCGCTCAACGGTAAATCCCGATACATACTGAATCATACTGACAAAGTCTATACATACATTGGTATCGAATATCTCGAGCCCACTATCTCCTCCGAAGTCTCTAGGATAGATAATATAAGTGCGAGTCCAACCTTCTTACAGGTAAAGCCTCGCCAAAACAAAACGTGTTGCACTAATGTAACTACTCTGATAGCCTTGCAATAAATGCCAACTATCATACTACCCATTTCTATAACATTTTAACAAAGATAATATCATACTCGTGTATCGCATCACTACAACGAGTAACCTCAATAAAGTATAAAACACTGTTAATATACTCATTCATCCCCCGCGGATAGCACCAAAGAAAAATCCCGCTATACTAAGGAAAAATATTCACATAATGGTAACATTTATAATGATATGCATTAAACTCGTCTCACATGCTAATCTAGCAATGAACAAAATATGGTGACTCGCTCTTGTCACATAAACACGCCGCATCCTCTAAGGATACAACTTATACTTCCATCCTGGCAATCGTCTTGACTTCACAAATGGTTTTCGGACGTAACACGTCTGCCCAAACCAAAACAAAATTATTTGTAATCGTCTTCCTTTACTAGGCACCGTATTCTTGTCCCTTTTTCTCACTTTGGAACATATTATCGCGAGCAATTTCACTCCGCACCAAAATACCTCAACACATAATCCACTTATCACCTGTCCTACTAACCAGGTTAGGATTGTCCTTCTCTCGGACTTTAGTAGACTCGATTCCTTGTTAGCCATCCCGATTGTTCCCTTAGCTTTTTAGGCCATAAAGATCATGTTACTATCTATAATAGTACTTACTGAATTTACCATCACTTGGTAAGAATTTAACTATCTGAAGCATTTAAATGATTTTCCTGATGTGTATCCACATCCTTTTTTGGTGCTATACCACCACCGTTGTATTCAGTCTTATTCTCGACTAAATTCTTCGATTCCTTTAACTTCCCCCACAAAGAAGCGTTATCATCTATATTGATAAAATATGACATTGTTAACCTCTGAATCGGTCGTCCATCAGAATTTCCTCCTCGAGTATTATCAACTATTATTACAAGTTGGTATCCCACTTGGAGTCGTTTCCTCCACTAGTATCTACCTCTTTCGATACAAAATTTGCTAACGATTAGGATTCCTATCCACAATTGTACTTCTGTCATGCCCTCCTGCGATGAGTTTAGAACCACGTTTGGTTCTCATCCTGAACAGTTGAGAAGGAACATACGGTCAACACTGTACCTAAGGTTCTCCTATAGGCATAGCATTTCACTTCTAAAATTGGTGGTTGACTCCAACCATTATAATTTCGTCCCGAAAGCCAAGAAAATTTTCTCTAAATTTTCACTTTCAGTTTGCCACACTCCGTCCTATGTTTAAGCCTTTGGATACTTTACCTCCTTTGGTAAACACATACAATTTTTTTGTTTCTAAAATTTCCCATTGATAGTCTCTACACGTTTTTGTAATACGTTGGGTAAATTTACCCTCGCACCTCATTTGACTATAACAGCATTTGAAAATCATTGCTGCACCTTAGTCGCCTTTCTAGTCGTGGCTTCTCGTGCCATAATGGAGGTGACCTCGACTACGGTCATCATCCTCGGATATATTTCATAATCTCAACTGAGCCCTGCCTCCTGATGTACGCTTAACGGTCCTCTTCTGACATCCGTCATCGCTCGGCACACGCACACATCCGAACGAAATTAGAATTCACTAGTGTATACACATTATAGCAGGAGAACGAAATCTCGTCAAAGGAATCGACAATCCTAAACATAGGGCTCCATAACAAACAAAGCAACGCTGAAAGCATAATAAGCCGTACAGATCCTAAGGACACTAGAACCTGATGCTCTGATACCACCTGTGACACCTCGCCTAATTAAATACCGGGCGATCACTCCTTTATTAAATTAAAATCAAGGTGAACAGTTGGTTAATTCTTAGCATCACTCTCGTAAAAATACTTTTCCAATTTAAACACCCTAAATAATTAAGCTAAGTGTCAAAACCATTTAAAACCTTATTCTCATTTTATTAAATCCGGTTATAAAACCTTAAACCATTGACATCTAAAGAGTCACACATTAAGAATAAAAATAGAATTGAACATACACGAATTTAATCATCAATAATAAATCCCAACATTTACAACACTAAAGGAAAACATCCTGACAGTAATAAATCCAGAAATAAAGGTACTGAAAGTAAAAATTTCGATCTCTGACAATACCAACTAAATAATAGAAAGAGGGAGACACATGCCCCTGCTGGATAAAAATGAACTAGGAGTAGAATCAAATGGGTGAAGTCATCTAAACAACAGGCCTGCAACTCCCACCTAAGCTGCAGCATGTTCCTTCCAAAGGATCCTAAGTAAGACGCTCCTGTGGCTAGGCACCTGTAATACATACATATATATACAAGAGAGAAAAGGAAATAGAAACGGGTCAGAGCCCGATAGTGTAAATGATTTAAAAATTCATTTAGCAAGTATTTAAATTGATACAGGACAATGCAACAACATATTAGTGCGACACTCTCTTGAGAAATTCTCGCCTCTCTTCTAATGTGCACTCCTATCGCACTAACCTTCCCAATGGTTTATCTCATCATATATCACACTATCTTTCCCCAATGATTTAACTTATCTTAGGTTATTCGTAGGATTTACAACTGAACAACACAAGTATTTAAAACGTAAGATTTCAATTTGTAACCAAGGTTCTCCTTTTAACTTTATTAATCAATAAAGTTTTCCAGTGTCATATTACACTTTCTCAAAACAATTATTTATAATTTGAGTCATCAACCATGTCCTACATATCAAATCACAGTAGGCAGTTCCAGATTTCAGAATTTCATATATATATTAACTACTCGTATAATATATATATCATAACAGCACCCCACATAAAAACTATGGTGTGGGCATACTCTGCTATCCAATCCCCGTATCAATCGTACTAAAGGGAATACAAGTTCGGAATCACTCTCAAACTGTATAAATACATATACAAATAATATTGAGGCGAAGCATAGTTTCCAAGTCCAAGAGGTCATTACATACCCTCACGTCTCTTAGGACCGTAACTACCGATTCGATAGCCTGTACCTAGGATTTCTATCTTCTAGGGTACGAGTCAATATCCCCCATAAGGCACACGAGATAAGATCATCCCAGCGCGGAAACCTCAGGGATAGCAAGTAGCGCGGGCATGATTTTCACAAGTATATAATATATGCATACACAATCATATAAATATACCACTTTTATTATATCAATTTAGGTTTATCCAATAACCCACATTCATAACATTTATCCTTATTTTCCCATTATTATTTATCAAGTATAATGGTTCGTTTCTAACTTTAATTCGAAGGGTTTTTCCAACTTACTACGTAACCCTCATGGACTCTATTCTTCCAAATGTACAATTCAGTAGATAACCATTTATGTTCCAACGTAACTCTCTCTTATGTGTCTCTCCCCTTTAATATATACTTACATTATCCCTTATGCAAAATATCCCAAAAATATAGATTTCGCCTTACATTAAAGGATTTTGAATTTTATTTTCAAAGATGAGAATTTCAAACGGTTTCGAAATCGGAATTAAAATGGAGTTTTAATTGAAAATTTATTATCTCTAAGAGTCCTCAAAACATAAAACTGTCTAGCAAAAAAAATAATAAAAAATATTGAACGGTCCGATCGAGCTGAATTTTTTTCTGTAGCTTCTTCTTGTCTTCAGCTAATTCTCTGTAAAATTTCATCCAATTCCAACAGTCTGATCGTCCGGAATAAATTTGTTTTTTAGTGTTTATATCTGATTAGAACTCTTTTCTTAATCAAACTCTTAATCCTTTACATGACAAAGGGTTTCCAGAATATATTATAAATCATCACTACATGAAAATCCCCCATCTCAAATTGGGTTTTTCTTCCATACAATTCATCCTAATCATTCCTAAACCAATATAAAAGATGCATCAACGAAATAAGCAAGACAAACACTTGCCTGGGATTTTCAGAAATCTGGTTTGGTGTTAAATTTGGTGTGGTTGCGTTTCCCGTCTCGCGATCTACGCGTTGGCGGTGGCGGCGGTGTAAACGGATGACTTTTGAGCCTTGGAATGCCTTGAGAGCTCTCTCCTCTTCTCTCCAATGGCCGTTCTAGTGTTTTGAGTTATCTAACCCTAGGAGATAACCTAAACATCTGATATAACCCCTTTAATTTTTGTGGGTTTAATTACCCAAAAATACAAAATAACTAAAATTCCCTCCCGGGGTACTAATTAGGCCTAAAAACGCCCCGAGACCCAAATCAGACCCCTGGGTATACTTTTCTGACTATCTCGACTCTTCCGGACGCGTTGACGCACTCAAAACAACCATACGAACAACCTATAAAATATTCACTTTTATTAATTCACATTTAGTCCCGACACGACACAGGCGCGTCCCGACTTAAATTTCCACAATTGTCATTTTATTCACACGTGACAATATTATAAAAATAAATCTCAATATTACTATACTCATCCAGTAATATGCAAGAAATAATATATTCCCAATAATTACTAACTCTTGTCACGCTAGTAAATATTTAAAACAACAATTCGGATTAAAATTAAATTAATTTATCTCAATTAAATTTAATAGATCCTTAAATTTAAAAGCCATGAAAATACGGGGTATTACATGGACTTAATGTAATTGGGTATATTAGTCTTTCAAATCCATTTATTTCTCATTTTTTTTGGTTTTTAAAACCTAAGAGAGTTAGAGAGAGAAGGAGAGAAGAGAGAGTTGGGAGAAAATGGAGAGAAATGGAGATTGGAGCTTGGAATCGTTGATTCAGGAAGAGAATACGAGACTACGAACATGAGGCAAGTTTTTACTTACAAATATGTATGATTTGTGTGAATAAATTGTATAGATAGTTGTATTTTTGGAGTTTTAACCCTTAATGGGTTTTTGATTATTTTTGTGTATTAAACCCTTAATCCTTGATTTAAGTTGGATTTGAGTTGGATATATTAGTTAGTCATTGTGTGTGAGTGATTTGATTTAGTTATTAGTTGTTAATGTTGAGAGAAATGGAAGATTTGAGTTTTTAGGAATTTTATGGTTCTTAAACCCGTAGCCCATTTCTGGGCAATTCGAGCGATCCGAATCGATTCGCCTCACCAGCGAATCGATTCGCTTGCAGGGGTGGCTACAGGTCTGGGAGACCAAATCGATTCACGTTAGGGCCGAATCGATTCGGGCTGGGATAGTAAGTTGGTTTTCTTCTCCAAATCGATTCGCTTTTGGGCAAATCGATTCGTAGTCCGGGGCGAATCAATTCGGCCCTAAGCGAATCGATTCAGAAACCTTGTTTTTGTGAGATTTTTTTAGCTTTGTTTTTAGACCTTTTTTTTTAGGTTCAAGTATTAGGAACCTTCTCTTGGGAAGTAATATAGAGTACGAGGGGTCCATAATAGGGGGATTAACACCCTAGATTAGCATGGGGTTGAATGGGGCTTATTCCGGGGATTATTTGAAGGAAGTTAGAGTTGTTTTCATTTGGTGAGTTAGCTTAGAACAAATGGAGAGTAGGATGGTATGGTTTAGGATCTTTGAAGATTAGTGTTGAGGATAATTTACCCTTGAGGGCTTATAGGATTGTTTTGAGCTCTTGGAGACTCGGGTGAGGGAAATGGCACTTCGGGCCTATATTATTAATAAAATGTGAATTCGTGAATAAGAATTGCATATTTTAAAATTTGTACTTAATTGTTAAGCACTAATGGTTTTTCGAAATGTAAAAGTGAATGTTTTCAAATGGGAAAATAAAATTGTAAATGATAATTTATTTATACACTCCTCTCTAAATCGCTATCATAGGGGAAGTTACGCGCATGAGGTGAAGTCCCCTGGCTAATGAATGCAGGGCGAATATAGTCCGCGGCCATAGGACCGGTTATTATATTATGTGATTCTTTTGCGAAGTGAGGTAATTCCGGGTGTGGTTATGACTCACTGTCGCAGGTATATGGCCGCTTCCCGGCGTCTTGCGTTATAGGATGCCCAGGTTGCCTTGTTTGATAGGCCCTGGAAGCTGATAGCCATTTAGGGGAGCGTCCCGTGGGGAAACTCGGAAGGACGGTCTTAGAATCGTTATATAATATGACATATAACTATTCATAATAATGTGGGACATTATTGGTGTTAAAGAATTTTATGATAATAAATTTGCTTTAATTACATTTCCTGGAGGTAAAATGGGAAATGGGAAGTTATATGGTATAAAACCGATTTGGCAAAATATTTTGTGAAATGAATTGCTTTAAATATGCTTCTTAAAGAGAAAACTAACTGTGTAAATAAGCCATGTTTTGTATAACGGAAGAGAAAATCGTAGTAAGTAAACTAAGTTATATTCTCTTACGCTAATGTGTACTCCTCATTGTCAGTTAAGCACGATTCTGGAGTTTAGTTAATTTCCTTAATTTCCTTAATTCAACAAGAAATTCAATTCCTAATATCCTAGTGTGACGTTAGGATGTGTTTTTAGTTGAGAGGTGAGGATGATTCTTATTACAGAGAGAATACAACTCTTTTAGTTTGTTAGCATTCATGACTATTATGCATTTTATTTGCACGTTTATCATATCAAAACGGTCCCTGATCCGTTTATATTTCGTTTTCTTCTGTGGTTTTATCTTATGCCCAGGTGCTCCGCTGCAAGGGCGCCAGATATGACCCTTGTTTCTCCGAGTTAAGGAGCTATAGAATTTTTGCAGATGTTGTAGAATTTGTATTATAGACACATCCATTTTTGTATACTCTAGTTAGGATTACACTGAACATTCGGGTTTAGTGCCCAAGTCTTGTATTTACTTTATATTGTAATATTTAATTGTAATACTCGGTGTAACTGTTGTATTGGTCTATTAATCGACAACTTATTAGGTTATTACTTGTTGCATTATTATTGTTCTTATTTACTCATTTGTTCTTATATCCACCTTCTGTTTAAATTGGATTGTCAATATGTTTTCTTTTAAATTTTCAAATGATATTGACATTCGCTTTCTCAAATATTGGGTGGTTATCTCGTATTATTATTTTCACGACAGTGATGCTAAGAATGGACAATCTATGATTCCTGCAATTATTGGGATATCGGGCTGGCCACCTCTTATTTGAATAAGCGGGTTGTCACAACTATCAGCCTAGGTTATACAATGAAGCATACACAGTCAAAGTATTGTCATCTTAGCAGATGGTTGTGCATTCAACTGTACATTAACATTTGACTTAGGCAACCCATTTGAAAATTCATTTTCCTCTTCATGATATATTTGAATTCTAACTATAACTTTAATTATTTATCTACTTATTCCTTCGCATCATCGACTACATTGAAATACAAAGTTTGTGAGCTAAGATAGGGTTGAGATCGATTTTTTTTAACTCAATGAGGACATTAGATATCCTTAGGCATGAAATGTAATTTTACACATAATGATCACAAATTTTAGAATTTTTTGGTATGGCCGTGATATAATAAAATTCACAAGGCTATAGTAAAATATAGCAGATGAAAAAAAAATAACTAGACATAGTTCACTCCTAGATAAATATTAAGAGATATGTCAAACATATGCATTTACATGGAAATAATATGTCTAACGCCACAACTACTGATGTTGTGACTGATATAAAAAAAATCCTTAGGAACACATATATGTGGTCACCATGGAGCAGAGCATGAACACCTTGAAAAATAGTAGTTAGAGAGGAGGTCTGATAGCTCTGTAATGAGTTTAAATTAAATGGATGTTGGTATAATAGTCTCAGGTGGGAACAATCTAAACAATTGAAATTGATGAAATATAGCGAAAATAACTAAGATGAGTCATAATTTTACCTTACTTACCTTTTGCTTTAAAGGGAGTTTTGATGTTGTTCTCTTAAAGATTACATGGTAAAGAAGACACTTTCAAATAAATTGTATCGCCATCACCATTAGAGTTGTACTCAATCTCACTAAAGCACGGATCTTTTATTTTTTAAATCTGAATATTCTTAACCTGAATATTTTTGGACCTATAAGTTCAATCTTCCTACTCAACATTAAACTCTTTAAAATATCCCATCTTAAGAGTCATGGTTTTAACTTTCTTATCACGTTCTCATTTCTATTTTTAATTTTTCTTACTTACCTTTTTCAACTCTTTTTAATTGTTCTTACTTACCTTTTTCAACTGCTCAATTATATTAAGGAATTAACATTTCTCACTTTCAAAATATTGAAACTTTCAAGAAGAGTATCCATATATTTATTAAGTTGGCTTGGAAAATCGAGGTCACACTTGGTTGACTCTGTCATTGTCAATAAATTTGAATTTGTGGCCAACCTAATGTTCTTTTTCTACAACCTAATGGAAAATCGAGGTCACACTTGGTTGACTCTGTCATTGTCAATAAATTTGAATTTGTGGCCAACCTAATGTTCTTTTTCTACAACCTAAGGAAATTTTTGTAAAGGTGGTCATAAGCATCGCTTAGGTTTTCTGTAAATTCACCATTTGTCATCTCATCTTTGAAGATTGATATATACTTTTTCTTTTTAAATTTTTTCATTGGTCTTAAAGGCCCTATTACTAGATTTGAACTTTTCCAAAATTCATTACAAAGGTCATATCCATATATACACTCTCAATTAATGATGATACCAGAAATGGTATCACCAAATCAATGTAGTAAGAAAGCTCAAAACAGTGCAATAACAGAGTATGCTAGATATAAAAGTACAGAGAGAGATGAGGCAAAGAGGAAGATAACACAGAATATAAGCGGTTCAGCCTTTGAAGGGCCTACGTCCACTATAAGAGTGTGTGTGAAATCCACTAAATATTGGCTATAATGGCATCGGGATACAAACACTCAAGCTTTCTCTCTCTATGTAATGGTTTTAGCAGAGTTTTAGTAGGGTTATGAATTTGTGACCCTTTATAATGATGTAGAAGACAAGTATTCATATGGCTAGGGTGGTGTCATACGCACCCTAGGCATGAATAAGTCATGTACAATATCAAATATCTAATGTTATGTTACCATCTGTCATTTGTGCATGTAAATAATGATTAAGAAATATTATTCACATGTGGAGAAGGTGTTATTGTAACGGTTTTGTCCACGTGGGGATCGCAACCCACACGCACTCTCCCACACATGCTCCATTTCATATGCCCTATCATATGTCAAATGTTCCCTGCTGGGATGAGGTGTCGGCCTAGAAGAGTATGAGACCACTGATGTACCATTGTATCACGTGTTGGTAACTACCAAGTGTAGTCTCGGTTGACCTGCGACAGGCCGAGAAGAGAGTATGAACGAGCTGATGAGGTCTCGACTTCTGGAGATGGACGAGATAAGGCATTAGGACCGTTAAGGTGGCATGTGTTCTCGGCCCAATACTGGATGAGACTGAGACGGTTATTACAGGATGGCTCAAGAGATCTCGTCTTGTGAGGTCGGCTTGGGCCGAGCATGGCTTAAGCCGAGATGAGGTCTAATATTGGTATATCAATCAAGTCCTTTGGATATGCTCTAAGTGAAATTCATATCACCCAGGCTTACCATTCTAGCTGTCAAATATGTGCATAACTATCACTCTGGCTTACATAATTAAGCTTAAGTAGTCGAATTATTGTCATCTTAGCAGATGGTTATGCATTCAACTGTAGATCAACACTTGCCTTAGGCATGTCAAAGACCAAACCTTCAACCTATTTAACCCCTGATAAAGCAGATCATTATAAGAAATGTATAAAATATGGTAATCCGATTATATGATAATAACTCTTCATCTTGTAATTGCATTTGTGCCCCGAACACTTTAATTGTGTGTTATATTACTCTACTATGATTATGTAATTTTGAAACTGAAGTAAAATAGGTTCAAATAAACTTGTTATAATACTAAGATTGCATGCTTTCGTTGATTAGTTTTTATTAAAAAAACTAGTTGTAAAACATTGTTATTGAAGGTTTGGGACTTCAAATATATTAGTTATAGAACACTCTTAAACAATCTACCAACAACTTATAGACTAAAATAACAACTTCTTTTATTCTGTATTATCTTAAGCATAAATATACTCTCACCGAGAGTCTTAAGTTGTGTGGATGTTATTAAAGTTAAAATACTAAAATGGACATGCAACTTGAGGGAGGAGCTTGTGTTGGTTGAACAATATGCATATTTAGATAATGGTGCGACTTATAAAATTTCTGCGTTGATTTATAGATATTACATTAGAGATAGTTTAGCTAAGATAAATAGTTAAGACCTTTTATATAAAATATGTTTCTAGATTTAATTGGTAGGATGAGTAATCGGGTGGTCACTAAAAACTATATTTCTATTGAAGATGAGTGTGATTGTGTGATACTACACTATATTTCCTTACTTATATTTCTACATTTGATGTAGCAGCATGAGAATCACATAGGCCTGACAATCACGACCCACTTCACTCAAAAGGATAAGCAGTAAATAATATAGGTCATTTTTAGTGAGTTAGAAATAGATCATAGGTTCACTAATTTGGGTTATCTTTCTTTATGCATTGGAGTTGGATTGTTTTTTTTTTGGAGTTCAAGTTCAAATTAGAATACATGGATCAACCTTAAAGGCTCTGATCTATCTAAAATTCTACTGGATCATATTTATATTAGAGGTGATTTGGTTTTCACTTGTCTTGTAAGGTTGTTCCCCTACTTCGGTACTTGTCATCTAGTTAACTATTGTTTATTTCAATTTCTGTGATGCGAATAATGCCTTTTAGTTGATGTTTTGTACGAATTTGTTTGATTTGAAACTGTAATACCCCATATTTTTGAGGATTTAAATAATTATGAGATTAATTATTATAGTGGGATTAATTGAATTAAAATGTGAGAATTTAATTGTTAATTAATCCGGATTTAAAAATAAATATTAACTAGAGTGCCAAGGGTTAATACTTATTGATTTAATATTACTGGGTGATATGTAATATGGAGTTATACATTTTGATAAATTATTGAAAGTGAATAACACGACAGTTTGGTAAATTAAGTTTGACGCGCGTGTGAGTCGTGTCGAGACTAATTGATTGGGATAAAAAGAGAAATTATTTTTGGTAACTCGTATGGTCATTTTGAGTGCGCCGTTGAGTCTGTAAGGGTCGAGATAGTTAGAATAGTATACCCGGGTGTTTAGTTTGGGTCCCGGGACAATTTTAGGCCTAACCGGCACCCCGAGAGGGCATTATGGTAAATTGTATTTTTGGGTTTAATTAATGGATGAAAATTGGGAGTTATTTTATCAGCCAGGGAAAGCCAATTAGGGTGGAGAGACACAGAAAGTAAAGAACGGCCACAGAGGGTGTGAGGGAGAACCAATTTCCAAGAAGGAAGGCCAAATTAACACTACCTTACACAACCGTGACCACCAATGTGTAGATCGAGAAGAGAAGAATGCGTCTATATCAACATCACCAAAGGATTCAGACCTTTGACTTAAGGAAAGTGTTTATTACTTGCTTTCTTTTAGTAATAATCATACTCATGTTAGAGTAGGTGAAATTGATCATGAGTTACATGTTAATTGGGTGAAAATTTGAGGACTAAATGACGATTAAAGGATGGGTTAATTATTTGTTTATATTCCTTCATGTATGTGGAGGATTAATTTCAAAATTGAATCATATATTGATGAACGAATCTGGGTTGATTAGGTTCCTTAATTAAAATTTTGGAAACTAGGGTTCATGCGAATTAATTTGGGGATTGTACATAATTACAATGATTAATGATGAATTAAGGATCCTAGGATGTTAGTAATGATATATAATCTGTTATGTGTTGATGGGTATTGATGATGAGGCATTGGGTGTTGAATCTTAGAGGTTTTTAGGTTCAAAAATGGTAGAAAAAGCTAAAAATTGGTGAAGAAGACGAAATAGTAGGTCTCGCGTGAAGTCACACGAAGTGGTTCAAACGAGATTAGTATCTCACGCGAAGTCGGTCGAGTGACATGTGGTAGTTGTTCAAACGACATTGCCATCTCGTTTCAGCGACAGGGTGAATTTTTGGGAATTTTCTCAGAGTCCGAATTTTGAGTTTACCGATTTATTGGAGTGAGAGAAACTGCCCGATAGTAAACTTAAACATGCCAGAATTTCGAGAAAGTATGTGAGAATAAATACTTTACTTATTTCGGTATAGAGAGAATGTACCCCGGAGATTACGAGAGAGATAGTAATCTAAATATTTATACTATACGTAGTGTTGAGGTTAAAATACGTATGATAAGTATATATGTAGGTTGGAGAAATACCTGTAACAACTCGTGTAATTTTTGGGGTATTTTCGAAATAAAGAGGAGAAATAAATTTGAGATTAAATTATTTGTATTGCTCAAATATGTTGGTTATTATTTTTAAAGGCGAGAATTTCAAACGATTTCGAAATCGGAATTAAAATGGAGTTTTAATTGCAATTTTTATTATATAGAAGAGTCCTCAAAACATAAAATTCTCTAGTAAAAATAATATTTTTAGAAATCCGACCGTCCGATCAAGCTGAATTTTTGTCAGAAGTCCTGTCTCTCCATTCGCTACAACATGTTAACATTTCAAGCGATTCCAACGGTCCGATCGTCCGAAATAAAAATTTTAGTGTTTGTATCTGATTAGAACTCTTTTCCTAATCAAACTCTTAATCCTTTATATATCAACAAATTCGTGTCTTGGATTTTCAAATAACTTTTTCTCAAGCTTTTTAACCAGAAGACCTCTTCAAAATTACTCCCTTTCATCTACAAACCATAGCCCCAAACCTATTCAAGATTTCAACCTTTGATTAGAAAGCTTATTTGGTGTTTTCTCGAGTTTGGGCTGGAACGAGATCTGATTATTTTCGCGAGAAGAACGCGATGGTCTGATTAGATTTTGAGGTTGAAATTATGTGATGATTCATGTTGGTTCTTTTTTGTGGTTTAAGGTATGGGGTTTTACACAATATGCTCCTGAAATCTCGCGAGTGTTTATTCCGTTGAATTCTTGTTAATTGAACTCATATTTTGAATTGTTAAATTCTTGGAAATCTGGAAAAATAATTGTTGGAATTATTTTCATTCATGAGGTATTATTCATGTTGTTTTGAGCACGCTGTCATGAGATTTTTAATATGGCACTGATGTTGGGCACCCGCCAAGACTCATTTTCCGGCTACTTGATAAAGTATGGCGCGGTATGGTGAGTCCTGGTGACTCCGGTTAATGTGTTGTTGAGAAATTTATTGATAAAATGCTATTGAGATTTGCATTATTTGATTTGAGTATTCGTAGTCGTAGTGTTGCGCTTTGTTCATCGCTAACATCTTTGTTGATCATATTCCTGTCGTCTTGTGTACTTCCCCATCTTTTTCTTAGTTGGCAGGTGAGCACGGATTTGAGTGCTATGGACCAATTGGGATGATTTTAGCGAGGATTATTTGGGAAGAATTTTTAATACAAGAGATGAGAAGACTTGTATTTATTTTGATGTATAGAGCATTTGGAGATTTATTTTATTTTCGAGATAGTTGGATTGTTGTAATTATTTCGAGAGATTTGTTGTATTAATTTGAAGATGAGAATATTGGTTTGTTGTTTTATTGTGGGATTTAGATGCTCTATACCTTGTTATTTATGGATTAGTTTAGTTTTATCGATAGTAGCGCTCCATTCACTCTCCCCGGGCAGGCGGGGTGTTACAGTACCTATATATTTTAATAGGATGTGTGTATGCCTATTATGTGATATTATTGTTAAGAGCACTAATGGGTGATAACCCTGGGGTGCAAGAATATTACTATTAGGTGCAGTAATGAGTGATCACCTGGGGGTGCAAGGATTCTATTGTTAAATGTACTAATGGGTGATAACCCGGGGGTCCAAGAATATTATTATAAGTTTACTAATGGGTGATAACTCGGGGGTACAAGAGTAATGTTATAAGCGTACTAATAAGTGGTAACTCGGGGGTGCAGTATTATTATGGTTAGGAGCGTTAATGGGTCCTAGTCCGGGGGTGCAGTATTAGAATATATATATATATATATATATAGGGAAGATGTGACTATATGTATATATACATAAACCTGTGAATCTTTCTACTGTGTATAGTTAGTAGAAATGAAAATTTTAATATATATAAAATAAATCATAAGAGTGTAATAGATTTATTATGAAAACGAGAAAACATGTTAATTAGCTGCTCGACATAGGCTAATTTGGGAGCGTATTGTATGGGCTATATGGGTATACTACTAGTGGGTATAGATACTATTAGAATGACTTCAGACTAGTTAGATTGGGTGGTATAACTAGGGGGAGAATTAGATGTACGTTAGGCGTGCACAATAAATGAGAGGTGAGAAGCTCATGTGAGAGTTCGATAACTAACATGCGTATAAGACTTGTTTTAAGAACCAATTTTAAATACTTGCTAAATCATTTTTAAACCTCGGGCCCTGACCCGTTTATTGCATCTCCAATCTCTTTTGCTATTTATATATATATATATATATATATATATATATATATATATATATATATATATATATATTACCAGGTGCTCAGCCGCAGGGGTATTAGAATTAGAGATTGGATTGACAGACGTGCTGCAGCTATTGTGGAAGCTGTAGGTCCTTGCATTAGACGCATCTATCCTTTCGATTCAGTTTCATTGAAAATTCCTATTTAGGGCATGTCTCGCCCGTTTCAAGTTTTTTATTTAAGATATTGTATTTAGTTTACTTTAAGGTTTGGAGTTTTGAACTGGGAGGTTTTACCCAATCTTATTTATTTCAGTACTTGGTTCATGTTCAGTATTTATTATATTTCTATGTGTAGTGAATGGTTTTGTGACACCCTGCCTAATTAAATACCGGGTGATCAGTCCTTTATTAAATTATAATCAAGGTGGACGGTTAGTTCATTCTTAGCATCATTGTCGTAAAAATAACTTTTCCAATTTAACACCCTAAATAATTAAGCTAAGTGTTAAAACCATTTTAGACATTACTTTCCAAATTTTATTTATATAAACCAACATTTAAAACTTTACGTAATTCATAATTAAAGAATCACACAACAACTATACTAGAAACAAACAATCCAATTAATTAAACATCCAACTAAGTAATTCCAACATTAAAACTTAAAGGAAAAACATCCTGACAGTAATAAATCCCAGAGTGTAAATACTGAAATAAACAAATCACAATATCCGATAAATAACTGAATAATGGAAAAGGGCGACACATGCCCAACTGAATAAATAGTGCTAGAAGAGGAATCAAGAAATGAGGTCGTCTAAGCAAGAGGCCTGCAACTCCCACCTAAGCAGCAACGCGTTCCTTCCAAAGGATCCTATGCAAGACGCCCCTGTGGCTGGGCACCTGTAATACATACATATATATACAAGAGAGAAAAGAAAATGGAGACGGGTCAGAGCCCGATTGTAAAAAAAACGATTTAAAATTTGTTTAGCAAGTATTTAAAATGTTTACTCGCTAATGCAACAACATATTAGTGTGGAACTCCCTTGAGAAATTCTCACCTCTCTTCTAATCTGCACACCTATCGCACTAACCTTCCCAACGGTTTAACTTATCTTATCTTAGGTTGTTCGTAAGATTTAAACTGACAAATTCAACTGTTTAAGAAGTAAATTTCATTTAATAACAAAGCTCTCATTTTAACTTTATTTGCTAATACAGTTTCCCAGTAACATATTATACTTTTCAAAACACGTATTTCCAAATTGAAATCATTATTCATCTCTTACTTATTATAAACACAGGAGGTAGTTCCCAAATTTCAGAATTAAATATATATATATATTAAATACTCATATAATATATATATTCTAACAACACCCCACATAATAATTATAGTGCGGGCATACTCTGCTATCCAGTCCCCGTATCACTCGTACTAAGGGAAATACAAGTTCGAAATCACTCTCGAACTGTATTAACATAAACACAAACAATATTGAGGCGAAGCATAGATTCCAGGTCTCTAAGAGGTCAGCACATGCCCCCACGTCTCTTTGGACCGTCTGAATATCGATTTGATTAGCCTGTACCAAAGGATTTCTATCTTCTAGGGTACGAGTCAATATCCCCCAAAGAGGTCCCATCGAGATAAGACTGTCCCAGCACGATAACCTCAGGGATAGCAAGTAGTGCGGGCATGGTTTTCACACGTATATAGTACATGCATAAACACAGTCATATAAATATACTACTATTACCATATCAAATTTAGGTACATCTAATAACCCATAATTATGATATTTATCCTTATTTCTCATTATTTAGTTATCACGTAAAACGGTACGTTTCTTACTTTAATTTGAGGGATTATTCCAACTTAGTACGTAACACTCATGGATTCTTATCTTTCCAAAGTGAAATTTCAGTAGGTACTAATTTATTATCCAACGTAACTACATTACGCGTCTCCCCCTTTAATACATAGTTCTATTGTCCCTTATATGTAAACATCCTCGTAAAGTGTAAATCTCGTCTTACATTAAAGGTTTCATATTTTCAATAAGTCCTACTGGTCTTCTTTAACTCCCGAAATATTTTAATAAGAATGTCCAAAGATTATTACTCATTTAAATTGAATTCAACTATTTAGAAGGGGAAATATGAGTCTGCCAGGAGGGGTCGATCGATCGATGGCAGGAGCTCGATCGATCGATGCGTCGATCGATCGATACTCCTTGTTCGATCAATCGATCAAACAGGTATGGCGAATCTGCAGAAATACCAGTTACGGGTTCTATCATCCAACATCATCCAAATCCAGATTTTTAGCTCTCAATCTCCCAAAAATTTATACCACAAACGTTCTAAACCCAAATGAACAATATTTAACGAAAAGCATGTGAGTTTTCATCAAGATTCATGAATTAAAAGTGCCCAAATTTATAAAATTCTCATGAACCCTAAAAATTTCTTTAACTTAATTCAAACCATTCTTTCTCCAGAAATTCTATTCTAATCCATTATAAATCCATGGTTAAACCTCTACATATGAAAGGTATTTCTAGATTATCATTTATATCACTACAACATGCAATTCCTAAACTCCAACATGGGTTTTCTTTCATAGAAACTCATCCTAATCAACCCTAAACTAACATAGTTGAAGCATTAACGAAATTAAGCAAGATAAATACTTGTCTGGGAATTTCTGGTCTCTGATTTGTGCTGAAATCAGTGTGGTGGTGATCCTCGTTACGCGATCTATCGTTTGGCGGCGACGGCGGCGCAAACGGAGGAGTTCTTGGCCTAGAACTCTTTGGCAAGCTCTCTCCTTCCTTCTCCAATAGACATCACTTGTTTTTGGTTGTGTTAACCCTAGAAGGCAACCCTAAGCATCTGATATAGTCTTTCAATTTTCGTGGGTTTTCAGGCCTAAATATGTAAAATGTTCGAAATGCCCTCCCGGGGTGTTAATTAGGCCTAAAAATGCTCCGAGACCAAAACTAAACCCCCCAAGTACATATTTTTGACTATCTCGACCCTTTCGGACACTTTGGCGCACTCGAAATGACCATATGGGTGACTTATAATTTATTCACTTTTATTAATCAACGTTTAGTCCCGACACGACACAGGCGCGTCCCGACTTAAATTTCCAAAATTGTCATTTTATTCACTCGTGACATTTAACAGAATCAATATTATATATTACCTTGCTCATTAGTAATATTCAACAAGTTTCCAATGATTACTAACTCTCCCCACGTTAGTAATTATAAAAAAAAATAGTTAATTTCCGAATTTATATTAAATTATTAACTCACATTAAATTTAATAAATCCCCAAATTTAGATAGCATAAAAATACAGGGTATTACAGGTTTATATTTTAAGACTGAATGAAAATGGATTCACTTGGTCTTACTAAAATTGGAAATGTTTTGGAACCTAGTTTAATTTTATATTAGGTGATTATTATGTTAAAAAGTTTCTCGACAGTGATGCTAAGAATGAACCAACCGAACATTCTGTTTTAAACTGGTACATGACTGATCACCGTTTATTTAATTGGGTGGGGCGTCATAGAAACATGCCTTAGTATATATGTTTTTTAATATATTCTCTAGAGTCCAAACTCAAAATATTCCTATTTGTGCACATGAGGATATTAATTTATTATTGCAATTCTCTAGGTTTGGGTTTAATGCTATTAGATATTTGTGTTTTACTAGTAATGCTACTCTGTTTGGACTGAGTGGTACTAAATTTTCTAGGTTTTTTCTTATCATGTAGAGTGAATAGAAAGAAAAAAATCCTTTTGAGAATATGTCAGATATATTTAAAAAGGTGAGTTACGATGTCTATTATCTCTTAAATTTAAACTTTCTAATAAATGTTATTGAAGTCCATATAATTTACATTACATTCCTTGTATATTGTGTGTATAAAAAATAGGTTGCTAGGGGTAAGAGGCCAATACGAACTACATGCAAGGAGAATGGGGGTGAAAGAATATCATGTGAAGTATCTAACTCACATGCGTCGGAAGAAATTTATGCGGATCAAGTACCCAACATTGATTCTGTTGATAAGGTCAAAAAAAGCGTGGGACATCAAAATTGAACGTAATTAAGACTGGGATAAAAGATCATAAAGAGGTATAATTCAATGAGTCTGGGAAACCAATTGGACTAGATTCCATTCAACTTAGTTCTATGATTGGGATTTTAGCACGAGAATGAGAACAAATAACACATAAAAGTTAGAATAAGGTGGCAAGTGACATCAAGGATCAAATATAGGGGTTTGTTACTCTGAGTATTTTATTTCTCTACTCTTTGAGAGTTTTTAAAGGGAGTGCATTTGTTTATAGATCTTTGATTTTATAATTCATTTTTCCTTAAAAGTTTTGTTTAACATTTGAATGAGATGAATTTGTTAACAATCAACCCTTGGTTATTATTTGAATGGGCTTCATTAGGTTATTTAACTTTGATCTTTTGGATGATAATTTGAAACATATTTTACTTTGTTATGGAGAGAAACAACCCTCGGAACCTTCCTTTGAATTTCATGCTAGTATTTTATAATTAGTTTATAAATACCTTTGCACTATTGTGTAGTATTTTGAAAGTAATTTTTACGTATTGAATTGTAACTAATATAATGTATTTGTTCTGTATGATGCAACAAAAATATAATCTTTAAAAATGTCGAAAGTCCATTGTTATGGATCAGATGGGGAAATCTTGGAAAGATTATAAGTCAAAATTATCAACATAGATACGTGAAGAATCTAAAGGATCAAATTCCAATCGCCATCTTACATTGCTCAAACCTCTGGAATAAAGTCAAATGAATGGAATAATTTTGTTAAATATCGTTTGTCTCCTAAATTTGATGTAAGTTAATTTAATTATTTATTTGTTATTTTTATCAATAGACTAAAGTCCACTTTTACTATTCTCGTATTTCTTGAAATTATATGTTTAATCTTATTTTAATACGAAAGAAGTGAAAAAAATAAGGAGGCTAGAGCAAAGCAAATTCATCCACACACAACTGGTCTTAGAGGCTATGCAAGACTTAAGGAAAACATGGTACGTTTCCCCTTTTAAAGATTTATACTTCATAAATAACTTATATTATTTGGTAATTCTATGTATTAATATTTTGTAGAAAGCAGAAGACCCAAATAAAAATATACATCATATTGATGTTTGGATAAGGGGTCATAGGAGAAAAAATGAAAATCCAGTTAATCAAGTTGTTGGTGAAGCAATAATAAAGATGTAAACACTTACACAAAACTTTATATTTTTTTAAGTTAAAGTGTGTTTATTATATTTTTTTTAATAAGTTGAATTTGTATATTTAATCTAGGAAAAGTTGAAAAACAAATTCCATCTCATGATGCAACATCGTTGAGAGATGATGCGGTAGCAGAGGTTCTTGGTCCTGAACATTTGGGTCATGTCTGAGGTCTTGGGTTTGGGGTGACGCATACGAAGGTAGATGCATCATTACATAGCAATGCAAGGGTAAAGTCTTTTGAAAATGAAATTCAACAACTTTTGGAATGGAAGATGCACATAGAAAGTCTAATGACAAAAGGAAATGAACTAAATGTGGTATTTTTTTAAAAATTAAACATGCTTAAATACATATAGTTTCTCCTTGGTTTTGCTTTTATATACTCCACTTTCTTTTTCTATAGGATCAACACGAGGGTGGTGGGGATGCCATGCATAATGACGCACATACTCCACATGTTAATGTTAATGAATTATGTAAGTGTAAATTGTTTTACTAGTTCCATTAATAATTATTTTTTATTATTTTCTTTTTACTATTTTCCAGTGCAATCAAGGCAGTGCATGTGCACAAAGTGCTCCACAAAGTAATTCTACTTGCAAATTGTTACATTGGTTGGAGACTGTAGAAGAAGTGGCAAGCACAAAACTTGATTCTAAAGACCCAAAGTCACTAGTGCACCACCAAATTCTTGCACCTGATTGCTATAAAGTATGGGTTGTTGAAATTTAAGTTCCCAAAGTGCCCGTTTTTCAATACTCGAATGAATTTTCCACACTTGATGATGCAAAAGAAAGTACCATAGCATCGCCACCCCGATACATTCGTTTTGATTAATTATGTGAGTGGAATAGTTGCAGTTCTTGAATTTTATTCCAAGAATTTTGCTTTGAAATTCTCTCGTATCGATTTTAGAAAAACTTAAGGAATCAAGTGGGTATGGTGTTTCTTTGTTGCTTTTTGGATTGAAGTTATATTTTGATTTTTATTTTTTTTCCATGTGTGTTGTTAATTTATAAGAGTATTTACTAAAATTGTTTTCTTAATAAATGCTTATTTTTGGAAGATTTTAAAGACATTTTGGGTGGAATATTTTTAAATGATGCAATTTTTTTTTTCTTTTTTTGAATGAAGATTGCATTTTAACTTGTTAGGTTGTGCTCGTTTCATCCTAATCCCGTGTTTTTATGTGGCTTGTAATATCCAAATATTTATTTCTTCTACTATTTTTGTCATGACTTTGATATTATGGTTATAAGTACATATTATGAGTTCCTCTTAATTATATAAGTTTGTTTTAAATTTCAAAAATTATGGAACTTCTAATTGTGATAACATCATATATGTGGATATGTTAATGTTAGTATTAGCAATAGGTATTTGAGAAGCTAAATATTTTAAAAAAATTAAACACCTTTGACGACTTGTTTTATATATTGCAAAATGATAATTATGACTTTTATATTTAGTCGTGTAAAATATTAACGACACGTAGGTTCAATCGTAAAATAGCATTCATGACATATAACAAGTAGTCATAGAATTTTTTTAGGTAATAACTTTTATGACAAGTAATTAGGTGTCATGGATATTTGTTACAACGAAACGTGGAAGGTGTTGTGAAATGGTTTTATGACATCACAAAGGTGTCGGCGTAGAAAGTAACTTTCTACGATACCACCTTTCAATGACTACAGAAAATGTGTCGTGGAAACAGTTTCACGACACTTATCTCTGACAACCCGCTCACCAAAATAAGGGGTGGCCAGCCCAATACTCCAATATAACAGGAGTCCCGGATGGAATCATTCTCAGCATCACAATAAAATACAGAGTATCCAGGATTACCACCCCATATTTCAGAAAACGGGTTGTCAAAGTTTTTGTTTTAAGGTTAAAGAAAGAATTTAAACAACCCAATATTGAAAAGAAAGTGGAAACCTCATGGATATAAATATTACAATAAAGACAAGTGACCATCAAAAGGATCGAATATGCTGTCGGTCCACAAAATCTACAACAGTATTAAACAAATTCAATAATTTGTAACACATTACAATAGACAATTACAAAAGCTTGGGCCTCGCGCCCGAGTAAAAGACCTGATCTTAACTAGAGTGCAAGAATGACAGCGTCTATTGCAATATGTCCCGTAATACCCGCAATGCATCACGGCTCGCCAAAAACATCGGAATAGGAAGTCAGAACAGGCGTCCTTGCGGCGGAGTACCTGAGCGGATATGAGATGCATGCACAACAAGAAATATGAACGGGTCAGGGCCTGGTTTTATATGATCACTAGATGAATAAAATGTATGGAAGTTATGAACAGATATGATGACTAAAAGTAATAAACATCTACCTACACAAGTTAAAGCATAAGCTACGACATTAGAATTTACCATGAATCTAATTTACCTATGCAAGGAGGAAAAAAAAATAACATTAATTAAGATTTTCACCATGTACACTTAATCTTTTCATAATTTCATTTCGTAACAAGAAAATTACAATTATAAATTCTTTGGGGTTTTCCATTCCTTAACAGGAATATAATCATCATCTAATGCTCTTTGTGGCATTTCATTGTGCTCTTTATGGCACTAATAATCCATCAAGTCCCACTTGATTAAGAATAGTTATATTCATATGCATATAACGATTCTAAGACAGCCCCTCCGAGTTTCCTCACTGGGCGCGCCCCTAAATGACCATCATCTTCCAGGGGCCTATCAAACAAGGCAGTCTAGGCACCTATAACGCAAGACGTCGGGAAGCGGACATATGCATGCGGGAGAGTCAAGACCACACCCAAAATCTCCTCACCAGCGCAGAAAACATAACACAATTGCGCATATGGCCTAGGACTATATACACCCTGCATTCACTAGCCAGGGGGCATCACCAAGCGCGCGAACTTCCCTTATGATGTCATTTAGAGAGGTGTGTTTAAGTAAGTTAACATTTACCATATTCATGATTAAGTTAATTATCATTTACCATCATCATTACCATTACCATTTCCATTTCATTTTCTTTCCATATATATGTTTCATTTTATCGAAACTATAATCATTTACATTTTTGTAAATATCTCATATTATACCCGGAGCCATACTTAATACATCTTATCGTTGTAACCTCGATGAATAAATAAGCCTTTAATTTATTCTCCCAAGATACGTTGTAAAGTTTTTATAAACCATCAAGACTAACATAGCTCAATGGAGCCTCTAAAGTCTTCCGAACATAACACTACAACTCCTAGTTTAATAATAATCAACTAGAAGAAAGAATGCCCTATCATCAATTGGCATATCCCCGGAAAAGTCCCCACATAACCTATTTCTAATGTAGGGAAATCCCTCAACTCATCTAGGACTCTAGGACCCTAAATTTACTTCATACAATAAGGTTTTTAAGTCCCAATTTTTAAAAAAAGAGTTGAAATTGAGTTAGAAAATTTACTAAAAATTGCAGCACTACCGAATCGATTGGCCTTGGCCGAATCGATTCGGACTGGAAAGCGAATCGATTCGGATAGGAAGACCTGACTTTCTACAACTTACCAAGTCGATTCGGTCCATCCGAATCGATTCGGACCATTTAGACCTGGACACTGCCCCTATAGAGAATCGATTCGGCCAGGCCGAATCGATTCGCCCCCTGCGAATTTGCTAAGTATGGTTTTTAAGGGTTATGAACCCTAACTTCCCTAAACCTCAAAACTCTTCCATTTTAAACATACCCAACAACATTTACCTACCCAAAGTCATTCCAACATGATTTATAACTACTATAATCCATAATTTCATCATTCAAACTAAGATTAGGGTTTAATTCCCATAAGTTCCATTTTTTATCCATAAATGCAAATACACAACTATCACACAAATTATTCATCTTAAACCATATATTAGCAAGTAGAAAACTTGCCTTGAGGTAGGAAATCTCATATTTCTTTGTGTAGTAGAAACAATGCATCTCCAATCTCCAATTTCTCTTCTTTCTCCACTTTTCTCCCAAGCTCTCTCTCTTCCTCTCTCTTTGTTTGGTAATACAAAATTAGGAAAAGAAATAAGGTGCAAGACTAAAATCGTGACTTAAGTCTAAAGTTCCCAACTTAAGTGGTTAATACCACATTAAAATGACTCGCAACTACGCATATAAGCTAAAACCGGGTAAAAGTGCCCGAAATACAAAAATACAATATGGCACTTATATTGACTGTCTCACACCTTCCGGGACTAATTACGCCCTCTAAAATGGCATCCAAAAATTTTATGAATTATTTCAAGTTCTAGTTTCATATAAACCACAGTGTCATTTAAAACACATGACACTACAAAACATACAACATAATGATATTTACTTAAACATACAGTAAATACGCAACGATCCAGTAAATATTAACTTTCAACTCATTAAATTAATATTTACTCCGGTTCTAACATTTTATATAATTACCTTATGCGGTAAAATAATATAAAATCAGCTTCCTAAAAGTGAGGGTTATTACATACTCCCCCCCTTTTGAGGGAATTTTTCCCTCAAAATTCATGCGTACCCTAATCATATCAAGGGTATACTATCCTAAACTAACGTTCTATCACCATTACTGAGGCATCCCAAATGGACTCAGACTAAGGTCGTCACTAACGATCTCAGTCACATTCTTGGTGCTCTGTCATAACACCAAATCTCCCATCATGAACTATCGATCCTACCATCATACAACGGAAAGAGATACCCACACAACTCGGCATAAACCGCATTACTCCCTAAATCGTTTTACATCACTCCTCAGGGATACTTACACCAACGTTAAATGGCTTAACCCCAACACTTCTCAACTTCTCTTCGCATAAGCGTATCTCTTCAAAGCGTATGGCTCAAAAATCCCAATCCTTAAAGAAATGCCCCGAGACCACTCCAAGTCCAAGGAACATATTACCCGTTGGTTCCATCCAACGAGTATGCGAATTACTCAACCAACCACGTTAGGTCACTCACGGTGCCATGCCTTAGGAAATGATCCGTAAGGTCACTCAAAAAGTCCAATTATTGTACGGAAATTTCCATCCATACAAACTAATGCTCCGTCCATTAAGTATCCTAAGGCGCACATTCAAGATATGCCTTTCGGCATAAGTCAACTCCATACATTCACCCATCCACTTTAGGGTGGTAAGATATACTCCATTTCCATACGGTTCCCATTTCTTCATGGAAACTTTACCAAACCTTCGGTATAATTATCTAGTCTCGATCCACCACCAGTGATGGGCACTTCATACGTTTCTACCATTCCTCCATATAGAACGGGGTGTAATCTTCTCAATATAGTCCACCCATAACGGCCGAAAAAAAACAATTTGGTCGAACGATCAACAATTTTCTCAAGTAGGATCACGACCAGCTCGATGCCTAAAATTCAAAGAAAACATCTAGGACTATACCCTTCTTCGTTCCACCACTACCCTTCTTCACACTAGTAGGTGAAGTGGTCAGTCCCAAACGTGAATGCTCATTCTACTTGGCATTCCATGCCTTCACTAATAACTCCGACGGGTGCTCCTACTCGACCCAACTACTACCCCAGTCGCATTCCCTTAGCGAAAGGAAATTTCCAATCGATAGTCCTTTATGAACTTCGTACACCAACTCAATTCCTCCTACCACATATTGCAACAATTTGTAGCTCGTGAGAAAGACCAAATTTCCTGCCCAGGAAATAGTGCCCCATTTCTTTAAGGCGATCTCCATCGCAATGAAGTTCAATTCAAGTGTGGAGTGATACCTCCCACAAAGTTTAAACTTATGAGACGCATAGATCATGGGTCCATGCTCCAGTGTTATTACTCTCCATTCCTGGCAGAGACTTATTCATTAAATCTACCCCCGATCTTAACAACATGGGCACAAGAGCAATAGTCAATTTATCCTCTCAACTCCCCGAAAGTTAAGTTACCAAAGTAACACTCTATCTAGGAAAGGCCTCATCTCATTCGTCCTAAGCTTCTAAATCTGTCAAGATTCCATACTTCTCGTTCCTAGGGACCTAATCCCCCCCTTAGAGTTAACCCACGACCCATTCGTCCGCAGCTCCTTACAGCCTTCCTAAATCAACACCACATGCCCTAAAGGACTTACATCCTAATAGTCCTAAAGCCAATATATATATATATATATATATATATATATATATATATATATATATATATATCCTTTTTAAATAACAGATGTATAATAATATTAAGTAGATCCCTAGCGCCCACGACCTATCTCAACTCCCAACATTCGCTCGGTTTCATGCGTGGGACGTCTCGCCGAAGAAAAATCCAAACAAGGAACCCTCCCGTTACACTACTACCTCGCATTGTCGGTCATCAAGATATGACGGTCTAAGACACATGATCGGGACCGATAAAATTCTAATTTACAACCCTACTAACAAGATTTTACTTCTACGTTTTTACAATTCAAATAATCAAATATTTCAATTAATCGGACATTTACTTTCTGTAAAGTCTTACAAATATCTATCCCATTTTATAAACATGGCCTTCTTATCAAGGCACAATCCAGAAGTCTCAATTCGACTTCATATCTCAGTCTCCCTCACATCGATCAGAGGAGAGAACTATATACAGTGCTTCTATCTCGCACTTTAGTAGCCCTTATTCACTCAACTACGTGATTCTCGGCTAAACCTTTTAACCCAACTTCTAACATAAAAAATAAAATAAATTTAAAAGAAAAAGAAAAGAATAGCGTCTCTCCACTGCCAATGTCGTTAAGTGTTCATGCGGCGGAGTGTCTCGCAAAGCGAAATCCAAATAAAGAACCCCTCCGACACATGCCTACTTAACTTGTTGGTCATGGAGATAAAGCGTAACAAGCACAAATAAGGCAAACAAAAAATTAAACACTCACGTAAGATAACACAACAAATAAAAAAAAATCTCCTACCTACCTCGATCCACCTCTATAAAGTCTCAACCTGTATCCAGGAGAGATATTATAGAACAACTAGTTCCATTCTGAAACTAGCAGTGAGATAGCCTTGCAATTTATTCGCATGCTATCACCCCAAGCCAACCCAAATATCTTAATATAAAATAGGAGAAAGGAAAAGTAACATTTCTCCACTCCCAACGTCATTAAGGTTCACGCGTGGAGCGTCCTGCGAAAGCGAAATCCAAACAAGGAACCCCTCATATGCATTACTACTTAACCTTGTTGGTCGTGGAGATAAGTCATAACAACCACATACAATGCAAACAACCAATCAAACACTTAAACTAGGTAACACCTAATGCAAGTAACACATATGACACATATACATTTAAAATATCATCACTCGCTTCATAACGAGTGAAGAAAAGATAGAACTTCCATACCACGGAAGTCATATAATTACTCTTTCTATAATAGTGTCGATACTACTACAATCTCAATATACACACCCGAATCTAGAGGAAACACAATACTACTCTATCTTATCGTGGGGGATGCACCACCCACTACTAAGGTGGAATTTCCACCAACATTCTTGCTAATCACTCCGGGCCATACTAATGGTTCTCAGACACCGTACTTGAGTCTTATCCGAACCAATATTACTTCCATCAACTCCCCAACTAGGCACTTCATCTTTTCCCTTGTTCTTCGAGTCAGCAAAAATCAAAATAAGCGATTTTACATTCCACGTCATAGCCACTATTCTGCCCTTTTTTTGTCAAACAATTCGCACGTAGTCCCTTTTTCCTTATTTCAATGAATCCTCCCCGGGCGGATAACAAATATCCACCAAAAGGGGTTTCATGAACGTCGTTCCTTCAGAAGTGTTAACGACACTTATTCTGGAACCTATCATATTATGGTGCACGGTCACCCTAACCGTACAACACTTTATTCACTACCGGCCGTTGACTGAATCTTATGTGAACATTTGAGAATCCACCTTCTCATCAGTCCAATTTTCCCAGAGAAACCTGTTGTTGCAAGTGTCCACCGGGCTTCTCCATGGGTCAAACTTCCTTCACCCACAAATGTGGTGACTACGTTCTCACCGTCTCGACACTACTCGTACGGGTGAAAGGTTTTCCTCCATCCTTATAATCTGGGCACTTCTTTACCCCTCCTTTAGGCCCAACTCCTGGACCTTGTGCATCCACCACATGAGGACGCACGTCTTCCATATTACTTCAACTTGTGGCCCTTATCATGTGCTCTCTTCCACTCCAATTTAATGTGGCTTGAAATCCCAAGCTTAGTACCACTCTCTGCTTCAAGCGGTACCTATAAACTATGTCTACTATAATTAGTAGTCGCAGTAGCAAGATAAGGAAATGCTATAAAAGGGAGCAGCCACCAAAGCAGTCCTCATTCCCGACCACAAATTACAGTTCCTAGTAACCCTTCCCATGACGCCTTCGCGATGACCTTCTCTGGTGTCCTTCTTCAATCGACCTACGAATCTCACACGAATGAGCAAAAGATTTTATAGGTTCTACCTCATGGCAGGAGAACAAAATCTCACAAGAGAAATCAACGATCTCAATTCTAGTGCTCTATGTCAATTCAAAAGCAACCCTGAAAACATAAGGCGTCCACATAGATTCCTAAGGACTCTAGAACCTGATGCTCTGATACCATCTGTGACAACCCGCTCACCAAAATAAGGGGTGGCAATCCCAATACTCCAATATAATAGGAGTCCCAGATGGAATCATTCTTAGCATCATAATAAAATATATAGTATCTAGGATAACCACCCAATATTTCAGAAAACGGGTTGTCAAAGTTTTTGTTTTAAGGTTAAACAAAGAATTTAAACAACCCAATACTGAAAAGAAAGTGGAAAACTCATGGATATAAATATTAAAATAACGACAAGTGACCAAAAAAAGGACCGAATATGCTGTTGGTCCACAAAATCTACGACACTATTAAACAAATTCAATAATTTGTAACACATTACAATAGACAATTACAAAAGCTTGGGCCTCGCGCCCGAGTAAAAGACCTGATCTTAACTAGAGTGCAAGAATGACAACGTCTATTGCAATATGTCCCGTAATACCCGCAATGCATCACGGTTCGCCAAAAACATCGGAATAGGAAGTCAGAACAGGCTTCCTTGCAGCGGAGTACCTGAGCGGATATGAGATGCATGCACAACAAGAAATATGAACGTGTCAGGGCCTGGTTTTATATGATCACTAGATGAATAAAATGTATGGCAGTTATGAACAGATATGATGACTAAAAGTAATAAACATCTACCTACACAAGTTAGAGCATAAGCTACGACATTAGAATTTACCATGAATCTAATTTACCTATGCAAGGAGGAAAAATAAAAAAAAAATAACATTAATTAAGATTTTCACCATGTACACTTAATCTTTTCATAATTTCATTTCGTAACAAGAAAATTACAATAATAAATTCTTTGGGGTTTTCCATTCCTTAACAGGAATATAATCATCATCTAATGCTCTTTGTGTCATTTCATTGTGCTCTTTATGGCACTAATAATCCATCAAGTCCCACTTGATTAAGAATAGTTATATTCATATGCATATAACGATTCTAAGACAGCCCCTCCGAGTTTCCCCACTGGGCGCGCCCCTAAATGATCATCATCTTCCAGGGGCCTATCAAACAAGGCAGCCTAGGCACCTATAACGCAAGACGTCGCGAAGCGGCCATATGCATGCGGGAGAGTCAAGACCACACCCAAAATCTCCTCACCAGTGCAGAAAACATAACACAATTGCGCATATGGCCTAGGACTATATACACCCTTCATTCACTAGCCAGGGGGCATCACCAAGCGCGCGAACTTCCCTTATGATGTCATTTAGAGAGGTGTGTTTAAGTAAGTTAACATTTACCGTATTCATGATTAAGTAAATTATCATTTACCATCATCATTACCATTTCCATTTCATTTTTTTCCATATATATGTTTCATTTTATCCGAAACCATAATCATTTACATTATTGTAAATATCTCATATTATACCCGGAGCCATACTTAATACATCTTATCGTTGTAACCTCGATGAATAAATAAGCCTTTAATTTATTCTCCCAAGATACGTTGAAAAGTTATTATAAACCATCAAGACTAACATAGCTCAATGGAGCCTCTAAAGTCTTCCGAACATAACACTACAACTCCTAGTTTAATAATAATCAACTAGAAGAAAGAATGCCCTATCATCAATTGGCATATCCCCGGAAAAGCCCCCACATAACCTATTTCTAATGTAGGGAAATCCCACAACTCATCTAGGACTCTAGGACCCTAAATTTACTTCATACAATAAGGTTTTTAAGTCCTAAACTTAAAAAAAAAGAGTTGAAATTGAGATAGAAAATTTACTCAAAATTGCAGCACTACCGAATCGATTGGCCCTGGCCGAATCGATTCGGATTGGAAAGCGAATCGATTCAGATAGGAAGACCTGACTTTCTGCAACTTACCGAATCGATTTGGTCCATCCGAATCAATTCGGACCCTTCAGACCTAGACACTTCCCCAATAGAGAATCGATTCGGCCAGGCCGAATCGATTCGCCCCTGCGAATTTGCTAAGTATGGTTTCTAAGGGTTATGAACCCTAACTTCCCTAAACCTCAAAACTCTTCCATTTTAAACATACCCAACAACCTTTACCTACCCAAAGTCATTCCAACATGATTTATAACTACTATAATCCATTATTTCATCATTCAAACTAAGATTAGGGTTTAATTCCCATATGTTCCATTTTTTATCCATAAATGCAAATACACAACTATCACACAAATTATTCATCTTAAACCATATATTAGCAAGTAGAAAACTTGCCTTGAGGTAGAAAATCTCATATTTCTTTGTGTAGTAGCAACAATCCATCTCCAATCTCCAATTTCTCTTCTTTCTCCACTTTTCTCCCAATCTCTCTCTCTTCCTCTCTCTTTGTTTGGTAATACAAAATTAGGAAAAGAAATAAGGTGCAAGACTAAAATCGTGACTTAAGTCTAAAGTTCCCAACTTAAGTGGTTAATACCACAGTAAAATGACTCGCAAATACGCATATCAGCTAAAACCAGGTAAAAGTGCCCGAAATACAAAAATACAATATGGCACTTATATTGACTGTCTCGCACCTTCCGGGACTGATTACGCCCTCTAAAATGGCATCCGAAAATTTTATGAATTATTTCAAGTTCCAGTTTCATATAAACCACAGTGTCATTTAAAACACATGACACTATAAAACATACAACATAATGATATTTACTTAAACATACATTAAATACGTAACGATCCAGTAAATATTAACTTTCAACTCATTAAATTAATATTTACTCCGGTTTAAACATTTTATATAATTACCTTATGCGATAAAATAATATAAAATGAGCTTCCTAAAAGCGAGGGTTGTTATAATATCAGTTGTCGTGGAAAGGATTTTTTCATCTATAGTATGTATTTGAAAATTTGGCATTGGTGGACGAAAATTTAAAACACCTAATAAACATACCATAAAGAGGTGCAAACACCTAATACATAATCAAAGTAACTTTTAAAAATTACCCATGTACTCATGGGACTCATGGATTTAACCATCGTTTTAAATTTCAAACTTCTACGTTTAAACCTTTAGAGTTGGTGGTTGGAGCTTTAAAACGTAAGATAAGAACAAAACGCAACGAAAAAAGGAAGAAACACCTTTCATGGTATCAAAGTAACGTGTTTAAACTACCCATGTAGTCATGCGACTCACGGGTTAGAATTTTGATCAAATTTTGAAAATTCTAAGTGTTAAGCTTAAAACATCATTCATGGGAAAAAACATAAAATGACTGATAAACATACCGGAAATAGGCGCGAACAACTCGTACATGATCAAAGTAACTTGTACAAATATCCCATGTAGCCATGAGAGTAATGGATTCATATGTCGTGCTAAATATAAATTGTTAGGTATAAAAAGTTAGAATTGGGGTTGGAGCGTGAAAAATATATGATAAGAATATAACGGCCTGAAAAAAGGAACATACACCTCTTACATGACTAAAGTAAGAATACTTAGGCCGTGCGGCTCGTGTGAGACTGTTATTATATATTTTCAAAACATGAACATGAGTTTGATAAACCGGTATGTTAATGGACTTAACTTTTGAGCTTATATATATGTTAAATCGGTGGGAATTTAATGATGGTTTAGTTGTGGCCTTTATTATTGTTATTGGGTTTATTTTAATGTTAAAATATGTTTGACTTCACAAATAATAAATAGAAAACTCTTCTAAAATTTTCTAAAATTAATAAATGTTCTTAATTGGTTAAGTCAAACATACACGCAATTGAAAATTGAGCATTGATGGAGAAAAATGTAAAAAAGCTAATAAACATATTGAAACAGGCACAAACACCTTAAACATAATCAAAGTAAGATGTAAAAATAAACCCTGCAATTATTAGACTCGTGGATTTAAATGTCGTTCTAAATTTTAAACTTTAAGTATAAAACTTTAGAATTGGGGGTTGGAGCGTGAAAACATAAGATGAAATTTTAGCTACCTTTATTTTTCTAATTGCTATTAAATTTTAAAATCAGACTCATAACATTTTTTTGTATTTTATGAAAATTGATAATGAATTTTCTTGGAGTTATTATTTTTGTGGTGGCTTGGAGTTATGATTTTTTTTTGTATAGTGAAGCTTTATTATCGTTATTGATGTCTAAAATTGGTTGTTATTTTAGATTAACCACGTCAGCCAATTTTAGGATCACAGATAAATAATAAAAGAGAAGTAAATCGGACACGAGGGTTTTTAAGTGGTTCGACAGTGAAGAAAAGCCTACGTCCACCATTGTTGTATTGATTATGATTATTACAAAAAAGATAGGTACTCTTGTTACAGTGAGAATATCCTGGAATCCGTTCTACCTGGACTTTTGTGAAAGGAATACACTATATTTATAGTGACCCGGAGATCAAGGGTTAGAATGCCTTTATATATTCAAGCATTTACACCCATACAAAATGAATGTGATGGTTAATAGTCTTGAGCACGTGTGGGATGACTCTTGGGTTTTTCCCATGTGATGTTTATTTATCTACTTTGATAGTCTTCATTCTTCAGGTTGGACTAACTTCCAGCCGAGCAACTACCATGATAGCTGATCAAGTGATTGATGACTAAGACTATTGACACATAAGGAGACAAGTGTCCATTTGTGATTGGTCCACGTAGATGGATAATTTTCGGTATCAATAGAATCCCTCAATGCTTTATGCTTGATATTTTTTTGAAAGTGTGACGTATGACTCAAACAGAGTTGCTTTGCAATATTTGGGGTTTTGTCGGCGACCGACCTATAGGACATGTAAAAATTTTCATCATTTGATCATGTAATGGTAATTTTGTGAATAATTCAAATTTTAGAGAACCGCCAAAGGGAATATCCGTAATTTCCCTTATTTGGAGATATGCATACATAAGAATGTCAATCGTTTATATAATTAATCATTACATACGTTGTTTTCTAAGCAAGCTATAAGAGACGAGATTTTTGGCTGATTTATATACCAAAAACTTTCGAACTCTCTTTTGTCCTCAGTCTTTATTTTTGCGCCCATTCTTCTCTGTAAGCTTTCTTATTCCCTTTCCTTTGATTTCTTTCTTTGCTGTAATCATGGTGTACATTGTTCATGGGGACTCTTTAGATGAATTTAGGTGGGAAATAAATATCCCTAATTAGGTAGACTTAGAAATGCCTATTCCTCCAGTTGACGTTTCATCATTACCAGAAGTCCATTGGATCCCATCGCTATTTATAGCTGAGTGCGGTATTACCTTTTCCTTCAATAGTTTCTTTCTAGAGTTTTGTCAATATTTTGACGTTGTCCGTCCCTACTAGGGTAGCCCCCAGTATATGGAGAATAGTAATTGGGATTTATAGTCTTAACCAAATTTATAGATCCCATATTGGTATCCCTGAGTTGATGTTTTGCTATAAGTGGTTTACTAGTGACAATACCTATTACCTGAAAAATAGGTTTGTCAATAGAGCCTTAATAGTCAACTTACCATATTCCAATAAGGACTACTTCGACTATGGAGTAATAACAAAAAATTGGCAACGTTCTCCCCTTCAAAGGGGAGAAGTGTATGATAGGGCTAGGTGTCTTCAGGAAGGACATGGCATAGGTTGCTGAAAATTATATTGTATTAGTTTTTTTATTGACTAACTGTTTGATGATATATTGACCGATATTTCTTGTCTTTTTTTGTACAGTTGAGAGAAATATAAAGTGTCCTAAGGAAGGGGACATCAATCTTCAAGAACTTAAATTATTAAGGATAATGCATCAAAGAATTGGTGAGGAGCAACCCAAAGAAGCCTCTTAGATACTAAAATATAGAAGCTCTATTACTTCTTTTTTCGCTAGGGAAACTATTACAACACCTTCAATCCCCATTAATTTGGAAGAGGAACAAACTCCCACTTCTTCGACTGAGGAATCTGCTAGAATTTAGAAGGACTTTGGGACTTCTTCTTTGTTTGAATCATTTGACATCTCTACTATCCCTACTTTACCAATAGTTGGTATGGGGCAAAGAAAAATCCCTAATTTGATGACTAGAGCCTTGTCTCCTACTACAAAGAAGGCTACACAGAAAATTTATAAGGCTATTGATGCCAAGAAGCTCAAACTGACCGAAAAGGCATATATGGTTATTGAAAAAATACCTCAAGTCATCACTACTGTAGAAATTGATATTGTTGTGCCTCACTACAAGAGATTGAAAAAACGTTTGTCTAGAAAACAAGCTCAAATAACTCTTGCTGACCAATAGGGGTTGGTAAAAAAATATCAATCTGATTTGGAGTTTTCTAGCTCATCCTCTGTTGTTGTCAATGCTGATCTGGACAGAAGTTTGATTAAGGCTGGGACTCTTCCAGTTGATAGGGAAACTGCTGCTCCCATGCCTCGACAAAGGTTGTCTTAAAGAGCTTGCTAGAATTTGGCCTTGGTAATCCTTTTTCCTTATTACTTGTCTTTATTGTCTCATTTTTCTTTTTCTGTTATGATATTTTTCCTTTGTACAGTTTCTGGTGGATTTTAACCAAATGATGGAGAAGGACGATCAATTGCGTTCTTCTGGAGGAGATGTGAAAGAGCCCTTTGAAGGTCTAAATAAATCTTTGGAAGCTAGTCGAGAAGCTTTGGCTACGAAATAAAAATATTGGGAAAAAGAACTAAAGAGGGCCAATGATAGGGACAATAATGTCGAGCAGTAAGTTCCGATTATTGAGGATAATTTGAAAGTGGCATAATAAAAGGCCAAATTTGCTAATGACAAACTATTAGAGAATCAAACTCTTCTCGAGACTACTGAAAAGAAGGCAATATATCTAACCGTTGATCTTGTTGCTAAGAAAGCCAAAAATAGGATAATAAGGGAGACCTCCTTTAATAAGGGCTAGGAGAAAGCATTTTTGGCTTCCTCTTCCCAAATTGAATGTATCACGAGGAAATCTTTCAAGGACGGTTTTTCAGAGGCTCTTAAGGAGGTTGAAACTGCTGAAGACTCAAAAGACGAGCTAGTTCGCTCGAACGACGAGCTACAAACCTACCATGTAAGTGCTGTCATATTCCTAACCATCGAATAGTGCCTTGAGTAAGTCCGTGGAATCCTAACTTTTTTGGTATATTAGGTGGTCTAATGAGTAGACTTGGGGTATTGGTTTTATATTAAAGGGAGAAAAACGTGAACTGCAAATCAACAAACATAGACCAGCAAAGATGCTGTCAACACACAAACCATTGATCCTATGAGGGGTCAAACTAGGAATGGTTTTTACCAGATATGGGACGTTTTGTGATGGGATAAGGTTCCTCTTTCAGTGAAAACCCTTGGGGTTGGGTTATATAACATAAACCGTGCAGTGTTGGGGGGAGACCGCATTTCTCCCTCAATCTAACTCCCAAACCATGGCCCTACTGTCCCTAAACATCAACCGCACACACACCACATAATGTTTTATTACACATTCTTGCAACTACTATTATGGAGCTAAGAGATGGTGCTAAAGGGTTTGACGTGCTTTTGAAAGGGGTTTATTTGATAAGAAGAAGATGTATATTGTTGGAGGTTTCGAAGGGGGCCTTAATGGAGTTTCTTAGAGCTTCCATAGAGGCTTGAATGGTGGAACTATTGTGACTCCCTTTAGGCCACCTTAGAAGGTGGGGGAGTCACCCATCTCCATCACCACCACCATCCTTCAGACCATGGGGGGGAGGGGGGGGGGGGGGATAATCTACTCTTTGCATTCGAGACTCTTTAGTTTATATTGTAGTTTTACGATCATTCAATATCAAGAGTAGGATTATCATGAAATAATAATGGGTTTCCTAATAAAAATGAAAATGGACATTTTTATGGAAATAAAAATGTAAGAAAATATTGTTTATGTATATTTTCTAATAAAACTGAAAATGGACATTTTTATGGAAATAAAAATGTAAGAAAATATTGTTTGTGTATATTTTATAATAAAACTAAAAATGGACATGTTTGTGTATGTTTTCTTATAAAACTGAAAATGGACGTTTTTATGGAAATAAAAATATAACAAAATATAGTTTGTGTATATTTTCTAGTAAAAATGAAAATAGACATTTTTATGGAAATGAAAATAGACATTTTTATGGAAATGAAAATAGACATTTTTATGGAAATGAAAATGTTAGTGTGACACCTCGCCTAATAAAATACCGGGTGATCAGTCCTATATCAAACTAAACAGGAATCTCATATAGTTCATTCTTAGCATCACTGTCGAAAACTTTTCAATTACTAACCACCTAGTCTTAAATTAAGTTGGTGCCAAATTTTATCTTATGATTTAAATCGAAACCAAACAATATAATAGAAATCCAAGATAACCAACAGGATAGAAAATATAATCATGACACACAACTAATAAAAGTGTTAGCCGAACAGCATCGACTCTACAAGCAATCCACCAAGTGAAAAGTATGAAAGATAGTACAAATACATGCCAAACTGAATATAAAACTATAAGTCCAAACTACAACTGAAATGTCCGTATCTAGAACCACATATACTGCAGCTATGCGCCCTGTAAGAAGATCAAGCCTAACGCCCCTGTGGTAGGATACCTAAAAGGTTTTGAAAAGGTTTTATAGCAAGGGTTAGAACCCAAAATATTTGAAAATATTTAGCAAGTGAATTTAAATGCAATAAATTGAAGTGCAAGTAAGCTCTTCATATTTAAGTTAGTGTCGTTCACTCTCTTGAGGATAACTCACCCCTCTACTAATGTGCACGCCTAACGTACTATATATGACCCACCTAGGTAATCACCCTTTAACTAGCTTTGTCAAATATATTCTACTACTTTCCCCACTACTCTATCCTGAATGAATCTAGCATACACGTTATAAGTTATTATGCACATTAACTTATTGAAACCAATTCTCATTCAATGCCCAATAATCGTTTCACAAAATATATAATTTAAACATTTCACACCATGTATATATATATATATATATATATATATATATATATATATATATATATATATGTATCATTTCTCAACATTCACACGTATGTCGAATATAAATGCTATCACCCAACGTGTAGGAGGCAGCCATAGTTCCCCCCTAAAGTGGTCATTCCATACCATAACGGTCCACCCCTATAAACATACATTATGACCTAGGGATTATACTCACCTTGCATTCGCGAGCCAAGGGACTCACCCATATCATGCAACCTCCTAAGATAGCATTAATATTGGTATGCTTTACTATAAATATTATTCACGCAAATATTCATAATCATATAAATATACTACACATCACCGTATATATATATATAGAAATCCAGTCTCCCGGTGTACTATATCTATACACAAGCCTAAAATATGCAAGTCTATGGTACGACTTCATTTCAATTAATTATACACTAATTATTATTTTTTATCTTGGAGTCACCCTACCAATTATACCCGAACTGTATTTCTCTCGGCCCGAAAGTTAATATTTCCAATCCATCATTTAATTTCATTCAATTAAGCCCAATCACTTAATTAACAAGTTTAAAATTCACTCAGTCATGAAGCTTAGTTCTTCAAATTAATAAATCTTCTAATTACTTCAAGGGTAAACATCAACAATTTCAACCCTCGACTATAACCAAAATTGCAGAATCACCTAATGTAGAAACTATGTATCTCAAAACACATAACATGTCTGAATCAGGGGTAGAAGAAAATCTTACAGGGCTTAACAGGTCGTTCAAATGACAAGCCACGTCATTCGAACGATAGTGGCTCTCGTTTGAAAGAGATACCAGGTCGTTCAAACGACCCTGGTATCATCATCATCCCTAATCTATTCAATTAAAACCCAGTGACCAGGCATAAATTCTTCTAAATCTAGCCCCTTAAGTTAGTGATTTTGATATCTCGAATAATGTAATTGAATTGTTTTTATCCCATATCATTGACATTGACTATTTCTAACGACTACCCCGAGTTTCGTGTATTTCTTATTGATTTTAGAGGAATTTAGTGTAAGAAAAGAAAGAAAGAAACCGAAAGAAAGGAAGAAAAGAAAAGAAGACAAGTAGAAGGGCAAAAGATTAAATTTACACCCGGAGTTCAAATTTGAATCCTTAAGGAAAGTTGAAGATCCTTGTTTCACAAGAGCATCGGAAGAAACGACAGTCAAATCGGTGCTCGATATCAAAAGTTATGACCAGTCAAAGGTGGAAAGAAAAAAGTCAAACTTGAAGATAATCGGACCGGTCTGGTTTATCTCGGATCGATCCAAAATGTCACATTTCCAGTAGACCCCGGATTGATGCCGAACCGATGGCAAGAGAACCGATTAGATAGTATTCAGACCGATCCACCCCTATAAAAAAAGAACCGATCCGGTGACTGAAAAATGAACCGATCCGATGGGATCCGGATCGGTCCGGCTGTTAGAATTCCTGGCTTTAATTATGGAGATCAAGAGGTGCAAATCTTGGAATATCTTGCGCAACCCATCGATTTTAGTTGTCAAATTCGTGCTAGCTGGTGCTATAAAAGGCCAAGCCCTACATCATTCCAAGGGAGTTGAATTTTAGAGAGAGAGAGAGTCAGAGTTTAGAGAATTTTTAGTAGATTAATTTCATATTCTTAGAAAAGACCTAATTTGTAAGATTGAGGAACAAGAACACTTTGTCTGGTATTTATCATTTGGACAAGGACACTTTGTCAGATTGTAAATTTGACCAATTGGAAAATAATTTCAGAGACATGCTTGATGTTCGATTGAGAGAAGTATCTAGACCCGTGCAAGCAGGAAAGGAGAAGGTGTGTGCCATTTGTACTGCTGGTCATTCTACCAAAGGATGTCCTACCATCCCTGCATACAAGGCAATGTACACAAAGCAAGTAGAGGCGATAGGAGGGTTTCGCAAGGGAATACATACAATCACTCTTAGAGGAATCATACTGGTTTCAACTATGGACAACCACAAGGTGGGATGGTCCCAATCCACATGTGGCTTTGCCACCACCCCCTCCTCAATTTCAGCAAATGGCTCCTCCAATGCCAAACCCTATGCATCCACCACCTCCTGGTCCTTATGTCACTCCACCCAGGAGATCTCTTGAGGATAATCTGAATCAATTCATCCAATCTTAGAAGGAGAGCAATGCTAAGTATGAACGAATGTTCACAGAAATTCATACCAGCATCTCTAGGTTTCAATCTTCATTGAATACTTAGGAGAAGGGTAAATTCCTAGCTCAAGGCCAAAGACCCCCTCTTCAAGGACAAACTACGGTTAGCTCTACTTCATCGGATTTTCCAAAACAATGTCAAGCTGTCACTACTCTACGTAGTGGTCGCGTAATTGATCTAACCCCGCCATCTCCCAAGGAATCTAAAGCTAAAGAAGCTTCAGAATCTGAGGAGACTCCATAATATTGCACATGGAAGATCAGGATGAAGGAGTTGAACCTAAAATCGAAGTAAAACTTCCCACTACTACTCCATTTCCTCAACGCTTGCCACCACCCAAAAGGGGGCTTCGCGTACGAAAGTGTTCGATGTTTTAAAGCAAGTGAAGTTGAACTTGCCATTTCTGGATGCTATCCAACAAATTCCAGCATATGCCAAAGTCATCAAAGATCTTTTGACTATCAAACGACGACTTAAGGTGAAGAAAAATGTCTTTTTGGCACAAAATGTTAGCTCGGTCCTTCTTAATGATCTTCCACCAAAATTCAAGGATCCTGGTGCACCTACAATTTCGTGTGTTATAGGAGAAAGTAGAGTCTAAAAAGCTTTGCTTGATTTAGGTGCGAGTGTGAACATCCTTCCATACTCTATCTATAAGCAGCTTGATTTAGGTGATCTTAAACCTCCCCGAATCACTCTACAGTTAGCAGATCGAACAGTGAAAGTGCCTCGTGGGGTTGTGGAGGATGTGATAGTTCAATTGGACACATTCTACTTCCCGGTTGATTTTTTCATTTGGGACAAGGATCCCTCCCCACATTCGAGTAATCATGTTCCCATAATTTTGGGTCGTCCATTTTTAGCTACTCCTAATGCTTTGATCAATACACGTAATGGCCAAATGCAACTCACTTTTGGAAATATGACTCTCAAGACCAATATTTTCAATGTCGCTAACCAAATGGGTGATGAGGATGAAATTCATGAGGTTGATCTTATTGAAGAAGTGGTGGATGAGCACATCGAGAGGATCATAGGTGGAGACGCACTAGAATTTTTTTTAGTGCAAGGTGTTGAGAATAATAATTCTTATACTGAGTTTGAGCGTGAGGTGAAAGAGTTGGGATCTTGGTTGCAAGAAGAAGTGAGTTTTGATAAGTTTAGAGATGTTAACTAAATTTCTAGATTTGAGGAATTACCCCCGAGGGAGTCACTCATGATCCCCTCTGAAGAGAGATTTCCTAGTCTTGAGTTAAAGAAACTACCCTCTCATGTAAAGTATGCTTTTCTGGGAGAAGATGATACAGTAGTGCGTTTGGTTGGACTATAGCAGATTTGAAAGGTATAAGTCCCTTGATTTGTACCCATAAAATCCACCTCGAGGAGGAGGTAAAGCCCTCGCGAGAGATGTAAAGGCGACTGAACCCAACCATGAAAGATGTAGTTCGAGCGAAAATCATCAAATTGCTAGATGCTGGGATTATCTATCCCATTTCCGATAGTAAATGGGTGAGCCCAATTCAGGTCGTTCCAAAGAAGTCGGGTATGACTATGGTTGAAAATGCTAAGGGAGAATTAATACCTCAACGCACCACCACCGGGTGGCGTGTTTGCAATGATTATCAAAAACTCAATGCCAGAACAAGAAGAAACCATTTTCCCTTGCCGTTTATCGACCAAGTGATTGAACGAGTAGCGGGCCATCCTTACTATTGCTTCCTAGATGGGTATTCTGGATATAATCAGATTGAAGTGGATGTACTTGATTAAGAAAATACAACTTTTACATGTCTGTTTGGTACGTTTGCCTACAAACGTATGCCTTTTGGGTTATGTAATGCGCCATCAACTTTTCAAAGGTTCATGTTGAGTCTCTTTAGCGACATGATAGAAAATTCTTGAAGTGTTCACAGACGATTTCAGCGTTTTCGGTCCATCTTTCGAACAATGTTTAGCTAATCTTGAAAGTGTTTTATTCAGGTGTGTGAAAAAAGACTCAGTCCTCAATTGGGAAAAATGCCATTTTATGGTCACTGAGGGCCTAGTTCTGGGCCACATAGTATCATCTAGGGGAATTGAGGTTGATTGAGCAAAAATAGAAGTAACAGCTGAGTTACCCCCGCCTAAATCACTTAAAGATGTGAGGTCCTTTTTAGGCCATGCTGGATTTTACCGGAGATTTATCAAAGACTTTAGCGCCATCACTAGACCTTTGAGTAATTTTCTCATGAAGGACACTCCGATTGGTCACTCCCATTTGAGCTTATGTGTGATGCAAGTGATTATGCGATTGGGGTTGTTCTCGGACAAAGAAAAGACAAGAAAGCTCATTTAATATACTATGCTAGTAGGACATTATCTGGCCCCCAGCTTAACTACTCCACCACGGAGAAAGAATTACTAGCAGTTATTTTTTCTCTCGACAAATTCCGCTCCTACATTGTTGGGTTGCCCACCATTTGTTTCACTGATCACTCAGCCCTTAAATATCTTTTGACCAAGAAAGATGCCAAACCGCGCCTAATTAGGTGGATCCTACTCCTACAAGAGTTTAATCTCTCGATACAAGATAAGAAAGGAGTAGAAGACGTCGTTGCTGACCATTTGTCACGTCTCTCGTCCAGCGTACCTGTTGATCCCATCCCCATAGACGAGTATTTTCTGGATGAAAATATTTTCGCTACTTCTTCTCTTCCTTGGTTTGCGAATATATTAAATTACCTTGTCACTGGAGTCGTTCCCTCCATTTGGACTCCGCAAGAGAGAAGGAAGTTCATTACCTTGTCACGTATGTTCTTTTATGATGATCCATATTTGTTTAAGTATTGTGCTGATCAAATCATCCGAAGATGTGTACCTGATGAAGAAATTCAAGGGGTAATTCGATTTTGTCATACGGAAGCATGTGGAGGTCATTTTTCCAAAAATAAAACTACTGTGAAAATCCTGCAAAGCGGTCTCTATTGGCCCATAATCTTCCGGGATGTGAATACTTTTTGCAAATCATGTGATAGATGCCAAAGAATGGGAGCTATTACTTGCCGTGACATGATGCCATTGACCCCCATACTTGTCTTAGAGTTGTTTGATTGGTGGGGTATTGACTTAATGGGGCCTTTTCCAACCTCTTTTGGTTTTCTATACATTCTCGTCGCAGTAGACTATGTCTCAAAGTGGGTAGAGGCCATAGCTACAAGGATGAATGACAATAAAGTGGTTATAAAGTTCATACAAGAATGTATATTTTCTCGATTCGGAGTTCCTAAGGGTATCATTAGTGATAATGGCACTCATTTTTGCAATAGGCCTATGGAAAAGCTCATACGAAAGTATGGGGTCATCCATAAAGTTGGAATGACTTACCACCCTCAATCGAATGACCAAGCCGAGTTAGCTAATCGAGAAATCAAGCATATCTTGGAAAAGATAGTCGAACCTAACAGGAAAGATTGGTCTATTTGATTGAATGATACGCTCTGGGTTTATCGAACTGCATACAAAAATACCCTTGGGATGTCCCCATTTCGTTTTGTATATGGAAAACCTTGTCATCTTCCTATTGAAATTGAACACAAAGCATATTGGGCTATGAAAAGCGTGAATTGTAATATGGAAAAAGCCGGTGAAACACGTAAACTTCAGTTAAATGAGTTAGAAGAAATACGCAATGATGCGTATGAAAGTGCTAAAATCTCAAAAGAACGAATGAAACGAGCTCACGACCGAATCATCCGACGTAAGGAGTTTCATTCGGGCCAAAAAGTACTTCTCTACAACTTGAGGTTACACTTGTTTCCCAAAAAATTGTGTTCACGATGGTCAGGTCCATTCATTGTGAAGGAAGTATTCCCCCATGGAGCGTTTGAACTAGACGATCAAAAAGGGGGAAACAGATTCAAAGTTAACGGACACCGTCTCAAGCCGTATTTAGAAGCGGTTGTAATGGAAGCCGACACGATCTGGTTATCGAACCCCATTTATGGGGATTGACTGAGCAAGTAAGGTGAGGTCGTCGCACCCCCGACCTGCATGGGGTGACTGTTGTGTATAGTAGTCATAGGATGTTTGGATAGTCATAGTTGTATGTCACTACCAGAATTGGGAATCCAACACAGGTCTCGGGTGCGTTTCGGGTTTCGATGAAAGTTTTGAGAGTTTTGAGATCCAATTGCATTGGAGGGGATGTTGAGGTAGAGAAATCAAGTTGAAAGTGAAAGAAGGAAACAACAGGAAAAAGCAGGCATTTCAACAGGCCGGATCGGTCCGACCCTATAAAAAGGAACCGATCCGGCCCCAAAAAAGAAATAAATAAAAAAATGAAACCGGACCGATCCGATCTGAATCCGGATCGATTCGGTCAGCTGCAGTCTGCGCACCTTCCCGAGGTTAAAACCTCATCAATCCTCAACCCATTCATTCCCCCAATCCCTTCCTCTCCCCAAAAATTCGTTGCCACTATCCCCCCCCCCCCCCCAATTCTTTTCCCCCCTACCCACCATCCAACCTATAAATAGCCATATCCCCCTCCCAATTCCTTCACACCACCATCTCCACTCTCCTCTCTCACTTTCTATCTAATTCTTCCATTCCCATGGTTGCTCCCTAGAAATATAATTCTGTTGAAGTCCTTCCCGATGGTAATGGCGAATATCGTTCACGCCGTGAGGAAAATTGGTGCCGTCGTTTTTTCGGACATCGACGCAAAATCCACATTGAGCGCCAAGTGCTTTGGGATCAGCTGACTAATTTTGTCACTGGGATGTTCATGTCCCGAGGCTGGTGCTGATTTTTCAACGAACCATACGAGGCTGTATGGGAGAATGACGTTCATCAGTTTTACGGTTCGCTCGTCCGTATCGCCGATTTCGAATCTCAAGCTTTTGTTGACTCGACACCGATACCGTTCTCGCTTGAAATTCTGGCCCGGAAACTCGAGTCGAAAGGTGTGACCACTCCAGCCCAATTTACATATCCCATCCATGGTCTAGCAGTTTCCAAATATGTTTGCATGCCTCGCATCGCGCCGGGTTCGCTTTGGAATACCGAGACTTATCCTGTTGGTCGGTTACCCGAAAAGGCACGTATCACTTTTCGCATATTTTGTGCCAATCTCTTGCAAACTTCTAATGATTCTGCTATGCCTCCGCGTCAAGCTACTATGGTGTATCACCTGTTTGACCATGCCATTGTTATCAATTTGGCTCGCACGTTTTACAATGATATCATTTGTGCGGCGGTGGACAAAAATGGTGGGGCCCCTCTTCCTTACGACTGTCTCCTTACTTCCTTTCTTAAGGATGTCGGCATTGTTCCCCCGCAAGATCTTATCAACTTTCCCAAGACACTTGGGCAAGAATCCCGCACCCGAAGTGACAACAAATCCATCTGATCCGTGCGCGTCGAGATGACAGTGATACCTCGGGTGATGAGGCTGCTGCTGAGGAAGAGGATGTTCCTGGTGATGATGTTGAGATGGAAGACGAGGAGGAGGAGTATGATGAAAATCCTGATCCGGATTATGTTTCGGTTGGTACAGGTCTGACCGAGCGCATTGTTTCTCTTGAGACGTGTTTTGACGGGTTTATGTCACCTTACCAACGTGACACGAGTCTGATATTGCGTATGCAAGCTAATCTGTTTTGTCTCCAGTTAGGTCTCGATGCCTCGCTTCCTACTTATTTCTATGACCCTTATGACCCTGCTTCCCCCGGACCCTCCCACCCCCCACCCGCCCCATAGACTCCCCATAGGAACCCCTGTCAGCCCCATTCTGGTTATGTTATGATAGTTTGTGGTTTCTTGTTTTTATTTTATCTTTTGTTTACACAGCTGTGTTGTACCACACAGTTTTCTTATAGTACTTTGCTTGTTTTATTTATCGCACTACTTATTTTGTCTTCTTTAGCTTTATCGTCCTTTTGATTGTGGACAATGCAAAAGACTAAGTTAGGGGGGATGATAAGTGCGTATTCATAAAACTTCGCATATATATAAAAAAAAGGGAAAAAATATTTTTGTTCAAAATAAAAAAAAAATTGGAATTTTAATTTTTCAAAAATATCACCTTTATTCTATTTAAAGTCTCAACTTCTAACAATCAAAATGCACTAGGCCAAAATTGACCGAAGATGGAAATTGAAAGAAAATTGACGACTTAACGAATAAGTGTGGAGATTAATCAAAACCGGTGAGATTTCGAGCCTTTCAATTTTTTATGAGTTTTTAAATCAATCCGAGTTTATGATTAACTAAAAGTTCTTTTCAGCGTTTTAATAAGTGGTTGATGATCTCAATCCTTTGTTTTGATCGGTTATGGGAAATGTGGGAAATGTTGTCTCGAAATTCATGCTAAATATATCTCTAAACTTAGTTAATCTCGAGATGCATATGGTAATGTGATTAGCAATTTGGACAACGAAGTAGGCCCTCTTTTGTTTAACCCAAAAATATTAGCCATAAAAACATTGTGAAAAATTATCCCTTTGCAACCCACTTTGAGCCTAATATAATATTTCCTTTGATAACCCAAAAAAAATCAATTGGCTCGGAATTGTGAAAAATTAGAAATTCATCAAGTAAGTCCAAATTGTGAAATAAAAAGGGGCGAGATAAAAACATAAAAAAAATGCTCAACAAAAAATAGCAAGAAAAAAAAAGAAAAAAATGAAAATAGAAAAAAGAAAGAGAAAAATGAGCAAATGATCGAAAAAGCACAAATGGACATCATCAGGACATTTTCCAATTCCGAACAATCCATCTATTCCCATTTTTACCCTTTACACCTTATAACCCGAAAAGTCCTAACTGAGTCCGAATGGCGAAATTAATTACTGCATGGAGAGTTAAAATATGAAAAGATAGTAAAAGAGATTAAAATGGTTTGATTAAGAGATGATGTTTCCCGTTTCCTAATAACTGTATTCCGATGATGAGATCTCTTCACCATATATTTTCTTCTTTTCAATTTTGTATGTGTGAATTTGTGTCCATTATATTTACTCTTTATATCATCCATACCGAGAGAAAATAACCATAATCTGAGTGATTCATTTGTGAGTGAATCTGTAAGAATTTGAATCAAAATGAATTTTTGGAAAGTAACGTAATGCTCAATCGGTGGAAATTTGAGGTTTAATTTGTGGCTTTGCACACACACACTATGGTTTGAGACATTTCAATATGAATTTATGGTGACTATTTTTCGAAAGGTTTAAATTGTAAAATTTTTAAGTATTATGATATTTATTTGAGTCAATAAAGAATTTTGTGGGCGTATTCTCTGCAAACCCTCACGAGACAAAACTTGTCCTACTAGGGTAACCTAGGGGTTTAAAGGCTTGTTGCATATGGTAAATGCAATCGCATGCCTGCGAAAGTGGAATTTAATTTTAATAAAGAAATTCTCAAGAATAAAACTTTGAGTAGCTTCATTTACATTGCCCGGGACGTGCAAAGTTCTAAGTTAGGGGGATTTGACCAAGCATAAATTCTTCTGAATTTAGCCCCTTAAGTTAGTGATATGTGCCTTGTAGAAAATAGAGGGTAAATTAAATATTGACCGAATTGTGTATGGAAATCATGCGAACATAGCCGATCTTTTAATCTCTCTTGCCCTAGGTACTTGGGATGTGTAAGAGGACTATGCAAGTATAATTGCCAATTCACCGCTTTGTATTTACCTTTGATTTCATATGATGCGGGCTAGTTCCCTCATATATGTATTGCTTAGGATTTATAAAGATTGGATTTAGTCAAAAATACAATTCTGGTATTCTATACGGTAATTTACTAAGGTTTGAGGGATTGTACTCCACCCTATTTTCTCTCATATTCATATCTGATATTTTTTTACAATTCTGAGAGTTTTTGTGCATAGAGTTTATTTCATCAATTGGAGATTTCAATCATCAATCATCTTTTCTTTTATTTTGAGAAACCATTTGAAGGATAAATAACTTTTCCTACATAATTCCTTATTGCCAATTTCTGATCCCTGTGGAGACGATCCCGACTTGTCGAATTATTACTAACGCGACAGGCTTGCACTTGAGCCTAGAAAGAACGCATTTCTGAGACAAATTCTTAGTCGCGTCACCCGGTCCACCATTGATATGTTTTAAACCTCATTCTATACAAATTTATTTTTCAAAACATCCCCATATTCATCCTAATTCCATCATTTTATTATATTCAATATAACCCCATCAATTACACCAAATTTTGGCATCCAATTAGTCAAAACTTAACACCTCTACGGATTTATAACTCCAAATTAATGAAATCCCCAATTTCATATAAACACAAACCCTAACATATTAATTGATTCCCACCTCCTTTAATATGAATAGGTAAATGCATATTAACAATTGCAAATTAAACCACTTGCCTCAATATGTAGATCAAATCCTTCGGATGAGGATGTTGGATTGAATTCAAGGATCTCCTCTTATTCTTGAAGCAATTTCCCAAAATCCCCAAATTCTCTTCTAGTGGCTCTCCTCTTAAGATCACCACAATTTAAGTATTCTAAAATGACTCTAGGTTACCTTACCCTTACCCAATTAGGGTTTAAAACTCAAATACCATTTTTGGACCTATGGGCCTCCTAAAAAGGCCAGACTCTTAATTTGGAGCTCAAATGTCTAATTTAGTCCCGAAACCCAATATATACATAAGGCCACTCATTTTGAACTATTTCAACCCTTCCGGACTCAATCGCGTGTTCAAAATCGCCATCTAGATAATAATTTTTAAAATTAACTTCCACCCGTCAATTTATTTAAATATACTCACTTTTAGATATCCCAATTAATTAATTCTCATTCATTTATGACACAAGTATATTACTAAATTGCCGAATTAATTAATAAAAATAAAAACCCAAAAATTATGAGATGTTACATACTTCCCCTTACAAGGGAATTTCATCCCCGAAATTTGGATGTACCTGCAGTAAATAGCTCTGGATACTTCTCATGTATGTCCTCCTCACGCTCCCAAGTGAACTCATCGGCATTATTAAGAACTCACTGAACACGAACAAGCGGTACAACTTTAGATTGTACCTTGTGCTCACTATAACCTAAGATAGTTGTTGGTCTCTCCTCATAAGAAATATTAGGTTGCAAGTCTATCTCCTCAAGTGGGACATGCCAAAATTCCCTTGTACTCCTTTTATATTTCTTTAACGACGCGATATGGAACACATCGTGGTTACGGTGAAGATGATCTGGCAAACCCAAATGGTACGCTACCGGTTCAAATCTCTCAATGATAGGAAATGGGCCCACATACCTTGGTACTAATTTCCCTTTCTTGTCAAATATCATCACCCCTTTCATAGGGTATACCCTCACTAATACCTGATCCCCGATCTCCAACTCCACATATATCCTATTCGCATTTGCGTAGCTCTTTTACCTATCTTGGTCTATACAGATACGCCCCCGAATTAACTCAATCTTGGAGGACATGTCCCAAATCATCTCCGATCCCAATAGTTTGTTGTCCCCCACCTCCAACTAATAAGCTGGTGAGTGACAAGGTCTCCCGTACAATGCTTCGAATGGGGCCATGCTAATAGTGAATTGGTTTAAGTTGTTATACGCAAACTCTACCAATGGAAGGTACTGCTCCTAACCTCCCCCAAAATCAAGCATACACATTCGTAGCATATATTTGAGGTTGAGCACTGCCTATCACACCCAGACGGATGGGCAAATGGAGCGGGTGAATCAGATGCTCAAATATATGCTACGGATGTGTATTCTTAATTTTGGGGGAGGTTGGGAGCAGTACCTTCCATTGTTAGAGTTCGCGTATAACAACTAATACCAATTCACTATTGGCATGGCCCCATTCGAAGCGTTATAAGGGAGACCTTGTCACTCACCAGCTGTTGGTTGGAGGTGGGGGACAACAAACTATTGGGATCGAAGATGATTTGGGATATGTCCTCCAAGATTGAGTAAATTCGGGGGCGTATCTGTATAGCCCAAGATAGGTAAAAGAGCTACGCAAATGCGAGTAGGATATATGTGGAGCTGGAGATCGGGGATCAGGTATTAGTGAGGGTATACCCTATGTAAGTGGTGATGATATTTGAGAATAAAGAAAACTAGCACTAAGGTATGTGGGCCCATTTCCTATCATTAAGAGAGTCGAACCGATAGCGTACCGTTTGGGTTTGCCAGATCATCTTCACCATATCCACAATGTGTTCCATGTTGCGTCGTTGAAGAAATACAAGAGGAGTACGAGGGAATTTTGGCATGTCCCACTTGAGGAGATAGACTTGCAGCCCAATATTTCTTATGAGGAGAGACCACTAGCCATCTTAGGTCGTAGTGAGCGCAAGGTACGATCTAAAGTTGTACCGCTTGTCCGTGTTCAGTGAGTTCATCATAATGCCGATGAGTCCACTTGGGAGCGTGAGGAGGACATACGGGAGAAGTATCCAGAGCTATTTACAGCAGTTACATCCGAATTTCAGGGAAGAAATTCCCTTGTAAGGGGAAGTATGTAACATCTCGTAATTTCTGGGTTTTTATTTTTATTAATTAATTCGGCAATTTAGTAATTTACTTGTGTCGTAAATTAATGAGAATTAATTAATTGGGATATCTAAAAGTGAGTATTATCCATGCCTAGGACCTAATGATTTCCTTCACTAGTGTCACACCAAATCACCCAAGTAGTATACGCAAGTTCTATAATAGACCCTAACACCCCGTTCCGAGTGCTATCTCTAAAACCATGAGGAACATCACCGTGTCCTAAGTCTCCCAAATGCATAATCTAGCACTCATTAACCTATTTTTGACATTATCCTTAAAAGTCATATCATGACACTAGCTTATAAATAAAATCCATGGCACTAACTCCAAGTACTCCCATAACTCAACATGACCTAAACATACTACAATCATCAATGATTTACAATTACTATGTAGGCTTCAATATCGTATTGATTCCCAATGCTTTATGGGTAATAAGACCGTACTTAGTTATATCTCTAAATAGTTTACACATCTATTACGGGAAACCACGAGTCTCATCATGACCTATGTTACATAACCCCTAATTTTCCATTATGACATGTTTATCACTATATACCGCTCGATACAACTTTGATTTCTTTCCACGCTTCATGGAGGGGATAACAATTCAATCATTTCCTAAAATGGTCATACACACCCTAGTGTAAGTATCATCACACCAGAATCCTATCATGCATGACAACTGATCGCGGCAACCAACTCGCAACCTCAAGGCATCAATCCTAGTCACTATGTTCTATATCAGCTGTAGCACTATGCCATTTACATCATAGGGAAATCCGAAATTTCAACGAGAGACATCCTTGTTATCGTTATACACGAAGAGCAATCTAAAGTTCACCAAAACTAAGGAGTGTCTATCACTTGCACTAACAACTCATTAGCTAATCCATAGCACATATTTCCCAGGCATTATCAGTACGAATTTACATGTCTATCCGTAACTATAACCTCAGATCAAACTCATCACGACGTACAACTTAACCTTACTGGACACTCAGCTATGACAACTAACTATAAAACTTTTGGTAGATTACATCACGCCCATTTGCTAGATTACAAGCTATTACCACTATAAAACTTTTGGTAGGATACGAGGCATCGGTACTATCTATAAAGCTTTGGGCCAACACCTTTGACGCCATAAGAGATCCTATTCTTCAATACCACTTCATTTTTCTAAAACAATAATTCAATACCACCATTTCTAACACTAAGTCCCGATGACTATATAGATTCGTTCCTAAATTTCCCTGTATCAATATGATTATCTAAACCCAAATAAGAATCGAGTCACTTAGCCATTCTAATTCCCATAGAATTATTTATTCACAAACTACGCTACTTAGTCATTTAATTTTTTAGATAAAACCATAAGAATACCGGCTAAGATGCAACTGGGATCATTATGACTTTCTAATCATCCAATTTCCACATGATACATCAAACACAAGTCTAAGGTGCAACCACCACCAAACCACGATATTTGTTAGCTAACACTACCAGAACATATGCAACGGAATAAAAATGGCTAAAAACTTATTCGATTTCCAACTCAAAGAGAATAACATAACATTCTCAAGGCCTTGACTTTATCATCAAGGTATAAATCAAAACCGTCACCAAGCAAGCGTGACCGGTTCCAATCAACAATGACGCCGAAAGATCCACTACCGACCTCACTATGTCACAACCGAAAGGAATATTGAACCTAAAGCTCTGATACCATGTTGTAATGCCCCGATCCGGATTTAGGGGTTAATAAAGGATCAACCGGATCCGGTTCGTACGTTAGTTGTGAAGTGCAGTGAAACAACCTAAATAATGTTTCTAATCGGCTTTTATTATTATTTAAAGTTAATTTTGTTATCATGCGATTCTACTTTTTATCAACTACGTGATAGAACCCTAGGGAAGTTCCCCCGAGGTCAAGTAAATAGTGCTACTAATCGTAAAAACAAGTAACTACCTACCTGTATAACACTCTCAAGGTAAGGAACATCATTCAAACTGCCGTAACAAAAGAGGGACGTGAGCTGAATGCTCAATGGGATTATATACAAATGTAGTATAGAAACGAACAGCAGAAAAGAATACCCACACGCTACACTATATGCCAGTGAAAATACATATATATATATATATATATATATATATATATATATATATATATATATATATATATACATATATACTATTAAAAAATACATGTCACGATATACTAAACTATTTTATTTTGAAAATGTTATTTGACGCATTTTATCATCCTCGTCTTTACAAAATAATCATTTTATATTTGAAGCTTATAACTAGTATATCTTTTTTGTTAACTCACCCACTTAAACAATTAACAATTATTGGAAAAATATTTCATTTACTTTCAAACGTTTATTATCCAACATTCATTAACTCACACCGAGTTATTAATCATTACATAAGACATGCTTTCAACGTACACGCATACCATGTTTAGAAAAATACTCACTTTCCATTGAAAACCCTGCGTAACACACGCTTGTGTTCATTATGGTTCAAACCTCATTAGGTAGCTTAAACATCATTACATCATCTTAGTAAACCATCCCATATTACCACATAAATATTTAAACATTTATAGCATTATTCTCAAATTAGTAAATCAATGAATTAATACCATTCATTTATGCCCCTTTCATGAATATTCAATTCGTTACTTAGCATTATCTTTAGGGATTCCGCCAACACACACCCTCATCACAACACACGCACATCCACGGTTTCACGAAATTTCACGATCCGGCACCGAGCGCCAAGTAAACTGCAGTTGGTTTGGGATCTTTCACCACTAGGGACAACAAAGCCCTGCTTAATTATTTAACTCGACATCATCTAATATCATTATCTTGCCAATGTATTCAACATTTTCATAATGTTTACTTTAATTTGCATTTTCGGGACGAAGCCGAAGCCTTGGACTTAACCGTCCATTTCCCCATTATACTTAGAAAATTATTACATTCTCTTTAAGCCCTTAATTTACACACATATTGATTGTATACCAAAAATCATTCACATTTTTTGTATTAATTCACTTTCACCCATACTAGTATAACAACAAAAATGTTCCACTTTAGGTAAGTTACCAATTTACCCTTTATTTACCAAAACTTACAATTTAATTCTTTAACAAGTGTCATTTGTCAAAAACAATCATTAAGTTTCCAACTTAACATTTTAACGCTTTAGCCGTTTTAACACTTGTTTAACATCACGCTTTTACCAAACTTTCATACTTGTCAAGTGAATAATTTATTTGCATGGATGAACATCATGGTGTTACTTTATGTTTAAATCCAACAAGACCTTTTCTAAGCTCGCTCACATATTTATTCACAAAATACAACGAGTTTATATGTATAGAGGATGTACAGTAAATGCTAAAATCACTTCAATGGATTAAACACGTATTTCTTTCAAGAATTTTATACTTTTCACAACAAACATATTTTTCAAATAAGTGTGACAATCTTAACTCCCTTAAATTCGAAAATGGATTTTATTCATAATCATTCCATATTGAAAACAACTTAGAAATATTTATTTCATAAATATTTTACAACATTAATATTTCCCACATTTTTATCATAAAAATGTTCATCATACCTTTTTACTAGGATTATACACAAAAACTACTTTCTAGCATTTTTATTCTATAAAAATGCCCCATATTTCTTTTTTACTAGAAATTATAATAGTGGTAGCATTCTCATACATTTTTTACCATAAAAATGTCCATTTTCAGTTTTGTTAAAGAATACCCTCATCAACATTTTCTTACATTTTTATTACATAAAAATGTCCATTTTCAGTTTTATTAGAAAATGAACATATTAACATTTTTACTACCATAAAAATGCCCATTTTTAGTGTCATAAGAAAATACACAGATAATATTTTTCTAGCATTTCTACTCTATAAAAATGGTCATTTACAGATTACTAAGAACACACATTATCGCAATATTCCTACTCTTAATAAATAACAACAACAACAACAACAACAACAATAACAACAACAACAAGACTACCATATATACACACCAAATGGAGTCTTTAAATGCAAGAGTAGAATATCCCACCTCAAACACTCCATAAAATGGTGGTGGTGTTGAAGAAGGTGGGTGACTCCCCTACCTCCAAAGTTGATCTTAAAGGGAGTCACACAAAGCTCTACCATGAAATCTCTAGAAAAAGCTTCCACTAATATTCCAAAATGTTCAGCAATCCATCTCCAAAATTAACCCCTTCAAATCCTCACCCAACTCTGAATATTAAGTCTAATACAACCCAACAACAACCATAATTTTTCGTATTATACTTTTGACAGTTGAGGTGTTGGTAGTCTGGTATATTTATTAGGGCCTTTTAAGGATGGGACGCAGTCAACTCCTTAGGAGAAAATAAGAATGTTATTTCTTTGTGCTAACACACCCCGTCTCTCTTTAATATATACATATAAGAGGCTAATTTATTAAATGTTGGTCAATGGTGGCAACAAATTGCAGAATCGGAGTCTGCTTTGTCTGTTTGATTCAGAATATAGTTACATGTACCAAACGTGTAGTAGTGTTGCCAACGAATAAGCGGGGTTTGTTTCCTTGCATCCGTGATACCTTTGATATATATTTTTTTGGTTACACCAGGGCATCCACTTGCAACTTAGTGACTAATCCCTTTACTGATTTGTAGGCACCTCGATGGGTGGGACAGCTGGCCCAGAGATTTAAGGCTGCTCCATGCCCAAGGCGGGAATCGAACCCCCGACACTTGGTTAAGGGAGGAAGAGCCCCTTCCGCTCTACCACACCCCCTGGGTTGATACCTTTGATATATAAGCCAAGGGAATAATCCATGTCAGGCTCGCTGAGCGTTTGTCAGCTCTACTCTGACAGACATGTTGCCATCATGAACATACATTCTGAGTTCGTCAAAAGGGTTAGGCCCATGGATGACCTGAGATTGATGTAAATAGTGGACAACAAATGGGAACACGACAGCACAAATCTAAGTACTACTACATCCCATGCTTCACAAAACAAAAGGCCCTTTTCTGATTTGTTTCATTTGTGTTGATTTCGGACCTCCAGCCATGCGCCGATGATAAAGAATATGGCAGAGATCTTTTTTTGTTTGTTTGTTGTATCCATGTTCTTCCTTATCTAATCCAAGTCCTTGGCTGGGAGAGCTCCAATCTACAACCACCGCTATCCCGAGTTATAACATGCAGACGATCCCCTTCCCGGCCAGCTTATGCAAAGAAATTGATAAGATCAATCGAAACTTCCTTTGGGGAGACAATGGCGATAAGAAAAAAGTACACCTTGTTAACTGGGAGACTGTGTGCCGACCAAAATGGCAGGGTGGGCTTGGAATTAGAAAAGCCGCGCTTAATAACTTGGCATTGTTGTCCAAGCTTAGGTGGAGACTCTGTAACGAGGACGATTCCCTTTGGACGAGCGTCGTGAGGAAAAAATATATAAAGAGCCCAAATCCAAGATCCTGGACTAAGAAAAAGAGGGCGTCCCACATTTGGAGGGGAATTTTCAAGAGTAAGCCAATCCTCCAAAAAAACATTAAGTGGAACATTGGCAATGGGAAGATAACTGACATCTTCAAGGATTGGTGGTGTGGTGTTGTGCTCATCAAACCTAAAGTTAACGAGGATGGTATGGTCAATAGTAATGTGGAGGTGCTTCTGGACCATCAGGGCCATTGGGATCATAATGCCATAAATCATTGGATCAACCCCCCGGATTTTAAGGCCGTCATTTCCACAGACTTACCAAGAGTTAAGGTGCAGGAGGATAGACCGACTTGGTCCCTTACCCCTAATGGTAAATTCTCAACCAAGTCCTGTTACACCCAGCTTATTGGAAGAGATCTGAATATTCCTGGTAACGTCAGTTGGAAAAACTTATGGAGCAAGAAGTTACCTCAAAAGTTAAAAACTTTCATATGGACTATTTTCCACGGTAAGCTACTCACTAATCACCATCGCTTGGTCCGAAAGATGACTAGCTAGGACAGCTGTGACATATGCGGCAGTACTGAGGATATGGAACACGTGTTCAGGGAATGCCTCATTGATAGAAACACCTGGGACATCATGAAGAATTGGGCTTTTCCCATGGGTGACAATACTGACTGCTTCGACGATTGGTTCCAAAAACTTGCATTGGGAAATACTTGCGATATTCTATTTATTACCACTGTGTGGAACCTATGGAAAGCCAGAAATCTCCGTATCTTCGAGACTAAAGATACTACGCCCATGATGATTGCCAAGCTCAGTGTTGGATATGCTAGTGAGATCTCCGACGCTTACACTAAACCTGTTGAATATAGGGTGCCGAATAATATTACTTTGATTAATTGGAAGTTTCCATGTGCAGGTATGCTAAAAATCAACACTGATGGTGGGCTGGACATCAAAACCAAAGCGAGCACTTTTGGAGGAATTGTGCGGGACTGGAGAGGTGAATGGATGACTGGTTTCTTCGGAAAAATCATATGTGCGGAACCGTTACGTGCTGAGTTCGAAGGAATGTTCTACGGGCTGCTAACCGCTAAAGACAGGGACTGGAGCGGATTGAAGCTGGAATCTGATTGCAAAGTTGCGGTGGATATGATAAACGAGGGAGACTGGATTAACCACCCACACTCTTCTATCATTTTAGACTGCAGAGATATGAAGACGGACATGAATGCCGATGTGACCTTCATACCGAGAGAAGCTAACCAATGCGCCGATTGGCTTGCCAAATATTCTCAATCCCGTGCAATTGAAGTTCATACACTGGAAGACCCACCTGATCAACTCCGACAAATTATCGATGAAGAGAAGAATAGGAACCAAATCGAGGACTCTGACTCGAGCTAATAACTCGACCGACTGATTATGTACCCTGTTGTTGGCATCTTGCCTTGTTGTTGCTTTTGCTCTTGCTGTTTATTTGTGCGTATCACTTAAGTTTGTATTAACTCTTTATTTTAGCTAATTAATTTTCCCTTTCACCAAAAAAAAAACTAATCCAAAGACAAAAACTCAAAAATATTAACATATGTACCTGCTTTTATCTCAAAACGTCAGGTCTCAGGCCAACTGAAAGGCTTAAACCACGAATAAGGGACGAGAACTCAAGGCATCTGTTGGTAGCAATGAATGAATGACAATGCATAGGGGACTGACGTTTGAAACATCACTTGAGTGACTGGTTGGGGTGGATACCTGTTATCTCCCTTAACAACCCCTCTTTCTCCTTCTCATACCAAACAGTCTACCCATGACCCAATTTTATATAATACATCCGTACAGTCCAGTTGACCCAACTTACATATGTTAATTATTTTTCCTTACCCCACACGGCTGCTAACTCAACTTAAACGAAATGGCATGAATCTCAAAAACCAAAATCCTTTATTTTTTTTGTAATAAACCTCTCTATATTTAATCCACACAAAAGCCATAGCCCTTATATTTCTTTTAGCTTAAATTTAATCTTTTGTCCACAATCTCCAATAATTTTTCAATAATTCTCTTTGATTCTTAATTTATACCTCATGAAATAAAATTCGCATTTAATTTAATAAATTTATCGGGGAGGGGTATTACATTCTTCCCTCCTTAAAAATATTTTTCCTCAAAATTTATGATCATCAAGCTAGCAAATCATTCATCCATCAATTTGAGTCAAATCCTGTATGTCTTTAACGCTATAGTCTAATCCAATTATTTCATACCATTAATTTGATACAACCAAGGTGGACCCTAAGGTCTTATTGCTAACTCCAAAGCATGCCTATCATGTCCATCTAAACAGTACCTCAAAATAATTGATAATCACTAAATCTTATTCTATCGCCTAGAGTACTCATTTATATGAGTTATCCCAAACATCAGAATTTACAAGCCTACATTTCATCAAACAATTTCGATTTTGCCTTTCCTAGGAAGATACATCCTCAACATCAATAACCATTCACATCAATGATTTCCCAGTAGTACATCCGACCGATACCTCCTATGAAACTACACATTAAACTAGAGTCATCATAGGTCTCACAACCCAAATACACATGAAAGACTAAAATCCTAATCCGCAAATTCCATACGAAGTGAAACACTGGCATTTAATGTTCCATCAAGTTTTAATATTCATATGATAGAGTCATGACCTTAAATTCACGATATACATTGTAACCAACTATACCGGTTAACTAGCGAGTGTGTTAACCTCAATCTATCAAGTATACATGTAAAGTACATGAACAAATTACGAGACCATGCGTATATACCAACTAGTGTAAAGCAATGGTACTTTCAAAGAAGAGGGTACTCATGTACTGTAATGCATTAACCTCAACCCGACCTATCCCTCATCACTACTGACCTTATGCGACGCTACACCTAAATACACACCCATAACTTACACAACAAATTCCCATCATAGGGATCAAAAAAGACACAATAAGATTTAATGGAGCAGGGGATTGTCGCGCCAAAATGAAACAAATGAATTCAAGCACATGCCACACAAAGTAAAAACCACAACGTACACTTGAAGTATAAAATTTTGCCGACCTACTTGTGCATTAAAGTCTTAGCCATGTCAGATACCCTAACTTAACCTATCAACCGATATGAGTACTAATCATGAATCATCCATCCTTGCCAAATGGGTGGGATACAAAACCAATTTATTCAGGAAGCTGGAATGCAAATCTTCCCTCCTTAGGACCAATGCTACATGTTCCACCATTTGTAACTATTTTATATCAAGGCGGAGTTACATCTTATGACATGCATCATTAATTTTTGACCTGTCATTCCTAGGCCTTCATAATATCAACTCGCGGTAGCTACCCTCAATTTTCGAGATCTTTCTCATCAAATGAAGCATAACACTCATATATTTTATGTCATTCAACAGCCGGGATGCTGCTACGGCTCGAAGAAATGTCCTACATGATCCCAGGTCATAACTATTCTAATGACATCTCAAACTTTTAAACATTATCCATGCCTAGGACCTAATGATTTCCTCCACTAGTGTCACACCAAATCACCCGAGTAGTATCTGCAAGTTCTATAATAGACCCTAACACCTCGTTTCGAGTGCTATCTCTAAAACCATGAGGAACATCACCGTGTCCTAAGTCTCCCAAGTGCATAATCTAGCACTCATTAACCTATTTTCGACATTATCCTCAAAAGTCGTATCACGACACTAGCTTATAAACAAAATCCATGGCACTAACTCCAAGTACTCCCATAAATCAACATGACCTAAACGTACTACAATCATCAATGATTTACAATTACTATGTAGGCTTCAATACCATAATGATTCCTAATTCTTTATGGGTAATAACACTGTACTTAGTCATATATCTAAATAGTTTACACGTCTATTACGGGAAACCATAAGTTTCATCATGACCTATGTTACAAAACCTCACATTTTCCATTATGACATGTTTATCACCATATACCGCTCGATACAACTTTGATTTCTTTCCACGCTTCATGGAGGGGATAACAATTCAATCATTTCCTAAAATGGTCATACACACCCTAGTGTAAGAATCGTCAAGCCAGAATCCTATCATGCATGACAACTGATCGCAGCTACCAACTCGCAACCTCGAGGCATCAATCCTAGTCACTACATGCTATATCAACTGTAAGACTATGCCATCTACATCATAAGGAAATCCGAAAGTTCAACGAAAGACATCCTTGTTATCGAAATACACGAAGCGCAATCTAAAGTTCCCAAAAACTACGGATTGTCTATCACCTGCACTAATAACTCATTAGCTAATTCATAACACATATTTCAAAGGCATTATCAGTACGAATTTACATGTCTATCCGTAACTATAACCTCAGATCAAACGCATCAGGACGTACAACTTAACCTTACTGAACACTCAGTGATGACAACTAACTTGTCTCACTACATAACCATCACACCCATTTGCTAGATTACAAACTATTACCACTATAAAAGTTTTGGTAGGATACGAGGCACCGGGTAATGTCTATAAATCTTTGGGACAACACCTTTGACGCCACAAGAGATCCTATTCCTCAATACCACTTCATTTTTCTAAAACAATAATTCAATACCACCATTTCTAACACTAAGTCCCGATGACTATATAGATTCGTTCCTAAATTTCCCTGTATCAATATGATTATCAAAACCCAAATCAAAATCGAGTCACTTAGGAATTATAATTCCCATAGAATTATTTATTCACAAACTACGCTACTTAGCCATTTAATTTTTTAGATGAAACCATAAGAATATTGGCTAAGATGCAACTGAGATTATTATGACTTTCTAATCATCCAATTTCCACATGATACATCAAACACAAGTCTAAGGTCCTACCACCTAACGATATACACCAAAACTCGATACTTGGTAGCTAACACTACCATAACAAATGCAATGGAATAAGAATGGCTACTAAATTAGACAACTTCAACCTCAAAGAGAATAGCATAACGTGATCAAGGCCTTGACTTAATCATCAAGGTAAAAATCGAAACCGTGACAAAGCAAGCGTGACCGGTTCCAATCAACAACTACGCTGAAAGGTCCACTACCGACCTCACCATGTCACACCCAAAAGAAACATTGAACCTAAAGCTCTGATACCAAGTTGTAACGTCCTGATCCGAATTTACGGGTTGATAAAGGATCAATCCGACCCGGTTCGTACGTTAATTGTCAAGTGCAGTGAAACAACCTAAATAATGTTTCTAATCAACTTTTATTATTATTTAAAGTTACCTTTGTTATCATGCGAATCCAATTTTTATCAACTATGTGATAGGAACCTAGGGAAGTTTCCCCGATGCCAAGTAAACAGAGCTACTAATCGTAAAAGCAAGTAATTACTTACCTGTATAACGCTCTCAAGGTAAGGAACATCATGCAACTTGTCGTAACAAAAGAGGGATGTGAGCCAAATACTCAGTGGGATTATATACAAATGTAGTATATAAACGAACGGCAGAAAAGAATACTCACACGCTACAATATATCCATTTGAAAATACACACACACACACACACACACACACACACACACACACACACACACACACATATATATATATATATATATATATATATATACATATATATATATATATATATACACACACTATTGGAAAATACATGTCCCGATATACTAAACTGTTTTATTTTGAAAACGTCATTTGACGCCTTTTATCATCCTCGTCTTTACAAAATATCTTTTTATATTTCAAGCTTATAACTAGTATATCCTTTCAAACGTTTATTATCCAACGTTCATTTGCTCACACCGAGTTATTAATCATTACTTAAGACATGCTTTCAACGTACACACATACCATGCTTAGAAAAATACTCACTTTCCATTGAAAATCTTACATAACACAAGCTTGTGTTTATTATGGTTCAAACCTCATTAGGTCGCTTAAACATCATTACATCATCTTAGTAAACCATCCCATGTTATCACATGAATATTTAAACATTTATTGCATCATTCTCAAATTACTAAATCAATGAATTAATACCATTCAGTTATGCTTCTTTCATGAATATTCAATTCATTACTTAGCATTATCTTTAGGGATTCCGCCAACACACACACTCATCACAACACGCGCACACCCACGATGTCAGGGAATTTCACCGTCCGGCACCGATCGCCAAGTAAAATGAAGTTGGTTTGAGGTCTTTTACCACTAGGGACAGCATAGCCCTGCTTAATTATTTTACCCGACATCATCTAATATCATTATCTTGCCAATGTATTCAACATTTTCATAATTTTTACTTTAATTTGCATTTTTGGGATGAAGCCAAAGCCTTGGACTTAACTGTCCATTTCCCCATTATACTTAGAAAATTATTACTTTCTCTTTAAGCCCTTAATTTACACACATGTTGATTTTATACCAAAAATCATTCACATTTTTTGACTTAATTCACTTTCACCCATACTAGTATAACAACAAAAATGTTCCACTTTAGGTAAGTTACCAATTTACCCTTTATTTACCAGAACTTAGAATTTAATTCTTTAATAAGTGTCATTTGTCAAAAACAATCATTAAGTTTCCAACTTAACATTTTAACGCTTTAGCCGTTTTAACATTTGTTTAACATCACACTTTTACCAAACTTTCATACTCAAGTGAATAATTTCATTACATGGAAGAACATCTTTGTGTTACTTTATGTTTAAACCCAACAAGACCTTTTCTAAGCCCGCTCACATATTTACTCACAATATACTACGAGTTTACATGTATAGAGGATGTACTATAAATGCTAAAATCACATCAATGGATTAAACACGTATTTCTTTCAATAATTTTATACTTTTCACAACAAACATATTTTTCAAATAAATGAGACAATCTTAACTCCCTTAAATTCGAAAATGACATTTATTCATAATCATTCCAATTTGAAAACAACTTAGAAATAGTTATTTCATAAATATGTGACAACATTAATATTTTCCACATTTTTATTTCATAAAAATGTTCATCATACCGTTTTACTAGGATTATACACAAAAACTACTTTCTAGCATTTTTATTCTATAAAAATGCCCCATATTTCTTTTTACACTCTCATACATTTTTTTACCAAAAAAATGTCCATTCAGTTTTATTATTACCATTGTTGATACCAAATTTAATCTACTGACGTGGACCAATAATAAGAAGACAGGTGTCAATCTACATGGCACAATAACAACGAGGAAGTTTATTTCCCCCGACCAAGTCATGTTCGCTCCGAGCAACAAGGATACCCCGAAGAACTACAACACTCCGAGGAACTCCAGCGCTCCGATGAACTCCTGAACGACGAGCAACTAAGGCGGTCCGAGCTGCATCTCGGCCGTATCATTAAACGAACAAACTGTTCAACTGTTCATTGAATGTTTATATTCTTGACGCACACGCTGCATTAAACGTATTACCCTTTCATATGTATATCATTTAATGTATTGGACCTTTCATGTACAGCCTAAAGGCTATAAATACCTTGTATCATCCTCATTCAAGGGGACCGGAATTTCTTGAGAGAACTTGTAATCAAGAATTCTGCAAACACTCAGCAATAACATAACAGTGGACGTAGGCTTTATTCCTAGCCGAACCACTTTAAAAATCTTTGTCTTATTTATTTATCTGTGATTGAATAATTAGAGCAATCTAGTTTTTTACATCAACAGATTGGCGCCGTCTGTGGGAACGTGTTACAAACGTTGTTCTCCACCAAAAGCTAAGTTTTTATTTTCTCTACGTATAATCAATTATACATACATCTTTTGATTCAATCATGATTTTTATGTTTATATACATAAATTAATTGTCCAATTTTTATCTGCAAATTGTTGCATATCATGATTTTTAAATCATAACTGTTAGATTTATCCTTATTTAGAAATCTGAAAAATAATGGATTTCATAAATCATAACTCTTTGCTTGATTCTCAAGTTTTAATTTTATATCATGGAATAAATATTTTAAATGATTACATATGCCAATATATACGACGATGATAAGATTTGATCATTTTCATTGTTGATTTTGAAATAAATTTTGTAAGATATTTGATGTCTATTCAAATTCCCATCATATTTTTAATAAAAGAATGGGAAAAGGTTAAAGACAATGAAAAGTCTTCTCATGGAAATCATGACCCATATATATTCTCTCTCTCTTCAAGTTTGAGTCTCTTTACATTCACTTTTATGAACTATATACTTAATTTGGTTCATTTTCCATCTATGTCAATAAAATCAAATTGATTGATTTTTGATATAAATTTGATAATAATTTCGATCATTCACCATATTTTTATCTCTCCAAATTGGGAATAGGAAGGGATCAATATAAAAAATAATTTTCTCTCACCTGAAAAATCATTACTCACCTCTTGTAAAAGAGGATCAGTAAAACAATCATGACCATATCAAGACTTTGGGCACAAATTTGATATTTTGGCCCCTCGTTCATCACATCACAAGGTTTCTTTGTCGAAATCACACGATCTAGTGGGTTATATATTTATTCATTTAATTAACATTCTTAAGGCTTAAATTTTACATTGAATGTTATTTTTTGATCTAAAGATTCGAGATATTCTGGTCATCCAACCATATATTCTATAATTTGAGATATCCTTAAATGTTGGTCGGCAACATCCATGTCGTTTGTCGGCAGCAGTAAAATCTTGGGGTATTAAAAAATGCTAAGCACCCCTGATATTTCTTTAAACACGAGTTCGGCTTGGGGACAAGCAAGGGGCTTAAGTCTTTTTAACTTATGATCACCCCAAAAATATTTTTAAACAGCAACTAATACATGATTGGTTGTTGGAGATTAAATAAATTTACAAAAAACTTTACGTCTTATTTATGATTCATATTTGATAATAATTTGTCCATCTCACACACATTTGGCATAAAACATATTATTTCATATTTTGAAATTTTTATGCTGATACATATCATATATTGATTGGATGAGTAAATTATTCTCATGACTAATCAATTCAGCTTACACATATGGTAGAGCAAATTATTAATTTTTACAGGCACAAGATTCAATGCCGACGAATGCTGAAGCACAAATTATTCTATATCCGTTCGGATTCATATTTTATATTTATCTCAGCATGGAGCTCGAAAAATTTCTTCTCTATATATATATTCGGCTCCGAGGAAAAGCTACAACATTTATTATATTTCACCCCCAACGGATAGTTGGTCGGGGTAATTCTTATTTATATGCAGGCCCACCAAAGTTCTCGGCCATATTCTTATATTCTGGAAAATATTATTCTTATTCGGCATTTTGCAATTATGCCTCGACAAGATACTTATTCAGCTTTAAGGAGAATTACAACATTCGTTCGGATAATTCTTATTTATATTCAGGCCTGACAACGTTCTCGGCCATATTCTTATGTTCTGAAAGATCTTATTCTTGTTCGGCATTATATGATTCTACCTCGACGGATCGGCGAGGCACTTTATTATTTTTAATTATTCTTTATATCTATTTGGATGCATATTCTATTCTCATTTCAGCAAGGAGGTCTCCAACATTTATATTATCTTATTCCCAACAAATCTGTTGGTCAGCGCCGAGGAGGTCTCTAGCATTTATATTATCTTATTCCTAACAAATCTGTTGGTCATCGCCGAGGAGGTATCCTTCATTTATTATATCTTATTCCCAACAATCTGTTGGTCATCACCGAGGAGGTATCCAGCATTTATATTATCTTATTCCCAACAAATCTGTTGGTCAGCACCGAGGAAGTCTCCAACATTTATATTATCTTATTCCCAACAATCTGTTGGTCAGCTCCGAGGAAGTCTTCATCATTTATTATCAATTACCACCAACTCCGATTGGTAGATAAAATCCAACTCCGGTTGGTAGATAAAATCCAACTCCGGTTGGTATTGGTCGATAAATCTCATTCAAAGTTCACATTCCACAGTTGGGGGCTTCTATTACAGATATATTTGTTCATTTGGTGGTACATTCTTATAACATCATGCAATCGAGCATCAAATTTAACTCCACAAACTCACATGGTCAGGGCCCCGACTAATCATCATTCAGGAGGAATATTGAAGTTCAGGAGGTATATTGAAGTTCAGGAGGAATATTGAAGTTCAGGAGGTATATTGAAGTTCATGAGGTATATTGAAGTTCAGGAGGAATATTGAAGTTCAGGAGGTATATTGAAATTCAAGAGGTGTATTCAGAAGTATCAGGACGTGATGAAAGAAAGCGACAAGTATTCCACCGAGGAACTCTGTCAGGCCAGAAATTAGAAAACAAGGTGCCTATATGGAGGCTCTATGTAGATGGCTCATCTTGCACTACAGGTTGTGGGGCAGGGATCGTTTTGAACAGCCTGGACGAGGTCGACATGGAATATGCCCTTTGACATATAAACCAAGGGCTTAATCCATGTCAGGCTCGCTGAGCGTTTGTCAGCTCTACTCTGACAGACATGTTGCCATCTCAAGTCTCACATATCTCTCTGAATTAATATCAGTCCACCATATCAAATCGAAGTACTACTACATCCCATGCTTCACAAAACAAAAGCCCCTTTTTCTGATTTATTTAATTTGTGTTGATTTCGGACCTCCAGCCATGCGCCGATGATAGAGAATATGGCATAGATCTTTTTTTGTTTGTGTGTTGTATCCGTGTTCTTACTTATCTAATCCAAAGACAAAAACTCAAAAATATTAACATGTGTACCTGCTTTTATCTCAGAATGTCAGGTCTCAGGCCAACTGAAAGGCTTAAACCACGAACAAGGGGCGACAACTCAAGGCGTCTGTTGGTAGCAATGAATGAATGACAACGCATAGGGGACTGACGTTTGAAACGTCACTTGAGTGACTGGTTGGGGTGGATAGCTGTTATCTCCCGTAACAACCCCTCTTTCTCCTTCTCGTACTAAACAGTCTACCCATGACCCAATTCTATATAATACCTCCGTACAGTCCAGTTGACCCATGTTACATATGTTAATTATTTTTCCTTACCTCACACGGCTGCTAACTCAACTTAGACGAAAAGCCATGAATCTCATAAACCAAAATCCTTTATTTTTTTTGTAATAAACCTCTGTATATATAATCCACACAAAATCCATAGCCCTTATATTTCGTTTAAATTATTTAATCTTTTATCCACAAGCTCCTATAATTTTTCAATAATTCTCTTTGATTCTTAATTTATACCTCAGGAAATAAAATTCGCATTTAATTTAACAAATTTCTCGGGGAGGGGTATTACATTCTTACCTCCTTAAAAAATTTTGTCCTCGAAATTTATGATCATCAAGCTAGCAAATCATTCATCCATCAATTTGAGTTGAATTCGGAATGTCTTTAACGCTATAGTCCAATCCAAATATTTCATACCATTAATTTGATACAACCAAGGTGGGCCCTAAGGTCTTATTGCTAACTCCCAAGCATGTCTATCATGTCCGTCTAAACAGTACCTCAAAATAATTGATAATCACCAAATCTTATTCTATCACCTAAAGTACTCATTTCCATGAGTTATCCCAAACATCGGAATTTACAAGCCTACATTTCATCAAACGATTTCGATTTTGCCTATCCTAGGAAGATACATCCTCAACATCAATAACCATTCACATTAATGATTTCGAGACAACCATTTGATCCCAATAGTACATTCGGCTGATACCTCCTACGAAACTACACATTAAACTAGAGTCATCATAGGTCTCACAACCCAAATACACATGAAAGACTATAATCCCAATCTGCAAATTCCATACGAAGTGAAACACTGACATTTAATGTTCCACCAAGTTCTAATATTCATATGTTAGAGTCATGACCTCAATTTCACGATATACATTGTAACCAACTATATCAGTTAACTAGCGAGTGTGTTAACCTAAATCTATCAAGTATACATGTAAATTACATGAACAAATTACGAGACCATGTGTATATACCAACTAGTGTATGGCAAGGGTACTTTCATAGAAGAGGGTACTCATATACTGTGATGCATCAGCCTCAACCCGACCTATCCTGCGTCACAACTGAGCTAATGCAACGCTACACCTAAATACAGACCCATAACTAACACAACAACTTCCCATCATCAGGATGAAAGAAGACACAATAAGATGTAATGGATCAGGCGATTGCCGCGCCAAAATGAAACAAACGAATTTGGGCACATGCCACACGAAGTAAAAACCACAACGTACACTTGGAGTCTAAAATTTTGCCGACCTACTTGTGCATTAAAGTCTTAGCCATGTCATATACCCTAACTTAACCTATCAACCGATATGAGTCCTAATCATGAATCATCCATCCTTACTAGATGGGTGGGATACAAAACCAATTTCTTCGGGAAGCTGAAATGAAAGGCTTCCCTCCTTAGGACCAATGCTACATGTTCCACCATTTGTAACTATTTTATATCAAGGCGGAGTTACATCTTATGACATGCATCATTAATTTTTGACATGTCATTCCTAGGCCTTCATAATATCAACCCGCGGTAGCTACCCTCAATTTTCGAGATCTTTCTCATCAAATGAAGCATAACGCTCATATAGTTTATGTCATTCAACTCATGGGATGCTGCTACGGCTCTTAGCAATGTCCTAGATGATCCCAGGTCATAACTACTCTAATGACATCTCAAACTTTTAAACATTATCCATGCCTAGGACCTAATGATTTCCTTCACTAGTGTCACACCCAATCACCCAAGTACTATATGAAAGTTCTATAATAGACCCTAACACCCCGTTTCGAGTGCTATCTCTAAAACCATGAGGAACATCACCGTGTCCTAAGTCTCCCAAGTGCATAATCTAGCACTCATTAACCTATTTTCGACATTATCCTTAAAAGTCATATCACGACACTAGCTTATAAACAAAATCCATGGCACTAACTCCAATTACTCCCATAAATCAACATGACCTAAACGTACTACAATCATCAATGATTTACAATTACTATGTAGGCTTCAATACCATAATGATTCCCAATGCTTTATGGGTAATAACACTGTACTTAGTCATATATCTAAATTGTTTACACGTCTATTACGGGAAACCACAAGTTTCATCGTAACCTATGTTACATAACCTTACATTTTCCATTATGCCATGTTCATCACCATATACCGCTCAATTCAACTTTGATTTCTTTCCACGCTTCATGGAGGGGATAACAATTTTATCATTTCCTAAATTGGTCATACACACCCTAGTGTAAGAATCGTCACGCCAGAATCCTATCATGCATGACAACTGATCACAGCTACCAACTCACAAACTCAAGGCATCAATCCTAGTCACTACGTGCTATATCAACTGTAAGACTATGCCATTTACATCATAAGGAAATTCGAAAGTTCAACGAGAGACATCCTTGTTATCGTAATACACGAAGCGCAATCTAAAGTTCACAAAAACCAGGGAGTGTCTATCACTTGCACTACTAACTCATTAGCTAATCCATAACACATATTTTAAAGCCATTATTAGTACGAATTTATATGTCTATCCGTAACTATAGCCTGAGATCAAACTCATCACGACGTACAACTTAACCTTACTGAACACTCAGCTATAACAACTAACTTGTCTCACTACATAGCCATCACACCCATTTGCTAGATTACAAGCTATTACCACAATAAAACTTTTAGTAGGATACGAGGCACCGGGTACTATCTATAAAGCTTTGGTCCAACACTTTTGACGCCACAAGTGATCCTATTCCTCAATATCACTTCATATTTCTAAAACCATAATTCAATACCACCATTTCTAACACTAAGTCCCGATGACTATATATATTCGTTCCTAAACTTCCCTGTATCAATATGATTATCTAAACCCACATCAGAATCGAGTCACTTAGGAATTCTAATTCCCATAGAATTATTTATTCACAAACTACGCTACTTAGTCATTTAATTTTTTAGATGAAACCATAAGAATACTGTCTAAGATGCAACTGAGATCATTATGACTTTCTAATCATCCAATTTCCACATGATACATCAAACACAAGTCTAAGGTCCTACCACCTAACGATCTGCACCAAAACTCGATACTTGGTAGCTAACACTACCAGAAAAATGCAATGGAATAAGAATGGCTACTAACTTAGACGATTTCCAACTCAAAGAGAATTACATAACGTGCTCAAGTCCTTGACTTTATCATCAAGGTATAAATCAAAACCGTCACCACGAAATCGTGACCGGTTCCAATCAACAATGACGCCAAAAGGTCCACTACCGACCTTACCATGTCATACCCGAAAGGAATATTGAACCTAAAGCTCTGATACCAAGTTGTAATGCCCCGATCCGAATTTAGGGTTTAATGAAGGATCAACCCGATCTGGTTCATACGTTAATTGTGAAGTTCAGTGAAACAACCTAAATAATGTTTCTAATCTACTTTTATTATTATTTAAAGTTACCTTTGTTATCATGCGATTCCAATTTTTTTCAACTATGTGATAGGACCCTAGGGAAGTTCCCCCGAGGTCAAGTAAATAGAGCTACTAATCGTAAAAGAAAGTAATTACTTACCCGTATAGCGCTCTCCAGGTAAGGAACATCATGCAACCTACCGTAACAAAACAGGGACGTGAGCCGAATGCTCAGTGGGATTATATACAAATGTAGTATAGAAACGAACGGCAAAAAAGAATACTCACACACTACACTATATGCATGTGAAAATACGTATATATATATATATATATACTATTGGAAAATACATGTCCCGGTATACTAAACTGTTTTATTTCGAAAACGTCATTTGACGCCTTTTATCATCCTCGTCTTTACAAAATAATCTTTTTGTATTTCAAGCTTATAACTAGTATATCCTTTTCGTTAACTCACCCGCTTAAAAAATTAACAATTGCTGGAAGAATCTTTCATTTACTTTCAAACGTTTATTATCCAACGTTCATTTACTCACACCGAGTTATTAATCATTACTTGAGACATGCTTTGAACGTACACGCATACAATGTTTAGAAAAATACTCACTTTTCATTGAAAATCTTACGTAACACACGCTTGTGTTCATTATGGTTCAAACCTCATTAGGTCGCTTAAACATCATTACATCATCTTAGTAAACCATCCCATGTTATCACATGAATATTTAAACATTTATTGCATTATTCTCAAATTAGTAAATCAATGAATTAATACCATTCATTTATGCCTCTTTCATGAATATTAAATTCATTACTTAGCATTATCTTTAGGGATTCCGCCGACACACACACTCATCACAACACACGCACACCCACAGTTTCATGAAATTTCACCGTCTGGCACCGAGCTCCAAGTAAAATGAAGTTGATTTGGTGTCTTTCACCACTAGGGACAACATAGACCTGCTTAATTATTATACCCGGCATCATCCAATATCATTATCTTGCCAATGTATTCAATATTTTCATAATTTTTACTTTAATTTGCATTTTCGGGTCGAAGCCAAGGCCTTTGACTTTACCGTCCATTTCCCCATTATTCTTGGAAAATTATTACTTTCTCTTTAAACCCTTAATTTACACACATGTTGATTTTATACCAAAAATCATTCACATTTTTTGACTTAATTCACTTTCACCCATACTAGTATAACAAAAAAAATGTTCCACTTTAGGTATGTTACCAATTTACCCTTTATTTATCAAAACTTAGAATTTAAGTCTTTAATAAGTGTCATTTGTCAAAAACAATCATTAAGTTTCCAACTTAACAATTTAACCCTTTAGCCGTTTTAACATTTGTTTAACATCACACTTTTACCAAACTTTCATACTTTTCAAGTGAATAATTTAATTACATGGAAGAATATCTTTGTGTTACTTTATGTTTAAACCCACAAGACATCTTCTAAGCCCGCTCACATATTTACTCACAATATACAACGAGTTTATAGGTATAGTGTATGTACTATAAATGCTAAAATCACATCAATGGATTAAACACGTATTTTTTGCAACAATTTTATATTTTTCACAAGAAACATATTTTTCAAATAAATGAGACAATCTTAACTCCCTTAAATTCGAAAATGACATTTATTCATAATCATTCCATTTTGAAAATAACTTTGAATTAGTTATTTCATAAATATGTGACAACATTAATATTTTCCACATTTTTATTTCATAAAAATGTTCATCCTACCTTTTTACTAGGATTATACACAAAAACTACTTTCTAGCATTTTTATTCTATAAAAATGCCCCATATTTCTTTTTACTAGAAATTATAATAGGGTAGCATTCTCATACATTTTTTTACCACAAAAATGTCCATTTTCAGTTTTATTAGAGAATACACTCATCAACATTTTCTTACATTTTTATTACCATAAAAATGTCCATTTTCAGTTTTATTAGAGAATACACATATTAACATTTTCTTACATTTTATTACCATAAAAATGCCGATTTTCAGTGTCATAAGAAAATACACAGACAATATTTTTCTAGCATTTCTACTCCATAAAAATGGTCATTTACAGATTACTAAGAACACACATTATCGCAATATCCCTACTATTAATAAACAACAACAACAACAACAACAACAACAACAACAACAACAACAACAACAAGACTACCATATATACACACACCAAACGGAGTCTTTAAATGCAAGAGTAGAGTATCCCACCTTAAACACTCCATAAAATGGTGGTGGTGTTGAAGAAGGTGGGTGCCTCCCCCACCTCCAAAGGTAGACCTAAAGGGAGTCACACAAAGCTCTACCAGGAAATCTCTAGAAAAAGCTTCAACTAATATTCCAAAATGTTCAGCAACCCATCTCCAAAATTAAATCCTTCAAATCCTCATCCAACTCTGAATATTACATCTACTACAACCCAAAAAGAACCACAATTTTTCGTATCATAATTTTGACAATAGAGGTGTTGGTAGTCTGGTATATTTATTAGGTCCTTTTAAGGAAGGGACACAGTCAACTCCTTAGGAGAAAATGAGAATGTTATTTCTTTGTGTTAACACACTCCGTCTCTCTTTAATATATACATATAAGCGGCTAATTTATTAAATGTTGGTTAATGGTGGCAACAAATTGTAGAATCGATGACATATAAGTCTACTTTGTCTGTTTGATTCAGTCGTCTATTTTGATTCAGAATATAGTTACATATACCAAACGTGTAGTGGTGTTGCCAACGAATAAGCGGGGTTTGTTTCCTCACACCCGTGATACCTTCGACATATAAGCCAAGGGCTTAATCCATGTCAGAATCGCTGAGCGTTTGTCAGCTCTACTCTGACAGACATATTGTCATCTCACGTCTCACATCTCTCTCTGAATTGATATAAGTCCACCATTATGAACAGGCATTCGTAGTTCGTCAAAAGCGTTTGGCCCAAGGATGACCTGAGATTGATGTAAATACTGGGAAACAAATGGAAACACGACAACACAAATCGAAGTAGTACTACATGCCATGCTTCACAAAATAAAAGCCCCTTTTTCTGATTTACTTCGTTTGTGTTGTTTTCGGAACTCCAGCCATGCACCGATGATAGAGAATATATGGTAGAGATCTTTTTTTGTTTGTTTGTTGTATCCGTGTTCTTCCTTCACTAATCAAAAGACAAAGACTCAAAAATATTAACATGTGTACCTGCCTTCATCTCAGAACGTCAGGTCTCAGGCCAACTGAAAGGCTTAAACCACGAACAAGGGGTGACAACTAAAGGCGTCTGTTGGCAACAATGAATAGATGACAACGCATAGGGGACTGACATTTGAAATGTCACTCGAGTGACTGGTTGGGGTGGCTACATGGTATCTCCCTTAACATCCCCTCTTTATCCTTCTCGTACGAAATAGTCTACCCATGACCCAATTCTATATAATACCTATGTACAGTCCAGTTGACCCAAGTTACATAAGTTAATTATTTTTCCTTACCTCACAAGGCTGCTAACTCAACTTAAACGAAAAGCCATGAATCTCATAAACCAAAATCCTTTATTTTATTTTTTGTTGTAATAAACCTCTATATATATAATCCACACAAAATCCATAGCCGTTATATTTCTTTTAGCTTAAATCTAATCTTTTATCCATAATCTCCTATATTTTTTCAATAATTCTCTTTGATTCTTAATTTATACCTCATAAAATAAAATTCGCATTTAATTTAGTAAATTTCTCGGGGAGGGGTATTACATGTGACACCCCGCCTAATTAATCCCGGGTGATCAGTACAAAATCAAGTTAGAAAAGGTTTCTCAGTTGGTCCATTCTTAGCATCACTGTCGTCTTTTTAAATTACTAACCACCTAAGTGAGAAAAGTAGACTAGTGCCAATTTTTATCTTTCAATTAATTAAATTATAACTCATGCGGAACATACAACAATACACAATCACAGTTAATTAAAGTAACCATCCACAAATAAAACACCTAACCGAATAAACCATCGGTCCAAATATCCAATTCAATTAAATATCAGAAAAACATCTCAACAAGTCTACTACTGATAAATGAACTGTGAGCGACAAGCTCAGATAACTACTAGAGAGTCTCTACAAGAATGGAAGAAGGAGGCGTCTATCAAAATCCCGCAACATCCACATGTGTTGCAGCAAAGGATACCTGGAATAGAGTCAAGCTTGGCGCCCTTGTGGTTGGACACCTAAAAGGTTTTTAAAAATTTTATAGCAAGTGTTAGTACCCAAAAATATTTGAAAATATTTAACAAATGATTAACTTGCAGTAATAAAAGAATATGCATGCTCTTCATATTTTAGTTAGTGCCGCACTCTCTTGAGGACTTCCTCACCACTCCTCTAATGTGCACTACTAACGCTTCCATTTAATTTACTAGGTCCTACGCTCCTGACCCAATGCTTATTTTTAACCCTTGAATGTTACCTAATCTAACCGAGTATGCCTTAATTCATGATTTTTAAGTTATTATAAACGTCAAGTTAATTGAATCATTACTCCTTTTAATTTCATATAACATTCACACCTGTTATACACATAATACATTTTTCACTATGTATTAATTATCCCCTATATAATTATTTACCTAATTATATATTTAATCATGTTACAGTATTCACAAACATACTGAAATAACATTTAATACAAACTTTCGGCCGAGTAAGAATACTCACAAAATATAAGTTTTCCCAAGTGCTATCTCACTAGGTGTATTCACGTAACCTAGTTATCCAAGTTAGATTCGCTCACTAACTTAGTTTAACATACGAATTTGGAGGCGGTCATATTCCTTTCCTGAAAGTGAGATGCCCCTCACCCATATAACGGACGCTATGACCTGGGATTATACTCGCCCTACTCTTCAAGCTAGGGGATTCATCCACTACGCGCAACCTCCCCCTATAGCACTAGAGTATATCATAGTAATATTCAATCTTTGATATTAATGCACACACACTATATATATATACTATCACGCACCGTATATATATATAAATACAAAATGTCCCGGCTACACCATGTACTAAATTCGTAACACAAGCCTATTTAATTTATTAAGAGTTTATGGTCTAACCCTAATTATTAATTAATTTGCACATTAATTAATTTAGTCACCTTTGGTGTCGCCCCCACCATAAATTTGGACTTACTTTCGTAGCCCGAAATAACCTCACTCGAGTCTAAATTCTCGACTCTTGAATTTATAATCATGACGTGTCACCCAAAACTTCCTCAAATCCTAATTAACTTTACTCATGATTGATTAGGTTCAAACCCATGTATTAATTTCCCCATAATTAATTACATAAGGATTTATTATATAAATTTTCTTTTATATACATAACTAGGCAGAATTGCCGAAATCTGTCGACCTTCGATCGATCAACCCCAGATCTTCAATCGATCGATCGAGCAGGTCTTCATCTTCTTCGCGAAAATAGAATCAGCCATGGACGGAAATTCTCAAACCCTAATTCCTTCTACCAGTAACCTCAAGCCCTCTTAGCATTTATACATGTTAGAAACCTTATTAGGGACCTCCAGAATGTCCACCAACATCATTAATTCGTTCATTAACTACAATTTCTGTATTTGGGGAAATATCCATATTTAATTCCTTATACATTTACATCCCAAATCCCTACACCAAATTCGTTTCTATTTATCCAGATATCATCCTACCAGATATGTATCAATTTATAATATCAGATTTATACAAGAATTTTCATTCAAATTCGTAAATCAGATTATTATTTTTCAAAACCTCATGTTTATGCCATGAGCACCCAAAACGAATTTTTATCAAACACATCACATGAATATGAATTTCAAAAACAGATTCAATACTATTGCAAGTTATCCACTTGCCTTAGGTTTCGTAGTGTCTGATTCGGAGATGAATTCCAAGGTTGAAGATGATCCTTGTTGGCTCTCTAGTGATCCCAAAATTGCCTTTAACTGCTATTAGGGTTCCTTAATCCACTTACCCTTTTTCTAAAACTCTATCAGCCATTTTATCATTCCTCCAAATTCCTTAATTTGCCTAATCCCGTTTTTTGCCTAATGGCCAAGCCCAAGTGACCCAAATGCCCCCATGTGGGCCCGGCTATGTCTAAAAACGTCCCGTGACCCGTTTACTACCCCCGGGCACACTTTTCCGACTATCTCGGACCATCCGGACTCAACCGTACACTCAGAATTGGCATCCGAATTAATTTATAAAAATGTTTATCCCCCCACCCCTTTAGTCTATACCGACTCCCGGTTGAGATAAGTGCATACCCTGTCATTAATACTCGAAATGACTTAAATAAATAATTACTATTCACTTAGTAAATAACTTCCCGTAAATATTAACCCTTTACTCCTCGATTAATATCTAAATAAAATTTTCCTTAATTAATTCAATTAAATTACGACTCACAAGTAATTTTCAATTCCCGAATTAATTAAATATTTAATGCATGAAAATGCGGGGTGTTACATACTCCCCCCCTTACAAAGGAATTTCGTCCCCGAAATTAGGTCATACCTGTGATGAAAAGTTCTGGATATTGCTCCCGCATATCCTCCTCCCGCTCCCAGGTAGACTCATCAATGTTGTGATGACCCCACTGTACTCTAACCAGTGGAACAACCTTGGATCCTAATTTCCGCTCGCTACGGTCTAGGATAGCCACCGGCCTCTCTTCATATGAGATGTCTGGCTGTAAATCAATTTCTTCGATTGGAATGTTCCAGAAGTCCCTCTCACTCCTGCGATATTTCTTCAGCGATGCTACGTGGAACACGTCGTGTATCCGCTGAAGATGCTCCGGTAATCCCAGCCTGTAGGCTACAGGCCCCACCCTCTCGATAATAGGGAAAGGTCCCACGTACCTCGGTGCTGGCTTACCCTTCTTGCCGAACCTCATCACCCCTTTCATGGGAGACACCCTGACCAATACCTGATCCCCAATCTCTAGCTCCACGTGTCTCCGTGAAGCATCGGCGTAACTTTTCTGCCTATCCTGAGCTATCCGAATCCTCCCTCGGATCAGCTCTATCTTGGAAGCTCCTGAACAATCTCCGGCCCCAACAGTTTGTTGTCCCCCACTTCTAACCAACAAGCGGGTGAACGACAAGGTCTCCCGTATAATTTTTCGAATGGTGCCATGCTGATCGTGAATTGGTAAGAGTTATTATACGCAAACTCTACCAGAGGAAGATATTTCTCCCAACCTCCCCCAAAGTCTAGTATTCACATTCTGAGCATATCTTCCAACATCTGATTGACTCTCTCGGTCTTCCCGTCAGTCTGTGGGTGATAGGCTTTACTCAAACGTAACTCCGTGCCCATGGCCTCCTGAAAACTCTGCCAAAAATGGGCCACAAAGATCTTGTCCCTATCCGACACAATATTAATCGGTACCCTGTGCAGTTTAACAATTTCCGCTATGAATAGCTATGCATAACGCATCGTCACAAAGTCTGTGCGAACTGGTAGGAAGTGGGCCACCTTGGTCAACCGATCCACAATAACCCATATGGAATCGTGACCCTTCTGTGATGTCGGTAATCCTGTAATGAAGTCCATAGAGATGCTCTCCCACTTCCACACAAGAATTTCAAGTGGCTGTAGCATCCCTGATAGTCTCTGATGGTCAACTTTCACAAGATGACACGTGGAACATTTCGAAACAAAATCTGCTATGTCCCGTTTCATCCCTGCCCACCAATACTGCCTCCTCATATCTTGATACATCTTATCCCCATCAGGATGTACCGCGAATCTCGACCCATAAGACTCCGTCATAACAGCGTGCCTCAATTCTGCATCCTCTGGCACAATCAACCTCCCATTATGGTATAAGCCTCCCTCCGAGCTGATCGAGTACCCCTTTGCTCCCTCAGCTAGCAACTGGCTCACCCTATCCCGACAGGTCTGATCCTCTGCTTGAGCCCCCAACAACCCGCATAATGATCTCGGGTGTGATGGATAATGCTGACATGCAAGCCCTGGCTACATCATCCTCGTATCGAAGTTCTCTCCACTTCGCCTTCCAGACTTCTGATATTTCCCCAGTCGGTCTCTGACTCAATGCATCTGCCACCACATTAGCCTTACCAGGGTGATACTGAATATCAAACTGATTGTCTTTCAGGAATTCTATCCATCGCCTTTGTCTCATATTCAAATCCTTCTGAGTGAAGAGATACTGAAGTGATTTGTGATCCGTGAATAGCGTGAACTGCTCCCCCAGGATATAATGTCTCCATATCCTCAAAGAAAAAATGACTTCTGCTAACTCTAGGTCGTGAGTGGGGTAATTCTTCTCGTGGGGCTTTAGCTTCCTGGACGCATAAGCTATAGCCCTTTCCTCCTGCTGAAGCACACCCCCAAGTCCCTATAAGGATGCGTCAGTGTAAACCCGATACTCTAATCCTCCTTTCAGTAATGCAAGCACGGGTGCAGATGTCAACTTGTCCTTTAACTCGTCGAAGGCTAATTGAAAGTGATCATTCCAAGTGAAAGGTACCCCTTTCCGGGTAATATTCGTCAAAGGGCCAGCAATCTTTGAGAATTCTTTGATGAACCGTCTGTAATAACCGGTCAACCACAGAAAACTACGCACTTCCGTCGGTGTCGTGGGTTGTCCCCACTCCCTCACCGCCGATACTTTACTTGGATCCACCGTAATACCCTGGTCTGACACCACGTGGCCAAGGAACTGAACCTCCCGTAGCCAAAATCCACACTTACTGAATTTGGCATAGAGTTGGTGATCCCGTAATGTCTGTAACACTATATGTAGGTGTTCTGCGTGCTCCTCCTCGGTACACGAGTAGATCAGAATGTCATCAATGAACACGATAACAAACTAATCGAGAAACTCCCTGAATACTCTGTTCATGAGGTCCATGAACACTGCTGGTGCATTGGTGAGTCCGAATGGCATCACCCTGAACTCGTAAGATCCATACCGCGACAGGAAAGCGGTCTTTGAAACATCTTCCTCTCGAATACGTAGTTGATGATATCCTGACCTTAAGTCGACCTTAGATAAATAAGACGCCCCTCTCAACTGGTCAAATAGGTCGTCAATCCTACGCAACGGATACTTATTTCGTATCATGGCCTTATTCAGCTCTCTATAGTCCACGCATAACCGTAGTGAGCCATCTCGCTTTTTCACAAATAACACCGGTGCACCCCACGGAAAAGTACTCCGTCGTATGAAACCCTGACCCAGAAGCTGCTGAATCTTCTCCCTCATCTCACGCATCTCTGAAAGGGCCATACGGTATGGGGCCCGAGCAATTAGCCTCGTCCCCGGTGCTAAATCGATCATAAATTCGATTTCCCTGCTAGGTGGCAACCCTGGTATCTCCTGAAACACATCCTCAAAGTCTCTTACCACTGGGATTGAATCCAATGGAATAGCCACCTCCTGTGAGGTTTCCTCCTCAATGTAATACAAATACGTGCATGACCCTCCCTCGGGTAGTGGCATTTCTATCAAGAACATATCCTGTCCTGGAATGGAGAACACGACAGTCCTCTCGTAGCAATCCACCGTCGCCCGATAACCTTCCAACCAATCCATACCCAAGATGACATCGTACCCCTCCATATCTAACACTAGTAGTTCTGCTGCTAAACTGAGTCTCCCGATCAAAATGTCTACACCCCGACAAATCGAGTGAATCGTAGCCCCGCTGCCAACTGGCGACTCTACACACATCCTAAGACATCCCGTGGTCTCTAGTAGTTCGGCCCGTTTAGTAAAATTTAATTTAATGAATGAATGTGATGCTCCCGTATCAAAAAGAATACTACCCTCATAACCATGAATGAAAACATACCCTCAACTGCTGGCGGTTCTTGCTGCGCCGGGGGATTAGGAACATCCCGGACGTTATACACACATCTGTAGTGCATCTGTCCCTGCTGAGGTGGGGCGGGTGGGGCTGGTGCCGCTGGTGGTAATTGCCTCCGTTGCCCCTGTTGGGACTCCTACTGTTGACCTCTACCCCTTTGTGGGCATTCCCTCTTGAAATGTCCTGGCTGGCCACACACAAAACATCGTCTCTGACCATCCCCCTGTCCCTGGCCCTGTTGGCCCTGACGCAGCTGGCCCTGGCCCTGTTGGCCTCCCCCATTGTTCCCTTGGCCCTGACGGCCCTGAGGAACCTGCTGCTGGTTCGGGTCCGGCTGCCCCTGCCTGAACCCCTGTCCTCCCTGTCGAAAACCACCAGGCTTAAACTTCTTAGCCTGATTCCCTTGCTGACTACCCGCCTGCTGCTGAGTACCACTTGTGTCACTACTAGTAATAGTCTTGCCCTGCTGGCTCGGCTCCCCTATTCGCTTGCTCCCCTTCGCATGGAAGCGAGGGTCCTGGCAGTGTACAAGTGTGGCATTAACGACGTCTGTATACGTCACTAACGCCGGATTCCCAATCAAGTGTTGCCTGATGCTCCAGGCTAAACCGTCCATAAACCTCGATTTCTTCCGCTCCTCATCGCTCACCTCATTTGGCACAAAGTTTGCCAAACGGGTGAACTCTTCCTCGTAGTCTGCCACTGATCGGTCTCCCTGAACTAAATCACTGAATTTCTTCCTCATCTCAGTCTCTACTGCTGGTGGAAAGTATTTGCGATCGAACCGCACCCAAAACTCTGCTATCGGCATCAAGTCTCGCTCCCCGGCGGTGGTAACTGACTCCCACCACTGTAAGGCTGCCCCTGATAGACGGAAGGTAGCAAGCATCTGATACTGTACCTCGGTACACTCTAGCATGCGCAGATGGCGCTGAATGTTCTTCTTCCAGTCACAAGCCTCTATCACATCTGTACTACCTCGGAACTCCGGTGGGTGACCCTTCTAAAAGGTCTCCCTAACTCTCTGCCAAGACGGTGGCCCCACTGGACCCTGAACTGCTGATGCCACTAGAGGCGGTGCCTAGGGCTGTGGAAAGTGAGCTTCCATAGCTCTCATTGTTGTTTCGACCGCCTGGGCCACTATCACTGCCACCTGAGTAGTGGAAATCAACTCGGGTGGGGGTGGTGGTAGCGGTACCTGTGGCTCCTGATGAGCCTCCCTGATTCCATCCCTAGCCTCAACCCTTTCTGCTCTCTGCCTCTTCGGTGGCATCTGAAATAGATTGAATTGTATAAGTACACAATTGATACAAAAATATACACAGCAGAAATACGATATCTCACAAGCGGAAAATGAATCAACAATCCTAATAATAGGGCTCTATAACAAACGAGTATTACACTGAAACGTAGAAAGCCGCACAGATCCTAAGGACACTAGAACCTGATGCTCTGATACCATCTGTGACACCCCGCCTAATTAATCCTGGGTGATCAGTCCTAAATCAAGTTAGAAAAGGTTTCGCAGTTGGTCCATTCTTAGCATCACTGTCGTCTTTTTAAATTACTAACCACCTAAGTGAGAAAAGTAGACTGGTGCCAATTTTTATCTTTCAATTAATTAAATTATAACTCATGTGGAACCTACAATAATACACAATCACAGTTAATTAAAGTAACCATCCACAAATAAAATACCTAACCGAATAAACCATCGGTCCAAATATCCAATTCAATTAAATATCAGAAAAACATCTCAACAAGTCTACTACTGATAAATGAACTGTGAGCGACAAGCTCAGATAACTACTAGAGAGTCTCTACAAGAATGGAAGAAGGAGGTGTGTATCAAAACCCCGCAACATCCACATGTGTTGCAGCAAAGGATACCTGGAATAGAGTCAAGTTTGGCGCCCTTGTGGTTGGACACCTAAAAGGTTTTTAAATTTTTTATAGCAAGGGTTAGTACCCAAAAACATTTGAAAACATTTAACAAATGATTAACTTGCAGTAATAAATAAATATGCATGCTCTTCATATTTAAGTTAGTGCCGCACTATCTTGAGGACTTCCTCACCCCTCCTCTAATGTGCACTACTAACGCTTCCATTTAATTTACTATGTCCTACGCTCCTGACCCAATGCTTATTTTTAACCCTTGAATGTTACCTAATCTAACCGAGTATGCCTTAATTCGTGATTTTTAAGTTATTATAAACGTCAACTTAATTGAATCATTACTCCTTTTAATTTCATATAACATTCACACATGTTATACACCTAATACATTTTTCACTATGTATTAATTATCCCCTATATAATTATTTACCTAATTATATATTTAATCATGTTACAGTATTCACAAACATACTGAAATAACATTTAATACAAACTTTCGGCCGAGTAAGAATACTCACAAAATATAAGTTTTTCCAAGTGCTATCTCACTAGGTGTATTCATGTAACCTAGTTATCCAAGTTAGATTCGCTCACTAACTTAGTTTAACATACGAATTTGGAGGCGGTCATATTCCTTTCCTGAAAGTGAGATGCACCTCACCCATATAACGGACGCTATGACCTGGGATTATACTCGCCCTACTCCTCAAGCTAGGGGATTCATCCACTACGTGCAACCTCCCCCTATAGCACTAGAGTATATCATAGTAATATTCAATCTTTGATATTAATGCACACACACTATATATATATACTATCACGCACCGTATATATATATAAATATAAAATGTCCCGGCTACACCATGTACTAAATCCGTAACACAAGCCTATTTAATTTATTTAGAGTTTATGGTCTAACCCTAATTATTAATTAATTTTCACATTAATTAATTTAGTCACCTTTGGTGTCGCCCCCACCATAAATTTGGACTTACTTTCGTAGCCCGAAATAACCTCACTCGAGTCTAAATTCCCGACTCTCGAATTTATAATCATGACGTGTCACCCAAAACTTCCTCAAATCCTAATTAACTTTACTCATAATTGATTAGGTTCAAACCCATGTATTAATTTCCCCATAATTAATTACATAAGGATTTATTATATAAATTTTCTTTTATATACATAATTGGGCAGAATTGCCGAAATCTGCCGACCTTCGATCGATCGACCCCAGACCTTCGATCGATTGATCGAGCAGGTCTTCGTCTTCTTCGTGAAAACAGAATCAGCCATGGACGAAAATTCTCAAACCCTAATTCCTTCTACCAGTAACCTCAAGCCCTCTTAGCATTTATACATGTTAGAAACCTTATTAGGGACCTCCAGAATGTCCACCAACATCATTAATTCGTCCATTAACTACAATTTATGTATTTGGGGAAATATCCATCTTTAATTCCTTATACATTTACATCCCAAATCCCTACACCAAATTCGTTTCTATTTATCCAGATATCATCCTACCAGATATGTATGAATTTATAATATCAGATTTCTACAAGAATTCTCATTCAAATTCGTAAATCAGATTATTATTTTTCAAAACCTCATGTTTATGCCATGAACACCCAAAACGAATTTTTATCAAACACATCACATGAATATTAATTTCAAAAACAGATTCAATACTATTGCAAGTTATCCACTTGCCTTAGGTTTCGTAGTGTCTGATTCGGAGATGAATTCCAAGGTTGAAGATGATCCTTGTTGGCTCTCTAGTGATCCCAAAATTGCCTTTAACTGCTATTAGGGTTCCTTAACCCACTTACCCCTTTTCTAGAACTCTATCAGCCATTTTATCATTCCTCCAAATTCTTTAATTTACCTAATCCCTTTTTTTCCTAATGGGCCAAGCCCAAGTGACCCAAATGCCCCCGAGTGGGGCCGGCTATGTCTAAAAACGTCCCGTGACCCGTTTACTACCCCCGGGTACACTTTTTCGACTATCTCGGCCCATCCGGACTCAACCGTACACTCAGAATTGTCATCCGAATTAATTTATAAAAATATTTATTCCCCCCACCCCTTTAGTCTATACCGACTCCCGATTGAGATAAGTGCATACCCTGTCATTAATACTCGAAATGACTTAAATAAATAATTACTATTCAGTTAGTAAATAACTTCCCGTAAACATTAACTCTTTACTCCTCGATTAATATCTAAATAAAATTTTCCTTAATTAATTCAATTAAATTATGACTCACAAGTAATTTTCAATTCCCGAATTAATTAAATATTTAATGCATGAAAATGCGGGGTGTTACATTACACCCATGCGTCAAATAGTTCCCCGAGTCAGTCTGTGGAAGCCTGATTATTTGGGTATATTTGGTGGTTTAATGGGTAGACTTGGGCTATTGGTTTTATATTATGGGGGATAAAAATGTGAACTGCAAATAAACCAACACAGACCAATAAAGATGCTATCAACAAACCAATCGTTGATCCTATGATGTGTCAAACTAGGAACGATTTAGGCCTGATATGGGAGGTTTTGTGAGGGGATAAGGTTACTCTTTTAGTGACAACCCTTGGGGTGGAGTTATATAACAGAAACTATGCAGTGTTAGGGGAAACCCCATCAGATTGTTGAAGCATTTCCCCCTCTCTCTAAACTCCCAAACTATGGCCCTTCTGTCCCCAAACTTCAACCACACGCACACCACACAATGTTTTATTACACATTGTTCGAACTACTATTATGGAGCTACGTGATGTTGCTGACGGGTTTGATGTGTTTCTAAAAGGGGTTTATTTTAGAAGAAGATGTATATTTTTAGAGGTTTTGAAGGGGGTGTTAATGAGTTTTCTAATAAAACTGAAAATGGACATTTTTATGGAAATAAAAATGTAAGAATATATTTTTTGTTTACACTTTCTTATAAAACTGAAAATGAACATTTTTATGGAAATAAAAATGTAAGAAAATATTTTTTGTTTATATTTTCTTATAAAACTGAAAATAGACAATTTTATGGAAATTAAAATGTTAGATAATATTATTTTAGTGTGTTTGATAATAAAACTGAAATTTATACATTTTTATGGAATGAAAAATGTAAGAAGTATTATTTATGCATAATCCTATTGAAAAAAAAATCATTTTTATGGAATAAAAATGTAATGATGTTAATGTTGTCAAAAATATTTATGAAATAAATATTTTTAAGTTTCTTGCAAAATGGAGACATATGAATAAATAGACGTTTACCAAGTTTAAAGAAATTAATTCATGTCCTTATTTCGTGAAATGCATGTTTAATCCATTCGGTAGGATTTTAGTATTTAATGTCCACTTTCTTTGCATATAAACTTATAGTGGTTGTTAATAAATATGTGAACAAGTTTAAGAAAGATTTTATTGGGTTTAAACATGAAGTAATAAAAGTTAGAATTTTAGTCTTCACAGTATGTGTAATTATGAATAAAAGAAATAGTGGGTATGAAGTTAAAGGACTACATATTAAAAAAAGAAATGAAAATTTTCTTATAAAAGTAGTCTTAAGTAGAAATGTATTTCTTGAATAAAGAAGTAAGAAAATATGAATGTTGGTAAAAGGAAGTAATTAAGTGTTAATGGACAATTATGGAATGGTTAGTGATTATAACTTACTAATGTTGTGAAATATTAACACTTATGGGATTATGAAAGGATTAAGGGTGTGGAGGTGTTTCCAATCAAGAATAATGTATTCCAAGCGTAGAAACGTGTTAAAGAAGTTTGCGTGTAAAACTTAATAGTGTTTTGGGTGAAATTAACACTTGTGAAGATAGAGTAAAAGTGTAATTTGGAAACAAATGGGTAAAATGGTAATTTTACTTAAAGTGAAATATTTTTATGAAATAAAGATGTTGGAAAGGGTGTTACACAAAGTGGTCCTAAATGAATGTGATTTTTTGAATAAAAATCAAGGTTAAAGTGTAAAGGTCACAAAATTCCAAATTTTGAGGTGTAACTCAAATTGGGACGGTAAAGTTTCGAGTTTTTGCTTCGGACGGGTAAAAAGGAAAGGTAATAATGTGGGAATTAGTAAAATGTCAAATCACATTAAAGGCACTCGGATGACACAGGGAATAAGTAAGAAGGGTCCGGAGCCCTTGGTTGAAAATCCCTAAACCACTGGCTAGAGCATACGGTGCGCATTACCGTCGGTGTGGAGCCTATGTAAGTATGTGGTAAATGGTAAAATTCTGAGAAAAGAAAAAAGGAACAAGGAGAACATGTAAGAAAATGGATGGTTTGGTGAAATGTGTTAATACAACCTAACTTTAGTAAATGAAATACCTGTTTCGATAAAGGTTAAGGGGACAAGTAAATGCGTAAATCTATAAATTTCCATGTTTAGACAAAAAGGCTAAAGTAAGGTGGGCAAACGGGCGTTTGAGTGTGGAACCGGGTGTGTTAAACAAAGTGAGGAATGTTAAGTATGAATAAAGGAAGTCTTTCAAGATTAAGGTAAATTAATCTAAATATGTAAAGTTTTGGAAGTAAAACGGTTAATGCATTTGAATATGTATTTTCAAAGGTATATATATATATATATATATATATATATATATATATATATATATATATATATATATATATATATATATTCTCGCTTACATGTGATTTTAGCGTGTGAGTATTCCTTTCTACCGTCCGTTTCTATACTGCTTGAATATTCCCATTGGGCATAGGCTCACATTCCCACTTTGTTGTGACAGGTTGGGTTCGGGTTCGTATTTTGAGGGCGTTTTACAAGCAAGTATATCTTATTTATATTTGACGTTAGTAGCTCTATTTACTTGGACTCCGCGGTGGTCCCCATGGGTCCCTCACGTAGTTCATCTAGAAATTGGAATCGCATGCTAACAAGTGAAATTTTAATTGAAATAAAACTGATCTAGCAACATTATTTAGGTTGTTTCATTTCACTTCACACGTAGCCCTCAGTCGAACCGGGTTGACTCGTGGGTAACCCATAAATCTGTATCGGGGGATTACTGTGGATGAGGAAAGAACTAGAAAAACTCTAGTCGACCAAGTTCCTAGTTAAAAGCAAAGATTCAGGCCATTAACAACTTGCCTGTCCGTTGGAAACTAAGGATAAGGCTATCACCGACCAAAGTGCTCAGTTGAAAGTCAAGAATGATGTTCTTAAGAAACTCAAACATCAGGTGGAAAGGTTAATATTTCAATTTCATAAGCAACCCAAGGAGATTTGGATGAGGTCATAATGAGGCTCTCAACCATGTAGATGATCACTTGCACAAAGTCATCGTGAAGGTTATAAATGGGGATGGACCAACTTGCTTACCTTGCTGAAATTGACCAAAACAATGAGTTATGGTATTAAAATGATCCCGATTTGCTAGATTATGACAAGCCTACATTTAAGACATATCTTAGATTCCTCCTGATGCCATTCCTTAGTGTTTAATCACCAAATATCAGGGAGATTAGGGCCTTCATGATGTGCATGAGCTAATTCGTCCTCCCCATCTGATCAACAGGACGAGAAGTAGAAATAGGCAAATGCTGAGACATTTTAATTACATAAATTCCCCCTATAGCCTGGATGATCTTCCTGCTGGGATGAAGAGAGTGCAACAAACATCTTCTAAAATGACCAAAGCACAAGGGAAACATCCATCTGGATAATTCTTCTATTTTTTGTACTTACCTGATCTTGAATGTTATACATTTAGTATTTGAATAACAATATATGTACTTATTGTCAACTTATGATTAGTTAGTTAGTCGACTAAGATATTTGGTTAATGATGAATTACTAAATTGTGATTGTAGGGCCTTGGATTCTACTAGTGTGCTAAGATGAAACTATAAATAGTTTGGTTGGTCTAAATTGTAGCATTAGTTATCATTAGTGACCAAGTGTATGAGGAATTTATGTGTGTATTCCTATATTTAGGAATGTATACATGTCTTCCTGTAATTAACCTAGTCAGGTAAAACTTGTTTTTAACTTCTTGAGTTGTACACTAAGTTTTACAGACTTCTTGTTCTTGACCTGACAAAGACGAAGTCATTCATGAAGTAAGTTATCAGTGGCGGTCACGTGTGTTAGGAATTTATGTCTATATTCCTGTGTTTAACTTGGTCGGGTAAAGATTCTTGTGTTGATACATGGAGCTTTACCGACTTCTTGTTCGTGACTTGTTCATACGAAGTCATACATGAAGTAATAACTTGGTCGAGCAAGACACGACTGCGTGTTAAGCTATTGGTGCATCTCGAACTGCTTGTTAGCTGTTGGCGCATCTCGAATTTGATAAGTTCAACCTGATTAAATATTTTAGTTGTGTAGTCGTTGTCGTCTATTGATCGGTAAGGGCTGAAGACATAGAGACATCGTTTCCTTATTATTTCTGGGGATGTATATCGCCGTACTTTGAAAAAAATTAGAAAAAAGGGAAACTAAAATAAATATATTTTATTGAACTTGAAATAAAGTTTTTTTGAACATAAACCAAAAAGAAATATAAAATGCCTTTATTTACTGATAGTATTTTCGAAGGCGCTTGGAATTCCAAGGGTTCTTGAATTCTTTCCCATCAAGTGTCTCTAGTTAAAAGGTTCCTGGTTAGATTACTACTAAAATATGATATGGACCATGCCAATTGACCAAATCAATTCCCCAAATGGCGAATGGCCAAGGATAAGTGATGGGTGTTAAAGTAGCGCTTGGTGCTTTTTGAACTGCAGCAAACCTCCAACACTTATCACATTTTCTTGCGAAGGACATGCAATCTACCCTCATAGTTGGCCAGTAATTCCCCTATACGTTAATTCTCTGGACTAATGACCGACCAATCGAATGAGCCCCACGAGAAAATTCATGCACTTCCTTGATTAAGTCAGTTACTTCTAATGGATGGACACATCCTAATAAGGAAATAATATATCCTCTTTTATATAAGAATCCTTTTTCTAACACATATCTAGCTGCTTTGTACCGAAGCTTTTTTTTTTTAGATCAACGGGTAAGATTCCTTCTTCGATGTAAGCTCTAATTGGATCCATTCAAGATGGTCCCAAATCTACAATAATAAAGGTGATCATTATATCATTATCTATTCTCCTTATTTCTAAAATCTCTCCTGGAATGTTTCTCTTAAGCTATATTCTCATTGCTGAAGCAAGCTGAGAAAGCGCATCAGCTTGGACATTTGCTATCTTGGGTATCCTATTCATCTCTACACCTAGAAATTTGGAAATTACTTCCACTGCCTTGGCCAAGTATCTCGTCATAAAATCTCCTTTGACTCCATATATATGAAGAATTTGGTTGACGATCAACTGGGAATCACTGTGTGCCACTACTTTTACGGCGCCTAATGATTGGGCCAACTCAAGTCCAGCGATTAAAACCTCATACTCAGCTTCATTATTTGATTCTATGAATTAAAACCTAATGGACTATTACACATCAATAGTGTTAGGATTGTTAAGTACGATACCTGATCTATTACCAGTTGTGCATGAAGATCCAACTGCATATAAGTTCCATACAGGAATTTCACTACTAAAGCTTTCTATAGAGAGAACTCCGTGGAAGAATACATTTTTACTTTCTTCTACATACTTATGAGCCATATCTTGAGAAGTGGATGATTTCGATTGATTGACTATGACTTTGGCTCGCTTTTGAGCTGAGCTCTCTTCTGGAGAAATCTGCTCGCCGGGCAAGTTTGGTTGGTCGGTAACCTCTGGATATGTAAATTTTGTAATGAAATCTGCCAAATCTTTCCCTTTAAATGATGGTCTTGGCTTGTAAATGATGTCATATTCTCCCAGTTCTACTGCCCAATACATCAACCTGCTTGAATTTTTAAGTTTTTGAAGTGCTTGTCGAAGAGGTAGATCAATGTATACTACTATAGTGTGTGCTTGAAAATAAGTATTTATTGTCCTGGAGGCTTTAATGAGAGCTAGGGCCAGATTTTCTAAGTGTGGATACCTGATTTTGGCTCCCCTGAATGCTTTGCTGGTGTAATAGACTGGTTTCTGGATCCCATTCTCCAGCCGAATTAATGCCGAACTAATTACGAACTCATAAATAGCTAAATACAAGTATAATTTTTTTCCCAAGACTGGTCGGAACAACAATGGCAGAGATCCCATATACTTCTTCAACTCTTAAAATGCTTCTTCGCACTCTTCATTCCATTCAAAGGTCTTTCTAAGTACATTAAAGAATGGTAAACACCTATTTGTTGCTCGAGAAAAAACCCAGTTTAAAATAGCCACTCTACTAGTAAGTTTTTGAACATCTTTTTTATAGGTTGGTGATTGCATCTCAATCAGATTTTGATTTTAGTAGGGTTCGCTTTGATTCCTCTCTGGTTCACTATAAAGCTGAGGAACATTCCTTCTTACACATGGAATATGCACTTGATTGGATTCAATTTCATTTGTTTCTTTTTAAGTTGGTAAAAAATCTGACTGAGATCCTTGATATGATATGAATCTTTCCTGCTCTTAGTCAATATATCATTTATGTACACCTCCATATTTCTCCCAATCTTTCATTCAAACACCTTATTGACCAATCTCTGGTAAGTTATTCCAGCATTTTAAGCCTAAAAGGCATTACATTGTAGCAATAAGTATCTCAGTTAGTAATGAAAAAAGTGCTTTCTCTATCCTCTAGTTTCATTTTTATTTGGTTATACTAAGAATAGGCATCCACGAAACTCAACAACTCATGTACCGCTGTGGCATCTACCAATTAATCAATTCTAGGAAAAGGAAAATGGTCCTCTGGCCAAGCCTTATTCAAATCAGTGAAATCTAAACACATGTGCCACTTATCATTTTTCTTTTTGACCATCATAACATTTGCTAATCGTGATGGATATTTCACATCCTCAATGAATTGGTCTTTTTATTTATTTTCTACCTCCTCTTGAATGTCCTAGGTCTTCTTAGGACTAAATGCCCTACGCCTTTTCTTGATCGATTTGGCATCCCGGTTAATGTTGAGCTCATGACAAAGGAAATTTGGGGCAATACCTGGCATATCTTTATGATTCCAAGCGAAAACATTCTTATGTTCCCTAAAGATGGAAACCAGTTGTTGTTTGAGGAATAGAGCCAATATAGAGCCAATATGGGTGGTTCTTTCGAGTTTTTCATCATCAAAGATTATGTTTTCAGTACCGTTTACTAGTTGTCCTTGGACTAACTCTATTTCATCTCAGGGATCCAAAGTATTAACTTTTGACTTGGTGTTGGGATCCATAGTGTCTACTTGGTAAGTGGTGGTCTTTTCTTCAAATCGACAAAATATTCCTTCTTTGCTGAAGAGTAATAACATTCTCTGGCTACCTTCTGATCACCCTTTACAATGCCAACCCTGAAGTGAGTAGGGAACTTTAAGCATTGGTGGAATATGGATGGTGCTTCTTCGAATTTATTTACTTCTACCCTGCCAAGGATCACATTATAAGAAGACATAACATTTTCATCCATAATAAAAAAAATGTATCTTTTCGGTGCATCTTATTGGCCAAGTGCCGAATAATACTTCAAACTTGACTGTTCCTAGGGGATACACTTTTTCCCTTGAAAAGTCGATCAAGGGTCTGTGGCATGGTTCCAGTTGTCTAAGCTTTAATCCCAAGCTCTGAAAATAGGTATAGAACATGATATCAGCTGAACTTCCATTGTCTATTAGAACCCTGGTGTTGATGGCCTCCTGGATTCTAAACTTCACGACCAACGGGTCATCACGAGGATAAAGTACTCCAAAAAGATCATTTTTGGAAAAGTTGATGACCAGTTTATCTTTGTTTACTTTCCTGGGCTGATCATCGTCATTCATATTGATACATTGTATGTAGGATCAGTCCTATGCCTCATTCAGATAATATTTCCTCTTCTCAATTTTACCTCCTCCTCATGCATCTCCACCGGTGATGACATGACTATCAAAATAACCAAAACTTATCATAGTTACCTCAATTTTGGGTTTCTTTGGCTTCTTTGATAGGTTTGGATCATCTTTATAACCATCTCCACGGCCTTGCTTCCTGTTATCTTTATATTTACAGGGAGAATTTGGTCTTCCTCCAATATTTCAACTTTCATGCCGATCAATAAATTTGATCAGCTTTCCTTGGCAATTAAGTGATTCAACTTCGTTCTTTAAAGCAATGCAATTATCGCTCGTGTGTCCATGATCCGTATGGAATTCATAATATTTGGATTTATCTTTCATATTGGGGGAGGGGGGGTCCTTTATTTTCTTAGTCCATTTCAAATCTTTATAGTTCTTAATTTCCTCTAAGATATGGTGGATACTGACCGACAGGGGGTGTATGCTTCATATTTTTTAAGCTTATCTTTTTTCTTTAGTTTCTGCTTCTTGCTAGGCTTGGTTGTAGAGGTTTTCTTTCCAACCATTACTTTCTCGACATTCATGATTTTTCCAACCTTAACCATCAGTTCTTTCATGGCCTTGGGAAGATCTTTTGCCAAGGCACAATACAACTTTTCTGGTAGTAATCCACTCATTAAAGTAGTGATGGTTGTTTTTTCTTCATAATCAACCACTTCCAGTTTCTCATTATTGAAACGAGTGATGTATTCTCTGGTCGTCTCTCTTGTTCGCTATCTGAGATATAGGAGATGAGCTACTCTATTAACTGGCTTGGACCTACAATAAAAGTTACTTATGTACAACTCGACAAGTTGATTAAAATTAGCAATTCATCCTTGGGGAAAGTTGTTGTTCCATTTCTGGGTTGAACCAATGATGGTTCTTGAAGAAGATTTGCATCTCATATCATTAGGAATATAATATATGTCAGTTGTAGCTTGATAGTATTCAATATGTAAAATTAGGACAATCTTACCATCATATTTGGGGGTAACCACTGGTGTTTTAAACTTAGATGGAGTTAAGAAATCAATAATTTCCTGGATAAAGGGAGACCCCTTGATAAAATTTCGCTATGGTGGATTATTTATCTTGTCCATTTCCCTCAATCGATCTTCTAATAGTTGGATCAATCCTTTCTATGAAGGATCTCCGGTATTAGATATGTTCAAAGTAGCTCGACCGTCTCAACCATGTGTTTGTGCTGAGATCTCTTAATAAGAAGTCTTCTCGTCATGCACAGATCGTTTAACGCTTGCCATGGATCTAATTAAGCGTTCATGATGTTCGGATGGATGTTCATATGGTCTGGATAACTCCCTGTGATGATTCATATTTTCTCGGGGTCCCAAACGATCGAAAGGTGAAGCTCTGCTCAACCTTTTCAAAATGCTTGGACATTCAGGAGAAAAAGATTAGCCCTCATAGGATTATATGGATCCGAGTGACGAGCTTACTCCCGTACGATAAGATCTATCACGTGAAGACCTGGAATAAATATGTTGGTTATTCTTAGGAGACAGAGGTGGCATTTCTCTCCTAAGTAGTGGGACCGTATTTTTCTTAGAAAGATATGAAGACATGGCTTATAATGATTGAGCTAATTGTTTCATGGTTTCCTGCATGGCATCTTGATCCCTGGTAATACTAGAAAGAATTCCATTTCAGTCGGCTGCTGTAGGCGGAGCAGATGGGATGGTAGAATTTCCTTCGTTTATGGTACTACTCTAATGGTCATTCATTTCCCTTAAACAAAGATATACGATATAGAGAGCGGTAATAAACACATATTCCCACAGATGACGCCCATCTGCTGATGTCTAAAATTTGTTATTATTTTAGATTAACCACATCAGCCAATTTATTGACCATAGATAAACAATAAAAGAGAAGTGGATCGTACACGTGAGTTTTTAAGTGGTTTGGTAGTGAAGAAAATCCTACATCCACTACTGTTGTATTGATTTTAATGATTACAAAAACCTAGGTACTCAAGTTCCAATGAAAATAACCTAGAATCCATTCTATCTTGCCTTTTATGAAAGGAATACACTGTATTTATAGCGACCCAAAGATCAAGGGTTAGAAGGCCATCATATATTGAAGCATTTACATTCATACATAATGAATATGATGGTTGATAGTCTTGAGCACGTATGGGATACTCTTGGGACTTTCCTATGTGCTTCTATTTATCTACTTTGATGGTCTATATTCTTCTGGTTTGTCAGACATCCAGATAAGTAACTACCTTGATAGTCGATCAAGTGATTGGTGACTAAGACTATTGCCACATAAGGAGACAGGTGTCCATTTCTGATTGGTCCACGTATATGGATAAATTTTGGTATCAACAGTCGTTATTTTAATTTACGTTGAATGATTTTTTTGACATCTTTTTATGTGTTAATATATTATGATTGATTATATTCTTATTTGGGAGGCATTTTTTGTACCCCTTATACTGAGAATGGGCTGAAATATTATTGTTTAATGCGTATTTATGAGATTTATTGAAAATTGCATATCTTTGTATTATGCATAATTGTATTAAAAATGCGCAATTTGAATGTTTTTTTCTCTATGTATAAGATCTATATGACAAAAATTACAAGAATAACCTCTAAAGGTACCATAGGTATTGGGTTCGATTCCCCCAAAGAACATCAGTCACATTTAAGCGGGGAAGTGTGTCAACGATGGCTATGACACAACATCCTCCATGTTTAGCTCACATGGGGAGTCCAAAGGGCTCGTTTGTATGGAGGTTCTGGATTAAAAAAAGTATCTCAAAAAAAGGTTTTAAAGCACTTTATATATTATCTTACAATTTTATTAAATTGTATCCACCACCATATGGTTTGATTCAGTTTCAACACCCACAATTATAGATTTTAATATTTTTTGGATCAGACAATTTTTAAGACTCTGATTTGTTTGTAGTTCAAAAGTTTAAACTTTTTATTCCTTATTCTAATCATAAAAAGACGCATTTCATATACCCTTACTAGATTATAACATATGAGTTTGATATTAACCTCTTTATAGTGCAGAGCTTTAGTAGTGGTGGAGCTCAAATCGAAATGGTTTTGAAAGTTTACAAAATGGACTGTTTACAATGATGGGAAAGAAGGAGCAGAATCCGTTCATGGATTTGTAATCATTATCCAAATTTGGAGAACGACTAAAAATCTGTAAGGGTTCTTACGAAGTAATGAAGTTCGTATGAAGCCTAGGAACTAATTTCATATGAAATCATAGAACTTTCATTAGTCCGTAAGAAGTTAGATTTCATAACATATATTAATCTAAATTAAATAAATGAGTTTCATTTATATTTCAACTGTAAGGCCAAATTTTCAATCGAGTCTATTTGTAGTGTTGGCTTAATTCCAAAAAAAACTAATTGAGTCATAGAACAGTAGTTTGTTATATCCTTTCAAGCCTATGACGTTTGAGTTGAAGACGTAGCGGCCAAGAGTTTGAAGATGATATAATTGTTGGTTTATGTGCTAAGCTTTTACGTCATCAACATTTGGATTCCATGGTCCCTAAAGGTATGCATTCAATATATATAGAGGTTTGATTTTTTTTATGTGTCTTTTTATAAAACTTTTGTCATAATGACTTTTTATTTTTTCTCAGAAAATCATTTTAAAACTTTACATAAAAGTTTTTGGATTTTCTGAAAAGTCGTTTGAACGCTCGTTCGAACGACATATCTAACGAGTTCTCTCTGTTTTCTCGTTAGAAGTTTCATTCGAACGACATATCTAATGACTTTTGTCACTGCATTTTCGTTAGTAATCTCATTAGTAAACTCGTTCGAACCATGTCGTTCGAACGGCATTCGAAATTCATTCGAATGACATGGGCAGTTTTTGAACAGTTTCGTCAGTTTTTAATTTTAACTTCCCATTTTCCCACTATTTTTTCACCAACTTTAATATGTACGGGAAAATAACTTTTTAGTAGACTTTTGAGAACATTTCTAGCACTTTGAGAGAAAAAAACTTTTCACCCAAAAGTCTCATTTTTGTGTTAGTATTTTCATGGTTTAATTTCTACCAAAACACAAAGTTTACAACCATATGTTTGTTTTAATCCAAGTTCTAAATATACATTTGCTTTGATATCACCATCTATGGCACTAAGTATTTTTCTCATCCCGAAAAGAGAAGTTTCCTATAGAGGAGTCCTTTTTGTTAAATATTTATGGTGTGCATATGTTGGAAAGGCCTTCGTATGTATTGACGGTTGATTCGTCCCATCGGTGGATTCCAAGACTGCGGTGGATTTCGGAGTTATCAACTAGGGATAGGTAGAAGCAAGAAGAAGCGTCAATGATTGAGAGGGAGTCGGGTCGAGGAAGTAAGTCTTTTGTCTTGTTTATGTAAAACCATACCTAGTGGGTTTGAGGCTGGGTCGTCCGAGGTTTTTTCCGTTGTGGATTTTCCTCGTAAATCGTGGCATTATGTGTTGTGATTTCTTTTTATCTTGAAAAATCACTTAGATGCATGTGTATGATTAAAAAGATAAAAATTGATTTAATCACAACTTTGATGTAATTTTGGTGCTAATTATGTTTGGGTAATTTTAATTTAAAATAATTCAAGAAATTTAATTTGAAAATATCCATGCTTTGTTTGTTTAGGATATCTAGAACTTGAATTGGGTTTTTTTTAATTTTTGTTTGAAAGAAAATTAAATATTTTCTTAGTTAAGTGATTAGGCATAAATTCTTTCGAATTTATCCCCTTAATTTAGAAACTTTTAGCACCTTGGACGATCTAAATTGTGTTGATTTATCTCATATATGTGTTACTGACAATTACTATATAGTGCCTCGAGTTTTGTGTATTCTTCGTGCTTTTTACAGGCATTCTATACGAGTGAAGAGAGGGAGAATTTAATATCGAGAAATCAGGAATGGAATGAAAGTCAGAGGGAAAAATAGTAACTTTTCATCTGGAGTTCGAACGAAGGACCATAATTAAAATTGAAGACCTCACGTCTACAAGTAATTAAGAAGAAACGAAGTCCCAATCCGAGTCCCGGATCAAAATTTATGTAGTTTCAAAGATGAGAGAAAATCACCACCAGAGCAGAGAGAAAAAGACCTTCTAATCGATCTTGAATAAAGCAAAAACGATCCGGTCCGAAGGAGGTTAAGTTCCTGAATAAAATGCACAATCGGAACGATTCGGTTATCCCCAAAAATGATCCGATCCAGAAGCTTAAAAGTTCCTGTATAGATTGAAAGGCCAGACCGATACGATTTCAATAAAAAATGAACCGAACCAGTATTCACCGAACCGAACTGACGGACTAGGCCAAACAGGTCTGGGTGGCGAATTTCTATTTTATCTTTTTCAAAATTAGATTTGTATCTAGTTTAGACTCTTATAATTTCGTAGAGTATTTATTCAACCATTTCCCAAACATTAGGGAGTCTCTTTTTTATTTTTTAGAGAGATTTTGCGACTAAGAACCCCAGGTTATAAATCCTACAACAATTATTTAAGTTTCAAGCTTTAATTCCAGATTTCTTCATTTCAAGTATTATTTAATTTTTGCTTTTAATTTTTATAGTTTAGTTTAATAAGTTATTCAATTTTTGTTTGAAATTGTTAATTCCAAATTTCATCACAATTTTTCACATAGCTATGAATTTTTGCAAACATCATTATGAGATGGTATTTACTTTAATCATGTCCAGCTAAGTTTCTAAGGGTTGGGGTGCATGAACCCAACTAGATGTAATTTACCTATGTAGAAAATAGCGTTTTAATTAAAATTTGAATGAATCATGTTGTGTAGTACATAGAACCATCGTAGACCTTTTAACCACATTTTCCCTTGGTAACCGGGGTGTTTAAAGACGCAATGCTTATGTTAGCTATTCGACACCGCTTTATTTTTACCTTTGATTACGTATAATGCGGGCTAGTACCCTTATATATGTAATGCTTAGGATTAATAAAGACTAGGTTCATTTAAGTCTCTATTTCAAAAGCTAGTATTCTATCCAGTAAATGTACTAGGGTTCGGTGGATTGTATCTTAACTTATATTTCCCTTATTCATATTTACTTCACTACAGTAGTTTATTTCGGTGCATTTAGTTTAATCAGTAATTTAAATTTCCTTCACAATTAGTTTGTAGTCATTCAGTTCATAATTAATCATCTTTTTAGTTTCTTTTCTCTAATCAGTTAGGGTTAATCTTCAATTCCTACATCGTTATGATCTTTAGTCTAAGTTCCCTATGGAGACGATCCCGACTTATCGGAATATTACTTGAGCGACAAGCTTGCACTTGAGCCTATATAGCATGCACACTAGATACACATTTGTGGTCGCATCAAGGCTTTAGTGCCGTTGTCGGGGAATTAGGTAGATTTTAGGTCAGTAGATTCAATCCCAAAGTTGATTCCAAAAAAAATTAAAAAGCCAGAAAAATAAAAAATCAATAAAAATAAAATAAATAAAAATCCGAAAATAAATCATCTCTCAAAATCCCTTTCATGAAAATCAAGAACAAAATCCTCAAAATACTCCAATAAGAATTCACGAAAATCCCATCGTTGAGTATAATTTCGATAGGCCCCATACCCCTTGTGTTCCACAATTCTGGGCTCCACCTCCTACCCCTCTAGACTCCATCACGAGTCACACACTGAGTGACATATCTAGAACACTGAGTGAGGAGTCTGAGTCTATTGGAGAGCGAACCATGTCGGATATCACTAGTTTCGGTACGGTTGAGGGAAACCTACCGTATCGTCCTATGAAGGAACTCCTATTTCCTGAGCGAACTGTCACACCTGGATGAATTCTAGTTCTGTACAATGCAAGACATTTCCATTTCTATAATGGGATGATAATTCTTCCAACATTTCACGGCATGGATTCGGAGAAACCATATCTCCATATCCAAGAGTTCGAAGAGGCGTGCGAAACCTTTAGTGATCAAGCTTGCACGTAAGATGTCGTTCGCCTAAAGATTTTTCCTTTTCCTTAAAGTATAAAGATAAGACCTGACTTTGATCTTTACCAACGAACTCGATTATATCATGGAAGGATATGCAATCCAAGTTTATTTAGAAGTTCTTTCCATAACATAAAACCAACTATGTCAAGGATCAAATTCAAGCATTTCGACAACAAGATCACGAGTCATTTGACAAGTGTTGGGAATGATTCCAAGATCCGATTAACGCTTGTCCCCATCATGGATTTGAGAAACATCACCTTATCTCTTTCTTCTATCACAGGCTTACTATAGTGTCTAAACAACTTGTTCAAACAACATGTGAAAGACCATTTTAGGAATTAGAGGCTAGTGACGCTGAGGCTCATCTTAAGTATGTTGCTGAGACTAATGAAGCATGTGACACATCCGATCATAATGCCTAAAATCGACCTCGATATGTGTCCACCTCTCCTTCCATGTCCAGTCTATACAAGTTGAATCATGATACCTTATTAGACCGCCGACTTGATCAATTTGAGAAAAGTATGAGATACCAACTCGAGGTACGACTGAGAGAAACTACTGGATCCACCCATGATGTGAAAGTGGAGGTGTGTCCTATTTGCGAGGTAGGCCATCCAATAAGGGCATGTCCGATGATACCCACCTATAAATCCATGCATAACTAGCAGGTGGAACTAATAGGAGAGTTTAAGGGAAATTTTAACGCCCCTCACGGTAATTCAAACAACCCTTCCTGGAGGAACCATCCTAGTTTTAGCGACGGGCAATAACACGCTGCGACGAATCCTACTTCACATGTTGCCCTACCTCCACCCCCTCCTCAATTTCAACAAGCCCCACCTATGCATCCACAAATGCAAGAACCACCTCCAGGCACATACATTACTCCGCTGCGGAGATCTCTTGAGGACAATATAAATTAATTCATCCAATCTCAAAACGTAACCAATGCTAAATTTGAGCGCATGTTCACTGAGATGAATATAAGTGTCTCTAGGTTGCAGGAATCCTTGAGTGTCCAAGAGAAGGGTAAGTTTCGGCCCAAGGCAAAAGACATCCCCAAGGTCAATCTTGTGTTAGCGCTATATCCCACGAGAATCCTAAGCAATGTAGTGCAATTACCACTCTACGTAGTAGGAGAGTGGTGGACTTGTCACCTGATATTTCGCCCGGCGCAAAAGAGGACGAAGATGTCCCCATGAAAAAGAGTGGTAATGATGACACCGGAGGGCCAGCAGTGGTGGTTAAACCTCCCAGTGGAACCCCATATCCTCAACGGTTGATTCCTCAATCCAAAGAGACTTCTCGGGACGATGTATTCGACGTTATTATGAAAGTAAAGATCAATTTACCTTTTCTGGAGAACATAAAGAAAATTCCCGCATATGCTAAGTTCCTTAAGGACTTACTCACGGTGAAACTAAGGCTTAAGGTAAAGAAAAATGTATTTCTAACACAGAACGTTAGCTCAGTTCAGTTGAGTGATTTTCTAACAAAATATAAAGATCGGGTGCACCCATAATTTCGTGCATAATGGGGAAGAACCGAATCAAATGAGATATAATAGATTTAGGGGTGAGTGTTAACATTATACCCTATTCCATCTATAAGAAACTAGATATGGGTAACCTCAAGCCCATAATTATGACTCTCCAACTTGCGTATCGCTCCGTGAAGATGCCTCAAAGAATTATCAAAGATCTAATCGTCCAAATTTACACTTTCTACTTCCGACGGATTTTGTTATTTTGGATGAGGAGACATCCATTCTCCCAAGCAATCATGTTCCCTTCATCCTCAGTCGCCCATTCTTATCTACGAATAATGCTCTTATTAATACTCAGAGTGGGCGAATGTAATTAACGTTTGCGAACATGACCCTCGAGACAAATATCTTTAATAATACTAAGAACGAGGGCGCCAAAAACGAACCTCGAGGAATGGATCTTATCGAGGAAGCACACGAACATGAGAGGACACAGAAGAAAGAGCCGTTAAGGTTAGATATTGATGCGTAAAGTGAAAATGGAAATTCTAATGTTAAGAAAAGAGTAGGAGAGGTGTGATTAGTGATCGTAATTGAGAGCGAGAATGATCAAGTAAGCGACAACGGGGCAGAGAGATTTGAGGAGATTAAGCGAGAGGATGTGAACACTAGTCATGAGAGAGAACTAGGAGACATGAGCCTAGTAGGCTCTGAGAAAGAAGCCGATCAGGTGGAGGAGATCCGTAAAATCAAAGCCAAACCTTTATCGATCTAGATTGATGAGGGAGAATGGAAAGAAATGATAGATGAATTCCTGTTTAGTGACCATCCGCCGATACCCCTCGAGTCCTCTAATGCGATTGAGGAAAAGAATCAAGTATCGTCCGATTTAGATCCCGACCCATACACTCCTGAAATTAACAGAAATCGAGATGCCCCCCCCCAAGTCGGTGCACGTAGGAAAAGACAAATTAGGCGCCACGAGGATCGCTTCCTAGTGAGTCATTTCGAGACCTAGGGTCTCTCCCTTATCTATGGGACTGGGCCTAACTTGTTCCAACTATTTACTTATGACAGGAAGACGGGGAAACTAGGAGAGTAAAAAATCCCATACAAGGGGTCAGGTGAGTTTGTGGAGAGATGAGAGGTCATCGCACCCCCGGCGCGTATGGGGTGATTTTTGTTGTATTTTTGAGTCACGTGTTAGTGTCATTTAGTGTCTTTTTTCATTTTAAATATTTTCTTGTTTTATTTGTCACACTTGTCATTTTCTCTTCTTTAGATTTTGGTCCTTTTGATTAAGGAAAATGCAAAAGGCTACGTTGGGGGGGGGGGGGGGGGGGGGGGACAAGTGCGTCTTTCTAAAACTTCACAAATTAAAAAAATTGAAAATATTCCAAAAATCCAAGAATATTTTTCTTCAAAGTAGTTATCACTTACATAATGTCTTTCCCACTTTAATGTAATTTTTACACATTAACGCAAGTTTCTCACTCCTTGTTAATGTACCAAAATTATTCAAACATAATTCATCGTATTTTATTATGTAGTTATCACTCACATAATTTTCTATCCTTAATTCAATTTTTAATTTCCCAACATTAACCCAAGTCTCTCACTCTTTGTTAATGTACCAAAATTATTCAGAACCTACCGTGGGCTAAAATACAATTCTCCAAACTTTTCTGGGCTAAAACAGAATTTCTGGAATCTCACCAGAAACCAAGAATTCTCTCTCAAACGAGATGGCATCTCGTTCGAACGACAATATGTCTCGTTCGAACGAGATCAATGTCATTCCAGTTCGTCTTCAACCTCAGTTTTCTGCGTTTTTCTTCATGTTCTTACACCCAAACCCTCATGGATTATATTCTAACCCAAACCCAGATATTCTAACATTATTCGAACATGTTCAAGGGTGATTTTCACATAAGAGCAACAACAAATACATATGTTCATAAGGGTATTATCATCAAACCTATTAAATCCTTAAAATTTCAATTGATCTAAAGTCTCCATTTTTATACCTCTTTAAAACCTAGAATTTAGAACTATCATTTCACATCTAAATCATCAAATTTCCATATTCAACATGAGTAGGATTCATCTACATGCGATACCTATCATCATTTTCATATCTTCAATAAACATATATATATCCTCTACATGTAAAACCTATCCATTTTCACGTTCTTAGTCTCTACATGTATAAATCTTCAACTACATGAATTTGCTTATCCATTAAACTTGATTTATCAATCATTTAATCCCAAATTCATAAGTTCATCAATCCATAAGAAAACCCTATTCTAACATTGATAATATAAGCACCAAAATAGAGCAAGAATTACACTTGCCTTATGTATATTCCTTCCACATTAAAGATATCTATAGTATTCCTTCCACATTAAAGACGCAAGTTAATAAAGACGCAAGTTAATAAATATCCAATTAATATAGTAAAAATATAATGTGATCATACAAAATTTATATAACTAGTGCGAATCCGAAGGGAAACCTTCGCGGGATATTTGGTAAACGAGAAATAATCTTCACTCCCATGAACGTTAACCACACAGGGCCTCTAGGGACCCTCGTTAGCATTGTGGGGATATGGGGAGGCAGCAAGGTACCCTCTCAGGGTATGATTAGGCTCCCCAGCGTACATGATGTAGCTCTGGTCGTATGGTGTAACAACTCTCATTTTTCACATAAAGGTTGGCCAGATTGTCTAACAATTTATATTATTATCAGCATCAAACCCGGGCTTATACCCATACAGTCACTGAAATAATAAAAAGACTAGGATGGAAATAACAACCGAAGCTAGAGTCAATTGAACTAGAATTACCGATGAGCAAGTACAACCGCAAGTCTGATCTCCTGTTAGCCCTGCTATCAGTGTCTAGGCAAACCTCGAGGGAAAACATTTTTATAATTTTGGTCAGTGCCATAAACTTGCAAGAATTAACTTACGAAATCAATATACAGTAAGGCGTTTAATTCACATTATACACCACTCATCGACACTCGCATTTAGTAAGTATCTCACCCAAAATCTAAGTTCAATACTATATGCATATTAACCCAAGTCTCAATTATGAAATTCGATAACTACACCAATAAGATTATATTTAATGAATCTAGCACAATTCATAAACTCAAGCTAATCATTTATATATATGTTTCTATAGGGCTAACTCTGAAGTTTTAGGCGCCTTATGCGAACAATCAAATGGGGGACCTTTACATAAAAAATTCAAATTAAAGAATCATAATTTTTGATGCAAAACTATTAGTTAAATCATAAAATTTCATTGTTGTTAACAAATCTTCTTAAATTGATAACATGTTCATTTTTTACATGTTTATTTTCTACACGTTCATTTTTTACATGTTCATTATCTAGTTCTTCTAAATTTTGATGTTCAACAACATTTTCATTATCTAAATGTTCTATATTTTGATGTTGAACATCAACATGTTCCTTTATTTTTTATTTTTTTTGTCTATTAAAATATTTATTTAGTTAACCCGATAATTTTGATGTTTCTTCTTTAATTTGTTTTTGTCTTTTTCTTTTTTCGTGATCGGATGGATATTTTCTAGTAGACATATTAATCAAACAACAACAAGTGTAATTTGCACACACAAAAATTAATCACATAATCTCAACAATATTATATATTAAAGAAAAATGCTAAAGAAGAACAATAAAACGTATTTGTAACCAATTTGAGAGTAACCCAAAATTATAATTTCTAAATACCCAGATAATAAATTGGAATCTAAAAAAAATGCACAGCAAAAATATTAGTAATAAAAATTTACATAGTCATACACATGCTCCAACCAATCTCCAAAGGTTTGAGTATGTTCCCCTAAAAAAGTCTTAACTTTCTAAAATTGAAGAAACTGAAACTCAAGATTTTTTTAACCCTTGTTTTTATGGGTGGGGCTATTTAAAAAAAAGGGGGAGGGGGTGCCAAAAAATGGGGGTTTGGGGGGGGGGGGGGGGTTATCTTCTTGCTTTGTCAGTAGTAGTGTGAGAGAGAAGATAAGAAGATAAAGAGATAAATAGAAGACAAAAGTGAGCGAAATGAATGAAAAGATAAGAAATAAAGCTTAGGGTTTGAAAATAGGTGGGTAAGTGAGTGGGTTGGATTTGGTATAATGTTTAGTGGGTTTAGTGTGTGGGTTTGGGCTTATAAATGAGTTTTTAATCTTTTTCTTTTGTGGCCTTTTATTTTGTAAATTATTTTAAATGTAACAAGTTTTATCTTTTTTAGCCCTTTTTAAGTGGTAACTCTAATTTTTTTCCACAACTATTTTTTTCCATAACTAATTTCATTTATACCTAAAAAAATCATAGGGTCCCCCGATTAATTTGGGGTCCTAGGCGACCGCATGCTTTGCCTATAGGCAAAGTCGACCCTGTGCTTCCAGTCCCAAGAGTAACCCCTGCACTACTACCCACAAGAAATAACATATCATCCATTATGAATTTTTCGTAGTATTAGGTTCATCAATAATTGTCAACATCATTAGACCACATGGATTTATTCCCAATTAATTTATACAATTATATATGTCCTTAGATATATACGACACATAAAGGCATATACCTTTAATGTCATGTTCGTGCTCCATCAGTAAGTACAGAGGAGTCACTCATACCAATGGAAATCTCAAAATACACTCAAGAGGGGCGATCCCTATGCAGTACACCATTGCACGATCCATACTCCCGAAGGTGACAAAGGATTCAAGCCATCCCACCTACCTCCTTGTAAGTGGTACTACCACGTATGACCTAAAATAATGACCTACACAATGCCTAGACCACTTGTGCCGATGCGTGATATGGGACGGACGTACGCAACCCAAACAAATAGGTCCACTATACCAAAAAGGCTAAATTGGCACCCTTTATCCGGCCAGCCTTGTCACGATCATTGACCGTGACAAAAAAATACGTGTTTTTTGTCACGGTCATTGACCGTGACAAGGTCGGGACAAAGTCTTGTCACGGTCATTGATCGTAACAAGTCGGCGACAAATGTACTTGTCATGGACTTGTCACGGTCATTGACCGTGACAAATACTTATAATATTGTCACGGTCAAGTACCGTGACATGTCCATGACAATTTGTTCAGTAAAAAAAAACCTATGCTTTCTTTTTTTTCTCACCGTTTTTGGTTTTCCCTCTCTTTATCTCTCTAAGCGATTTTGATCTCTCTCTCTCTCTCTCTCTCTCTCTCTAAGGTATATTTTTTCCTCTCTTTCTCTTTCATTTCTATATGTGTGTGTATATATGTGTGTGGTGGGGGAGGAGGTAGGGGGAGGTGGGGTGGGGTGTGTGTGTACATGTATGTGTGTGCGTGTACGTGTGCGTGTGTGGTGGGGGGAGGGGGAGGGACAGGGGGCTGGGTGGGGGGCAGGGGGTGTATGTGTGTGTGTGTGTGCAGGTGTATGCGTGTGTGGGGGGAGGGGGCAGGGGGTGGTGTGTGTGCGTGTATGTGTGTGTGATGGGGAAGGGGGTGGGGTGGTGTGTGCGTGTGGTGGGGCAATCTCAATAATTGGAACGAACAAATTAATTAATAAAATATGTATTTCCCCTTTCATATGCAAGTAGGATTGCCCCTCATTAACAGATAATTGTTGAGATTCGAAATAACTTTAATTGTATAGATTTAATAAAATAAATTGTATAGCTTTAATTGTAACTTTAATTGTATAGTTTTATATGAAAGTAAATTAATAATTAGTGACCATTTCATATGAAAGTAGGATTGCTCCTCATTGGAAATTAGTAAATTAATAATTGTATACTTTAATTGTTAGTTTAGTTGATGAAATGAATTAATTAAGTAGATGAATTAGAAGGAGTACGGGATACACATTTGTTGTTGCGGTTGGATTATAGTGGATCGATGTTGGGTTGGTTAATTTTAGAAGTGGTATGACCACTGGATTAATGTCCATATGGGGGTGGGATTTTTCTACTTTTTTTTTTAAATTACTTTGTATCACGAAATATATATATATATATATATATATATATATATAGTATGATAATTAAATGAAACAAACTTAAAATTACATATAGTGCGCATAGATACTAGCCTTCTAGTTCTTATGCGTACGGATTGAATAACCCTTAGACCCGTTTGAGAGTCATTACTCCTGTAATGAGATCTCTCGAATTGTCCCGTTTGGAAAGTTTGGGACTACATAATTTCTGTATATCAACAACGAGCCGTGGTCAATTGTTCAACACGCGCCAAAGCGTTTAAATAGTAGTGTGGATGACTTGGCTGCTTCTACCGAATATCAATCCATTTTTTATGATAACCCGAATTTTAAACAATTTTTCAATTTGTAATAAACATTATAATTTGTACCGAAATATCCATTTTTAATGCTTTTAATTGATTTGCACTTTATCATTTTCACTCTTGTGTAGTGTGCGTGTGTGTGGGTAGTAGGGGTGGGGGTGGGGATGTTTCACTTTTGTACACATTATGAGCTAGATGTTGTTGTTTTGGAATTCATAATTGAGGTGTTTAACATTAACAATTCATTTTTTTTGTAGTAATTGTACATAATTGTACACAGTTGTCACGGACTTGTCACGGTCATTGACCCTCATTATAAATTAGTATGTGTGTGTGTGTGTGTGTGTGTGTGTGTGTGTAAGTGTGTGTGGGGGGGGGGGCAGGGGTGGTTGTGTGTGTGTGTGTGTGCAGATGTGTGTGTGTGTGGTGGGGTGAGGGAGGCAGGGGTGGTGGGGTGTATGTGTGTGTGTGCAGGTGTGTGCGTGTGTGTGTGGTGGATTATAGTGGATCGATGGTGGATTATAGAAGGAGTACGGGATACACATTTGTTGTTCACATTGCTGTTGGACTATAGTGGATTGATGTTGGGTTGGTTAGTTTTAAAAGTGGCATGACAACTGGATTATTGTCTATATGGGGGTGGGATTTTTCAACTTTTTTTGAAAATTACTTTGTATATCGAACAATATATATATATAGTATGATAATTAAATGAAACATACTTGAACTCACCCTTTAGAGGAGATGGAGGAGATGTGGGGGGGGGAGGGGACAGGGATGGGTGGGTGGGTGGTGGGGTAGGGGTGGGGGGCTGCGTGTGTATGTGAATATGCACGGGTGTGTTTGTGTATGTGCGCGTGTGTGTATATGTGTGTGTAGTGTGCATGTATGTGCATAATGTCCCTTGTAAACGAATTGATTGGTTATTAATTTTTTTAGTAAATTAATATATGATTGCCCCTCATTGTAAATTAGTAAATTCATATATGATTAATTTTGAAAGTAGGATTGCCCCTCATTGTAAATTAGTAAATTAATAATTGTATACTTTAATTGTTAGTTTATTTGCATGTCTTCTTTTAATTCATTTTGATATGTACTAATAACATTTTTTTACAACAAATGTCTCCTTCAGGTATTAAGGCGAGGATGATGATGCTTGTTATGATGATATCGTCTGGGCTCAGTGGTAGCGGAGGCGACAAGGGCTCCTCGGCCCCTAGGCTCCCAAAATATGGCAAATTTGGGATGGCCATCGAGAACAAGTCGGGGCTATTAGCGAGATCCCTCGAGCTGGTAAAGACGATCATCGGCCCGGGGTACATTAGTTGGAAGGAGGTGCCATATGAGCTCAAGTTAGCTGTTTAGGTAGCATTACAGGTAATGTATTTATATTTATATTTATATTTATATTTATATTTATATTTATATTTATATTTATATTTATATTTATATTTATATTTATATTTATATTTATATTTATATTTCAATTTCGATTTCAATTTCATTTATATTTATATTTATATTTATTTGTAACTAACATTGTATTTGTTGGACATGAACAATTCAGCGTGGATCCAAAGCTACGCGATTCCGTCTTGGAGCAGTTGAGGGAGCAACACAAAACGTGGAAGAAAAATATGCGGACCCGGTAATTTAGGAAGACACGAGAGTCCATTATCCAAAGGCGTGAATTCGTCCCGCCAGAGGAGTCGATCTCATTGGCACAATGGCAAAAGTTCATTGACAATGAGATCGGGGAGCGAAAATTGCCATCTCGCCAATTAGGGAGGGAAAATCGGGCAAAAAAGACAGAAATGCACTACTCCGGCCGGACGTCTTACGCAAAGGTGGAGCATAGGATGATGGTAAGATTTAATTTTTCTATAACTACATAAATATATTATTCTGCATTATTTTACTTTGCGGGGCCGATACTAATTTTACTTTATTTTATTCAGGGGACAGGGAGTGGCCCTGGGGTAGGCCACATAGACTCGATACTTATGTGGATCTTCGGACGAAGAAGGGGAAGGACAATGAGGTGTCCCCGAGCATCGCGGCCATGATTGTAAGTAATCCGACAGTTTACTTTTTATTAATTACGTTATAATTTTTTAATTTAATTATTTTACTAATCATGTGCTTTTTGTCATTTCAGGCAAAGCTTAAAGAAGTGCATGAGTCACAGTCTGATGCCGACAAGGCATCTTTGTCCACAGACGCACTCAGCCAAGTGCTTGGCTCTGATCGCAAGGGGAGGACAAGGGGGTGAGCTCGTGGGTGGCCAAATCTAGGATCATCAGATTGGAGACGAGCGACACCGGGTTGGCTCAAACGGTGGACTCGCATGATGGAAAGTTGTCCCGTTTAGAGGCGACGGTCCAATATATGTTCTCATTCATGAAGCGTTCATTGGGCGGTGGAGAACGCAAGGGGAAAGGGAAGGATAAGGTGGTAGAGGAGGGGGTGCGGGAGGACGAGGCGCATGATGATGAGGATGTGGACCTCGCTGCTTCATCACTGACACGTGCGGGCTTTGATGATCCACTTCCCTACTTGGATCCCTTCAACCAACCGATGTCGACGCTTGGTTGGTCGAGCGTGTTTATACTGGACATAGTTGATGGCCAACGGATAGGGCGGGGGTTGAGGGACCCGAATATCGTCCAGGGTGGACTAGTTCATGGACGTGAGCTTCAAGACATCGAGTCCAAGGTGCTCGTCATGCATGTGACACCTGGGAAGGAGAACTCCCCATTGTGGTTGCGCGAACAATGCAGCACGATGTATATCAATAGGTGTGTCAATTCGTATATCGTGTGGCCTACTCACCTCCTCGAATTTAACCTTACCCAAGACATGTAGTGACATTATTTGAATTGAATTGTATTGTTTTTTAGTTGGTACATTTGAATTGTTTTTAAGTTGGTACATTTGAATTATATTTGGATTATATCGTGATGCATATTGTTTTTATTTTGAATGTATATTTGCATTATCTCTAGTTTATTTGGATATATGATGTTTAAACAGGTACAACGTTGCTATAACAGGTACAAATATACTGCTGGGCAGTGGCAGTGGCAGTGGCCATACTACCCAGCAGATTTTTTTCAATTCTTCCCAGAATTGTCACGGTCATTGACCGTGATAATTTTTTAAAGAGTGTCACAAGTTTGTCAATAACCGTGACAAAACTTGTCACGTTCACTGACCGTGACACGACCGTGATAATTATAACGATCATGTCACGGTCAATGATCGTGACAAAAAAAGTTGTCTCGCCCAGAATTATCACTGTCATTGACCTTGACAATTTGAACTTGTAAAGGTCAATGACCGTGACAATTCGGCAGATTTGGTGTAGTGGTCGTCCACGAACATGGGTATGTTCACAAAAATAATAAATCCATATTTAACACATAATATGTATAGGTACTTAACCCTATAATTACCCCCAATAAGTCTCATCACTATTCAAATAATATCCTTACTTTAAGAATTGATCATCTACTTATTTGTCAATTTCTCCGACTAATAAATGGAGACACAAATCTATTTTTAATTAATTATTCATTCACTTAGATGACCTCCCACATATTCACTTAAGTTTGAAAAAATCACCCGAACATTTTTTCGTTCTCAGCCTGACCCAAGCCTAGAGGTTTAATCGATTCTCCTTCAGGGCCGAATCAACTCGCTTGGAAGGCCGAATCGATTCGAGTTCTGGAAGAAACAAAGAATTGCTACATTTTTCTATACGGGTTTCACAGTTCCCAATCCAATTTTCCTCCAAATGTCTTAACCATTTTTATTACAAGAATTATAGATTCCTCATGATCCAAAAACACTTTTTCTATGATCATCTAACCAAATTAACGTAAGATCATGCCTCCATAAGCCCATAAATTAAATATAACACTAGAGACAATCTAACCTAATTTTTATCATACTTTTTATCTAATCATTCTCAGATTTAAAGGATCAATACATGAATTGAAATGATCAAAATAATAATTCTACAACATGGATTCTAAGGTTTAATTTTCAATTAACACAATACCAATTCCAGGTTTGCCACCAAAATGTTTAATCCTTATACGCCATTGTTTCCTGATTTGTTCTAAGAATCATACAGTTCATTCCAATTATTCAAAATCATCAATTTATCTAATTAACCTGGAATTGTTATGATAAAATGCACAAATAAATTGATAAATACATTGTAATTTATTTAGCAAGAGAATTCTTGTCTTAAACGGGTAATTGGAGTTTCTCCTCTTGGATCCTTCCTATTTCTCCCTTCTTTAGCCTTAGTAACTTCTCCAATGGGGCATGGGATTGCTAAAGTTTCTTTCTTATAGATGTGAATAGCCTCTTAGGTTGATAATTATCATATTATAACCCCTAATACCGCATTAGACTAAAATCCCACTTTTGGGCCCCAAATAAGTCTGAAACACTACTCAGATTAACCCAATAACTCCCTCTAAGGGTATATCTATTTCCCGGGTTGCCAAACTTAGCTGTCTCAAACACCTAAACGAGTTCTCAATTCACTCAGGAATGTGCCCAAACTATATTTACCCAAGTCACAGACTTTTATCATGTTTAATCACCACAACATAATAATAATTTATTTATCATGCAATTTATTCAACAATGAATACACATTTTGCATAAATGAATCATATAAACATGCATATCACATTCAAGAAAATAATTCACAAAATTCATTGAAGTAAATTCTACCTAAAATAATTTATTATCTACCATAAATAATTTATTATGAAAACATGGGGTATTACATTCTCCCCCTAATAATGGAATTCCGTCCTCGAAATTCGCTGTAGCATAACATCAAAACTTAGCTTATACTCAATTAGTATGTACTCATATCCCATGAGATAAAAGAAAATGACTCGTCGACGCCTACATAGTGTGATCGGGATGCCCATACGCCACATATTACATGTACACATGCACAAACATCACATATGGATGACACATATACATCTAAAATTAACCATACATACCATCCATATCTATAAAGCAAAAATAAACTCCAATATCCTACTGACCATGACTCAATACTTCTTGAGATTGTCCCACTTATTCCACTAGTGGTGTAAACATTACTAAGTGCTCTCGTTACTGCACTTCTTGGACCCACTGGCCTTAATTCATATAATATATTCGCACCCAATGCGGTATATGTCAACACATGTATAACGTATTAATGAAACATCCTAAAATCCAAACGTTTCTCAACTCTCGACACTTGTTAAGTTTCAAGGGTGATACTTCTTGCAAGAAATATCCAAATAAGGAACCCTCTTGATACATTACTACATTGCTCAGTCGGTTATTAAAATTTATTGGTCCAATACCAAACAAGAAATAATATGCTAACCACACAATTTGTAACTCATGCCAAATTCAACAAAAGGTTCACCACTTCCAAGAGTTATACTAAGCCCCATTAGTTAATTGATCCTGTAATGCTAAGAATATCATGTTCTTCTCAAACATATGATGGACACCCTCTGTCCACCCTTAAATCTAATAAAGTGCTTAATCACTTATAAGCCTCTAAAGATTTACCCATCCCAATAAGAGTCCCCTATTATCCATTTTAATGACAACGTCACTATTCTAGCACTATATGTGACCATACACAACTTCATGTAATCGAGGTCATCTCTAGCCATAAATCTGTAAAATTAACCCAAAACTTTTGCAATCCACATACTTCTCATCACACATATTCTTTACCTCTTAAGATAAATCCATCACCGACTAAACGTCACATTTATTCATCCCTTAAGGTATGACATCGCTAGCACATAATCCATATTCGTACACCAATTTGAAAAGTCATTATATCCCTAATTCAAGAAGTACGTCAATATATAAATTGAAACCTTCACTTTGTTGTGCCAAATCTCGATAAGGGTACATTTCCCAAATCATACGAAACCCATGGCTATAATTTCAATGCCCGTATGAACTCTCACTATATATCATATATAAATCCTCCACTAGTCCTGCGCTACTTACCCTCGAATTCACTTACAGACGCTTTCTCCTCCATAGACCTTATTCATTATTAGTACATCAATACAATACACTCCTATGATGCACAAGCGACATCACCCTTATACAAACTTTCTAATTTATTCATCTTCCCTCATATTTCGAAATCACATGGTGACCCTACTCCTAGGTCCAACCACTCGCATACTACTCTCACTAAACTCAAAAATGGTTTTAAAACATAAATGAATCTTGCTCAATCTGAGCATAACACCAATTTGATGCTCTTTAATAGGAATTAATCTGGACCAAAATCTTTCCTCAAAATCCTCATAATTTATAAGTTGCATCAATACACTCCTCTCTCTTAAGTACACCAAATTTTATAAGTTCATTATACTAACCCAAGTTTACATTGTTATCCATTTTACCATAAGTAGAACCCAAACATGATAATTTACCATAATAGTCCTCATAGCTATGGTGAACACCATTATCCAACCAGTCGTTCAATAATTGACCACTAACTCGTAATGGTCCCAAAAAAATCAACACAAGACCTATAAGTAGCTCATTGATACATCCCTTGGATAACTTCATACTCTAACATACCTAATGAAAATAGGTCTTCCACGAACCTAAGTCTCCCAATGTCAATACCTATACCTCTACACATGAAACATATAGATTCCTTTTTACGCATGGGTGAATAAACATAATGTTGTATGTGAGACACTTAGTATACAACCCTCGATCACTAAAAAAGTGGCATTAACAAATTATTACTATGCACCAATATAAAAAAATATACCCTATATGTTCAGGAATAAGGAACATTCCCTCCACTCCCCACGCTGATGCGGGTCTATCTCTCGATGAGATGTGATACATATGACCATACTCTAACCACAGTAACTATCCTTGAGGTGAAGCAGGTGGTGCAGGTAGTGCTAGCATTACATCCACTGGCTGGGCTGGCAACAACTGACACTAACCCTAGGATTCTTGGTACCCTCGTTGTCCCCTTGCTCCTGTGCTGCCTAATTGCCCTGAGGTCACTTCTTCGCTAAGTGTCCCTTATCTCCATTAATGTAGACACTTCCTTGAACCTTACACATATCATGTTGTTATCCCTGTTGACCTCGGCCCTACAGCCACTGAACCCGATAGCCTCTTTGGTGCTGGCCCTGGCCCTGACCCTGTTGTCCCTATTTGTTCTGATCATTAGAACCCATATACCTCTTATACTATTCACCTGAATAGGACCCTTTAAACTGTCGGGCACCCTGATTACTGTTCCTATTCATCTTTCCCTGTTGGTTCGACGTCTCTCCACTAGATCTCTTTTCCCTCTTACTTTTTTGAATGACCTATGATCCTAACAATGCAACAAAGAGGCATTCACCATATGAGTGTAGATAGTAAAAGATGAATTTTCTAATAAAGATTTACTGATGTTCCAAGCTATTCCTGACACAAACTTCTCCATCTTCTTATCTTCGGTGTTCACTTCGTCTCCAGTAAAATAAGACAATGCGATAAACTCCTTCTCATATTCAACTACAGGGAGAATCTCCTTCTTATGTTCCATAAACTTCCTCCTCATCTCTAATTTCATGGAGGGTGGGAAATACTTTTCCTCAAAGTGATGTATCCTTTTTATTTGATTATCTTTATTTAGTGTCTTACTATACTTGCACTTTAATTTGTTGCTGAGATTTTGTTTTAAGAAAAAGTAGGAAAATTGTGTTTTTTTGGAATATTTGAGTAGAAGAAGGCCTTGGAGGCTCGATTGCAAGAATATTCCCTTTGAAGGGAATTATTTTGATAAAAAAATATTTTGGGGAAATTTTGGATAGAGGAATACCTAGGATGCTCGATTGGTATATAAATGAGGAGATAAAAATCTTGATGTAAAGTGGAACTTGTCACCTTTGTTGGGTTATGCTGATTCCGGTGTGTCGGAGAGAATTTTGAAATAATGGTTTGGTCGGAGCCGTAGATTGGAATCTACTAGCAGTGGTGGTACAATTCTAGTACTCTGAGGATCACATCTTATGGTTTGGCCTGGACGATGTCTATCCTACCTATGAGGAATTCTCAGTAATATTGGGGGTTATCCCCAGTGTCGAGGTGGCCATGCCCAATTTATCTCGTTCTCCATAGGCATTTCTGTCTGAGTTACTCCATATTTCTCCTTTGGTGGCTCGACCGTTGGTTAATGGAGGGCCTATTTCTATTCAAGCGATTATGTATTCACTGCGCCTGAGGGGCTTTGATGATGTCGACTTTGCTGGAGCTGTTGCTTTGGGCCTTACTATGAGGCTTTTGATAGTGATAGGGGACTTGACAACTGATCCTTAAGTGGCTGCAATAGCAACATGGATGTCTTACCACCACAATACTGCGACGGTGGTGCTGGTGGAGACCCTGAACTGTCTTGATGGTTGGAAAGAGGGTCGTTCCAATTTTTAGAGGCGGAGTCCAGTAATGTTGTTCATGTGTCTTTTATAGAGGTTCCATTTTATGGCCCCTCCTGAGTGTAGCTTAGTGGGTGTGCCTAATTTCTTTGTCCGTCCTTTCTTCAGTTTTGGCCCATCGGTACAGAAATGGGTCAACTAGTTTGTGGAGCACAAATCGCGGTGTCTTAGTTAGTCTATGCCATAGTGGGGAGACTTTTAGCTTATTTTTTAGATAAGAGAGTATCGGTATGTGTGGTTGGTTGACCTCTGTCATACCTCCATTTATTTTCCTTGGCGACTTTTGTGCCAAGTTGGATTGGAACAAAATGTGCCTCCTCGTATAGCGAACTTCTTCCCAGTGGAGGACCTGGCCGAATCATTACGAATGATGTTGGTCACCTTGTGGCAGCGTTGTAGGTCATCTACCTTTTCATCATAATCTTTAGTAGGGGGTTGGTATGTGTTTGGGGACTACCTGAAGTGGTTTTGGAAGCAAGTAGTGGAGAAGATTACAAAGAAAAAACTGGGAAAAGGTGGCTTGTTGCCTTCGACACCATGGAGAAGGTTGTCGTGGTTTCGTCCAAGCTTGTCAGGGTGTACCGCTCCATGGAAAGCATACGGAGTGTTAACTCGGAGTGAAAGACTTGGGGACCTCCGAGGGCAGGGAATGATAATGAAATGGGGCCCTCTGGTAGTTGGAGACAGTGTTCATGAAGCTGAGGTAAGATTTTATAAAGCTAGGGTAATTTGTGTTTTGGGTAATTTTTGGGTTTTTTGGGGGGTTAGGGATAATTTTTGTGAATCTAGTAGGGTTAAGTTGGGTTGTTTAAGATTTTTTTATTAATCAAAAGAGGGTTGTCTTTTTATCTCCCTTCACGGATACTTCATGTAATGGTTGTACTCCTTCATTAATAAAATAAAAATGATTTTGATCATATCTTAGTGTACCTCTTGATGAGGTTTGCATTTTATTTATCTATACCAATCGCTAAGGCATATATAATCCTTTTGTTCACGTGATGATGGAATGAACCCCCGTTCTCGAAGGTTAAAATAGAATAGCATTTTTCAAAAAAATTAGGGGACCGAGCCCATGTATGGTGTATGAGTTGTCTACGTACCTCTAGGGGTTTTAAAAACTTTCCAAAGTTTTATTTTGAAAAGAAATATTTTTGAGATGATCAGGTCCCACGTAGTTCTAGGTAGGGGAAATGAAGATCTTTTTTTGAATAGAAGGGGGATGAGAAGAGTCATAGTGTGCTGAGATTTTAGACTAAGGATAAAATTTCTTGAGATGGACCAGGTTCACTGGACACACCATCTCTTCTACATCGAGGTCTGTAAGCATGGAAGCACCGCCTAACATAATTTTCTTCATAATGTAAGGGCCACTTCAATTTATTTTGAATTTCCCTCTGGGGTCCCAAACGGGTTCTATGATCTCTTTGAGGCCGAGGTCTCCTTCTTAAACATTATGGTCCTCGACTTTTTAGTTGAATGATTACGCTATCAGGTGATGACACCCCTGTATATGGTATAGAGCCTTAAGTATCTTTTCATCCAAGAGTGACAGTTAATTTATGTGGTCCTGATGTCGGACTTCTTTGTTAACCTTGATCTCGAGCATATTTCTTAGAGAAGTTATCTTTAGCTCAACAGGTAGGACCGCTTCCATACCTTACACGAGAGAATAAGGGGTATCCCCAATAGGTATTTTGATTGAACTACGGTAGGCCCAGAGGGCGTAAGGGATCCGATCGGCCTAATCTCTGCAACTCTCCGTCATTTTGCTAATGATGGCTTTGAGGCTTTTGTTAGTGGCTTCGACATCAACATTAGTTTAGGGTTTGTAGGGAGAATTTTTGTTCTTCTGAATCCTATATTCATCGACCAACTTTGTGACCTCGGCTTCGAAGTGGAGTCCATTATCTTATACTATCTCACATCGACAAATGATTTTCTTTATGATAAATTTGGCCACTTTCTTGGCATTAAGCACTGTGCATGACTCGACTTCGACCCATTTAATGAAGTAATCAATGGCGACCATGATGAACTCATGACCGTTTGAACCTTTGGGAGTGACTTTTCATATGTTGTCAGTGCCCCAGGTGTAGAACGTCCAGGGATAGGTCGTTTTGTAAAATTCTTGAGGAGGTAAGTGTCACAGGTTATCAAATTATTGGTACTTGAGACATCTTCGAACGTAGGCAGTGTAATATTTAACCACGGTGGTCCAGTAGTACCCTTATCGGATTACCTTCTTGGAAAGCATGTGACCGTTCATGTGTGTCCCGCATTCTCCACTATGTATCATCAGCATTATTTATTCAACATTAGTCCCTGCTATGCAGTGCAAATGGTTTCCATAAAAGTTTATCTTGAAAAGTGCTTTATCGCAGATGATATACTAGGCATCCAGTTTGCGAAGGGTCGCACGGTATTTCTTATCTACGTCTTGGGATACCTACTATGTTTAAGGAGATGCCAAATGTCATAGTACCATAACCGGGCCATATCGGAATCTTCCTCAGTGACGAGCTCAATGTGGTAGTATTGGGTGGGCATAACTTATTTCTGAACTCAAAAAAGGTCCATTGTTATTCCCTAGGGTATGTCGACCATGAAGGCTAGGGTAGCAAGGGCGACAGCTAGGCTGTTCTTTGTACGAGGATGGTAATGGAAGGTGACATCTCTGAATTGGGAGGGCAGTTCTTCTAGGTGGGCGTGTAAGGGTAGGAGCTTCAAATCTTTAACTTTTAATTTCCTGAGGATTTAATCAACGATGAGGGTAGAATCTCCGTATACGTCTAGGTGATGGATTCCTTTCTTAAGGATGATTTTGAGGCCTACGGTGCATGCCTTGTATTCAGTCATGTTATTGGTGCAAAGGAAGTCTATCTTGATGGAAATATGGTTGTGATAGTCATCAGGGACGACTAGGAGTATTCCAATGCCATATTCTTTCTTGTCAGCAGCTCCATCAAAGAACATTTTCCATATAAGGTCCTCCTGAGAAGTGTAGAGATGGTTTTCATTCGTAAATTCGAAGATCCAAACATCGATTATTTTTATGGGGTAATCAGCAAGGTATTTAGAAATGGCTCTCCTTTTCATAACTTTCTGCGTGATGTAGGCAATATCGAACTCGGCTGGCAATCTATCAAGTATTTGATGGGATCCATTTGGGATAGTAGTCTGATGGGGAAGAGAAGCATGTAGTGCCATAATTTTTGCATGACCCAAACCATGAAAACACATGCTTTGTCCAAATTAGTGTATTTGAGTTTATATCAGGACAATTTTTTACTAGCGTAATAGATAGTTATTTTCTTACAGGATTCTTCAGTGTATTGGGCTAGGAAAGCCCCTGTTGTGGTATCTGTTATGGTTAAGTATAAAAAAAGAGGGAGAGCTGGCTGGTAGGGCATGAGTACCAGATGATGGGTGAGGTATCACTTGATTTGGTCAAAAGCTTCTTGGCAGGCCTCATTCTAAACATTAGTTGAGTTTCTTCGGAGGAGTTTAAAAATGGGTTCGCATGTAGAAGCCAGTTAATTGATGAACCAACTGATGTACTAATGTTTCCCCAAGAATCCTCGAATTTCCTTCTCCATCTGTGGTGGTGGCGTCTCAAGTATGGCTTTCAATTTAGTAGGGTATGCTTCGATTTCCTCATAACTGACCATGAATCCCAAGAGTTTTCCTTTTGTGATGCTGAAAACACATTTCTATGATTTTAACTGCATATGGTATTATCGCAGTCGAAGAACTTTCGAAGGGCAAGAATATGACCTTCTCGAGTCTTGGACTTAATGATCATGTTGTCTACATAAAATTTTACCTCTTGTGAAAAAGGTCATATAGGATGATTATGGAACCTCTTGGTAGGTAGCCCCAGCATTCTTAAGTCCGAATGGCATGACAGTATAATAAAAGGTTCCCCGTGGGGTGATGAAGTGGTCTTCTCCTAATGGTCTAGGTGCATCTTTTCGGGATATATCTGGAGAATCCATTGACAAATGACTTGAGGGCATGGCTAGCCTTGTTTTCCACGATCTTGTAGATGTTGGGTAACGAGTAATCATCCTTTAGGGGTCCTTTATTTAAATCCTTATAGTCGACGCACATACGGACTTTGCCTCCCTACTTCGTCACGGGGATGATGTTGGTGATCCATGTATGATATTTGAACACCCAAATGAAAACCACATTCAATTGCTTGACCACTTCCTCTTTGACCTTTAGCTTGCATTCGGTGTGGAGTTTTCTTAGCTTCTGTATGACCGTCTTGCATTTTGAGAATATTGGGATCTCATGTTGAACCATTTATGGGTTAATGTCGAGCATGTCATCATAGGACCATGTGAAGACACCCATGGATTCTTTCATTAGTACTTCAAATTATGCACACTCATGATCATTATGGGTGGAAATCGATATTAATAACAACAATCTCATCATCATTAATTTGAACGCAATTATGTTATTTGTTATTCTCCTTATTAAGATCATTTATGAATTGTTCATTTGCAAAATCATCATCAACAAAGGTTAGATCAGAATCAAGATAATTAATATAAGGCACAAGAAGATACTCAAAATCCTCGTTTATGGGAAAAACATTGAGAACCTAGTCAAAAGTGGTCTTAGTTACATTGATATTAGGAAAAGGAAAAACAATAACATGTGAAGAGACTTGGATAGGGTAAACAACAGAGTTAGGTTGAATCTGAGTAGGTTGGACTGGTATGACATTCCAGTTGAGGAGAGACATGTTATCAGCTTTGATTTGAGCAAACGGGTCCAACAGCGTGACATTTGAGCTGATTATACGTAGACAAACAATCAAATATGCACACAAATTCGGAATTTTGACGGTTCTACAAATAATAGTGTCATGATATGATTTTTCAACGTTGTCATTCGTGGTGCAGACCCGTTAAATTTATCCATCCAAACTCCCTAAAATATATATCATATTATCTTTTGAATGAACATAAAATAATTCAGCCCAATTTTGGCATATGATTCTTTTTATTGCCTTTCAATTTTTCAGGCTCTTTAAAATGGTGGCTTTCGCGACGAGTCAATTTTACACTCTTGCAACCCTTTCCCGTGAACACTCATCATTTTTTACTTACTATTATCATGGTAAGAGTTTCTTACATGCACACCTCCTCCTTATGTATACTTACGCATAGATAACAAAATTGAGATAAGAACGTCTCACCAAACTCAAATATGCAAGAGATGTCAAACATTCATATAAACTCTTGCCTGTGTGAAAAGATGGCATATATACGAAGTCAAATCAAGATGCGTATCAACCTTGAAACAACCCCATAATACAATGGTTAAAATCATTCTAACCATCAATAATTATGACTAAATGTCCTAGCCACATGGATAATGAAAGTAAGGGGGTCCAAGCACACCAATATGCCACATCAAAAATGTAAACTCAAAAACAAAAAAAACAAATCGAAAATCTTTTTAGGTTTTCAACATATTTTGACTCAAATAAAAGAAAAATGTTTTTGTATCTAAAAAAAATTATAGACCAAAAATATATTTGTATTTTTCAAATAAGACTCAATAAATGAAAAATATAATACAAAATGATACACATGTAATAACACTAGCATGGTATAAATCATGTCGTAAAGACTAGCATATGCCAAACATGGTAACACAATCATACTTTAGATTTAGCATGGGACGAATCAAGTGCAACCAAATGAGAACCATGAAGTTTTAGTCTTAAAGTCACTAAGCCCTATTTCGTAACCCAAGTAGGTGTGACATAACGTGTGGGGGTTTTGGGAACCGACACGAATTTATTCCTAAACTTCCTAGGGGCATTCCTAATGTCATAGCAAAAACGTCTAAAGTGACCTTTCCTATCGCAATGTGTGCAAGTGTAAAGATGACGAGAATGATTACCAAAATATCGACCTCTCCTGACATCTCTAGTGGGATCTCTCACACGGTTGGTATTGGCTTTGGGAATGGGAACATTATCGCCGTAGCCTATACCACACCTATCACTTTTGACTTGGACGGTGCCTAACATCCTATCCAACTTCTCTGACCTAGATTCCAAGTCAAACTTAACCTTACTCGGGTCTTTCAATTTTTTTCCAACTCATGAATCCTAGACTCAAGCACACGCGTAGACTCCTCAAACTCTAGCAACTCCATTTTCAAAGTCTCCAACAAACCACAAAGACTATCTCTCTCTTTTTCAATGTACTCTAGCTTCTCCCTAAGCCTCTTCTCCCGTGTACTAAAATCCTCAATCAAAGCATCATTATTTTCTATGACATGATCATTCAACCTATCTTGCAATTTAGAGTTAACCTTTTTCACTTTCACTGCCTCGACATACAATTCATTAAATGCAACTTACAACTCTTTCACATCGTGGGAAGATTTATCGTCATCGCTCACATGACATGCCAAGAAAGCAACAAAATTTTCCTTATTAAGGTAACTCTTTCCTTTTTCTATATCACTATCACTTAAGGTGGCATTATAAGCTATCGATTTCTTTCCCTCTTTCTTAAGTCTAGTGGTACACTCGACAATTTTATGACCACACCCCTCACACCCCAAACACCTATCCAACTTAAACTTGCTAAGTTTCTCCCTTTTATCTTTTGGGGCTTTACTCAACTTTGTTGTTCTTGAATTTCTCAAAATTTTTGGCATCTTTCGATTGCTTTTGAAACATAAGAATTTTTTTGAATTTTTTATCCAACTAGGTGACATCCTCAAAATTGAAATCGGAATCGTCACTTGAAACTTTATTCTCCTCCATCCGGGCTTTCAAACCATTGCCCTTTTCTTTATTAGGCACTTTCTTGGAGGCAAAAATATCGACTTCATAGGTTTTTAAGTCACCTACAATCTCTTCAAGTTTTGTCGAATCAAGAATTCATACGGAGTTTAGAATAGTCACTTTTGCATCAAACATACTCAGCAAAGATCTCATTTTTTTTTATAACACGTTTGTTGGGTATACTCTCACCTAAGTTAAACTATGAGTTGACAATATTTGACAACCTAGCATAAAACTCATCAAATGACTCACTATCTAACGTTTTAATCGTCTCAAACTGTGTAGTGAGGTTTCGTAACTTAGACGCCATAACCGTGTTAGTGCCCTCGTGAGTAAGTGTAAGTGTATCCCAATCCTCTTTTGAAGGTTCACCATTCATGATTCTATTATACTTTTCTGGTGTGACATGTGAGGAAATTATGTGCAGACCTTTAGAGTTATATAGTGCAAGCATATGTTCAGCATCCATCCATGACTCAACGGGTTTGAAACTAGTGACCTCTCCCTCTTGTGTGATTGGTGGTGTCCATCCCTTTTCAATAGCTAATTAAACAGGCTCATTAATAGATTTTAAAGCACTTCTCTTTCGCATTTTCCAATAAGAATAATTTGTGCCATAAAAAATAGGAGCACAAAAACTTTCAAAACCTCCACAATTCATTCAGAAAAACACACGAGATCAAACACAATAAAAATATTTTCTAGCTCTGATACCAATTCGGTGTTCCCTTTTAATTTCTAATTTGAAAAGTGTTTTAAGGATGACAAAACAATTTTCTCTTTTTGTGAAAAAACTTTTTCCAATTTTTTAATTCCCACCAAGTTGTGAACAAATTCTACCTTAACCAAATTTTATCTTGATTAATCCTAAACATCCATCTAGTGATTAGAGTAAGGAAAATAATAGTAAGGAATACTCACAACGCCGGATGTAAGAGGAAAACCACAAACGGGAAAAACCTTAGATGCCCCAATCCAGATAATCACTATGAATATGGTCTTCCAAAGGTACAGACGTTAGTCTTACTCAACGACTCGATCCACCTGCGAGACTTGACGCTCCTCTGATCTTCAACCACTCCTCTCAAAGTGCTCACATATAAATTAACCTTGTTCCATGATATCTGTCCATAACACACATGTCCCCATATGTCTCGGTGTCCACCAATATGTCTTGTAACGTCTACGATGTTGAAACTGAACTCCATCGAATCTTCACTGCAAAACTAGCAATATTCAAGTGTAAAAAAACTCTTCTTGGTGCCACAAAGGTCACTATAGAAAATATTAATGAAAAGTCGAATCTTTGAAACTCTAAGGATGTGTTTCGACCAAAAGAGCCTTAGAAAATTGTTTACAGAGATCATTTTGTTTCAAAAATGAAATTCTTTATGCAAGCCCTTCGAAACAAGGACTGAAATACGCCTTAAATAGAATTTTTAAGTTGGCGCATTGTTCGAGTTACATTGGTTGTCCTTCTCATGAGATGGCAATGTCATTCGAATGATATGTACATATCGCCCGAATGACTTCCACTGTCATTCAAGCGACCTGCCCAATTTCAGTCCAAACCAAAACAAACTCTAATCCGTCCTTATCAGTTTTAAACGAAGTGTAAACCATTTCAAACACTTATAAAACATTTGTTTAATAAAAGTTACATCCTCAGTTATTTTAAAATAAATTTCGAGTCTCATTAAATTTTCTCATTCATACCTGAGTGATCTCGAAATGAAATTGAACTTGAAGGCGTATAAACTTGCACCAATTAAACTCGAGCATGATTAATTCCTTGAAGCTTTGCCACAACGTCTTCAACATGTCATAGTTTGTGTGGGATCGTGACAATAAAATCCGACCTCTGACTCAAACGTGTTTTGTTCTGGGAATAAGTCCAAACTATACAATGGAATTTATTGGAAATTTTGTCCTTACAGTGTTAAATTTAGTCCCAACACGACTGGCATGCGCGTCCCGACTAAATTACCGTAATTGTCGTATTTCTCACTCACGACAATTTTGATATATCATTGTCATTATTATTACTCATTCACTGAGTAATATTCAATATAAATAAATTTAACCCTTATCTTGCTAATTAATTTATTTTATCGGATTAATTTCTAAATATAATTTAATTAATACCAAGTAATTTCTAATATAAAAATTAATAAAATTACAAGGTGTTACATTTACATAATGAATTATACCTAATTTTTAAACATCATGCTTTGAATTGCCTTAATTGAGCAATTATACTTAATGATACCACCCATAAAGCTAAAGCTACAACCCTATTCATCACATGCATTCTTAACAATACACAAACCCCAATTAAGTATTACTATCTCATTATTATTTAAAATTAACACGAGTCCAATATTTAATATCAAAACCTAATAGGCAGGTTTACTAGTCCATGTTTCAATTTCTTAAATTCATAAATCAGTTCGATCTAAATTCTTATTTATAACATGTGTCATTATCCATTTAGAGGAAACATACTAGACTATATTTAAGGTTTAGGTGAAATTATAAATTGCATTTATAAAAGGAGATGAGTAGTCTAGGTGAAATTAGAAATTGTATTTATAAAAGGAGATGAGTAGTCTTGTAAGTTGCCTCTAAATGGACAAAAACATAATTTAAATGGAAAAAAAAAGTCCTCAAAAATCATTCTTGAAACCCTCTTGAATCCTTTTAAAAACATAATTAAATTGATTTGAATCGACCATTAAATCTTGTCTTGAAATATAATATGATATTAATATAGAGTTTTAATTATGTATTTGGAAAGAAGCTCGGGTAAGGGATCAAAATGATAAAAATGCTTACATTAGAGGGCATGGAGTTTTTTAGAGGTTCTTTAGAGAAAAATTAAAGGTTTTCATGCTAAAGGGGATAAACATAATGGCTAAAGCACCTTTAAACAAATGCACCCACTATAGCGGTTACCAGTCGTGCGGCCAAACTCATATTTGTTTCCCCAATTCTTAATCCTTTCGTGCACTATTTCAAAACGTAAATTTTCTTCACAATAAATATATCAAAGACCACAATACCCTTGGTATTTTACCTAAGTTCCCCATATGTCCGAACTACTTTACATAAATTATAGTTTGAACCCCCAAACTTTGAATAATTAAACTTAAACCCATAAAACTTTAGTAATTTACATAATAAACTCTACAATTACATTTTAATTCATTTCAACTTTAAATTATCAAATACCTTTGAATCAAAAAATTAATTATATACTTACTCTGGATTCCCGTATAATTAATTAATTTTTTTCAAGTTAACTAATTATAAATTATCTTTTGACCAAATCCTTGTGTCGACTTCGATCCAACTAGTAAAAGGAAATAGATATTGATATAATTGGGTGGGAGAGTTAGATGGATTACTTCCCGAAGAATAAACACCTAATGACTGGAGAACATGATGTTCTAGGTTTCAATCATCTAATCGAAACACCAACATTTACAAATTTTAAATACACTGCTCAAAGGGGACAACCTTTCCCTTTTGTAAGTGTTTTCCTGGTATAAAGTTAATATGGAGGCAATCTATATGGCTTATATAGTGGGATATATAGGTTCCTACCATGGCACATGAGGTGGTTTACTATTAGATAAAGGCGATAAAAACTAATAATTATTTCAATAGAAGTATAAAAAGTCATTGATTCCTGATGTCGAGATACTATTGGTGTAATTTTCAATCCCGACCATGTTGCACGTAAGCTTAGAAAAGTTGGACAAAGTCGGTGTGTAAGGACATGATTTTGTAAATGCCCGTTAACAATTGTGTATTCCGTATACCGCTACAACCGTCGAAGGATTGTTCGAGATCTTACATACATCGAGACGGATCCGAATATCAAGCTTTTTCAACATTCAAGCCTCTGCAAGGTTAATTTCGGTGAGATAGTATGGTTCACTTAAAAGTGCTCGGATAATTTTTAAAAGAGGTTTGGAAAAGTTTCCAAAATATTTTCTAAGTGTTGAGGCATTGTTTTTCATCAAAATAATTTTTTCAAGATTTATAGATGAATTTTCTGAAATTAAAAATAAATTTATTTTTCTCTTTTTCTCATTCGAGCGACGGAGTATCTCGTTCGAGCGACACGAGGATCTCGCGCAAAGTGTCATTCAAACGACACATGTCTCCATTCGAGCGACATTCTGATTTCGTTTGAGCGACACTCCACCATAATGTTTTTATAAATATCTTATTAAATGAGTCTATGTTTCAGAGGAGATCTGAGTTTTACATAGTACGAAAAACTGCAAATTGCAAAAACATTTTTGTCTTCTCCTTTAAGGTTTTAATCCTTGTTTTTAATTCACAAAATATCCCAATATTTGTGTGAATTATTTTGGAACCCAAGATACAATCTTATTGAAGTTTTCTTTTATAGAGAGGATATCTACTGCTGATATAGGTCCCACTTTAGGGAGGTACTAGGTTGACGATTGACTGCATGTCATAGGGAGTATTCATGAGTGTTCTTGAGCTGACTGGACTACGCGTCCTGGTGAATCTTCTGCGGTCGATTCATTGCTATTTCATAACTATGTGTTCATGTGGATTTTCTGTGGTTGACTCATTGCAAATTTCGTTAGAAACCCTGTAAGTTGTAAATTGCAAATTATTATTGAAATAAAGGTTTTTGGCCTTCGGGGATTTTTTTCTTGAAAATTGGTTTCCTTTGCATGCTTCTTATATGTTATGAGTGCAAATCACTTAGATGCATGAGTTAGAGTTTAACTAAAATTTTGGATTAATTGAACTAAGTCAGTTTAAAATCACTTGAAATTTTCCGCTGCACTCCACAAGTTTAAAAATTTATATCAAAGCTTATTTAAGAATATCACCGCATTCTCAAATTGGTATCGGAGCGGGTTGAACTAAGTTATGTGTTTTGATCCAGATTTTCTTAAGTATGGCTTTTGGTGGTATTCGTGATTTTAGATGTCAATTTTTTGAAAGGTTTAATTGGAAAGTTCACATGAATTGTTATTTTAAATCATCCGTCGAAAAAAACTTTGTGGAGGAATTGGTCATACGGTAGATGTGTGTCCCACTAATATAAGGAAGATTTTTGATAAATCGACATCTCATATTTCTTCAGTTAGTGATATTGATTCTCAAAAAGAATTTTTTATGCGACTAAGCGAGAGCTTCTCACCCTGTGACTAGTAACGAGAGTGAAACTGAGAGAGTGTGGAGGAAGAGGAAGATTTGACTGAGTTGCAAGTTGCCTACAATAACCTGTATGTGGAATCTGTAAAGTTAAAGAAGGAAAACTTGAAACTAGAAGCTAAATTGAAAAAATGTTCATTAGATAATAATAACACGGATGCCTTAATTGAGGTTCTTAGGACACGTGACGAGATGCTTAGAGATAATCTAGGATATGTCGAGGGTGAGATAGATAGTCTTAGAGGGTTGATGGAGACTCTGAAAAAGGAGATTTTAGAGTTTGAGGATTCTAGACGTGTACTTGAGTCAAGGATATATGAGCTTGAGAAAAGTTTAAAAGAGACAAGTAAGGTGAAGTTTGATTTGGAGTCTAGGTAAAAAAAGTTAGATAAAATACTTGGCACTTTCCAAATCAAGGAGGATAGGTGTGGTATATGCTTCGATAATAGTGTTTCACCCATTCCCAAAGCCAAACCCACACGTGTGATAGAGCCTCCAAGGATTGTGAGGAGATAACCACCTAGGAACATTTAGAGAGAGCTACGTAGGTATTTCAGGAGAGCACCACTTAGAAACATTAGGAGAGGGCCATCTTTCGGTAACACTCACTGCCAGATTTACACTTGCACACACTGTGGTAGGCAAAGTCATCTTAGGCGTTTCTGTTATTAACTTCAAAATACTCCTAGGAATTTTAATAAGAGATTAAATTCGATTCCCAAAATCCCCACATGTCATTACAAATCTGTTTGGGTTAGGAAATCGGATTTAGAGGCTTTTGGATTAATTATTTATGACTCTTATTTGATTGCACATGATTCACCTAATGTTATATCTCTCAACTGATTATTTTTTATTGTTTGTCATACGCTAGTTGTGTTTCATGATATATTCTTTCTAGTGTTATGACTTGTGTACTTTTTTTACTAGATTTTTGGTTTTTGATAAAATTTTGAAAAATACAAAAAGATTTTATTTTGATAGTTTTTTTTAAAAAGTCAAAAAGAGTTTTGTATTTTTTTTACACCATATATGAATGGACATTTAGGATGACCGGGTCACAATTTCATTCCATATCCATGTGACGATTTCATAGTGTTTTGATATGCGTCATCATTTCATTTTTGTGCTTTACAATGTTTGGAGTGATTGATATGTAATTTAGTGTTACTACCTACTTGTTTGACTCACGAGTTCCATTAATGCACACTTGCACGAATTTGTTTTGATTATTATACTTGTTAATCACATATAGGTCGGAGTGTTGTCATCTCAATTATGACTTTAAAACAAACCATATGTGATAAAACTTGACCATGGAAGTAGTGCATGTAAAAATAATTTACCATGAGGAATTTAATTGAAACAAAATATGATGAGTGATTCACGGTAAAGGGCTGCGAGAGTTCAAAATTAACTTGTCGTCAAAGTCACCATTTAAAAGATCCCGAAAAATTTAAGGGCAATAAAAAGATAAATATGCCAAAAAGGGGCCACCTCAAAAGAAAAATATAATGATTATTATTTATGAGGGAGTTTAGATAGAAAGAAATGAAAAGCAGGTTTGCACGTCGTGATAGCGTCTTGAAAAAGCATGCATAGTTTTAGACGTTATTGGTGTGGGAATCATTCTTGACTTTGATGTGTTGATGGATTGAGTCGATGTCATTTAAATTCAACACTTTAAACACCTGAGGACGATTTTGAGATCCATTCATTATGAGTAAACATATGCATCGTGCACATATGTCATGTTTTGTTTGGGTTGATTTTTCTATTGAATATGTTCACAACCATTCATTCTGTATCCATGATTTCTTTGTCTTAATGTGTGATTTTTGTAAAATATATTTTGCATTTTTTTGAAAAATTTGAAAAAACGAAAATAGGTTGTGGATACTTTTGAGTATATATTTTTTTATCATAGTTTGTTTTGCTATGTTTGTCATGATAACTCCATGCTTATTTTGTTTATTCATTTCCATGTCTATTTGGGTAAAATAAAAAGGGGGAGAACGAATTATGAGGAAGTATTTTACATTATGGGGAAGATTTGAGATTTAATATATGTTTGATTTTATGTTTATCTCATTTCAAACTCGATTCGTCATGAAGGTATTTTCTTTGTCTCATGTGTGTAGTTACAAAGAATGAAGATCAATATTGTGCACACCCTCATGAGAAAAGATTTAAGATGTGAAGATTTGATGTTGAAGATTTTTGAAGAAAAGTTTTGGACTTGCATGTTTAGTATCTTTTTAGTTTTGGGTTCATAGGGGGGGGTATTAGATTTGTATAGGCATTTGCTTTGATAATTCGAATGTTAATAGTTTGTACCAACATACATATAGGTGAACATTTTTAAGAAAATTATTTTATAAATGTCCGTTAACAATTATGTATGTTGTTGCTACAATCATCGAAGGATTGTTCAAGATCATACATACATCGAGACAGATCCAAATATCAAGTTTCTTCAACATTCAAGCCTCTGCAAGGTTAATTTAGGTGAGATAATATTTAGGACCCTTTATGGTTCACTTAAAAGTGTTGGGATAATTTTTAAAAGAGGTTTGTAAAAGTTTCCACAATATTTTTCAAGTGTTGAGGTGTTGTTTTTCATCAAAATAATTTTTCCAAGATTTATGAACGAATTTTCTAAAATAAAAAATAAACTTATTTTTTTCTTTTTCTCGTTCGAGCGGGGGATCTCGCGCGAAGTTTCTTTCAAACTATACGTGTATCCATTTGAGCGGCATTCAGAATTCATTCGAGCGACGTTCCACCTTAATGTTTTTATAGATACCTCATTAAACGATTATGTATTCCATAGGAGACCTGAGATTTACACTTACATAGTACGAAAAACTGCAAACTACATAAACATTTGTATCTTCTCCTTTAAGGTTTTAATGTTTGTTTTCAATTCACAAAACATCCCAGTCCTTATGTGGATTGTTCTGCAACCTAAGATACAATCTTGTTGAAGTTTTATCTTGTAGAGAGGATCTCTACTGCTGATATAGGTGCCACTTGAGGGAGGTACTGGGCTGATGATTGTCTGAGTGTCATAGGGAGTGGTCGTGAGTGTTCATGGGCTGAGTGGACTGCAGGTCCTGGTGGATCTTCTAGGGTGGATTCACTTTTATTTCAAAACTGCGTGTTCTTATGGGTTTTCTACGGTTAACTCATTGCATATTTCGTTGGTAACCTTGTAAGTTGTAAATTGTTTATTATTAATGAAGTAAAGGTTTTTACCCTTCAGGGATTTTTTTCCTGAAAATTAGTTTACTTTGCATGCTTCTTATATTTTATGAGTGAAAATCACTTAGATGCATGAGTTAGGGTTTAACTATAATTTTGGATTAATTGAATTAAGTCAATTTGAAATCACTTGAAATTTTCTGCTGCACTACAAAAGTTTAAAAATTAATATAAAAGCTTATTTAAGAAGATCACCGCATTCTCACGGTGGTTAGGAAGACACACATGATCTTGAAACAAAATCACTTGAGTGAGAAAGAGGAGAGTGGAATTTGGTGTGTAGGGGTGAAATCTGGAGATCTACGAAGGAAGGAGTATTACACATGTCCAAATAAGTTATAATGGAGATGTCATGAGCCCCTTGAAGAACTCACGATCCTTGGGGATCTCATCGTTATAACGAAACTAGGGGCTTCATTAAATAAGAAAGTACCACTGAGGAGGAAATGATAGTATCTTTTCCTTATTGACTATAAGAAGGAGTAATGAGGCTCTTCATCTCCCACGACTTAGAGAATTCTAGTGTCTAAGGTGTGGGGTTCAAAATTGAGGGGTTATATTTTTTGGGCGCCATTTGTGCTGCAGGAATAAAATATTAAAAGATTAAAAATTAAAAGATGTGGAAAGTAAAGAAAGCACGGGGGAGAATAAGAGCTGGATGTATTTACTTATAATCCCTGGAAATGACCTCTACTAATCCTCTAATCTTTACATAAGTCTAATAAGTATAAATTTTCACCTACTTGACATAAGATGCACTAAAACGATTTTTCTTTTTAAAAAATTCCAATAATGGTGGAATATCCATGTCAATTACCTCAAAACCCTTCATTAAAAGATAAGATGAGTAGTGCCCTTTATAAATAATGAAAAAGGTAATAAGGGGATACAAATTATCCAAGAAAAACTAAAAACTTTCAGATATAATGAAATATTTCATACTATAGACGAAGGTGGTAAGGAATGTCAATTATTCTCAGCCATTCAAGTATTTTCTTCTATAGCCAGAAAGGAGCCCTCAGGTAGGCCCCCAATTATAGGTGATCCCTAAGAGACTCTCACAAGATCCCGGGATCTCAAATAAATCTCAGATTAAGTGCTAAGTCCATAATGAGACCTTATGAACCGACTCATCCTTGTTAAGGACCTACTCTTGTTTATAGGATGATGAGGGAAAAAAATCACCCTTTTCACATATCTCTTGATCATCTCGAATATTGTTAATAAAGCCTAAGGGGCTCAAAATATATTCATCATCAAAGGGTTGACAAAGACCTCAGCGGTCCCAAGTCCTACTGATTTTCACTTTAGATATGTTTGAACTATAAGAAATTACAACATTCACTGTAATATTTAGCGACATAGCCAATTTGTTTCACCAAAAGTGACATTTTTACGACAAAATATCATATGTGTTGCCAAAAAACAACCTTACCTTTTACTTTTGGCAACATAGAATAAATATTTTTACTAAACATCACGATTTTAACCAGGAAACTGATGAAGTATGGGAGGGAAATTGTTCAAAGTTTTGGTAACATCATAACATGCTACCAAAAGTCAGCTAGCTTTTGGCGACACAAGTCTTTGTTACGAAAGGAGGAGTGACTTCGGCAAGATTACTTATTGTTGTCCAATATATATATATATATATATATATATATATATATATATATATATATATATATAAAGAAACTTATCAAGACAAAAAGAATAACCTAAAATCCCTACCATCATATTTCAGTCTCCCCCGCTCTGCATTTTCCCCATCTACCGACATTTTCTTTCTTCCCTGCCTCCCATATCTCTCAAGACTTCCCACCACTTAGGGTCGCCCACTGCTTTCGATAGAATATGTTACTGCAATCTATCGCTAGTATAGTTTATCTCTCTATTTATAATGCACGCGTACACACATGTATACACACACACGCACGCACACACATACACACATGCATGCATATGCCTTGATCTCTCGCTGGTTTGTTTTCTCTGATACCCATTTTAGATTCAGAATCAATGGATTTTATTTAAATTTTTTGTTTTGAACTGATTGATGATTAATTGTATCCCACCGAGTTTCTGAGGATATTTTGGTTGCTTTTATGGAATTTGATTAATTTTGATCAGGGTGATGGTTTTAGATATGAGTGTTAGTTATAGTACAGTGAGTGTTCAACTCAATATATGGTTCTTCTAGTGGAATTAGGAATTGGGTACTTGTTTTTTTTATTTGGACTATGTATTGGCTTGTAAGAGTGTGATTTTGTTAATTAGTTGTGTAAAATGGTGAAATATGTTTTCACCTACTTATAGATAAATTTTCTTAATTATTTTTGTATTCCTCTCTCTCTCTCTCTCTCTTTCTCTCTCTCTTACAATTCCCTCCCCAACACTCTCACTTCCCTCTAGCTCATCAACTTTCTTAATTTTTTTTTATTATTGCACCCTTTTGAAATTTAACATCCTTGAATGCTTCTATTTTACACTTTTAGCCTTTTTTATGTTTTTTAATTTACTCATGAACTTGCATCCCTTTCTAGGCTCCAACAAAGACTTAAAAATTTCTTTTGAAGTCCTTATGTTACAGCTACATATTGTCAAATCTAAAGGGCGATGCCCCGCACCTAAACGGTTTCATGTCAATCTGTAAATCCTGAAACATAATAAGTCCTCCCTTAGATAAGGCCGTATAAATTGAGCATTGTTTAAGTAATTATGTCTTAACATAGTATCATTGATAAATTGATCAAACAATTTCATGCTTTTTTTTCTTGTTCAAAATCTCCTTCCATTAAAATATCCATGCAATAACCATCCCCACACAATGCTTAGAATGCCGCCAATTCATCCTGGTTATTTTTACATGGACCATAAACACCAGACAACCACCAAGATTGTCCGTTTGTGGGTTTAACGCAAATGGAGGCTAGAAAGTCTCAAGTACAAAATCATCCCCCTTTAACTACCTTCACATGCCATAATATTAAAATTCTCCTTGATTTGTCGATTGATCTAAAAAAGATCAAATCTATCTATGACCTCAAATGCTTCCCAATGTCCTAATTTTTCGCTTTAGTATACTGGAATCGCATTTTAATTATTTTTTTGACAACAAATTTCTAATGATATCCCGGTTCTCTTCATTTTTTTCTAATATGATCCCCCACCCCACCCCTAATTTCCTTTTTTGTTTTTATGCCACTATAATGTCTTAATTCCTTAGTTTAGTCTTGTTACGTGTTCTAAACAATAGGCAGACTAGTATAATATTGTTTAGCAATTAAACTACTTAATACCTCGTTGCATTCAATTATTTATTCTCCATCATTTCCTTTTATTACTGTATGTTTGTCTTTTCCTCTTGGGGTTGTCTTCCCTGAGTTAGCGATCATGTCCATTATCATCCCTTTATTCTAGCTTTCATTCTCCTTTAGTTTTGACTAACACTATAAGAGAAAATTTTATGACATTGCTCATAATATAGTTCTTGTATTGTGTTAGGCTAGTTTGGTGTATCCCGTTATAAACTATCACGTACCGTTAAGGAAAACCGACATCAACACTCGATACTTCATGACATCCCATAATGGTATAAAACAATTTAGTGTTTAATTTAATTCAAAGACTTTTTTGGGGGTCTATTTATTTTTATTAAAAATGAACAAGGATTTTTTATTTTTAAAAATAAAAGTATCTGATTTTTAAACCTTGTCCAAGCGAGATCTTCACCTCATTTGAACGAGAATGAATTTCATTAGAGAGGTCATTTTATGTGTTTATCTAACGAGCATCTATCGATGACGTACTGTTTTGGCTCGTTAGAAGGTCGTTTAAATCTTGTTCAACAATAATGCCTTCTCGTTTGGAACAAGACTGTATTTCGTTCCAATGAGTTTATTTTCTCGTTCGAACGAGCCTCAAACTAGTTCGAACGAATCATTGCCTCAAAATTTGTGAAATACCTATAAATACATGTTTCATGTTCATATTTTCTAGGACTTTTGCTAGATCTATTTCTACATATATTTTGAAAATTTTCTTCTTTGTTTAGTGTTTTAAAACACTTTTAATTTAAGAAATACATCTTGAAAATTGTTATTGTGAATTCGTTTAAACCCTAGACTATTTTAGTATCTTGCATACACCAATGTGGAGAAGGCATCTCCATTGAGGACTTGTGAACCCATAGGCATCACGCTTGAAGAAGAAGGTTGAGGCTAATTGGTGGATAATACTGAGAGCAAAATGTCACTTGTGGTCTACTTGGAGACAAGTAATATTCTTTAGAGATTTATGAAGACTAACACGTTATGCTTGTGGCGGTAATCAAGTAGTGTTTTTAGTTGAATGTATTGAAATATTTTTGAAGTGCTGAATAAAAAGTTTTTCCCGCAAGGGATTTTCCCTTAATATTTGTGTTCTTGAATGCGTAGCATATTCATAATGTTTTGAACACATATTTGCCTTCATAACTAGTTTAATCAAACATTAACAGTTGTTTAAAATTGGTTTTATATGCTTGGAGTATTAAATTGATAAAAAAAAAAAAAAAAAATAGATTTGTCACCATCCTTACTGAGAACATTTATTTATGCATTCTCATTTGGTATCAGGGCATTCAGTTGTTCTTACCCTTATAAGTGGTATCAGAGAAGGTTGCACTAAGTTATCGTGTTAGAACCCTTTTTAATGCTATTTTGGGGTGGTTTTTTAATCATCTCTCTTGTGTTGATTTTTTTTTCTTTCGATGGATTCATATAGTTTTGGCATCTTAAATCATTTGAATTTGAAGTTTGTTAAAATAATTGAGAATCTTGAAAAAGAAAATTTTCATTTTAGAGTTACTATGGATTTTTTTGCAAATTGTTCAAACTCAAAGAGATTTCTTTCGTGAGAAGCTTATGGACATAGATCGTGAGTTTAAAAATTTAGAATTTTCCAAGAAAGAGAGTAATGATAGAGTGTGGTTTATAAAAAAAGAATTAGAAGACTCTAAAATTTCTAGAGTTTGTGATTGATTCGTATTGATTATTGCATTTATTTACCCTCTTTATTTACGCATTTTCGCCCCCTCGAGTGCCTTAATTCATATAATTATGCTCATTAACCATAAAACTTCAATTTTATATGTTTACATGTTTTATGAGATATAAATGAGCTTGTTTAGGTATTATGGTGCTTAGTGTGAAGTTCAGTAGCGTTCCATTGATGTTTCTTTCACAATCGCTCATGCAGGGGCATTTTAGTCATTTCAAAATTTGGGATTTTTACCCTTTGTCTTCACGGGAGCCAAATCCCTCTTAATTAGATTCATGTGTCCATTGATGGTGCACTATTCCAAATCATAACAAACAAATTACAAGACTTTAAGTGCAAATGGAACTACACCAAAATCACTAAGACCCGAGAGCTGCTTAAAACATCAAAATGGCACCATTGCCGGTGAGTGTTTGTTATAGATTGTAATTTTTTGTTATTTCGTAGTATTTTTTTCTTCGTATTTGTATTGTTTGTTTGTTTTTTCTTTTTTGAATTTTGCTAAATTGTTTCCAGAATCTTGCAATTTTGGTGCTCATCACGTTTTTAAATTCCCTACTGTAACAACCCAGTCTTTTGAACGGCTATTTTATATTATTTTGCCTGATGGACTAATTTTATAAAATAGGGGATGTTGGAGTAAATATTATTTTTCGTGATATTTAGGGATAATATTTACTATGTTTTGTCTATTTACCGTATGAGAAGGTAAATAGCATTATATTTTGTATTATTACGTCGTTATATGTAAAACGACGGTTATGACTCATATTTAAATTTGAGTGTAATTAATGAAATAAAATGAAATTGGAACACAAAAATAGTTCACATTTCTCCGAATGCCAAAATAGGGGGTGCGATTGTTTTTAGAATAGTCGAGATAGTCGAAATGAGTGCCAAGTTGTATTTTTGGAGTTTCGGGCACTTTTGGGGTGTTATGACTCAATTATGCAGATACGAGTCATTTTAATGGTGTATTAGCAATTAAAAGAGGGCATTTATGTTTTAAGACCCGTTTAAGTTCCCCCACCCCTTTTTCTTTCCTCATTTGTGAGAAAAGCCAAAGGAGAGAGAGAGAGAGAGAGAGAGAGAGAGAGAGAGAGAGAGAGAGAGAGAGTTGGGAGAAATGGAGAAAAATGAGAGAAAATGGAAGATTGGAGCTGAAATTCGTTACTACCGGAAGAGAATCCGAGACTACAAACTCGAGGCAAGCTTCTTACTTGCTAGATGTTGATTTAATGTGATAAATTGCATGTTTAGTTAAGTTTTGGAGATTTAAACCATAAATTGTTTTTTGTTGATTTTGATGATTAAACCCTTAATTCTTGGTTCTGATTTGATTTGAGGATAAATTATTAGTTATTAATGGTGTAGAAATGATTTGGGAGAATTAGATGTTGGATAAAATCAAAGATTTGAGGTTTTGGGATTTTAGGGTCTATACAACCCGTAGCCCAAACTGGGCAAAATTTCAGGACCGAATCGATTCGGCCCTAGGGGCGAATCGATTCGGATAAGGAAAGGGATACAGGTCTGGGAGACCGAATAGATTCGGGTTAAGACCAAATCGATTTGGACAATTGCAGAAAGTCAATTTTTACTCATCAAATCGATTCAGCTTTTTAGCGAATCGATTCGCAAGGGCGAATCGATTCGGCCCAAGGGGCGAATCGATTCGGTTCCCCCGTTTTTGGGGGATTTTTTCCTAGTTTGATTTTTAGCCCTTTTTCTTTTAGGTCCAAGGTGTAGGGACCTTCCACTGGGAAGTGATTAAAAGTCCTAGAGGGTGTATTGGGTAGATTAATGTCCTAGGATAAAATAGTATGATTGGGCTTACTCCGAGGGCTAGTTTGTGTAGGTTAATATCCGAATGATTATAAAGGTTAACCTAAAGATAAATTGGAGATAAAATGTAAATGTTGAGACTTTTGGGAGACACTCCTTGAGGGAGACTCACTTTGATGGTTTATAAAATTGTATAAACCTTTGGCGACGAGTTTGAGGTTTATGGCACTTCAGGTCTTAGGTCATTAATAAAATATGACTCTAAGAATAAGAAAGGCATATTATAAAATGTGGTACTGATAAATAAGTACAAATGATTTTGAGAATGTAAAAATGGATGTTTTCAGATAAAAAGGAAAATGATTTTTCACGAAGGATAAATTATAGTCAACACCCTCTCTAAATGACATCATAAGGGAAGTTTGCGCGTGAGGTAAAGCCCCTTGGCTAGTGAATGCAGGGTGGATATAGTCCTAGGCCATATGAGTGTTTATGTTATGTTTTCTGTGATGGTTAGGTAACTTGGGGTGTGGTTATGACTAGCCCGCATGCATATGGACACTTCCCAACATTTTGCGTATAGGTTCCCAGGTGTCGTAATTGATAGGCACTGGAAGATGATGGTCATTTAGGGGCGCGCCGTACGGGCAGTCTTAGAATCGTTATATATATATATAATTATTACTATTCTAAATCAGGTTGGACTTGATGTATGAAATGCCATAAAGAGCATGATGAAGTGCCATAAAGAGCACAAGGAAATGCCACAAAGAGCATATGATAATGATTATATTCCTGATAAGGAAGGTATTTTTACAACGTGCCATAAAGAGCACAATGAAACGCCACAAATGGGCATAAAACTATGGTTATATTTCCTGATAAGGAATGGAGCTATGAAATGACCTAGTGTTCAGGATGAAATTGTTTGGTAAACATTTGATAAAATGTTGTACCATTTATATATATTGACCTTTCATTTATATATACATTAATTATGTGCTGAGGGTATAATGGATCCCGACGATCGACCTTACCTAGTAGTAGTGTATCGGGGGGTTCCTTATTTGGATTTCGCTTTGCGAGAGACCCCACGCACGAACTTGGCAGAGTGTTGAGACTGGGGAGAAGTTTATCCCTTAGTACTATGTTAAAGGGAAATTTAATTAGATGAATATATATATCAATATTGTACTTAGGGTCTAATGGATCCCGACGATCGACCTGGCCTAGTATTAGTGTATCGGGGGGGGGGGGGGGGGGGTTTCTTGTTTGGATTTCTCTTTGCGAGATACCCCACGCACGAATAAGGGCATAGTGTTTTAATTTGGGGATAAGTTAGCCTTTAGTACTTGGATTAATTAGGATAGGGCCTAATGTATGTCGACGATCAACCTTGCTTAGTAGTAGTGTATCGGGGGCGTTCCTTGTTTTGATTTCGCTTTGCGAGACACCCCACGCACGAATAAGGGCATAGTGTTGAGACTGGGGAGAAGTTAGCCTTCTATTCTTTGTTTAACTAGTGCATCATCATTGATATTACGCTAGGTTGCTTTTAGATTGAGAGGTGAGAAATGTTATTGTTAACTGCGAGAGAATTACGCACTTAACTGACATGCATTTTATTCACATGGGAATCATATCAAACCAGGCCCTGACCCGTCTCTATATTTCTTTGATTTCCACATACTTCTTGCCATTACAGGTGCTCTACTGCATGGACACCCGTATTTACATTTCCATTCCGGATGTCATGGACTTATGGCATATTGCGGATGTCGTAGGTTATTCGTTTAGACGCCTCTTTCTCTTGTACACTAGTTATGTTCAGTTATTTATTCAAGCGTGTTTGCCCAAGTTTTGCATTCATTTATTATATTCTAGTATTGAATTGTAATACTCGGTGTAACTAATTGTATTAGTCTGTTCACCGACAGCTTATTCGGTGATTATTTATTATATTGATATTCTTTATCTATTGATTTTTTATATCCACCGATTTTGCAAATGGGATTGTCTAAGTGTTTTTCTTTTACTCAAATTTTTTTTATTGACAGTCCGTTTTCTAAAATGATTGGTGGTTATCTCGTACTATTATTTTAATCGACAGTGATGCTGAGAATGGACCATCTAAAATTCATGTGATTATTAGAGTATTGGGCTGGCCACTTATTATTTTAGTAGGCGGGTTGTCACAGATGGTATCAGAGCATTAGGTTCTAGAGTCGTTAGGAATCTGTGCGGATGTATGGCATCTTTTGCGTTTCTTTTGATTTGATATAGAGCCCTAAGATTAAGATCATTGATTTCTCTTGTGAGAATTCATTCTCCTGCTATGATATGAGAACCTCAAAAATCTTTTGCGCGTTCGTGTGAGACTTGCAAGTCGTACGACGAAGGGCATTGGAGGGAGACCGTTGTGAAGGCGTCACGAGATGGGATTACTAAGAGCTGTGAGTTGTAGTGGGGGATGAGTACCGCTTTAGAAGTCGCTCCCTTTGTAGCATTATCTTATATTGCTACCGTGGCTACTAAGTACAGTAGAGATAATTTTCCATGTGCCGCTGCAAGTAGAGAGTGGTACAAAGCTTGGGATTCCAAGCGACATTAATTTGGAGTTGAGAGGTCCTTGACGAGGACCACATGTTGAAGTTCGGTCGGATTGGAGTAAGTGTAACCTTATTTGGTGAGACTATAAGGCCCAAAATTTTGGCCTAGAATAGGGCGTAGAAGTTCCCAGGTGCGAATATTAGAGGAAAGTATTTCACCCATAAGAGTAAAGCTGAAGGGGAGGATATGGTAGAATTCTCAAGTGTTCAAGCGAGTTTCGGTCAGAGGCCGAAAGTGAATAAAGGGTGTTATGGTTAAGAAACTGTACACCGAAATAAGGATGTTGTCAGGAAGAGAGATCCCTTCGATACAAAGATAGGCTCGCGGGTAAGTGTTGTTAACACTTTAGGAGAAGTAGTGTTCACGAGGCCCCATCGGTGGACATCCACCCGGGGAAGGCTCATAGAACTAAGGCAGGGGAGGCTGGTAGGATGTTCTCTTTGCTAAAGAAGTTAAAGGAACTACGCGAGTATTCGCTATAGTAGCTGGAAATGGAAGTAGTTTGGTTCGGTTGAGACTAGAATAATGTGTTTGGGAACAATTTGGTAATGGCCAGAGATTGGCAAGTATGTTGGCGGGAATTTCCACCGTAGTTGAAGGTGGGATGTTCCTTATGTTACAATGGAATAGTATTGTATTTACCCTAGATCCAGGTGTGTATATTGAGCTTGTGGTAGTATATCTATATGGCTTCCATGATAGGGAAGTTCTATATTTTTCTTTCACTCGTTATGGGGCGAGTGATGATATGTGTGGTATGTGCTACTTGTATTATATGTAATATATGAGTAGAGATGTTCTCGCTTTGGTTGGTGCGATAGAAAGCGAAGAAATCGCTAGGCTATCCTATTTCTAGTTCTAGAGAGGAACTAGTTGTTCTATAATATCTCGCCTAGATATAGGATTGAGACTTTATAGAGATGGTTTACGGCATGTAGGTAATTTTCATTTTTATTTGTATTGCTTCAATTGTTTGGTTTAATTGTTCGCTTTCTTTATTTGTCTTGTTTGATTCTTTGCTTGCTTTACTTGTGTATGATATTGCCTTATCTCCACGACCAACAAGTTAAGGGGATTGTGTTGGAGGGGTTCCTTGTTTGGATTTCGATTTGCGAGATGCTCCACACATGAACCTTAACGACGTTGGGAGTGGAGAGATGTTGCATTTTCCTTCTTTTCTTTATTTACTTTTCTGTTGGTTGAGATGCTGGGTTGGAAAGTTTTAGCCAAGAATCACGTAAATGAGTGATTTGAGAGCTAAGTTGATGTGTGAGATATGATCACTGCGATAATTTTTCCTATGATCAATGTGGGGAAGACTAAGATATGAAAGTTGAATAGAGACTTGTGTTTATGCCTTAATGAGAAGGCCAACTATAAAAAATGTATGTGTGTATATTGGGATAAAGTATTGGTAGCGCCTTACAAAAAGTAAGCGCTCGATTAGTTAAATTTTCATTTTTGTTGTAGTGGTAAGACTTAGAGTTAGGATTTTAGCGATCCCGATTATGTGTCTTCGACCGTTACTTCTGAACGACCGACGATGTGAGGTAGTAGTGTAACGGGAGGGTTCTTTGTTTGGATTTCTCCTCGGCGAGACGTCCCACGCACGAAACTAAGCTAATGTCGGAAGTTTGGAAAGGTCTAGGACACTAGGGATATAATTAGGATAATACACTTATACGACTCAATTAGGATAGATAGATTGACGTTAGGATTTTTAGGACGTAAGGCCCTTAGGGCATGTAGCATGGTTTTAGGGAGGCGGTGAGGAGTTGACCACAATAGGTTTGTGGGTTAACTCTAAGTGGGATTTGGTCCCTAGAATGAAGAAGTTTAGGACCTTGAGTGATTCGGAATGTTAGCCAAATGATGGAGGGGCCTTTCTTAGATAGAGCGTTACGTCGGTAACCTATCTTCATAGGAGTTGAAGTATGAGCTGACTTTTACTCCTGCACTCGTGTTGTTAAGATCGAGAGTGGATTTGACAAATGAGTCTTTATCAGGAACGAGAAGTATTAATACCGGGGCATGGACCCATTATTTATGCGTCTCACAGACTTAAACTCCGTGAGAAGTATTATCCCCCACTCGACTTAGAATTCGTTGCGGTAGTATCTGCCTTAAAGAATAGAGGCACTACTTCCTGGGCAGGAATTTGGTCTTTTCACGAGCAAGAAGCTGGAGTTCGTCAGGGACTATCGATTGGATATTCCCTTTCGCTAAGGAAATGCGGATGGGTTAGTAGATGCGCCGTGTAAGAAACCGTCGGAGAGGTTAGTAAGGCATGGAATGCCTATAGCAAAAGCTTTCATGTCCGTGATGGAACAATTCCCCTACTAGTATGAATAGACTAGTGGTGGAACGATGAAGGATGGGAGTAGTAGTAGTAGCGATCGAAACCTCCGTATAATTGTTCGGATCGTTTCTTAGAAGTATGGTGCCGTGTGTGTGGCCTAGTGTAGTTTAATGAGTAATTATTCCCTAGTAAGGGTGTGACGTGATTCAGGAAATAAGGAAATTTGTGCCAATATAGTAGGTATCTCCTTCCGTAGTAGAAGGGTAGGATCGATAGTTTGTGGGGAATGATTTGGTGCTATGTTAGAGCACGTAGAATGTAGACTGAGATCGAATAGCGATGACCTTAGTCCGAGCCCAATAAGGACACCATTTTACCAAGGGCTTAGCTAAGAATGATAGAACGGTAGTTTATTATGGTATCCCCTTATATGGTTATACTATATGCCCAAATTTTGAGGGCAAAATTCTCTTCTAAGGGGGGGAGTATGTAACAACCCAGTCTTTTGAGCGGCTATTTTATATTATTTTGCCTGATGGGCTAATTTTATAAAATAGGGGATGTTGGAGTAAATATTATTTCCCGTGATATTTAGGGATAATATTTACTATGTTTTGTCTATTTACCGTATGAGAAGGTAAATAACATTATATTGTGTATTATTACGTCGTTATATGTGAAACGACGGTTATGACTCATATTTAAATTTGAGTGTAATTAATGAAATAAAATGAAATTGGAACACAAAAATAGTTCACATTTCTCCGAATGCCAAAATAGGGGTGGGGTTGTTTTTAGAATAGTCGAGATAGTCGAAATGACTGCCAAGTTGTATTTTTGGAGTTTCGGGCACTTTTGGGGTGTTATGACTCAATTATGCAGATACGAGTCATTTTAATGGTGTATTAGCAATTAAAAGAGGGAATTTATGTTTTAAGACCCGTTTAAGTTCCCCCACCCCTTTTTCTTTCTTCATTTGTGAGAAAAGACAAAGGAGAGAGAGAGAGAGAGAGAGAGAGAGAGAGAGAGAGAGAGAGAAGAGAGAGTTGGGAGAAATGGAGAAAAATGAGAGAAAATGGAAGATTGGAGCTGAAATCCGTTACTACCGGAAGAGAATCCGAGAATACAAACTCGAGGCAAGTTTCTTACTTGCTAGATGTTGATTTAATGTGATAAATTTAATGTTTAGTTAAGTTTTGGAGATTTTAACCATAAATTGGTTTTTGTTGATTTTGATGATTAAACCCTTAATTCTTGGTTCTGATTTGATTTAAGGATAAATTATTAGTTATTAATGGTGTAGAAATGATTTGGGAGAATTAGATGTTGTTGATGTTGGATAAAATCAAAGATTTGAGGTTTTGGGATTTTAGGGTTTAAATAACCCGTAGCCCAAACTAGGCAAAATTTCAGGACCGAATCGATTCGGCCCTAGGGGCAAATCAAATCGAATAAGGAGAGGGATATAGTTCTGGGAGACCAAATCGATTCAGGTTAAGACCGAATCAATTTGGAAAATTGCAGAAAGTCAGTTTTTACTCAATGAATCGATTCGGCTTTTTAGCGAATCAATTCGCAAGGGCGAATGGGATTCGGCCCAAGGGGTAAATCGATTCGGTTCCCCTATTTTTGTGGAATTTCTTCCTAGTTTGATTTTTAGCCATTTTTCTTTTAGGTCCAAGGTGTAGGGACCTTCCACTGGGAAGTGATTAAAAGTCCTTGAGGGTGTATTGGGTAGACTAATGTCCTCGGATAAAATATGATGATGGGGCTTACCCCGAGGGCTAGTTTGTGTATGTTAATATTTGAATGATTTAGGAGGTTAACCTAAAGATAAATTGGAGATAAAATGTAAATGTTGAGACTTTTGGGAAACACTCCTTGAGGGGGAATCACTTTGATGGTTTATAAACTTGTATAAACCTTTGGAGACTAGTTTGAGGTTTATGGCACTTCGGGTCTTAGGTCATTAATAAAATATGACTCTAAGAATAACAAAGACATATTATAAAATATGGTACTCATAAATAAGTACAAATGATTTTGAGAATGTAAAAATGGATGTTTCAGATATAAAGGAAAATGATTTTTCACAAAGGATAAATTATAGTTAACATCCTCTCTAAATGACATCATAAGGGAAGTTCCAGCCTGAGGTGAAGGCCCCTGGCTAGTGAATGCAGGGTGGATATAGTCCTAGGCCATATGAGCGTTTATGTTATGTTTTTTGTGATGGTTAGGTAACTTGGGGTGTGGTTATGACTAGCCCGCATGCATATGGCCACTTCCCAAGGTTTTGCGTATAGGTTCCCAGGTGTCGTAATTGATAGGCACTGGAAGATGATGGTCATTTAGGGGCGCGCCGTACGGGCAGTCTTAGAATCGTTATATATATATATATATAATTATAACTATTCTAAATCAGGTTGGACTTGATGTATGAAATGCCATAAAGAGCTTGATGAAGTGCCATAAAGAGCACAAGGAAATGCCACAAAGAGCATATGATAATGATTATATTCCTGATAAGGAATGTATTTTTACAACGTTCCATAAAGAGCACAATAAAACGCCACAAAGGGCATAAAACTATGATTATATTTCCTGATAAGGAATGAAACTATGAAATGAACTAGTGTTCAGGATGAAATTGTTTTATAAACATTTGATAAAATGTTGTACCATTTATATATATTGACCTCTCATTTATATATACATTAATTATGTGCTGAGGGTATAATGGATCCCGACGATCGACCTTACCTAGTAGTAGTGTATCGGGGGGGTTCCTTGTTTGGATTTCGCTTTGCGAGACACCTCACGCACGAATAAGGGCATAGTGTTGTGATTTGGGGAGAAGTTAGCCTTTAGTACTTGGGTTAATTAGGACAGGGTATAATGTATCTCGACGATCAACCTTGCTTAGTAGTAGTGTATCGGGGGATTCCTTATCTGGATTTCGCTTTACGAGACACTCCACGCACGAATAAGGGCATAGTGTTGAGACTGGGGAGAAGTTAGCCTTCTATCCTTTGTTTAACTAGTGCATCATCATTGATATTACGCTAGGTTGCTTTCAGATTGAGAGGTGAGAAATGTTATTGTTAACTGCGAGAGAGTTACGCACTTAACTGACATGCATTTTATTCACATGGGAATCATATCAAATCGGGCCCTGACCCGTCTCTATATTTCTTTGTTTCTGCGCATACTTCTTGCCATTACAGGTTCTCTACCACATGGACACCCGTATTTACATTTCCATTTCGGATGTCATGGACTTATGGCATATTGCGGATGTCGTAGGTTATTCGTTTAGACGCCTCTTTCTCTTGTACACTAGTTATGTTCAGTTATTTATTCGAGCGTGTTTGCCCAAGTTTTTCATTCATTTATTATATTATACTATTGAATTGTAATACTCGGTGTAACTAATTGTATTAGTCTGTTCACCGACAGCTTATTCGGTGATTATTTATTATATTGATATTCTTTATCTATCGATTTTTGATATCCACCGTTTTTGCAAATGGGATTGTGTAAGTGTTTTTCTTTTATTCAAAATTTTCTTTTTATTGATAGTCCGTTTTCTAAAATGATTGTTGGTTATCTCGTACTATTATTTTAATCGACAGTGATGCTGAGAATGGACCATCTATGATTCTTGTGATTATTAGAGTATTGGGCTAGCCACCTATTATTTTAGTAGGCGGGTTGTCACACCTACTTGGAATGTCTCGCTATAAATATTTAGATAAGTTAATTGTTATGATAATGGATATCAAGGTTATACTCCCAAGACTGTGTGAGAATGCCTACAGAATGAATTCAGTGTGATATTCAAAAATTTGTAAGTAATCCCTCATCGCCTAGGGAAAAAACTTTTGAAAGCTTGGAAACCTCTAACTGTGAACAAACCTGCCAAGAATATATTATGCCTTCTTATTGGTTTGATCACAAGTTGGATTTCAAGGAATTAAATGACCAATCTGAGAGTCTTAGAGCTTGGTCTTTAGAATTAAACGTCCAACTCAATGATATTATTTCTTCTTCACAAATCCTGGTTGACATTGAAACTTGCGTTTCACCTCCACCCCTTTTTGACGAAGAAATAATAGAGAGTTATCCAATCACTTTCGAATTTCAACCTCTTGTTAATATTTCAAATTCTCTCGAGGTTGAAGGTCCTTCATTTCCTTGGTTCCCCACTATTATCGAAGCAGTAAATTTATCACAAGAATCGGTTGAAAGTCTTGAGGAGTTTGATCCGATTCTTGATCAAAAATTTTATTTTGAGATGATTCATCTCATGCGCTATTCGATTTCACTTGCCCCACCTCCCCTTACAATTGAAAAACCTTGGGATGTGATTTTAATTTTCTCAAGATTAATGTGAGCTTGTCATCCTTAGTATACAAACCCCCTATTACCCGCCTAAAATTTTTAATTGGTCATGGTTCATTTCTTGCGCTTTACGCATGCCTTTCGTTGTTAACAAAGAATTCTTATTTTCCAGGAGGCATGCCTAAAAAGGAGGGTATGTCGATTATTCCTCAAAGACAATTTGTATTTTGGGCGAGCCCTCAAAAATTTCAACTTTTAGTCTATAGTTAATTTGAAGTTAAAATTGTAGGTTGTAAATAGTTAGTTTTAATTTATTTCTTCTTCTCTCTTTCTGATCTTAGTCTAGTGTAACTAGTTAAATTTTTTGTTATTTTTTTTTTGTTTTGCTTGGTTCTAACATGTTTTGTAGATTCAATGGACTTGTACTTATCGGGGATCGCTCCACTTTGGGTAATATCTTTATTTTCCTCTCTATATGTTGTGTTCTTGATGTGCATTGAGGATAATAAAACATTTAAGTTAGGGGGTTTGGGATATTATATCCATTCTTTGGTAAGTTCATTGATTTGATCACATGTCATTCCCCAATCATGCTTTTTTGTAAAAAATAGAAAATTTTCAAAAATATTTTCTTTCATTTTTTTCCTTTGTTGGGCAATGTGTCCTTATTTTTTATGATAAATTTCAATAAATGCCCGATCGAATACACAATTCAACGAGGCATGTTCTAGATTTTGGAAGTTATTATACTTTAGTCCATAAATAATTTATATTATGAATAACTTCATGAATTAAATGGGACACACCGCCAAATTAAATACCTGGTGATCAGTCCTTTATTAAATTAAATCAAAGTGTCTGGTTGGTTCATTCTTAGCATCACTGTCGAAAAACAATTTTTGTTTTATTAATCACTTAATAAATAATTAAGATAAGTGTCATAATTTAATAAATTAAGTGTTATTGTTTTGATTTAATATACAAAACCATTTTCATGAACATGGATAATAATATTGAATACCAAACAATCCAAGTGGAATAAACATACTAGATAAATCATCGAAATAAAATATCCCAAATCGAAGGATAATGTAATAATCAAAAGCAATCCCATCTAAAATAGAATATTGAAATAAATAAATAGTACAAATCTCTCTTAACCAGATAAAAACTGGAAATGGGCGACAGAAGCCCTATTTAATAATGACTAAATAAAAGACTAAGAAGATAAGGATGAAGTTGTCTACTGTAAGAACCTGCAACACCCACACTAGCTGCAGCACGTCAACAGTCCAAAGATCTAAGCCTGACGCCCCTGTGGCTGGGCACGTTTAATACATATATATATATATATACAAGAGAAAGAAAAGAGGACAGGAAATGAATTTGAGCCCGAGTGCAAAATAGCTTTAGAAGTAGTTTAGCAAGTATATAAAATTCTTACCAATTGGTATTACATACATGTTAGTACCTCAACACTCACTTGAGAATTCTCACCTCTCAACTGGTGTGCACGCCTAACATACTATTGAATTAATCTAGATAAATCTAACCCAGTTAAGTGTTATAACCCAATCTTCCCTTATCAATACTAATTCGTGCGATTGCATCACTAACATTTATATATGATAAATTTTCTTACTAATTTATCTAGTCCTCTATGTACATCACAATACAGTCTTAAGTTCTCAACCACTTAATTCCTTTAATATTAATTATTCAATTTTATCTACTTATAAGCACAATAGATTAATCACATGTATATATATTTATCACTCATAAAATATATACTAATAAGTCACCTCACATAAATCTATAGTACTGGAATACTCTGCTATCAAGTCCCTCTATCTCTTGTACAAAAGGGAGTACTAGTTTGGAATCAGTCTCGAACTGTATTAACACAAAACAGGTATATTGGAGGCGAAGCATAGTTCCAAGTCACTAAGAGGTCAGCACATACCCTCACGTCTCTTAGGACCATCTGACTATCATTCTTAAATAGTCTGTACCAAGGATCTATGTTCTAGGGTACATGTCAATATCCCCCATAAAGGTCACATCGAGATAGGACTGTCTCGACGCGAAAACCTTTGTGATAACAAGTAGCGCGGGTATCATTAAACACAAATGTTCACATACTATAAATAAACTTACACTCATATATATATATATATATATATATATATATATATATATATATATATATATATATATATATATATATATATATATATATATATATGTTTACATTATTCAGATAGGCATACCCATGACCCATAATATATTCTAACCATACATGACACGTAGCGCCCGAACTCTACGTAATTAATTCATTCTTTTATTTTCTCAATTGCCGTAAATTCGCGAGTACTTCTCGATTCTCGAAGTGTATCATTTTAATAAATTTTAAATCAGTAAGTGTACCCTCTCTACCCTACTGGTCTACATCGTCATCTACTTTCATAATCCCCAATCTATCACACACGCAATTACAACTCTTTTTATACCCATGTAACCCTATGATTCAATTCCATATGAAATCGCACTATCCGGACCTTGTCCACAACCCTACCGGTCCCTCTCAAGTCCCATTATGATATTTAATTTTTGTCTAAGGGTCCTTATAAATTTGGGTGTGATTAACATTTAAAAAGGAAATAAGAGTCAAATTCCAGGAGGAGTCGATCGATCGATGACAAATGGTCGATCGATCAATCCAGTCGAACGAGCGATCCAGTCGATCGATCGATCCAGTCGATCGATCGATCGAGCAGTTATTGGCCCAGTTTCTGTAATTCATTACCTACGAGTTTCATTAACTTAAATCCTCAAGAGCTATATTTATTCGTCCCAAACTCCCAAAAAATCACACCAAAAGTTATATTGTCCTACATACATGAATTCTAATATAAAACATATCCAAATTCATCATGGGCCATCAATTAAAGGGTTTAATTCAAGCTAATTCATCAAGAACCCTATTTTTTTCATCATCATCAATATCTTCATAATTCTTCTTGAATTCAACCTCTACTGAACATCAATTTCGTAGTTAATTATCTATATATATATCAATATGGTTGTCCTAACATGGCTTCTACTCAGAAATTCAATATAAATCTCCCATGCATCATTTAACTTTCATGAAAACATAAAATTATTATCTTACACTAGCATGGATGTGTTATCAACTAAAGAACAACAAGTTAGATACTTGCCTCAAGAATGGAAGTATGAATTGTAGAAGATGATGGGTATGATCCCGCTCCTCTTTCCTCGATCTATGCGTTGGTGGTGGAATTGGTGAGAATGGTGCAGGGTTGGTGGTTCTCCTCCCTGGAAACCTTCTCTCTTATCTCTTCCTTAGCTTCTCTGCCACTCTAGTGTTTCTAACCCTCGAGGACTCCCACTTCCATCAGATATAACCTCTCAATTTCCGTCATTAATTAAGGCCTAAAATTGGAAATTATTAAAATTTGCTCCCGGGTTGTCGGTTAGGTTTGAAAATGTCCCAAGACCCAAACTAAACCCCCGGGTATACTTTTCTGACTATCTCGACTCTTACAGACACATTGTCGCACTCGAAATGACCATACGGATGACTTATAATTAATTTCCATTTTATCCCATTAATTTAGTCCCAACGCGACTGACACGCGCATCCCGACTTAATTTTTATAACTCTCGTATTATTAACTCGCGACAATTTTAATAATTTCAATCTCATATATTACTTTACCCATTAATTAATATTCAACATAATTCTTATCAATAATTACTAACTCTCATACCGCTAGTAAATATTTATTTCGAAATCTAGATTAATATTAAATTAATTTATCCCAATTTAATTTAATTAATGCCATAATTAAAGGCCATAAAAATACGAGGTACTACATACTTCCCCCCTAATAACGGAATTTCATCCCAAAATTCAAAAATAAGGCCTACCTGTTAGGAACAATTTCGGGTACGGGGTATTACATACTGCCCCCTAATAACAGAATTTCGTCCTGAAATTCGAAAATAAGGCATACCTGGTAGGCACAATTTCGAATAATTTTCATGCATATCTGCCTCCCGCTCCCATGTGGACTCCTCTACATTATGATGTTCCTAGTGGACCCGTATAAGCGGGCCTACCTTCGACCTCAATCTCCTCTCACTATAGTCTAATATAGCCATTGGTCTCTCCTCATAAGAACTGTCGGGCTGCAAATCAATCTCCTCTATCACAAGATGAGTGTGGGCCAAATCATTCCAAAGATACCGCCTCAATGACAAAATATGGAACTAATACGGCACGGATATGGTTTGTTTCACCCCTTATACTTATGCATTTTAGCCCCCTTGGGTACCTTAATTCCTATATTTATGCTCGTTAACCATACGACCTCCGTTTTTTATGTTAACATGCTATATCAGGTATAATTGAGCTTTTGTAGGAATTTCGGTGCTTAGTGTGAAGTTTGGTCGCTTTTCAGAAAAGTTTCATTGATTATTGCAACTTCGACGACATTTTAGTAATTTCAGCATTCATATTTTTACACAAAACTCTTCACATAATTGAAGCCCTTTGATTTCTCTTCGTGTGACCACTGACGGTGCATGATTCCGATGTATAATGACGGCGTTATGGTATTTTTAGCATGGTTTTATCTTCAAAATCACGATCAAGGTCACATTCAAGGGAATTTTTGTCACTTCAAAATTTAGTTTTTTGGCCTAACGTCTTCTTGGGTGTCGTAGCCCTCTAAGTTATCTTTGTGTAGCCTTTGACCGTGCTAAATTTAGAGTTATAACAAAGAGTTTATGTCATTTTCCATAAAGTTGGACAAAGCTGAGAATTCAGCAATGTCAATTGCGAATCGATTCGGACACTATGAATTGATTCGGCTGAAAGTCCGCAAATCTCTATTTTTAAGTGGGTTTTTTGTGGGATATTTGTATAAAAACATTGTATTAAGTGGGGGGACATCATTTTTAGACATTAGTTCGGTTAGAATATCATATTTCTAGGGATTTTCGTGGAGCTTCCCTCTCATCCATTTCCATGGGTGTTTTGCCCACTTTGTAAGTTAATATTACTATTAATTGCATTCAAGCTTTGTACTTAGTTGTTTTAGATTAATTTCTTTGTTATTCTTTACTTTCTTTCCTAGATAAATTAGTTTAGTTTATTTATTTCTTGTTTTGTTTATTAATTAGTTGTTTAATTAGATTAATCATGTGTAGTGAGTAGTTACTTAGGGTTTGGATCGTGTGTCCACCATTGATGGGCGTCGAGCTTCGAAAATCAGGTTTTGTGTAAAAATCCATTTAATTGAAACCTCGTATATTAAAATTGATTTATTATGCGTTTAACTTTGTTTGTCACGCAGCGTTAGTGTTTATAGCGATAACCCGAATTTAATCCGCGTATGTCTATTTTTGATTAAATGTGTTATCTCGCAACTTTGAGTTAAATTTCTTCTTACATGATGTTTATAATAAACTAAAAATTCCCAGTTAAATGTTTTTGAACCAAAATTCTAATAATTAGTTGTTTAGACCATGGCGGGTACGCGATCCCAACTATCGTTTTAATTAGTTGTAATTTAGCGTTAATTTCTTATTTTTCCTTTTTCACCATTTTAACCCATCACCTTTTACACTTTTATTCCTGAAGTTTTAAAGAAATTAAAATCTAAAATTCAATCACTCCTTGTGGATTTCTTACGATACCCGACTTACCGCTGTTCTTGCTTGTCAAGTGTAGTTGTAGTTTAGTTTTTTTTTTGCATTGAGTCGTCGAACCGATAACAACAATTTACGTATTACACGATGCATGGGTTCGTGCTTGATCCCAATGGCGCCATTGCCAGGGAGTGTGTTTTAGATCATAATTGTTTTATTATTTCGTTGTATTTTTTTCTCTTTTGTATTTGTATTCTTTATTTTTTCATTTCTTTTGACTTGTGTTGGATTGTTTCGAGAAATTGAAATTTTGGCGCTTGTCGTTTTATTGAATTAGATTATTTTAAAATGTCTCTCTATAACTCTTTAGATAACTGTAGTTGTTCTCAAAATAGTTTTCCAACTTATACTCCTAAAACAATGAGAGAATGCCTACAAATTCTTGAAAATGAACACCTTAAGTGTGATGTCCAAGAAGTTGTAAGTAGTCCATCATACTCTTGGGAATGTAATTTGGAAAGAGGGGATTCCGTTAGCTATGAGAAAAACTCACAAGAAGATGTCATGTCTTCTTGTTCCTTTGATTATGAGTTAATGATAATGGAAATAAATAACCGTTTCGAAAGTTATCAATCTTGGTTTTTGGATAATGATGCCATGCTCGATGAGATCATTTCTTTACAAAATCGGGTCGAGGTTGAAACTTGCGTTTCACCTCCACCCCTTTTTGATGAAGAAATAATTGAGAGTGATCCAAGCTTTATCACTTTCGAATTAACCTCTTATTAATTCTTTCATTTGTATTGAGGTTGATGATCCTTCTTTTCCTTTATTCACTACTATTCTTGAACCGTTAAATTTATCACAAGAATCAGTTGAAAGTCTTGAGGAATTTGACCCGATTCTTGAGCGGGAGTGTTATTTTGAGATGGTTCATCTCATGGGCTATTCACTTGAACTAGCCCCACCTCCCCTTCCAATTGAAGAACTTTGGGGACGTGATTTTAATTTTCCCGAGATTAATGTAGTATTATCTCCCTTAAAACCCAAACCCCCCATTACCCTACAATTGTTTTTTAATATGTGATTGTTCATTTCTTACACATTACACATGCCTTCCGTTTTTCAAACGGAATTCCTATTTTTCGGGAGGCATGTTCGCTTTGGAGGGTCCACCATTTATCTTTCAAAGTAAAATCCCTATTTGGGTCGACCCTCAACTATTTAGACTTCTAGTGTATAGTTAGTGTGAAGCCTAAATAATAGGTTGTAAATAGTTAGCTTTTAAATTTTCGTTCTTTCTTTTTATTTTTTGTTCCTTTTAATTTAGTCTAGTGTAATTAGTTAACTTTTTGTGTTTTTTTTGCTATGCTCGGCACTAACTTATTTTGTAGATTCGTTTGGACTTGTGCTTATGGAGATCACTCCAATTTTGGGTAATATCGTTCTTTTCCTCTCTTTATGTTGTGTTCTTTATTTGCATTGAGGACAATGCAGCATTATAGTTAGGGGGTGTGGGATATTATATCCATTTCATTTTTAGTCCATGGGTTTCATCACATTTTATTACAAAGCATGCCTTTTGTAAAAAAAAAAAAAAAATTTTAATTTTTAATTTTTTTTAATGTTTTCTCCTTTGTTATGCATTTTGCCTTGTTTCCGATGATAAATTTCAATAAATCCCCGATCCAATAGACAACTCAATGATGCATGTTCTAGATTTTAGAAGATATTAGACTTGAGTCCTCAAATCATTGATATTATGAATAACTTCGTGAATTAAACTTTATCCCATGAGCACGTGCACTTTTCTTGTTTTATTTATTTGGTTTAAGATTTTTATAACTCGGTAATCTTTTATTGTATTGTATATACTTACACCGAGTGAGATTCGATACATACTTCAATTTGTGAGTGTTATACACTATTCTTTCCTCATTGAAAACGTTGATTTCGTCGGTAATCTCACTATCCTTTCATTTGATCATTCATTAATTTAGCTCATTTTTTAAATGTGCTACTTGAGCATGATTTTCAAAATTTATTTTGACTCAAGAATTGCGAAAATTTTAGGAAATGATCATAGGCCATCTTTGTTATATCACCCATATTAGCCTTGATCTCATCTTTAATGTTTCCCTACTTAGGCCCTTTGAGCCTAAATATAGCCTTTCGTATCAGTACCTCAAAATCCCATAACCAACTCCACATTGGAGTTATAAACCATACATATTACCTTCCATACCTTTGTTTGGAATGATACTTGGGATTGAATGCTATTATTATCTTGTGGTTGCAATTTGAGCATGAAAAAAATGAGAAAAGAAAAAAGTGTAGTGAAAAAGAAAAAGAAAAAGAAAAAGAAAAGAAAAGAAAAGAAAACATGAGAAAAAGAAGAAAAGAAAGATAAAGTTGTATATGTGATGTATATAGTTCGAATAAGCTTTGATTACTCTCCTATTGTCATATTTAATGCTTTTTTTGGAATTTGTTTTCCAATTTTTGAAATTGCCAGCAAATTTTCCATTATTCGAAGTTTTTTATCCTCGAACACTTTGAATCCGTACATATACCTTTCATTTCATACTTTAACCCCAAACCTACATTACAACCCTATAAAGTCCTATGTGATCTTAGAGTGCATTTAATTTAGAAGTCATAATAGTTTTGATAATCTATGAAAATTCATTTCGCCTCTTTCATGAGCGATATATTTCATTGAGATTAGAAGTTTTTATTTCCTATACAGCGTTCTTCATTTATGACATGTGTGCGGCCTAGTTTCCATTTACAATTACTATTTATGTCCACATGCCCCGTGTATTACCTCCCCATTTTGATTGAATTCATTTGATAAGTGTAATGCTCCTGAGGATTATCTTATATTCATGATTTTATGTTTATCCGGTTTATTTATGTTTTGGCCAAATCGTACTGTGCATGTGCTCTTCCCTCTCCCATTGTTAATGTTTCAATTCTATGAGGTGCATTCATTTATAACAACGTACTCTAGCTTGAATTCGTTCAATATTCTAATAACATGTTTGAAATCTTTTTCGTTGTTGTTGAGTTTGTCGCATGTTGGGTTGGGCATATTTTGAGGAAAAAAATTGATGTTTGTGGGTTTCATTCCTTAAAAACCTCATGAGACGACACTCGTTCACTAGGTTTACCTAGGGGTTTAACGGCTTATTGTATATGCTAAATGCAATCGTTCGCCCATGAAAGTGGCATTTATCCCATTTGTACATATCTCCTTTTTGTGGGTTGCTTGTTGTTCTGTTAGCTTTGTATTTCATTGCTAGGGACTAGCAATGTGTAAGTTAGGGGGTGTGATTCGACACGAATACTGTATGTTTCACCCCTTATACTTATGCATTTTAGCCCCCTTGGGTATCTTAATTCCTATACTTATGCTCGTTAACTAGACAACCTCCGTTTTATACGTTAACATGCTATATGAGGTATAATTGAGCTTTTGTAGGTATTTCGATGCATAGTGTGAAGTTTGGTCGCTTTTTGAAAAAGTTTCGTTGATTATTGAAGCTTCGTGGGCATTTTAGTAATTTCAGCATTCGTATTTTTACCCTGAACTCTCACAGAATTTGAATTCTTTTTATTTCTCTTCATGTGACCATCGACGGTGCATGATTTCGATGTATAATGAGGGAGTTATGGTAGTTTTAGGATGGTTTTATCTCCAATCTCACACTCTAGGTCACATTCAATGTCATTTTAGTCATTTCATAATTTTATTTTTGGCCTAATATCTTCTTGGATGTTGTATCCCTCTGAGTTATCTTCGCGTAGCCTCTGACCGTGCCTAATTCTGAGTTATAACGAAGAAGTTATGGTATTTTTCGTAAAGTTGGACAAAGTTGAGAATTCAGCACTGTCACTTGCGAATCCATTCAGACAGTGCGAATCGATTTGGCTGAAATTCCAAATCTCTATTTTTAATTTTTGGTGGGATATTTGTACAAAAACATTGTATTAAGTGGGGGACATCATTTTTAGACATTAGTTAGGTTAGAAAATAAGATTTTTGGAGATTTTTGTTAAGCTTCCCTCTCCTCCATTTCCATGGATGTTTTACCCACTTTGTAAGTTAATATTACTATTCATTATCTTCAAGCTTTGTACTTAGTTGTTTTAGCTTAATTTACTTCTTGTTCTTTACTTTCTTGCCTAGATAAATTAGTTTAGTTTATTTATTTCTTGTTTTATTTATTAATTAGTTGTATAATTAGATTAATCATGTGTAATTAGTAGTTACATAGGGCGTCGAGCTCCGAAATTTAGGCTTTGTGTAAAAATCCAATTAATTAAAACCTCGGGTATTAAAATTGGTTTATTATGCGTTTAACTTTCTTTGTCAGACAACGTTAGTGTTTATAGCGATAACCCGAATTTAATCCGTGTATGTCCATTTTTGATTAAATGTTTTATCTAGCAACTTTGAGTGAAATTTCTTCTTACGTGATGTTTATAATTAACTAAAAATGACCGGTTAAATATTTTTGAACCAAAATTCTAATTCTTAGTTATTTAGCCCATGGCGGGTACGCGATCTTGACTCTAGTTTTAATTAGTTGTAAATTGGCGTTAACTTCTTATTTTTCCTTTTTCACCATTTGAACCCATCACCTTTTACACTTATATTCTTGAAGATTTAAAGCAATTAAAATCTAAAATTCAATCACTCCCTGTGGATTTCTTACATTACTCGACTCAATGCTCGTCTTTCTTGTTAAGTGTAGTTGTAGTTTAGTTTTTTTTTGCATTGAGTCGCTGAACCGATAACAACGATTTGCGTATTACACGACGCACTGGTTCGCACCACATCAGGAACACATCATGATTACGGTGCAAGTGCTCTGTAAATCCAAGCCTATATGCCACCAGTCCAATCCTCTCGATGATGGGAAATGGTACTACATACATCGGAGACAATTTCTCTTTCTTCCCGAACCTCATCACTCCTTTCATAGGAGACACTCGAAATAATACTTGGTCCCCCATGCTAAACTCCCTGAAGAACCGCTTTGCATCGGCCTAGCTTTTCTCCCTGTCCTGGGCTACTCGAATGCGACTCCTAATCAACTCAATCTTTGCTGATGTGTCCTGAATCACCTCTGGCCCTAGTAATATGTTATCCCCCACCTCTAGCCAACAAGTGGGAGAACGACAAGATCTCCCATACAATGTCTCCAATGGGGCAATGCCAATTGTAAACTGGTAGGAGTTATTATAGGCGAACTCCACCAGTGGGAGGTATTGCTCCCATCCCCCTCCAAAATTAAGGACACGCATGTGTAACATATCCTATAGCTTCTGATTAGTACGCTCAGTCTGCCCATCTGTCTGCGGGTGATACTCCGTACTCAATAGAAGATCAGTACCCATAGCCTCCTGAAAGCTCTCCTAAAAGCTTTATACAAAAATATTGTCTCTATCAGACACGATATCCAGGGGCACCCCATGCAAACTCACTCTCTCAATAATAAATAACCAAACATACTATCCTGTAGTGTATTATGTCTGCACCGGTAGAAATTGATCTACCTTGGTTAATCGATCCACTACTACTCAAATAGAATCGTGACCCCGCTGTGATGTAGGCAACCCCGTGATGAAATCCATGGAAATTATCTCCCATGTCCACATAGGGATATCTAGCGATCGAAGTAACCCGGTAGGTCTCTGATGGTCCACCTTTACCAGCTGACAGGTGGCACACTTGCACACGAACTCCGCAACGTCCTTCTTCACCCCACTCTACCAGTACTGTCGCCTTATATCCTGGAACATCTTATCCCCTCCGGGATGTACCGAAAATTGATATCCATGCGACTCTTTCATCACTATATGGCGTAAGTCCCCCCCCCCCTCCTGGACCTTTAATCTCCCATTAAATCTCAAACCCCCATATAAACTCATTGAGTAGAACTCTGCTCCCTCAGCTAGAAGTTGTACAATTTGATCCTGGCATAACGAATCAGTGTCTTGGGCCTGGATCACCCTAGTAACAATCTCAGGTGTAACTATCATGTTGGACATAAAGGATTGATCCACTTCATCCTAATGTCCCAACTATTTCCATTTCGCCTTCCACGTTTTGGCCACCTCACCTACTGGCATATGACTCAACGCATAAGCAACTACGTTAGACTTCCCTGGGTGGTATTGAATCTCAAACTAGAAATCTTTCACAAACTCCAGCAACCTGCGCTGACGCATGTTCAACTCCCTCAAAGTGAACAAGTATATCAGTGACTTGTTGTCTGTGAAAAGGCGAAACTTCTCCCCCAACAAGTAGTGTCTCCAAATTCGTATGGCAAACATGACCGCTGCTAGATCCAAGTTATGGGTGGGGTAATTCTTCTCGTGAGGCTTGAGCTTGCGGGAGGCATAAGCTATAGCCTGCTCCTCCTACCAAGTCCCTATAGGGAAGCGTCATTATACACCAGGTAGTCTAATCCTAGCCTGGGTAGAGAAAGAACTTGCACCGAAGTCAACTTATCCTTTAGCTCATCGAAAACCAGCGGACAAGTGTCATCCCATACGTATGGTACCCCCTTGCGAGTCAGATTATTCAGTGGACCCGCTATTTTCAAGAATCCTCGAATCAACTTCCTATAGTACCCTACCAATCCAAAAAAACTACGGATCTCTAACGGTGTCATAGGCTGCCCCCACTCCCTCACTACGGACACCTTTCCCGGATTCACGGATATCCCCTAGCGGAAACAATGTGCCCCAAGAGCTGGACCTCTCGTAGTTAAAACCTGCACTTCTCATACATAGCATATAGTTGATGCTCTCGCAGAGTCTGAAGAACCCGTCTTAAATGCTCGGCATGCTCCTCCTCAGTCTAGAAATAAATCAGAATTTCATCTATGAAGACAATGACAAAATGATCCAGGAACTCTCTGAACACATTGTTCATTAAGTCAATGAACATGACGGGAGCATTGGTTAGCCCAAACGGCATAACCCAGGACTCGTAGGATCCATATCTTCCTCTATATAATCTAAATTGGTGGATTATCCTCCCTCAGAACGAGGCATCACCACTAGAAATATTTCCCGAACCAGAATACCAAAATAATACTCGAACTGAAATAGTCTATCATGGATGTATAAGAAGTAATCCAATCCATGCCAATAATGGCATTATGCTCATGCATATCTAAGGCTATCATATATGTAGGCAAAATCAGACTCTCAATCTCTATACCTACTCCTCGACATATAAAGAAAATCAACGACTCATTACCCAGTGGTGAGTCTACACATGTCATTGTACTCTCTACCGAGTCTAACAACCTCGCGACCTATGAAAGACTAGTGGATATGAAGTAGTGTGATGAACAGTGTCAAATAAAATGCGCCCCATAGTACCATGGATAGGAAACGTACCCTCAACTATGTGTGGCACCTGCGGTTCTGCTTCCTGGTGGACGTTATAAACACGTCAATACAACAATTATCCCTGCTGAACTGGGATGGCTGGTAAGGCTGGCATCTGAGATGTTTTAGGGAGGGAAACTGGGAAGATTCGTCTCTATGGTTCATGACGGCCACCCTGATGCTGCGGGGACCTGTCCCCTTCGGGGAAATCCTGACGTCTATTGCCATTTTTTCCATAACCAAAGCATCTGCCCCTGAAATTTCCTCCCCTCTGTCCCTTTTGTCCTCGGCCCTGATGGCCGTTACCACCTCTCCAGTAGTCTTGCTGATACCGCCGCTTGCCCTATTGGCCCTGCTAACTGGAGTGGCCCTGTTGTCCCTATCTATAGTCCCCATGTCCGTACCTTATGTCACTATAACGAAATCTCTTAGCAGGGTCCCCTAATGGGAACTTTTCTCACCCTGATGGACCTTCCCCTGAGCTGCTGGTGCCCCACTGGCACTACTACCTCCTGTTCGGCCCTACTAGCTTGAATTTTCGGCTTGTTTTCTCCCATGTTGGTGGAAGTGGTGCTCCTGTCAATACAATATGGTGACATTGAGTACATCAGTATAACTACCCAATGACAGATTATCCAAGAGGTGCTTGCGAATCCTCCAGTTGAAATAATCCATAAACATTTTAATCTTCTTCTCTTCGGTAGGCACCTCATCTGGCATTATACTAATAAATATCATGAATTCCTCTTCTCCGAAACATCATACCTTCCTGTTTGAGATTCAATAATTTTCACCTCATCTCAGTCTGCACAGCGGAAGGAAAGCATTTATGATTAAACCGTACCTAGAAACTTTGAATCGTCATATTGTACCTTTCCTCCAAAGTGGTAGTGGACTCCTACCACTGTAAAGCGACCCCTACTAGCTTGAAGGAAGCTAGTAACTGCCTCTGAATGTCTGTGCACTCGTACATGCAAATATACCTTTGGATGTATTTCTACCATTGGCTCGCGATGACAATATCAGAACATCCCGAGAACTCTGGGAGATGTTCCCTCTGAAAGTCATCCCTAACTCTCTCCCATGAAGTAAGAAATTGAGCTGGAACTGGCACCACAGCCTGAACCTGGGTTACGTCCTGTTTCACCACCACTAAAGCTGCATTCAGCTCCTGTGAAATTATGGCGGCGACCTTGACTGCGTTCGTTGTTCCGGGAGCCTTAGCTGCTGGTTGCTCTGGTTGGGCATTTTTGTCCCTCAGGGATCGTCTCAGAGGCATCTAAAATGAGAAGGAATTTATCAGTCCATAGTTATTATTAAATCTCAAATAGTTTAAGACGTAATAGCATATATAAGAATACAACAGTCCTAAAAATAGGGCTCTATATCAAAGACGATAAGCTGGAAATACAATAATCCACACAGATCCTAAAGGACTATATAACCTGATGCTCTGATACCACCTGTGACACCCCTACAAATTAAATATTCGGTGATCATTCCTTTATTAAATTAAATCAAAGTGTTCGGTTTGTTCATTCTTAGCATCAATGTCGAAAAATAACTTTTTCTTTATTAATCACCTAATAATTAATTAAGCTAAGTGTCATAATTTTATAAATTAAATCCTATTGTTATGATTTAATATATGAAACCATTTCCATTAACATGGATAATAATATCGAGTACCAAACCATCCAAGTGGAATAAACATGCTAGATAAATCATTCAAATAAAATATCCCAAATTGAAGGACAATCTAATAATCAAAAGCAATCCCATATAAAACAGAATACTGAAATAAATAAATAGTGCAATTCTCTCCGAGCTAGATAAAAACTGGAAATGGGTGACACATGGCCTATCTAATAATGATTAAATATAAGACTAAGAAGACAAGGATGAAGTCGTTTACTGCAAGGACCTTTAACTCCCACACCAGCTACAACACATCAACAATCCAAAGATCTAAGTCTGATGCCCCTATGACTGCGCACCTGTAATACATATATACATATAAGAGAAAGAAAAGATAACTGGAAACGGATCAGATCTCGAGTGTAAAATATCTTTAAAAGAAGTTTAGCAAGTATATAAAATTCTTACTAATTGATATTACATACATTTATTTCCTCGACACTCCCTTGAGAATTCTCACCTCTCAACTAGTGTACACGCCTAGCGTACTACCGAATTAATTTAGATAAAGTTAACCCAATTAACTGGTCTAACCCAATCTTCCCTTGTAAATACTAATCCATGCGATTGCATCATTAAGATTTAAATATGATAACTTTTCTTACGAATTTATCTAGTCCTCAATGTATATCACAATACAGTCTTAAGTTCGTAACCACTTAATTCATTTAATATTAATTATTCAATTTTATGTACTTACAAGCACAGTATATTAATCACAGGTACATATATTTATCAATTATAATATATATATATATATATATATATATATATATATATACACTAATAGGGCACCCCACATAAATCTATGGTATTGGCATACTCTGCTATCAAGTCCCCGTATCTCTCATACAAAAGGGAGTACTAGTTCGGAATCAGTCTCGAACTGTATTAACACAAAACACACATTTTTTAGGCGAAGCATAGTTCCCAGTCACTAAGAGGTTGTAACAACCCGCCCTTTTGGAGACGATTAAATTCCATAAATTAAAAATAAATTGGAATTTGGGGAATTTTCTTAAATAGTAATTTTTGAGATTTTCGAGGATTAAATGATTTTCGAGGGATGTTGTGATTATTTTTGGGACTATATAGGTCGAAATATTTTAATTATATGTCGCCGTTGAGTAAAGCGACATGAGATAAGATTTTTAATTGGAAAACCAGCATTTATTTATTTTGGGTTGGAATAGTGATTTGCGGTCAAGTACCTCGGATGGAAATTTCGACTGTGGCGTGAGTCTCGGAATGTCCGAGATAGTCAAAAAAGAGTGTCTGATTGTCGAAAATGAGTTTCGGGTAATTTTAGAGGTAAAAGTAACTCGTAATTGGGTAAACGAGTCATTTTTGGGTTTTAAGGGTTAAAACCCTTTTCTTACTATTTAAAGAGGGAGAGGGGGAAGAGAATAGAAAGAAAAGAAAGAAAAGAGAGAGAAGAGAGAGAGGAGGAGAGAAAAAGAGGAGAACGGGGAGATTCCAGCGAAACTCCGCGAGATTCGGCTCGAGGTCGTCGGATTATATCCACGAGGCAAGTGTTTACTTGCTTTATTTCCCTTTTTGCATAAATATCTCATACCGTAGTTTGGTATAAACAAACCATAAAGATTTTGGGTTGGGGTTTCGTGGATAAAACGGGTTTTTGGGAGTTAAAACAACTAAACCCCGATAATATTTCAATTTGTGGAACTTAGGTTTTAATCAAAATTAATGGGTGGTTTAGGGTTCTAGGATGTTTAGAACCCTTTATATATGTGTGTTTGTAGTTGGTTGAGGTTGTAGGACGTTGGGTGAGGCGGCATAAGCTTGGGAGAAGCTTTAATGGCCGAAACCGTCTCGGAGAAGACAATGAACAGTAGCCAGCGTGCTTCCCGAATCGATTCGGCCTAGAGGAGAATCGATTCGGCTCTTGGTCAAAAAATAAAAATTGTAGATCCTTTCGACGGGTCGCGTGGGAGCTAACCGCGTATTTTTCTGATTTTTTTTGGATTTATAATGATTTTTCTACGGAAAGCTGTCCGACATTGAAATCATTAGTTAGAACTTATTGGAGATAGATATTAGGGGTTCTCAAAAGAATGGTTAGGACCTCTAAATAATTTGAGGAGATATAAAAACTTTGGATTTGTAGTAATAAAACCAAGTTAGGATTTAAATGGATATTGGATTGAATTTTGGGTATTTTGGAGATTGAAAAATCGCCTAAACTGTAGCCCTCGAACTGGCCGAATCGATTCGGGTACAGGCCGAATCGATTCGCCTAAAGGAAATTGGGTTTCTGCAATGGGCCGAATCGATTTGGGTACAGACCAAATCGATTCGCCATTTACAGACCTGTTTGCAGAATACTTTTCGAATCGATTCGGATTGGGAACCGAATCGATTCGCCCACCCGAATCGATTCGCTAAAGAGGCGAATCGATTCTCTTAGGTCATAATTTCTAGTTTTCTCCCTTTAAGAGTATGGGGAGTTGAATTACCATTTGGGATTTTTATGGGGATTCCTAAATAAGGGTTTTGAGGATAAATAAACCTTTAAGAGATGATTGACGTAATTAGTATTGAACAAAGTAAGGAAATACTTTGGGTTTAGTATCATGCTTATATGAAAGCATGGTTATGATTCCTCGAGGGAATCTTTGGGATTAATGGTCATCGCTATATATAGTTGGCAAATATGGCCATTTATGTTCATTCGAGGATGAATATATGGTATATGTATATACTATGTGATTAAAGTATATATGATATGATGTAAATGATTTTGGAAATAAAATATGAATGTTTTCAAAATGGAAAGACAAATGATTTTCATAAATAATAAAAATGAGGATAAACACCTCTCTAAATCGCTATCATAAGGGAAGTTGCGTGCGTATGGTGAAGCCCCCTGACAAATTAACGCAGGGTGGATATAGTCCTATAGGCCATGTGAGCGCTTGTTTATATATATTTTTCTGCGATGGGTAGGAGATTTCGGGTGTGGTCTTGACGACCCCGCAGGCACATGGCCGCTTCCCGATGTCTTGCGTTGTAGGATCCCAGGTTGTCTTTATGAGAGGCCCTGGAAGATGATAGCCATTTAGGGGCGCGCACAGTGGGGAAACCCGGACGGGTGGTCTTAGAACGCGTTATATATTAAATCAATTCATGATAATGGATTGGCTTTAATTACATTTCCTGGATATAGGGAGGGAAATGGGTTATATAAATTGGCTTCGGTAACACTTCCCGGATGGAAGAAGGGATGTGGAAGCATATGATATGGTCAAAGCATTTTTATGATAATGAAAATGGCTTTGAATACATTTCGTGAATATAAAAAGGGAAATGGGATATTTTGAAAAGGAAAAGCATTTTTATGATAATGAAATTGGCTTTTAAAAAGTATATGATTTGTTAAAGCAATTCATGATATGAATTGGCTTTTATATTTACATTTCCTGAGTATAAAAAGGTAAATGGGAAGTTTTGAGAAAATGATAAGTATTGATAAATACTTGGTAAATGTATTCTCATTCAGGGAGATAGATCCGGATGTATATAGTAAAATGTATGTATATGTATAAATCGAGTGCCGAGGGTCTAATGGATCCCGACGATCGACCGTGCCGCATAGTAGTGTATCGGGGGGTTCCTTGTTTGGATTTCGCTTTGCGAGACACCCCACGCACGAATATGGCACTGTGTTGAGACTGGGGAGAAGTTTAATCCTTAGTGCTCTAATATTAGTATTACTTGTGGTATACATATTTATTTATATATATATTCTGTACTGAGGGACTGGTGGATCTCGACGATCGACCTTGCCGCATAGTAGTGTATCGGGGGGGTTCCTTGTTTGGATTTCGCTTTGCGAGACACCCCACGCACGAACATGGCATAGCGTTGAGACTAGGGTGAAGTTTAGCCCTTAGTACATTTCTTGGACTATCTAGGGTATATAGTGGTTGGGTGATAGACTAGTTTAGTCGGGTAGCTTGACTAGGATGTTTAGAGGGATGCGTTAGGAGTGCACTGTTAGTGGAGAGGTGAGGGGTATCTCATGGGAGTGCGATACCAAACTTAAATATGAGGTAAACCTTTTTCAAAATAATAAGGCATTTATGCACTTGCAAAATATTTTCAAAACTCGGGCTCTGACCCGTTTATCTACTTTACTTTCTTGTTATATTATATATATAAATAGGTGTCCAGACACAGGGACGCCTGGATGGCACTTCTTTCGAGTCAGACGTCAGCTGCAGCAGCTGTAAATGCGTGCAGGATGTTTAGTAGACGCTTCCATTCTTGTACTCTAGATAGGAGGTACTGTATAAATATTCGGGCCAATGGTCCAATTGCATTTATTTATTCTTTTAGTACATCATTCGATATGGTTATATATTTTGACCGAGTGTTCGGTTACTTTATTTCATTTCAGTTTCATTTCCACAAAACTGTGTGGATGTTTTATTTATTGTTGTTAAAAAGAGTAGTAAAGTTAAAAATTTTGACACCGGCCTAATAGGTTATTAGTAATTAAATGGATTTTTGACAGTGATGCTAAGAATGATCCATATGAGACTCCTGTTTTAATTTAATATTGGAGTGATCGCCCGGTATCTTATTAGGCAGGTTGTCACAGATGGTATCAGAGCATCAGGTTCTAGTGTCCTTAGGAATTTGTGCGGACGTACTACGCTTTCAGCATTGCTCTCATTTGTTATAGAGCCTCAGGATTAGGATTGTTGATTTCTCTTGTGAGATTTCGTTCTCCTACCATATTATGAGATTATAGAAATATTTTGCACGCTCGTTTGAGAATCGTGTTCGGAGCTTGGATGGTAGCAGGAGGTGAGGCTTAACTGGGGCAGCTGGTAGAAGGTTGGGATTAGGGCCTTAGTAGAGGTCGCTTTCCTTGTGGCAATTACTAAGGAGTTTGGTGGCGGCTACTGAAGAATAGTAGTCATGAGTATTGCAATACCTCTATAGTAGAGAGTGGTATTAAGATTGAATTTTCAGTAAAGTTAAGGGTTCGAAAGGGATCTTACGGATAGCCTTAACCGTGAGTCCCCACGATTTAGTCGGAATGAGAAGGATGTTGTTATGCGCTTTACCTCAATCGAGGAGGTATAATTGGCGTGGCTAGATAAAGTCGCGGTATTAGTTAGCCCTACACTCGTGTGTGTAATTTGAGTTATGGCGGTCACGATAACATAATATCATGCGTGTTTATGTGTTTTTTTTTGCAATAGCGGAATTTTATTTTCCTTCATTCGCCATAGAGGGGGGTGTTGATATATTGTATATATATATATATATATATCTGGGTTATGATACTCGTTTTATATGTCTATACGAGTACGATGATATGATGAGTATAATACATTATGGTGTATTTTCGGAGCAATAGCAGGCTAAAAATGACAAGTCTATCATGTCCATGGTTCCTGGAGGGAACAGGTTATTATTGCGGTGTCTCACCTAGATATAGGTTGAGTTCACCTTATTTATTGTGGGATACGAAACTTCGATGAGTAGAGGTTTTATTATCGTGATTTGGGTATATGACGACTTTTTATATATGATTTAAGGCCGCAGGATTTGTGTTGAGCTGTAAGATTAAGCTCATTACTATTTGCGCAAGGACTTAAAAATGAGTGTGAGCGCAGGGTGGTATGACTCTTAGTTTGAGATAGGAGTTCAAACCACCTTTTTGTTGGATTAGGGGATAGGGATATCCCGGTTGCATGTTGAAATAACGGAACTCCATAACCAACGAAGTCAAGTGTTAATGTGTGGAGGGGTTCCTTGTTTGGATTTCGCTTTGCGAGACACTCCACACATGACTCTTAACGGCGTCGGGATTGGAGAGTTGTTATAGGATGCAATGATGTTGATTTTGTGGAAAGGTCTTATAGTGTGGATGAACCACTATAGGCTATGAGCCACATGATGTTGATATACTTATGGAAATATTGTGCTATGGAAAAGCACTAAAGTGGTCCCCTCGCCACAAGTGGGTGGGTGAGGTTGGACTTAGAGAAATTGATTTTAGGACAATAGTTAGGCCTTAATGAAAAGGCAAATTTTGAGGAGATACATTTTGGGTAGTATGTTCGTGACACTTTTACAGAAAGTGGGCACTTTGATTGATTATGTTTCCTTCCGTATGGGCGGAAGGATAAGATAGTAGAAATGCGTTCGTAGTTTAGCGTAGGCAGTATTTAGGACGTCCCTCTGGTGTGCCTTAGGTCGCTATATCTCGATGACCGACAACGCGAGGGAGTAGTGTAACGGGAGGGTTCCTTGTTTGGATTTCGCCTTAGCGAGACGTCCCATGCATGAAACCAAGAAATTGTTGGGAGTTGAGAGAGGCCTTGGGAACTAGGGACATACTTAGGATTATATCCGTTCCGTGTAGGTAGGATATCGCATAGACTTTAGTATTATTTAGGACGTAAGTTCGTTAATGTTAGTGGTGCCGAGATTAGGATAATTGATTTCGCGGGTTGGGAGGACCCATAGGTGAGTATTTCACCGAGGAAAGGAGATCCTTATTGGGAGAGAGTGTTACGTGTCAGACGTTCACTACGGATGGGCAGATGTGCACAAGTTGGAAAGGTGTATGGGCACCTTGGTAAGATGGTTTTATATACCGCCTGAAATAGAAGGGGCGTAGTATATAAGGTTGAAATTCATGCCGATAGGCATTATAGATTATGGGTATTATATGACGTATAAGAGTCACTTTACGATCGTGATAATCGTGTAGCATATGGTTGAGAACCATTGGGTTAGTATCGTTTCCCTTGAGGTATTAGGATTTGGAGTGATCCTAGTTAGATGGTGTAGGTTGTATCCGAATTTCAAGGACGAAATTCCGTTGTAAGGGGCGGGAGTATGTAACAACCCGCCCTTTTGGAGACGATTAAATTCCATAAATTAAAAATAAATTGGAATTCGGAGAATTTTCTTAAATAGTAATTTTTGAGATTTTTGAGGATTAAATGATTTTCGAGGGATGTTGTGATTATTTTTAGGACTATATAGGTCGAAATATTTTAATTATATGTCGTCGTTGAGTAAAGCGACATGAGGTAAGATTTTTAATTAGAAAACCCGCATTTATTTATTTTGGGTTGGAATAGTGATTTGCGGTCAAGTACCTCGGATGGAAATTTCGACTGTGCCGTGAGTCTCGGAATGTCCGAGATAGTCGAAAAAGAGTATCCGATTGTCGAAAATGAGTTTCGTGTAATTTTAGAGGTAAAAGTAACTCGTAATTGGGTAAACGAGTCGTTTTTGGGTTTTAAGGGTTAAAACCCTTTTCTTCCTATTTAAAGAGGGAGAGGGGAAGAGAATATAAAGAAAAGAAAGAAAAGAGAGAGAAGAGAGAGAGGAGGAGAGAAAAAGAGGAGAACGGGGAGATTTCGGCCAAACTCCGCGGGATTCGGCTTGAGGTCGTCGGATTATATCCACGAGGCAAGTGTTTACTTGTTTTATTTCCCTTTTTGCATAAATATCTCATACCGTAGTTTGGTATAAACAAACCCTAAAGATTTTGGGTTGGGGTTTCGTGGATAAAACGGGTTTTTGGGAGTTAAAACAACTAAACCCCGATAATATTTCAATTTGTGGAACTTAGGTTTTAATCGAAATTAATGGGTGGTTTAGGGTTATAGGATGTTTAGAACCCTTTATATATGTGTGTTTGTAGTTGGTTGAGGTTGTAGGATGTTGGGTGAGGCGGCATAAGCTTGGGAGAAGCTTTAATGGCCGAAACCGTCTCGGAGAAGACGATGAACAGTAGCCAGCGTGCTTCCTGAATTGATTCGGCCTAGAAGAGAATCTATTCGGATCTTGTTCAAAAAATAAAAATTGTATATATTTTCGACGCGGTCACGTGGGCGCTGACCACGTATTTTTCTGATTTTGTTTGGATTTATAGTCATTTTTCTACGGAAAGCTGTCCGAGATTAAAATCATTAGTTAGAACTTATTGGAGATAGATATTAGGGGTTCTCAAAAGAATTGTTAGGACTTCTAAAGAATTTAAGGAGATATAAAAACTTTGGGTTTGTAATAATAAAATAAAGTCAGGATTTAAATGGATATTGGATTGAATTTTGGGTATTTTGGAGATTGAAAAATCGCCCTAACTGTAGCCCTCGAACTGGCCGAATCGATTCGGGTACAGGCCGAATCGATTCGCCTAAAGGAAATTGAGTTTCTGCAATGGGCCGAATCGATTTGGGTACAGACCGAATCGATTCTCCATTTACAGACCTGTTTGCAGAATACTTTCCGAATCGATTCGGATTGGGAACCGAATCGATTTACCCACCCGAATCGATTCACTAAAGGGGCGAATCGATTCGCTTAGGTCAGAATTTCTAGTTTTCTCCCTTTAAGAGTATGGGGAGTTGAATTACCATTTGGGATTTTTATGGGGATTCCTGAATAAGGGTTTTGAGGATAAATAAACCTTTAAGAGATGATTGAGGTAATTAGTATTGAACAAAGTAAGGAAATACTTTGGGTTTAGTATCATGCTTATATGAAAGCATGGTTATGATTCCTCGAGGGAATCTTTGGTATTAATGGTCATCGCTATATATAGTTGGCAAATATGGCCATTTATGTACATTCGAGGATGAATATATGGTATATGTATATACTATGTGATTAAAGTATATATGATATGATGTAAATGATTTTGAAAATAAAATATGAATGTTTTCAAAATGGAAAGACAAATGATTTTCATAAATAATAAAAATGAGGATAAACACCTCTCTAAATCGCTATCATAAGGGAAGTTGCGTGCGTATGGTGAAGCCCCCTGATAAATTAACGCAGGGTGGATATAGTCCTATAGGCCATGTGAGCGCTTGTTGATATATATTTTTCTGCGATGGGTAGGAGATTCCGGGTGTGGTCTTGACTACCCCGCAGGCACATGGCCGCTTCCCGACGTCTTGCGTTATAGGATCCCAGGTTGTCTTTATGAGATGCCCTGGAAGATGATAGCCATTTAGGGGGGCGCACAGTGGGGAAACCCGGACGGGCGGTCTTAGAACGCGTTATATATTAAATCAATTCATGATAATGGATTGGCTTTAATTACATTTCCTGGATATAGGAAGGGAAATGGGTTATATAAATTGGCTTCGGTAACACTTCCCGGATGGAAGAAGGGATGTGGAAGCATATGATATGATCAAAGCATTTTTATGATAATGAAAATGGCTTTGAATACATTTCCTGAATATAAAAAGGGAAATGGGATATTTTGAAAAGGAAAAGCATTTTTATGATAATAAAATTGGCTTTTAAAAAGTATATGATTTGTTAAAGCAATTCATGATAATGAATTGGCTTTTATATTTACATTTCCTGAGTATAAAAAGGGACATGGGAAGTTTTGAGAAAATGATAAGTATTGATAAATACTTGGTAAATGTATTCTCATTCCGGGAGATAGATCCGGATGTATATAGTAAAATGTATGTATATGTATAAATCGAGTGCCGAGGGTCTAATGGATCCCGACGATCGACCGTGCCGCATAGTAGTGTATCGGGGGGGTTCCTTGTTTGGATTTCGCTTTGCGAGACACCCCACGCACGAATATGGCACTGTGTTGAGACTGGGGAGAAGTTTAATCCTTAGTGCTCTAATATTAGTATTACTTGTGGTATACATATTTATTTATATATATATTCTGTACTGAGGGACTGGCGGATCTCGACGATCGACCTTGCCGCATAGTAGTGTATCGGGGGGGGGGGGGGGGTCCTTGTTTGGATTTCGCTTTGCGAGACACCCCACGCACGAACATGGCATAGCGTTGAGACTAGGGTGAAGTTTAGCCCTTAGTACATTTCTTGGACTATCTAGGGTAGATAGTGGTTGGGTGATAGACTAGTTTAATCGGGTAGCTTGACTAGGATGTTTAGAGGGATGCGTTAGGAGTGCACTGTTAGTGGAGAGGTGAAGGGTATCTCATGGGAGTGCGATATAAAACTTAAATATGAGGTAAACCTTTTTCAAAATAATAAGGCATTTATGCAGTTGCAAAATATTTTCAAAACTCGGGCTCTGACCCGTTTATCTACTTTCCTTTCTTGTTATATTATATATATAAATAGGTGTCCAGATACAGGGACGCCTGGATGGCACTTCTTTCGAGTCAGACGTCAGCTGCAGCAGTTGTGGATTCGTGTAGGATGTTCAATAGACGCTTCCATTCTTGTACTCTAGATAGGAGGTACTATATAAATATTCGGGCCAATGGTCCAATTGCATTTATTTATTATTTTAGTACATCATTCGATATGGTTGTATATTTTGATCGAGTGTTCGGTTACTTTATTTTATTTCAGTTTCATTTCCGCAAAACTGTGTGGATGTTTTATTTATTGTTGTTAAAAAGAGTAGTAAAGTTAAAAATTTTGACACCGGCCTAATAAGTTATTAGTAATTAAATGGATTTTCTACAGTGATGCTAAGAATGATCCATATGAGACTCCTGTTTTAATTTAATATTGGAGTGATCTCCCGGTATCTTATTAGGCGGGTTGTCACAGAGGTCAACACATACCCTGACGTCTCTTAGGACCGTCTGACTATCATTTTCAAATAGCTTGTACCAAGGATACTATGTTATACGGTACAGGTTAATATCCCCCCATAAAGGTCACATCGAGATAAGACTGTCCCGATGCGGAAACCTCTGTGATAGCAAGTTGCGCGGGTATAATTAAACACAAATGTTCACATATTATAAATATACTTATACTCATATATATTTATATATATATTTATATTATTCAGATAGGCATACCCATGACCCATAACATATTCTAACCATACGTGGCACGTAGCGCCCGAACTCTACGTAATTAATTAATTCTTTATTTTCTCAATTACTATAAATTTGCGAGTACTTCTCGATTCTCGAAATGTATCATTTTAATAAATGTCAAATCCATAAGTGTACCCTCTCTACCCTACTGGTCTACATCGTCATCAACTTGCATAATCCCCAATCTATTACACACGCAATTATAACTCATTTTATACCCTCGTAACCCTACGGTTCAATTCCATATGAAATCGTACTACCTGGACCTTCTCCTCAACCATACTGGTTCCTCTTAAGTCCTATTATGATATTTAATTTATGCCTAGGTTATTTACACATTTGGGTTGGATTAACATTTAAAAAGGAAATAAGTGTCAAATTCAAAGAGGTGTCGATCGATCGATGAAAAGGTTCGATCGATCAATCCAGTCGATCGATCGACATTCTTGAGTCGGTCGATCGATCGAGTAGTTATTGGACCAGTTTTTACAATTCTTTACGTATGGGTTTCATCAACTTAAATCCTTAAGACCTCTATTAATTCATCCCAAAAAATCAAACTAAACGTTGTATTATCCTACATACATGATTTCTGATGTAAAACATATCCAAATTCATGAAGGGCCATCAATTAAAAGGGGTTAATTCAAGCTAATTCATCAAGAACCCTACCTTTTTTTTCATCATCATCAATATCTTCATAATTCTTCCAGAATTCATACATTATTGGATATCAATTTCGTAGTTAATCATCTACATATATCAATAGGGTTGTTCTAACATGGTTTCTAATCCGAAATTCAATATAAACCTCTGAAGCATCATTTAACTTTCATGAAAACATAAAATCATTATTCCTACACTAGCGTGAATGTGTTATTAACTAAAGAACAACAAGTTAGATACATTGCTCAAGAATGAAAGTATGAATTGTTGAAGATGATGGGTGTGGCCATCCCAGATCCTCACCGTGCTGGGGCAGTACGCGCGAAGGGAGAGGATCCTTCGGGTCCTGCGCATCCCTCTCGGGAGGGCTTCGACCGGCGTCCTTTTTGAGATGTGGTGTAAAAATTTAGAGAGATTTAGAGTCGCCAGTCTATTTTACTCAAAACAGACAAAAGAAAAAGGGGAAACCATCCCAAAATATGGCATCCAAAGACATACTGGTGCGTGCGAAACCAAAATGATTCGAAAAGAGTTCGGAGGCTTAGTTACGAAATAGGAAGGTGTTAGGCACCCATTCCGCCCTTTAGGTCTCTCATGGATATTTGATATTTTCCTTTATATTTCCCCCCGTGATATGTGTGCATGTGGATATATAATGGAGGTAAGAATCCTCAACTTGTATCATGGAAAAGATAAAGCGAGTCGTCCGTAGGAAGGTATAAGAGTAATATTAGAAAATAAGATTTACGCGATTACCCTTACATTGATTGTTATAATGGAACAATAACGCATATGGAGTAATATGTCACTAAGAGCAAGTATATAGAATATAGGAAGATTAGATTTAGAGAAAATAGGAAGCAAAAGAAAAGTTGAGAGAGAGGACTTGAGTCTCGGGTTTTACCCCGAGACACCTACATAGCCTATAAAGGCATCAAAGTCCACGTAGTTCTCATAAAAAATGAGGGGTGGGGTTTATCCCATAAATCCAAATGGGGGATCTCTTATTTGTAAGTGTGTGTGTGTGTGTGTGTAGAAAAAATGTTTTAGTTGTGAGAAAAGTGTGAGAAAAGGTATGAGAACCCCTATTTGGAATTTATGAGCAAACCATTTTTTTCTTGTTTTTTGGGTTTTTATTTATATGAAAATAAGAGATGTGCAATAACACTAAATAAAAAAGTATATTAGGATGTGTGGGATGAGATAATAAAAGTGCTAAGTAAGAAAACAAGTTATTGAGAATTTAAGATAATTTAAGAGAGAGTTTGAAAAAGTTAGACCTTCTTGAAGATCTTGATCTTGATCTTGAATGTTGGAGAGTTGATAATTCACCAAGTTTGATGAAAAGGATGATGAAAAGTGGAAGTAAAAAAGGGATTTGGAAGTTGAAATCACGCTGCCTTCGAGAGAGGTTTCTGGGATTCGTTAAGAGTGATTTCTATTAGATCTGGGCTCCCCTTGCAAATGAGGTGAAGGCCTACTTTTATAGGTGCAGGTAACTGCCAATCGGCATATACATGTTCATGCCTATCGGTAGGTGCCGATAGGCAGAGTCTGGGACCTGCCGTTTGGTAGTGCATTTCAGGATTTTTCAGAAGATTGGCTGCCGAGGGAAAACCGTTGGTCAGAATTGTGCAAGGGGTATATCGTGGGAAAGATAATTCAGAGACCTTTGAAAGTCCTTTGGACCTCTCCCGGTTTCGAGAGTTGACTTTGGGTCAAATATGGCTCGGAAGCATTTGTCGGTCCATTGGACGGGGAATCGTACAGACGTAAATGGATCATTCGTCCGCCTTGTAAGTCTGAATCGCGCACGGGGTGGACCGTTGGAAAGGTTAGGAGATGTACTTCGACATTCCAAAGAGTTTGATCCGGTTTGGGGCTCGAGAAGCATTTGGTGACCTCTTAGAGTCAAACGGATCGTTTGTCTGTATGGAAAGTCAGAATCGCGCACGGGATGGACTGTTGGAAAGGGTATTCAGTTCCCTTCGAAGATTCATTTAGCCTCGATTGAGCTGAAGAGTTGACATAGGTCAAACAGAGCTCGGGAGCGCCCGGTGGACTCTAGGTCGTGTTTCGGACACAAACGGATCGTTCGTCCGCATGGTAAGTTAGAATTGCGCACGGGACGGACCGTTGGAAAGGGTATTCAGTGCCCTTAGAAGATTCATTCAGTCTTAGTTGAGATGAAGAGTTTGAATTTTTGGTCAAACTGAGTTAGGGAGTTCCCGATGGCTTCTAGGTCAGTACTCGGGACATGACCTGGGTTTGTAGTGATGGAGGGAGGTACTAGGGACCTAAGGAGAGTTAGGAGTAACGGAATGGGGTGTCTACATATCCCCTCGATGGGTGAGTTTAGAACAAATGATGACCGTCGAATCGACACCACATGATGCTTTTGAGGGAGTATGACCGATTCAGAGGGTCGAGGCTGATTCTGAGGACCTAAGGAGTGTGCTGGGGATGATCAATTATGCGGATCAAAGTCGAATCTGCGGGCTTAGGGTGAAGATCTAATAATCGAGGTCAATTCTGACCTAAGAATGGTGACGACCGAGGATCGGGGTCAATTCTGACCCAACTCAGGTGACGATCCAAGATCAAGGTCAATTCTGACCTAAAGAGTGGTGACGATTGAGGACCGGGGTAAATTCTGACCCAACTCAGGTGACTATCCAAGATCGAGGTCAATTCTGACCTATAGAGTGGTGACGACCGAGGACCAGGATCAATTCTGACCCAACTCAGGTGACGATCCTAGACCGAGGTCAATTCTGACCTAAAGAATGGTGACGATCGAGGACCGGGATCAATTCTGACCCAACTCAGGTGACGATCCAAGACCGAGGTCAATTCTAACCTAAGGAATGGTGACGATCAAGGATCGGTATCAATTCTGACCAAACTCATGTGACGATCCAAGATCGAGGTCAATTCTTATCTAAAGAATGGTGATGACCGAGGACCGAGATAAATTATGACCCAACTCAGGTGACGATCCAAGACCGAGGTCAATTCTGACCTAAAGAATGGTGACGATCGAGGACCGAGATCAATTCTGACCCAACTCAGGTGACGATCCAAGACCAAGGTCAATTCTGACCTAAAGAGTGGTGACGACCGAGGACCGGAGTCAATTCTGACCCAACTCGGGTAACGATCCAAGATCGAGGTCAATTCTGACCTAAAGAATGGTAATGATTGATGTTCGGGATCAATTTTGACCCAACTCAGGTGACGATCCAAGACTGAGGTCAATTCTGACCTAAAGAATGGTGACGACCGAGGACCGGGATCAATTCTGACCCAACTCAGGTGACGATCCAAGACCAAGGTCAATTCTGACCTAAATAGTGTTGACAATCGAGGACCGGGATCAATTCTGACCCAACTCAGGTGGAAATCTAAGACCGAGGTCAATTTTGACCTAAAGAATGGTGACGACCGAGGACCGGGATCAATTCTGACCCAACTTAGGTGACGATCCAAGACCGAGGTCAATTCTGACCTAAAGAGTGGATGAAGATTGGATTTTGATTTTGCTGGGGAAAGTGCTTTTTTGATTTTGATTTGAGATGGGGAGCTAATTGATAGGGAAGCTTTTGTTTCATTAAGAGACCTTGTGCGGGGGGGGGGGGGGAGGGGGGAGGGACAACCTATTTTGGGTGCTGTAAGAGAATTCTGTTGGGGAAGTGATCAGGTGATCCTTAGAGATCCTCTGGAGCTTTGCCGGGAGGAGTTTTCACTTGGTTTTTGAGGATTTTTCTGGGAAAGAGGGGTTCCGCTCCAGGGAACGCGAATTTTTCTTGGTGAAACGGCTTTAAATCCTTCCTGGGATTTTTAGGAATTTTTTGGGGATTTTTCGAGGCTTTCTGGTATTTTCTAGGAATTTCTGTACAAAATTTAAGGGGGGTGCCGGTCGGCATAGTATGAAGGGTGCCATTCGATAGTGACACAGACTTTTGGGCTCCCTCGGGATGGCAAGGGGTCAGTGTCGATCGGTATGGTAGGGGGAGGTGCCGATCGGCATGGCGCTTGGCATCCTATATAAAGGGGGAGAATCCACTCATTTTTTCCACAGTTTTTTTTCTTTCTCTCTCTCTGCAATTCTCCTACAAATCGTTCTAGCATTCCGATCTTCAATAAATGGCCACTTTTGTGAGTACTGCAGTCCACCGGGAGTCGTTGACCGTTGATGATTGGGCGAACATGGAGTGAAGGGACAAGGCGACTCTTGCTTTAGGGAGTGAGAACTACTTTGGTGCGTTTGAGCCTGTTGCGGATGACCGGTCCTTGCTGCGGGAGCCATTGCATCATCGCTCTTCGAGAGTGAGTCCCGGAGGTTATGTAAGTAACACGACCTTTGGCGTTCTTCTCTTTTTGGTGATTTTTCTTTCTTTCTTGACTTTTGATGAGATTTTGTTTTTCAGTCTGATATTTTTTTGAAGAACATGCGTGCCCGTGGGACAACGGGGCTCAGGGATGTGTGGGAGAATCTCCCACCTGTGGTGTGTTGGATGGTATCATCAGCGGGTTTTGGACGGTTGGCATCGGTGCTGGATGAGATGCCTCGTTCGACAGCGGTCTTGTGCGCTTTGGGAGAGAGGTGGTGGGATACTACCCACACCTTCCATTTCGGCTTCGGGGAGATGATTGTGACTCCCATAGACGTACAGCAGCTGCTGGGGATGGAATGTGATGGAGAGCAGATAGAGGTGGATCGCTCTTTACGGGTGAGACCGGAGGCAGTGCGTGTGGCACTTGGTGATGTAGGGAGGATAGTTTCTCGGGATTCTATCCGGCTGTCCCTGCTGAAGGATGTTCTACTGAGCAGGGTCATTGATGTGGAGGACAGGCTGTAGGTGAGGCATATGGCCCAATTATTCATTTTTCTAGTATTAGAAGGTTTCATGGTGACATCGAGCGGCGACGTCGTCCATTTATGGTTTCTGCCGTACTTGAGGATGTTTTCGAACATCCCTTTCTAAGATTGTGGGAGTGTGAACTTGACGACCTGTTACTCCTCTCTGGATCCATTCAGCGGGTGCTGCCGGTAAACCTTTACTGGGGCCACGTACCTTCTTGAGGTATTCTTCAGTTTGCGCATTTCTTTTCATGCATTCGCATTTTCCTTTCATGCATCTCTTTTCCCTTTTATGCATTCGCATTTTCCTTTCATGCGTCTCTTTTTGTTTGTGAATTCAGACATGGTTCTACAAGGTGATTGGGTGAAACACCCCGCAGATTACTTTGAAGTATGACACTGTTGGGGACTTATGCCGATTGTATTGATGGGGTAAGGCCAATTGGCAGTCGAAGGGATCTCTCTCCCTGGAGCCGGTGCGTCAGATCTTGAATGACCTGACCAGTAGTAGGGTAAGACTCTTTCCATATCAATCTTGGTTTTTTCTCCTTCTGATCTTGTATTGATTTGTGCTCACTTGGATATTTTCAGGTGACCTTTTATCCCTAGGGGACAACCATTCAGAATGCGGGGGCGACTGGGGTGAATGCGCGGATGAGGCGTTTGCTGGCGCATGAGTTCGGTCATTCCTGGTATCTCGGGGATAGGGTGGTTCGTCTGATTCTCGAGGAGGAGATGGTGGTGCCACCTGCCCAGCCTCCTATGTCTATGAGGCGAGAGAGACTGCTGTCGGAGGATGAGAGGATCGCGGCGATGATCGGAGAGTCCTACTTGTTGTATACCGATACGGCTGCGTCGTATGATTATATGGACTTTGTGATGAGCTGGTTGATGGTGCCCAGTATATATGATGCCCTGCCTTTCTTTCCTGCGGGTTCGAGTCGGGCGGTGGGTTCTTCCCACAGCGGCGCTGGTCCATCGGCATCGGTGGCGACCTCAGAGGTTCCTTTTGTGCGGTTGCATACCCCTTCGTACAACATTCAGCGAGCTGATGGAGGGATGGTGCCTATATTGCACCGTCCTCATGCGATGGATCCGGAGGACTTGGGTTTGATAGAGGAGGTCCTTCGACCTGTGGTAAACTTTATGTTCCTCTCTTTCTTTCTTTTCTGTTTTGGTAATTTCTGCTTTGATACTGATTTGGCCTTTCCTTGCAGTAAGTTCGGGTGTCGACCACTTGGCTAAGGGACATCAGAGACTGCATATCTTCGGCGACTACCTATATTCGGGACGCGGTACCCGTTCCTTCTTGGTTGGTGCCATCTGCTTTGTCCGGGGAGGACTCGGGTTCGGGTGGTGGTGGAGCATCGTCTCGCCATAGGGGGAAGAGAGCACGATGCAGGGGTTGGAAGTTCTTGAGAGAGAGAGAGAGAGAGAGAGAAAGAATGTGGGTTCGGACCGAGTCCCGTTGTTTTTTCTTTTTCTCTTTATTTCCTGCAAAATGATGTAACACAGAAAATAGATATATGCAATGCAATGGAGTTTTTTTATTATCTTTTATTTAATGATGAATGAATGCATGCACATGCGCTTTTTACTTCGCTGCTAAGACCGTAAAAAGGAATATTTTTGGATTTTTTTGAAGGAAAGTTTTTTGATTAAAAAGGGGAAATTAAAGGGATTTTGAAATTCTGTTGAGAATATCAATTTATTTTTATTGAGTTTTCTGACTTTGCAAAAAGAGGAAAGGAGGGAAGTTTCTAAAAATGGGGGGTTGCCGATCAGCAAGCACCCTGACCTGCCTATCAGCAGTTCAGTCCAGTCCCATTAATTCAAAGCTTTGATTGCTACCCTCTTCATCCTTTGGTACCTTGTGGGGTAGGATTCACTCCGATTTCTGCAGGGATTGTGCCTCTTGTGAGGGTTCTTAAGTATAAAAAGGGGTAAGGGTGGGGTGTTTTCATCACACCTTTGCGTTCTTACTTACTTGCCCACTATCTCTTAGCCTTGCAAGATGGCTCTCCCTAGTGGCATTGAGTTTGTCAACTACCTCGAAGCCTTAGAAGCAATGTGCTCTTATAATGTCGACTACGATGCTTTCAACATGCGTCGAGTCTCCTTGTGGCGCAATCGGCCTCTTGAGTGGAACATGCTGACGGCGACGGTACAATTCTGGTACCCCGAAGACCATGTATTCTGCTTTAGGTTGGAAGAAGTTTGTCCTACCTACAAGGAATTTTCTGCCATACTTGGTGTAAATCCTAGTGTTGCTGCGGCTTTGCCCGAATTTTCCCGCTCTCCCAAGGATTTGTTGGCTAGGCTTCTTCATATTTCGCCTTCGGTAGCTAGATCATTGGTTGCTGGAGGAATGATCTCCCTCCCGGCGGTGTTGCAGTCTGTGCATTTGTGGGAAGTAGGTGATGCTGGCTATGCTAGAGTTGTTGTTCTGGGCTTGGTTTTCAAATTGCTGCTGGTGACTGGGGAGGTGCAAGTGGACCCACAACTTGTAGCAATGACCTCATGGATGTCATACCGTCGCAATCCTGCGGCGGTGATATTGGCGGAGACTCTGAATGACCTGGATGCCTGGAGAGAAGGTCGTTCTAACTTTTTGAGAGGTAGCCCTGTGATTCTGTTCATGTGGTTGTCTGAAAGATTTCTCTTGGTGACCCCTCCATAATATCCCTTGTCGGTCTTACCCAACTTCTTTTCACGCTACTTCATCAGCGTTGTCCTGTATGTTGAGAATTGGGAGAATTGGCTTGTGGAATATGGGGCTCATGGTCTATATTGGTCAGTGCCTTAGTGGGGATAGTTATAGCATGTTCTGGAGCTAGGAGAGTATTTATATGTGCAGTTGGTTGGTCTCAGGCAGACCTCTTTTTATTTCCCTTGGCGGCTTCTGCGCCAATTTGGATGTATACAGGTTGTGCCACCCAGGATCTCAAATTTCTTTTCGGTAGAAGATTTGACTGAGTGCTTGCGTCTGTTGCTTGGGTCTTTGTGGGAAAATCGGTGTCTGTCGATCCGTCCTTCCCAATCTGTCGGAAAAGCTTGGCATGTCCCTGGGGATTATATGAAGTGGTTGTGGAGGAGAGTAGTCAGCAAGATGTTGGCAGTGGAGACTGGACAAATATGGTTTGTTTTATCTAACACCATGGTAGGGGGTGTTGTGGTATTTTCGAAGATGGTTAAGGCTCATCGTTCCATGGAGTGTTTGAGTCACTCTATTCAGGCAGGGGAAACTTGGGGACCTCAGGATGTAGATGATGAGGGTGCGGGCTCCTCTGGTAGCTGTGGGTAGGACTCCTGGGGAGTTTATTTATGTAATGGATGACAAATATGAGGATTTTATTTGGCTTCTTATGGTAGTGGGGGGAAGACAGTTATCCGTTCCTTTTTCTTATGTAATCCATGCTGAATTTTCTTATTAATGAAATAAACAAGTTTCTGATCATCCAGCTATGCCTTTCGATGAATTTTGTAATTTTGAATTATCTACACCGATCGTTAAGGCATACATAATCCTTTTGTTCAAGTATTCTTTAGAATGAACCGCCATTCTCGGAGGTAAGAAAAGAATAGTATTTTGTGAAAAAAGAAAGGGCCGGACTCATGTGGGGTGCATGAGCTGCCTACATACCTCTGGGGTTTTTGAAAAAGTTTTTTATTTGTTTGAAAATAGATTTTTGTAGAGGATCAGACCCACGTAGTTCTGGGTAGAGGGAAACGAAGAGTTTTTTTTTTTAGAATGGAAGGGGATGATAAGAGTCGCAGCGCACCGAGATTTTGGACTAGGGGTAGAATTTCTTGAGACGGTCTAGATTGACTAGACGATCCATCTCTTCCCCATCTAGGTCAGTGAGCACGACGGCACCGCAGGATAAGATTTTCTTCACAATGTAGGGGCCGCTCCAATTGGGCTTGAATTTCCCTCTGGGGTCCCACATGGGTTATATTATCTCCTTGAGGGATAAATCCCCCTCCCGGACACCGCGGTCCTTGACTTTCTTGTTGAATGATCGCGCTATTCAGTGATGGTACCCCCGTATGTGGTAAAGAGCTTTTAATCTTCTTTCATCTAGGAGGGCTAGCTAATCAAGACGGCTTTGGCACCAGTCTTCTTCTGTAACTTTGCCTTCGAGCATGACGCGTAGCGAGTATATTTCCAGCTCTATGGATAGGACTGCTTCCATGCTGTAGACCAGGAAGTAAGGGGTAGCCCCAGTAGAGGTTCGGATTGAAGTTCGATAGCCCCAGAGGGCGTATGGGATCCAGTCGTCGCAATCCTTACAACTTTCGGTCATCTTACTAATGATAGCTTTGAGGGTTTTTTTGGCAGCTTCAACTGCACCATTGGTCTGAGGTCGGTAGGGAGAAGATTTATGTCTCTGAATCCCGTACTCGTTGACTACTTCTATGACTTCTGCTTCGAAATGCAGCCTGTTATCTGATACCAACTCATGTGGGACCCCATATCGGCACATGATATTTTTCTCGAGGAATTTGGCCACTTTCTTGGCGTTCAGTACTGTGTATGACTCAGCTTCGACCCATTTGGTGAAGTAATCGATGGTAACAAGGATGAACTCATGTTCGTTTGAAGCCTTTGGTGTAACCTTCCCTATGATGTCGACACCCCAGGTGGAGAACGGCCAGGGAGAGGTCATGTTGTATAATTCTCGCGGAGGCAGGTGTTGACGATTGGAGAACTGTTGGCATTTGAGGCATCTACGGACATAGGTGGTGCAATCCTGGGTTATGGTGGTCCAGTAATATCCCTACTGGATGATCTTCTTGGCAAGCATGTGACCGTTCATGTGGGGTCCGCATTCCCCGTTATGAATTTTTTACATTGTTTTCTCAATATCAGCCCCTGCGATGCAGTGTAGATGAGTTCCATCGAAGTTCCTCTTGAGTAGGGATTTATGACAGATGATGTACTGGGCTGCCAGTCTTCGGAGAGTTTTTCAATCTTTCTTATTAGAACCCTCGGGATATCTACCATCTTTGAGGAGGCACCAAATATCATAGTACCAGCAATCGGCTTGTTCGGGATCTTCGGTGGAGACAAGCTCAATATGGTAGCAATGGGTCGTTTTATCTTTCTTTTGAACTAGGAAGGGGGTCATTGTTATTCTCTCGAGCATGTCGACCACGGAGGCCAAGGTAGCGAGAGCATCGGCTAGGTTATTCTTTGCTCGGGGTAGGTGATGGAAGGTGATATCTCGGAATCGGGAGGCTAACTCTTCTAATTAGGCATGAAAGGGTTGGAGCTTTTCGTCCTTGACTTTCTATTTTCTGAGCACTTGACCGATGATAAGGGAAGAATCCCCATTGACATCAAGGTATTGAATACCTTTCTTGAGATAAACTTTGAGGCCCACTGTGCATGCCTCGTATTCCGTCATGTTGTTGGTGCAAGGGAAATCCAATTTAATGGCGATGGGAGTGTGGGAGTCATCTGGGGCGATCAGAAGTATCCCAATGCCATATCCCTTTTTTTGGAAGCACCGTCAAAGAACATTTTCCATCGAAGGTGGTCTTGAGTGGTGCAGAGGATATTTTCATCTGGAAATTCGGATATTCGGACATCTGCTTCTTCTATGGGGTAATCGGCGAGGTAGTCATAGATGGCTCTTCCTTTAATGGCTTTTTGGGCGACGTACACGATGTCGAACTCGGTTAGGAGCATCAACCATCGGGCCATTTGACTGGATAAGGCGGGTTTCTCAAGCAAGTACTTGATGGGGTCCATTCGGGATACAAGTTCGATGGGGAAAGCGTGCATGTAGTGTCGCAGCTTTTGGGTGACCCAGACAAGTGCGACACACGGCTTTTCTAAGGTAGTGTAGTTTACCTCGTACCCAGCTAATTTGCGACTAGCGTAATAGATGGCTCTTTCTTTACGGGAATCCTCAAGGTATTGGGATAGTAAAGCCCCAGCTGCAATGTCAGTTATGGTTAGGTATAGGAGCAAAGGGAGACTAGACTGTGGTGGCATGAGCACTTGAGGTTGGGTTAGGTATTGTTTGATTCCGTCAAAAGCTTCATGACAGGCCTCATTCCAAACCTTGGTTTAATCCTTTCGGAGGAGCTTGAAGATCAGTTCACAGATGGAGGTTAGCTGGCTGATGAACTGACTGATATATTGAAATTTCCCAAGAAAACCTTGGACTTCTTTCTCTGTTCGGGGCGGTGGCATCTCAAGTATGGCCTTCAGCTTTGTAGGATCTACTTTTATCCCCCTCTCACTGAATATAAATCCCAAGAGTTTTCCTTTTGTAACGCTGAAGACACATTTCTATGTATTGAGTCTCATTTGATATCGTCGCAGCCGTTCGAAGAACTTTCGGAGAGCGGGAACATGACCTTCTCTAGCTTTGGACTCGATAATCATATCATCCACATAAACCTCGACCTCCTTGTGAATCAGATCGAGCAGGATGGTTGCAGAAGTTCTTTGGTAGGTATCCCCAGTATTCTTGAGACCGAATGGCATAACGGTGTAGCAAAAGGTTCCCCATGGGGTGATGAATGCGGTTTTTTCTTGGTGGTCGGGGTGCATCTTGATTTGGTTGTATCCGGCAAACCCGTCGACGAATGAATTGAGAGCATGATTGACTGTGTTGTCCATAATTATGTCGATATTGGGTAGTGGATAATCATCCTTTGGAGAAGCTTTGTTTAAATCTCGGTAGTCTACACACATTCGAACCCTCCCTCCTGATTTCGGCATAGGTACAATGTTGGCTAGACATGTGGGATATTCGATCACACGAATGAATCCCACGTTCAACTGTTTGACAACATCTTCTTTGACCTTTAGCGACCATTCGGTGCGGAGCTTTCTCAATTTTTGTTTAACCGGCTTGTAATCTGGGAGAGTGGGGATCTCGTGCTGAGCTATTTCAGGATCAATGTCGGGCATTTCATCATAGGACCATGCGAAGACATCCATGAACTCCTTCAGCAACTCTTCGAATTGTGCACGGTCATGCTCGTCAAGGGTGGCCCCTATCCTAATCTCGCACATTTAGCTACTAGAAACAAGATTAATAACAAAAGTCTCTTCTTCATTGACTTGAACGCGGTTATGTTGTTTATTATTAACCTTATTTAGATCAGTTAAGAATTGTTCATTTGCAAAATCATCATCATCAAAAGTTTGATTAGAATTCAAGCAGTTATAGTAAGGCACAACAAGATATTAAAAATCTTCGTTTATTTTATTGATAGGAAAGACAACATTGAGAACCTCATCAAAAGAGGTCTCGATTACATTTGAACAAGGATAGACTGTAGGAGAAGAAATAAGGTAAACATTGGGGTTAGGGGGATTTCAAGAGGTAAAACTGGCGCAGCATGCCACTTGAGGATGGGTGTTTCATCAGCTTTAATCAGACGAGATGGGTCCATTGAAGTAGTACCTGAATGAACCATATAGAGTGTCAGCCCCAGTGCCTGTAAGTTGAAAGAATCTTCGGAATCACTTTCCTCAGTCTCTTTGCTATCTTTGATTAGCGGTTGTACTCCGTGTTGGAAACTTTCGGCCCCTGGGTAGCTGTCTTTGAAAAATATTTCCATTATCGGCTTTATCTTTTTGTCTGTGTGGTCATACCATAGTTCTGGAAAATCACAAAAGGGGAAGTCCTCGCCTTCTTTGATGAATCGTCCATTTAAGGAGTCTCCTGAGATAGTTAGGATGTAGTCTGATCTTTTCTTTGGTCGAGACTGGCGGATCATTTTGAGCTCTTGTTCTAATGGTTGATACCCCAAGACACAAGGAGGGAAAGCTTTCTTCCCAGTCCAATCATGAAGTGAATTTTTATGAACATCTTAATCACATTGACATTGCCATGAGGGTCATATTCTTGACAAACCCTTTCTTTGAAACCATCCCCTGCTGGGAGTAAGAGTGGCTCAAATCGGAATCCTGATAGGAGAATATCATTTGACCCGTGTTGTATCCTAAGGATTGGACTGATGGTGCTTGCACCCTCGACATTTTCGTCGTTACCCAAAATGGTGATGACTCGCCCGTCGGCGAAGAACTTTAATTTTTAATGGAGTGAGGAAGACACACCCTTAATATTGTGGAGCCAGGGGTGTCCGAGCAATAGGTTGAAACAAGCCGGGATGTCTATGACTTGGAATTCAACGACGGGGTTTATAGGGCCAATCCCTATTACAAGTTTTATGGATCCCATCACCTCACGACGGGTATTATCGTAGGCACGTATAGCGGCGGAGGTTGGAGCGAGGTCGCTTTCTTTCACGCCTAAACACTTGAAGGTTCTCAGAGGGCAAATGTTCAAGGCGGATCCTTTATCTACAAGGGAGAGTGGCACGACCTTCCCCATAACTTCGATGGAGATGTTGAGTGCATGATTGTGATTCGGCCCAATTCTAGGGATTTCTTCTTCAGAGAATGATAACATTCGGGTAGAGGTTAAGGATCCGACCAGATTTACCGCCTCTTCTGGGGTGGTAGAAGGAGGAACTATGGGTCCAGTGAGAAATTTGATTTAAAGCATTTCTGTGCAGATGGGAAAACATGAAAAGCCCCCATAGAGTGATGTAAGCATGAGTTTTCTTCAGTTGATCGAGGATCTTACTCTCCTCAATGGTCATCTTTGTCATAGGAAGGTTTTCAACGCCCTTCCCCTTGTCATTTGCTGGTAGTGACCTTAGAACTTGGTAATGTCTCCCTGATCTGGTCATGCGATTTACTGAATAAGGAAAGAACATGAATCCCGTTTCCTCATCAATCTCAGGTGGTTTTGCCTCCCTATTTATTTATCCGAGGAGTTCTTCAAATGATATCATCCCACATATGTCGGCTATTGGGCCAGCTCTGCTCGAATCTTCGAATTCTTCCCCCCATCCGGTGGCAACAATTTTGTCTTTCCATGTAAAGTTGATGCATCCCACAACTTCAACGGCCTCTTCAAATAAGTTCTCCCATTATGTGGGGATATATGTGATTGAAGGGACCAAACACCCTTGTAGCTTCAAAGTGTTAAGTAACCCGGTGATACTGCAAATACTATTAGTTTTCTTGAATAATTCTGCCATAGTCTGGACAACATTATCTAAGCTGATTTTGTCGGTTGGTACCACCCACTTATCTGAATCTCGTGAACACTTTCGTGCCTCTAAGAACAGTGTGCTGAACTTCTGGCAATCGATGACCATCTGTGAGGGAAATTTTAGCCCGAACTCTAGGAGTTGGTTTAACACCTCTGACAATTCCATACTTCCATTTTCAGAACAGGTACGGACGATGATGCATGCTCTGGTAAGGAGTGACAGTCCCTGATCAGCGAAGCTAGTAGGGTGTAGGAGGAAATATGGGCAAATTTGAAGAGGTTTAGGAGAGTATATGGGTGTGATTTGAGTTGAGGGATCGAAATCTGGGTTTTCTTCTAAGAAGATGGCATTAGCATGATTCGGAAGTGGATTGTGAGTAGTGTTTAGCTTAGGATTGGCTGGTGGGGAGATGGTACCCCGGTCAATGAGATTTTGGATTATGTTCCCAAGGTGAAAGCATTGGTCGGTGGTATGGTCGGCAGTTTGGTGAAAGGTGCAATGAGCATCGGTCTTGAAATTTCTTGGGAGTGGATTTGGCAACGGACGTGGATCCAAGGGTTTGATGAGATTTCATCTTAACAGGGTTTGGTAAACTTTGGAGAGGGGAGCGGGGATGTGGTTGGTTGAGAGATGTTGTTGATGGTTGAAACTGTAGCAATGGCAGGATTGTCATACTTTCTAAGGGTGAACTGTCCGTACACATTCTTCGGTTCAACCTCTGTTTTAACGAGGCTTTCCTCGATTTCCACTCCAGCCTCTCTGAGAGATCGGAAGTGGGGATAGTATTGTCCTCCCATCATCGCTCGGACATGGGGCAAAAAGTTCTTCTTCACTATGCTGACATGTTCTCCCTCGGATGTCCAATTAGTCATGGTAGTTGCTTGCTCCCTCCACCGGGTTATGAAGTTACTGACTGATTCCCCAGGGTTTTGATTGAGAAGCTCTAAATCATGACGGTTGACCTCAAGCTCTTCGTTGTATTTATATTGCGACATGAATTCTCGAGCTACATCCTCCCAGCTACGGATTCTGGATTCCTCAAGAGATAAAAACCATCGGAGGGCACTATCCTTCAAAGTTTGCTGAAACAATTGGGACATCACTTCTTCAGAAGCCCCTAATAGATTCATGGAATGATGATAACTGCGAAGATGAACAATTAGGGGTCCACTCCCTCCGAACTTCTGGATATTTGACATCTTGAACTTCTCGGGTAACCTCGCTTTAGGATAGGAGACATGTGGGTGTAGTCCATGTAATTCCTAGAGATCCTGACTTATTCAAACTTCTTGGTGAGCATCTTGAGATCCTCTTTGACTTTATTCAACTCTTTCGCCTTTGGATCAGCGACCACAGGTAAGTTAGCCATAGGATGGGCAACGTTTGGCATTGGGAGCTAGGCAGACGGCGGCCCATTGACAGGAGGGGCACGTGGAGCTTGCTGATATTCTTCTGGAACCCAGATATGCTCGGGTGGACCCATAGCATGACGGAATAGGGCCTCGGGCTCTTGAGGAATAGTAACTTGGTTTCGTTGCATTTCTTGAACCTCAGTTTGGAGGTTGTCAATCTTGGACACGAGTTGAGCTAAGACTGTCGTCAGATCCGGTTGTATGACTGGTGCTTGATCTATATTCTCCATGGAAAGTGGATGGATTCCGAACTCAAAAGAAGTAGTATAGGAACGAACGAAACTCCGGGGTGATTTGAATGAAGACCGAAGCCAATAGGGAGCCAGACCAAGGGCTTGCAATCGACCTGAGAAGGCGTAGGATGAGAGATTTTTTTGAGAAAAAAGGAAGAAATATTTTTGGATTTTTGATAAATAAGGGGAAAATGTTTTTGGATTTTTTGATAAAGAAAGGAAAAATGTTTTTGGATTTTTTATAAAGAAGAGAAAATGCTTTTGGAGACAGAACTCAGCATGATTATTACAATTATTATGTTCTCACTTGTATTTAATTCTCTTAAATGCAATGCCGGACGGGACCCGAGCCTAGAAAAGTGGGGTTTTCAATATATACAAAGCTACGATTTGGACTGGTAACCAGGCTCACGGATAGGGTCCCATTTTAAAAATGCGCGAAAATTGGGCGGCAGGCTGACCCGGGATTTCAGCAGAGTTTCGGGTTGAAATCGGCAATCTAAAGTGCGTTCCCTAGGTTTGACACCTATATGCGGGTATGCAGTTGGTTGGGTGAATCGTCATGGGTTCCCCCCTTTGGCGTGACTTCCACGATATACGTCTTGCTCCTGTGGGCAATCAGTACGTGTGGACAAGCCATTTGATATACCTGGGTGTACGTGAATTGCCTCACCATATACCTCATGGGGACGGTACGTGTGAGAGCGAATTCGATATACTCGGCGTACTTGAACGAATTCCCTACGATATACCTCCCATCATGACTTCGGTCAAGCGGTACAATGCGGCAGAACCATTCGATATACGTCGAATGTACTTGGCCAATAGAAGGTAAGAGTCATATCGCTTAGGCTAACTGCGACCTGCCGGACCAGCTCCCATCACGAAGTGACCCTCTAGTTACTGGGTAAAATTTGGTCAATAACAATGCTCTTTGGTAATGTTGTGTGAATCATGCATGATTATATTATTAGTATCTTATGATGAGAATGCCTTTCTTGATTATGCTAAACAGGGAGCAAAGTACAAGTACCCAAGGTATACCAAGTATGGATAGGTGATGCGTGCAACATGGGGATATATGTTATCTTAGGTGCATATGGTGTGAAGTGTACATGGAGAATTTTCTACAAGTGTGTGAACATAAGAACAAGCATGGGATACACATGGAAAAGGGGGAACATGCAGATATGGGGGAAAACATAAACAAACATAGCATCCATGCAAATAGAGTCAAGCCCTCAAAATACATAAATCCCCAACAGAGACGCCACTGTGTCCACCCAGATCCTCGCCGCACTGGGGCGGTACGCGCGATGGGAGAGGATCCTTCGGGTCCCGCGCATCCTTCTCGGGAGCGCTTCGGCCGGCGTCCTTTTTGAGATGTGGTGTAAAAATGTAGAGAGATTTAGAGTCGCGAGTCTTTATTACTCAAAACAGACAAAAGAAAAAGGGGAAGCCATCCCGAAAGATGGCATCTAAAGACATATTGGTGCGTGCAAAACCAAAATGATTCGAGAAGGGTTTGGAGGCTTAGTTACGAAATGGGAAGGTGTTAGGCACCCATTCCGACCTTTTGGTCTTTCATGGATATTTGCTATTTTCCTTTATATTTCCCCCCGTGATATGTGTGCATGTGGATATATATAATGGAGGTAGGAATCCTCAACTTGTATCATGGAAAAGATAAAGCGAGTCATCCGTAGAAAGGTATAAGAGTAATATTAGAAAATAAGATTTATGCGATTACCCTTACGTTGATCGTTATAATGGAACTATAACGCATATGGAGTAATACGTCACTAAGAGCAAGTATATAGAATATAGGAAGATTAGATTTAGAGAAAATAAGAAGTAAAAGAAAAGGTGAGAGAGAGGACTCGAGCCTCGAGTTTTACCCCGAGATGCCTACGTAGCCTATAAAGGCATCAAAGTCCACGTAGTTCACATACAAAACGAGGGGTGGGGTTTATCCCATAAATCCAAATGGGGGATCTCTTATTTATAAGTGTGTGTGTGTGTGTGTTTGTGTGTAGAAAAAGTGTTTTAGTTGTGAGAAAAGTGTGAGAAAAGGTATGAGAATCCCTATTTGGAATTTATGAGCAAACCCTCTTTTTCTTATTTTTTGGGTTTTTATGTATATGAAAATAAGAGATGTACAATAATACTAAATAAAAAAGTATATTAGGATGTGTGGGATGAGATAATAAAAGTTCTAAGTAAGAAAACAAGTTATTGAGAATTTAAGAGAGAGTTTGACAAAGATAGACCTTCTTGAAGATCTTGAGCTTGATCTTGAATGTTGGAGAGTATACCTTGCACTTGGATGATGATGGAGAGTGGATAATTCACCAAGTTTAATGAAAAGGATGATGAAAAGTGGAAGTAAAAAAGGGATTTGGAAGTTGAAATCACGCTTTGGTATTCATTGAGAGTGATTTCTATCAGATCTGGGATCCCCTTGCAAATGAGGTGAAGGCGTCATTTTATAGGCCAAGGTAACTGCCGATCGACATATACCTATTCCTGCCTATCGGCAGGTGCCGATAGGCAGAGTCAGGGACCTTCCGTTTGGTAGTGCGTTTCAGACGTTTTTGGAAAATCGGCTGCCGAGGGAAAACCGTTGGTCAGAATCGTGCACAAGGCATACCGTTGGAAAGGTAATTTAGAGACCTTAGAAATTACTTTGGACCGCTCCCGGGTTCAGGAGTTGAGTGTGGGTCAAATATGGCTCGGAAGTATTTATCGGTCCATTGGACGGGGAATCGTTCGGACGCAAACGGATCGTTCGTCCGCCTGGTAAGTCCGAATCGCACACGGGGTAGACCTTTGGAAAGGTTAGGAAATGTAATTTGACATTCTAAAGAGTTTGACCCAGTTTGGGGAGCTGACTTTGGTCAACCGGGCCTATGAAGTTTTCGGTGACCTCTTGGAGTCAAACGGATCGTTCGTCCGTATGGAAAGTCAGAATCACGCACGAGATGGACCGTTGGAAAGGGTATTCAGTTCCCTTCAAAGATTCATTCAGCCTCAGTCTTGCTGAAGAGTTGACATAGGTCAAACAGAGCCCGGGAACACCCGGTGGCCTCTAGGTCAAGTTTCGGACGCAAACGGATCATTCGTCCGCATGGTAAGTCGGAATCATGCACGGGATGGACCGTTGGAAAGGGTATTCAGTGACCTTCGAAGATTCATTCATTCTTGTTCGAGATGAAGAGTTTGACTTTTTGGTCAAAGTGAGTCGGGGAGTGCCCGATGGCTTCTAGGTCAGTACTCGGGACATGAACTGGGTTTGTAGTGATGGAGGGAGGTACTAGGGATCTAAGGAGAGTTGGGGGTAACAGAATGGGGTGTCTGCAGAGCCCCTCTACGGGTGAGTTTGGAACAAATGATGACCACCGAATAGACACCACATGATGCTTTTGAGGGAGTATGATTGATTCAGAGAGTCGAGGCCAATTCTGAGGACCTAAGGAGTGTGATGGGGATGATCAATTATGTGCGTCAAAGCCGAATCTGCAGGCTTAGGGTGAATATCTAATAACCGAGGTCAAATCTGACCTAAGAATGGTGACGACCGAGGACCGGGGTCAATTCCGACGTGACTGACACGCGCGTCCCGACTTAATTTCTATAACTATCGTATTATTCACTCGTGACAATTTTAATAATTTCAATCTCATATATTACCTTACCCATTAAGTAATATTCAACATAATTCTTACCAACAATTACTAACTCTCATCACGCTAGTAAATATTTATTTTAAAATTCGAATTAATATTAAATTAATTTATCCTAATTTAATTTAATTAATCCCATAATTAAAGGCCATAAAAGTACGGGGTATTACATTAAACTTTAAAATGTTATACACTATTCGTTTGTGAGTGTTATACACTACTCTTTACTCCTTTAAAATGTTGATTTTCTCGGTAATATCACTATTCTTTAATTTGATCGTTCATTATTTGAGTTCATATTTTGAAATGTGTAACTTCAGCATGATTTTCAAAGTTATTTTGACTCGAGAGTGTGTAAACTTTAGATAATGATCATATGCCATCTTTGTTATATCACCCATATTGACCTTGACCTCCCCTTATATGTTTTCCCACATCATCCCTTTTGATCCTTAATATATCCTTTCATTTCATTACCCAAAATCCCATAACCAACTCCCCATTAGAGTTATCTCCCATACATATTAACTTCCAGACCTTTGTTTAGAACGATACTCGGGATTGAATTATGTTCGTGTTACATGATTGAAATATAGCACGTGAGAGTGAGAAAAGTGAAGAAAAGAAAGAAGTGAAAAAGAAAAGAAAAAAAGTAAAAAAAGTAAAAGAAAACAAAAAAAAAATGAGAAAAAGAAGAAAAGAAAAGAAAGAGAATGTTTGTATATAATGTATATAGTGTTCAATAATCCTTGTCTCTCTCTAATTTCACATGTAATGCTTGTCATGGAAATCATTTTCTAATTTTAAAATTGCTCACAATTTTCCATTATCCCGTTTTTTTCACCCCTGAATAATTTCGAATCCGTAAATATTCATTTCTTTTCTTAACCTTAACCCCAAACTTACATTACAACCCTATAAAATTCCTATGCAATCCTAGGGTTAATTCAATTCGAAAGTTTAAATATTTTTGATAATCTATAAAAATATATTTTGCCTCATTTAATGACGGTATCTTTCATTGAGATTACATGTTTTTCATTTTATATAACTTTCTTCATTAGTGACATGTATGTGGCCTTATTTCCATTTCCATTTACTCTTTATACCGCCATGTCCTGTGTATTACCTCAAATTCATAGTGATTTCATTTGTTGAGGATAATATTGAGCGAGGATTGCTATATGCACGCTTTAATGTTTATTATTCATTTTATAAAAGTTTTCCCAAATTATACTTTGCATGTGATCACTTTTCCTACCACTTTTAAGGTTTCAATCATATGAAGTTCGTTCTGTAATGTTAACAATATAGAGTTTTGGGTGAATTTATTCATTATGCTAATAACATTTTGAAATCTTTTTAGTTATTTTTGAGCTTGTAATATGTTGGTGATTGTACATATTTTGAGGAAACGTTGATGTTTGTGGGTTTCAGCCCTTAAAACCCTTACAAGACGACACTGGTCCATTAGGGTAACCTAGGGTTTAATAACTTATTGCATATGTTAAATGCAATTGTTCGCCCGCGAAAGTGGATTTTATGTTTTTTCTTCTCTCCTTTCTTATGGTTTACTTGTAGTTCTTCTTCCTTTTTATTTCATTGCTAGGGACTAGCAATGTGTATGCTAGGGGGTATGATTCGTATTCATTATTGCATTTATTTACCCTCTTTATTTATGCATTTTAGACACCTCAAGTATGATAATTCCTATAATTATGCTTATTAACTGGACAACCTCCATTTGATATATTTACATGTTTTATTAGGTATAATTGAGCCCGTGTCAGTATTACGGTGCTTAGTGTGAAGTTCAGTAGCATTCCGAGGATGTTTCGTCGACAATCGCACTTGCAGGTGCATTTTTGTCATTTTAAAATACGGTATTTTTTCCCTTTGTCTTCACAGGATTGAATTCCTCTGAATTGGCTTCATGTGTATGCTGACGGTGCGCAATTCCAAATCCAAACGAAGAAGTTATGGTACTTTAAGCGGAAATGGAACTACACTAAAATCACTAAGACCCAAGGGCTGCTCAAAACAGGACATCGGTCGATTGTGGCTTGGGGCTAGTCGACTGTCCATTCACTTTCAACCCACACATGAATCCAGTATGATGCCTCCTTGACCCGTGATCGACCGTGTCTTAACCCGCAGTCGATTGGGTCTTTTAATTTTTTCAGCTGTAGTTTCTTGTTTTTTTTTCTTTTTCTTTTATTTCTTTTGTGACTTAATATATAAGTTGGACTTTGTATTTTTTTTGGAGGATATATTCATTCTTAGATATTTTAGGGTTAGAAATCATTTTGGGTATATCTTGTTGGAACTTCCCTCTCCTCTTTTCACCATGGGTTTTCAACCATTTATGTAGGTATTTCCTATTCATTATCACTTTCCTTTGTTTAAAGCTTATTAGTTGTCGTCTTGTTTTGTAGTCTTTTACCATGATTTTTTAAATAGTTGTAGTCAGTTTATTTGTTGGTTCCTTTAGTAATTAGTTATTTTAATTAGTTTTAATTATGTGTTGTCTTTAGTTTAAGGGTTGGGCCATTTCTCTGCCATTAATGGACGTCGAGCTCCGAAAGTTAGGTTTTGTGTAAAATTGCATTTAATTGAAACCTCATGTATTAAAGTTGGAATATTATGCATTTAACTTTCTTTGTCATGCAATGCTAGTGTTTAAAGCGATATTTTGAATTTAATCCCTGTGTGAACATTTTCGGTTAAATGTCAAATCTCGCATTTTTGGAGTAAATTCCTTCATGTGTGATGTCTATAATTAATTGATTATGCTCGGTTAAATGTTTTTGAACCAAAATTCTAATTATGCGTTGGTTATCCCAAGGCGGGGATTTGATCCTGACTCTCGTTTTATTAATCTTTTTTGGCATAGTTGATTTCTTATTTTTTCATTTTTTCCCATTTACGCCATCATCACCCTTTACACTTTTATTTTAGACGTAATAAATCAATTAGAGTTTATCAAACATTCCCTGTGGATTTTTGATACCCGAACTTGCCACTATACTCCATTTGATAGTATTTAAAGTTTAGTTTTTTTCATTACAGTCAAAAGCCGATAACAACGATTGGCGTATCTACACGGACACTCTATTTTCTCCAACATCAGTGATTGTGCCATTAAGGATAATGATAAATAAATTAATGACTATAAGGCACGCGAGAATACTTTTAGGGATAAGTTCTCTTGTATTGAGAGGGAGTGAGATAACCTTCTAGGAATGGTTGAAAATATTAATAAGGAGTCCCTAAAGTTGGAAGAGTCAAATTATTTTCTTGTATCTAATATTTTAATGTTAATAGATGATTTAAAAGACTCGAGTAGTTGTAGTAATGATGGTACTGGCTCCCATCTGTTTAATGCTTCTAGTGACAAAGCCAAGACTATTATTTATTTTGAAAGGTCAACTGCATACAAGGACATTAGAAAAGGTTAACCTATAGGTACCATTCTTATTATTTACACATGTTTAAATTGTGGTAGGAAAGGTTACCTTAGGGATTTTTGTTATGATCTTTAGAAGACGTAGTAGGAAGTATAAGTCTAGTATCCCCTTGGTTCCCAACACCCGATTCCTTAAGTATATACCTGTTTGGGTTTGGAAATCCGTTTTGGAGGAGCTAAATATTAGACTGGTTGATTCTCACATGCTTGAACATGATGCTTCGCATGATATATCTTATGGATGATTGCTTGTATGATTTAGTTTTGCATACTCTAGTTGGGCTTCATGATATATGTTTGCTAGTGTTATGACATGTGTATCTTTTGTATTATACTTCTTTCATTTTGTCATATTGGAAAAATACAAGAAGATTTTACTTTTATAAACTTTTTTAAAAAATACAAAAGGATTTTTAATTTTTGTGAATTTTATTTTTACACATCTGGTATGGCATATTGGTGTGCTTGAATCCAATTCACTCCACAATTTTCATGTGGCTAGGACATTTGATTATGAATTTAGATAGTTATATTGATCTTAACAATGTTTATGGAGTTTCTTCGAGCTTGATTTGCTTTATGAATTCGACTTTGTATATGCCTCTGTACACACATGCACGAGCTTATTGGATTTTAACTTGACTATGTATATATGAGCTTGGTGAGATGTTCTCCCATAAGTTTTGTCATCAACATCTTTTTGAGACTATGGGGGATTTGTGCATATAAGAACTATTACCTGTGAGAGATTTTGTTTAGTATTGGAAGAAAAAGTCTACATGATAAGGGGTTGCGAAAGACAGGTTGAGTTTGCGTGAAAGCCAACACTGAAAAGAGCCCATGAAAAACTAAAGGCAATAAAAATAATTTTTTTGTCAAGTACAGGGCCAACATAGTTTAGTTTAAAGATTGATCATTGAAAAGAAATAAAAGAAAAAGAAAATAAGAAATGATATATGTTTGTCTTTTGAGGGAGTTTAGTTGAAGATCAACATTTTTGCACAATGAATCCTGGGATGCTTATTTTATCATGATACTATTGATTCGTATAATCATCAATATTCTAGGATTGTGTGCATTATGCTTATTTTGTGCATAAAGTTCACTCTATCTTATTACCTGAGACTAAATCTTAGTTTAATAAATATTTGTGATCGATTAGAACTTCGTGAACATATTTGAGTGTTTGGGATATAATTCATTTGTATCTAGTTCATTCCCATTCATTTCATCCCACATGTTTAGATGCATAGATACCATGCTAGCGCGTAAGGCTTATGTGTTTTGTGTGAAGTTTTGTGGCCGTTTATACCTATATATGTGTACCGGATTTTCTTTGATATATTTCGCACATATTATATATCGTATTTTGAGTTTTCCTACATTTAGTCCATGTTTGAAAAATTCTTGAATCTATTGGATTATTTGTGATTATATGGACATATTATGTGTTGTACTATATAAGTTCTACATTTTGTATTTGTTTTGGAAAAATTGAAAAATTAAAAAAAAATAGTTAGTTTTGTTGTCCTTTGAGATTATCATTACACGTGGTTGATTTATATCTTGTCGTGATGATATCTTATCTTCTAACGAATGTTTTGTATTTTATGATTATGTTTTACTACTTCATCTATTACGGAAAAAAGGGGGAGAACAAATTACAGGGGAGTTTTTATGTTTGTTTAAAAATCGATGCGCCATGGGGTATTTGTTTTGTCTCATGTGTGTAGGTACTTAAAGTGGAATTCAAGATACGCTGGATGAAGATAAATTTTGTGGAAGGGAATAATAATAATAATAATAATAATAATAATAATAGTAATAATAATAATAATAATAATAATAATAATAATAATAATAATAATAATAATAATAATAATAATAATAATAATAATAATAAGAAGAAGAAGAAGAAGAAGAAGAAGAAGAAGAAGAAGAAGAAGAAGAAGAAGAATAAGAACAAGAATATAATTTTTGTTAACAAGAGAGTTGTGATGCCAAATGTATACCTTTTGGCAACACGACTTTTTGTTGCCGAAAGTTGTTTTGTATGCCATTTACATTACATTCTGTAACATAATATTTATCCCTGAAATGTTGCTATTTCGAAACATAATATGTTGTCGCTATTGAGTGACCTTTGGAAATATATATAATATATTTTATTATAAATTCGAGAAAAAAATTGCAATATAACTCCGTGTTGCCAAAAGTATACATTTAGCCACACAATCTTGCTTTGTCTCCAAAGGCATTCCCAGACAAGCAATAGGCAACAAGCTGTCGACATAAAAAAGTATGTTGTTGATACCTTTTAAGAACACATTTATAACTTGTAGCGACATATAATTTATGTTGTTCAATTTTTTCTTCTACTGTTGACATATCACACACAAGACCTTAAGACCCAAAAAAATCACATGGCATAAGGTAAACATCCCTCCAGAGATCCGACGAGTAGGTGAGAGATACGAATACCGTCTCACCTACCCCCACTCACTATACATTAAATACATTGGAAAATTAAATCACACTTAATGCTAGATAAACCTACCACTCAGTACTTGAAACCATTCTCTTAATAATACACATCCGAGATTATTGATATTAGACCTAAGAATGAGGTCAACCATATTATGATGTCGCATATCAATACAACCCAAAAACTGTACATGTAAAGAAGACTTAGAGAAGGTTGAAAAGTATCAAACTCAAGCTATAATACAATATACATGAGTTTTAGGCCCCGTTTGATATGGGATAAAGTTGAGTGGAATCTGGTTTCTTTCGAACATTCCTGGAAAAGTGTAAGAATATTGTGTTTGGTGTGAGGTTAGTTGCATAGGAATATGGACCCCAATGAAATCAGATTACCTCCTTTGTGAGAAAGCGGATGGAAACAAAATTTATCGAATATAGGTAAAATTCTTACTTTTCCATGGGAATCCTTACAAAAAAAAATTTGTGAATACAAAAATGCCCTTAAAAATATTAAGTTATAAAAAACTGCCCATAAGATCTAAATAGTTATTTTTTAAAACAATTTTATATGTCAATTTGTATTAAATTTAGAGTAGAATAAATTTTATGTCGGCATTTTTTTCAAACCATGTAATAATCGATTTGATTAAGTTGCAATATAATACATACATATGTACAATAAATTATTATATGTGTTAAATATTGGACAATATATATATTTAAGAAATATATATTTGAGTTCACACATTTATAAATAGTGAAACGTAATATTGTGTCTCTGTGTGTGTGTGTGTGTGTGTGTGTGTGTGTATGATTGCTAAAGAGTATTTTTGGTATATATTTTATATTCCCATATCACTTTCCATGCATGAACTAAGCACAAAATTTTAAATCCTAAAAGGAATTCATTGGTTAACCAAAGAGAATCAAAGGATTTAGAATTCTATAAAAAGGATTCCTGGTAATCACAATCCGTCCAAAATATTGCCACGAACCAAATGCGGCCTTATGGAAAAGAGAGTGGTAATAGCTAGTAAGGGAAGGACCACTTCTTCCCTTCATATTATATTATGGGCATAACACTTAATTGTCTTGAGTTTTTATTGCCTTTGAGTCCTAAGTAATCTAAAAACACCTAAAGGAGTCCATTAGTAAATCCTAGAGATTTTCAACTCACAATAAAGACCTTATAAAACTTTAGACTGCCTTATCCAAATCCTAAAAGATGATGCTTATAATATTTGTCACTAGAGATCATATATATAGAGAAAAAACATTCATATTGGACGTGTGTATCTCAACAAAGGTTCTAAAGCACTCTATATACTGTCTTATAGTTTTATTAAATTGTATCCCCCACCATATTATTGGATCATATGGCGAGGCTATCATTTGATTCAGATTCAACACCCACAACTATAGATTTTAATCTCTTTTCTATTAGGCAATCGTTGAGACTTTGATTTGTTTATAGTTCAAAAGTTTAGACTTTTTTTATATTTTATTTTAAACATAAAAAGATGCAGTACATACACCCTTACTTGATTGTATCATATGAGTTTGATATTTTCCTCTGTATAGATAAGGGGGTTAAAAAGTTTATGAAAAAATAAAAATAATTAAATCACATTATTAATTAAGTAACTTGTACTATTATGTTAAAACTATCAAATAGGCGTGTCCACATCATAGAAGCATTTTTTAAGTCATATTCTTATTTCTACTTCACTTTTATGTTACACTTTAAAGCCAAATCTTATGTAGTGCCCGTAAACTAACTCTTCTATATATTTATGTTGCTTGTACCCAACTCAAATATTTTACTTGCTTATGAAGTAGACGGGCCAATGTAATGAAAAATGCTACAACAGATATGCTACCCAAAACTCTAAAAAGGCTAGAGAAAGGGCCAGGTCCTAAAGTCACGGTATCGAATCCCCTAGTTGATGACGAGGTAATGAAATTATAAAGAGAAAGCGTATATTTCTCTAGCTATTGAACCATCCCTCTCTCTATTATCTTGATAATTTTCTCTCAAACTTCCTCATTCCAAGAAGATCATTTTGTAAATAGGTAAAATAAAAAACAATAATAAGTAAGAATAATGGGTTTACTTAGTCTTTATATATAAAATAATTGTGAGAGAGAGAGGATCTCCAATATTACAAAGCCAAAACCGACAAGCTTGATCTTAGGCTTTGAAATAGTATGACCATGGAAATATTAGGATAAGAACACTTTGGCATGTGATTTCACCAAGAAAGAAACTAAAATATATCCCCTTAGAAAGGCTTCTGAATATTCTTCTATTGAATTAATTTTTCTAATGTTCTATGGCTTGAAATTCAAGACATTAACCAAGTATTTCATGATGAATGATTTTCCATTACACCCAACAACTAAATTAGTGTTTAGAATTAATGGTTGAAGTTCATTGATTGTCATCATAGAAGTAAGGGTTGCATTAAAACCCATTGTCACAACCACTACTACAAATAACCATGCTACCAGTACAATTCGAGACAAGTTTCATTTTATTGATTCTCTTGCAAGAAGTTGTGAAAATAGATTTTTCTTTAAAATTGTGGAACAAATATTTCTCCTTAGTAGAGTAGATTAAAAATAGATATGTATTGGTTCAAATTGAAACTTACTTTGTGCAAAAGATAAAATAATAATAGAAAACCAAAGCATCCGACTAACACGGTGAGAAATGGACGAACCTTCAAAATCTAGATTGTTTTCTGCATGCTCTATTAGATACACAATAAAACCATTTAACATTGTCACTCCTTCCAATATTGACAACATTTTCACCTTGAAGGCCTTCATGAATCTAAATCCCCCCTGTTATGTTTGATTTCGCAACCATTAGCATTACTAGTCCAGATTCCATGTAAGGTTGCATAAATTCTACATACTCATAGAGATCCGTCATTATACTCATATCACCGACCGCTGCATCCATGTTCTTTGTTTAAGTGAATTAGTTAATATTCAATGATTCACCAATACTAGTTCAAAATAATACATCACTAATGAACCACTATCAACTATGCCTTTTTTCTAATTTTTCTAATGTGATGAATATATTTGGCAACAATAATGGTAGACTCACAAACATTGAAAAATTATTCCTAAAATAACTTTGGATGTCATTGATTCGATGAAATTCATCTACTCATGAGTGTAATACACATGCATAAGTGCTTGCGGGTAATTTTTTTGTCAAACTATTTTCATTTCTATGACATAACATCAATATTTTTTTATTACAATATGGAAGTAGAATAAAAAAAGATACTTGGGTGTTTTTGACGTGTAGAGAAAATATTGCGGGGTGTATTGAAATTATTAGGAGGAAAGAATAGAAGGAGAAATATATATTTATTAGAATAAAAGCAATCGTACATCTTAGATGGTATAAATGTGTTTGTGAGACTTAATGATTACAAAGGAAAGTATATGGCCATATTTATAGAACATCTTGCTAACATCTAGAAGATTCATAGATAAATCTCAACCATTGGATTTAATAGAGAAATCTAGAACAATCTAGCCCAACTGACTTTTAGTTGCTTTGTGGAATTATTTACAAAGTGCATTAGCTTTCAACTCTCCTCCTTGATGCACTTTTTATGTTATTACGAGCATATCCCGAAGGAACGTAAATTTAGATCTTACTAGTGCCTTGATAAAGATGTCTGCAATTTATTCTTCAGTCCTGCAATACTTGAGCCCAATCTCTCCACTTATAGTTGCCTCATGTGGGAAGTGATGTTTGATAGAAATATGTTTAGTCCAGTTATGGCATCAGATTTTTTCCCATGCAATTGCAAAATTTATTATCAGTAAATCTCTTAATAGCTTCAGTTGGTGTTTCACCCATGTCTACGAAAATTCTCTATTTCCCTATAGCTTGACAAGTTGATCATGCAACTACAACGTACTCAGCTTTAATTTATGATAGTGTTATAGTTTCTCGCTTCTTAGACGCCTGTGAGAATATACCACACCAAATGGTAAATGCATAACCAGATGCACTTTTCATGTCGTCCATCGATCCATCCCAACCACCATCATTATAACCATATGTCATTGAGTCATCAGTAGGATGGTACCATATTCCATACTCCAATGTGCCTTGTAAATACCGTAGTACTCTTTTTGCAGCTACGTGGTGTATCTAGCTAAGATTTTGCATAAATCATGAAAGTAAGATAGTATCGTACATAATGTTTGGACGTGTAGCTACGAGATAAAGTAAACTCCTATTGAGACATCTATAGATTGAGGCATCCGCCTTGTTTGATCCATCTTCTTTACAAAGTTTTTCATTAAGAACTAGCGGCGTGGCTATAGTCTTGCACCCGTACATCTTAAACTTCTTCAGAAGATTTTCTGTATACTTCTTTTGGAAGATGTATTTTTCATTCTTCTGTTGATGTATTTCAATGCAAAGAAAGTAGTGCTTCAACCCAAGTTCAGTCATCTCAAATGTCTTCACCATATCGTTTTTGAACTCTTTAATTATTTCTCCATTATTCCATGTATATAAGAGATCATCTACATACAAACAGATAATGAGAGTATTGGAGTTACCTTGAATTATGATTTAAAGTGTGGGATCACCCTTACTCCTCCTGAAACCTGAATATATGAATTATTTGTTTATGCGACTGTACTGTGCTCGGGGTGACTATTTAAGCCCATATAAGGCTTTCTTTAGTCATAAAACATTATCTTCAGCTCCTTCTTTTTCAAATCCTTGTGGCTACTCCACATAGACTTCTTCTTCAAACCCTTCATTTAAAAATGCTTACTTCACATCAAGCTGGTATGTTTCCTACTTTTTTGGAGCTGCTAGTGACACAAGAGCTCTTATTGTATCAAATTGTGCCACAGGTGCAAACATCTCATTTTAGTTAACTCTTGGTTATTAGCAATAACCTTTAGCTTCCAACCATGCTTTTTATTTTTGGATTGAACCATAAGGACTATGTTCGGTCCTATAAACACATTTGACACCGATAATTTCTTTATCTTATGGACATACTACTAGCTCCCGTGTCTTGTTCTTCACAATTTCCCTGATTTCTTCCTCCATAGCATTTCTCAAAACTTTATGTTGTTCTACTACGTCAAATCTTTGTGGTTCCAAAAAACTAAAGTTGCACGTCTCATATATCTCATGTAGTGATCTTACTCTCCTTAGTGAAGACTCTAATGCAGATTTATCTTGCATTGTAGGGAATATTGGGTGTGTGAACGGAATTTCTTGAGTTTCATCTGCAACTTGGTCTTCCACATTATGTCTGGAGAAGACCCATGTGTTTCTTTATGTACAATTATGCTTCCCTTTTATCCTAGCTCTATGTTGCATTCTCATCAAACTCCACTACTTTGCTGCTTATTAACTTCTTGGTCCTTAGGTTATACACCCTATAGACTTTAGATTAGGTGTTATATCCTGAGATTATACCCTTCTTTCATTTCTTCTCAAGCTTATGCCTTTTCACATCTAGAATGTGCATGTAGTAGATGCAACCAAAAATTTTGAGATGTCGAGCAAATGGCTTTTTGTCACTCCATGATTCAATCGACGTCTTATTAAGCAGAGCTTTTGTGGGGCACCTATTTAGCAACTATACTGTTGTGTTCCTTACTTCTACCCAAAATTTGTTTGGTAGGCCTTTTTAATATAGCATCGTCCTTATCATCTCCATTACTATAATATTCTTTCTCTTTGAAACTCCATTTTATTTCGGAGCATAGCCCACTATAAGTTGGTGCTCATCCCATTAATCTTTATAAAATTTGTCAAATTCTTTTTAGGTGTATTCTTTACCCCTATCGTTCTTGAGCACCTTGATATAGTGACCACTTTGCTTCTCCATATAATTCTTGAATCGTTTGAAAACAGTGAATACTTCTGATCTCTGGTGCAGAAAAAATACTCGCGTCATATTTATATAATCATCTATAAAGAGGATGAAATATTTTCATTGGTCAAGAAACAGATTCCTCATAGGACCACATACGTCATTGTGAACTAGTACCAAGATGATTGGGTTGTCCAATCTTTTCCATAGGAGAATGATTATCAATGTTGTTTCCCATGGAAGAAACTTTCGCATACGTCTTTTATCTTTGTAATGGTTGGTAAGTCTCGCATCATATTATTTTGTTGAAGAATTTTTAGGGCGTGAAAATTGAAGTGCCCAAACTTTCGGTGCCAAAGCCAAGAGTCTTCAACCTTCACCTTCATGGTTGTGTCTTGCACGTACTTCCACTGAATGGGAAAGTTCATATTCATCATCTTTATATTTGTTATCACTTGATTTTTATCTTTTTTATTATATATTGTACATGAATCTCGTCCAAAATACAATGTTAAGACATTTTTCATCATTTGGCCAACACTCAATAAATTATTTTTTAAGCTAGGAACTAATAACACATCATTGATAGTCTAGTTCATTTTTGAGTTTATATAAAGATCGTACCTTTGCCTTTAGCCTCTATCACGGTGTCATTTCCTACTATCAATTGGGATTTGATCGATGGGTCTATTTCATGAAACATGCTTTCATTCTAGTCATATGTTTGCTACATCCACTGTCGATATACCATGCACGAAGTTTTTCTTCTATTACTACTTGGTAAGAATAAAATAGATGATAAACCATTTCATTTTCATCAAAACAATTGGCTTCATAATTTTTCTTCAAGCGACAATCTTTCTCCACATGCCCAATATTTTTATAAATTCTGCAATGCATCTTCCCACGAAACCAACAGTCCTTCTCTAGGTGACTTGTTTTCTTGCATGTCGGGCATGGAGGATAATTTGTCTTCTCTCTTTTATTTTCTAAATTTTTGTAATTTTTTCATCCTCTTAAATTTTTCCTTAATTTTTTACCCTTTTCTTTAGATTTCTGAGGCCTTAAATTTAGTTTGGGCCAGAAGGCACTATCAATTGGACTTTAATTACGCCTTCTCAGTATTTGTTCATATGCCTCTAGTGAGCCCATAAGTTTCTCCACAGAAAGAGACTCTACGTCTTTTGTATTTTCAAAAGCGATCACTATAGGGCCATAGTTTTTAGTGACACCGATTAATAATATTTCCACAATTTTATCATTGGTGATATTTTGACCACATGACCTTATTCGATTGACGATATACTTTAATTTATAATAGTAATCCTTAGAGGTCTCAGAATGTTTCATCTTAATATTTTCTAAGTCACTTCTCAAAATTTGAAGTTTGACAAATCGCACTTTGTCGTTTCCCTCAAACTCCTCCTTTAACATGTTGTACGCTTTTTTTACCATCACAACTCCCATAATTCTTGGGAAAATAGCGTCAACAAGTGCGTGTTTAATTATAAAAAGGTCTTTTGCATCCTTCATATTATTTTCTTCAATTGCTTTTGTTGCTGCGTGGATAAGTTGGAGGTACTTTATAGAATACCAAATCTATGATCAACAATATCCCCCAAGTCTTGGGAAAGAAAATAGGTCTTCATTTTTATGCACCAAAAATCAAAAGTCTCTCCGTCAAAAATTGGGACAGACAAGGAAGATTGGTTGGAACCAAGGCAATACATGATGGCAATATTTTTTGTCTCAAAATATTACCCAAGGCCCAAAAATAATCGAACATGCTCTGATACCACTGTTTGAAAATGGAAGTAGAATAAAAAAAGATAGTTTGGTGTTTTTTATGTGTAGAGAAAATATTATTGGGTGAATTGAAATTATTAAGAAGAAAGAGTAGAAGGAGACATATATATTTATTATAATAAATGCACTAGTACAACTTAGAGGGTATAAATGTATTTGGGAGACTTGATGATTACAAAGACAAGTATATGTCCATATATATAGGACATCTTAATAAGATCTACAAGATTCATAGACAAATCTCAATCATTGACTTTAATATAAAATCTAAAACTATCTAGTCCAAGTGACTTTTAGGTGCTTTATGAAATTATCCAAAAATTTTATTATCTTTCAACATTTTCAATTAAATTAGGTAGAAAATGGAGTTAAAATCTACAAGAATGATTAGGTTATGTGTACACAAGCATATTGTATAAAATTTGAAAATAATAAATAAAGTTCCTCATTTGTTAGACTTTGTAAATTATTTTATTTATTGTAATATGGAAGAAGAAAAATAATGTACCTTGTGATAAACTTCAGCCATGATTTCATCATATGTGCCATAGTAAGGCACTAAGTTATGTTGAAAATCATAGGGGAGTTCATTCACTACAACTTTAAAAACTTCAACTGAAAATCCAGTCACTTGAGTTTTATTCTGGGCTTGGTCATAACTCACTTTCACAAACTAATTAAAAGCACCTCTTGCCAGAACACCGATCCTCAATGGTTTCCCTTTGTTCCCATATCCACCCCTTAGGAATTGTTTTCCAACTACCGAGCCAATAAATTGAATCCAATAAACCATTTCAAATTTTCATCTTCGCCCCATCATTTTCATAGAGGTTCTTTGTGAAACCCCACCCCGACGACCAAAACGCTATCTCTTGGTAACTTTTGCCAATAACATTGATAATTCAAAGCATGGGTGGTTTTATGAGTTTACCAATATGTTTTGTGGTTAATTTTTTAATTACTTATTTTGCATGGCCTTGTCAATATGTCACGGCATTAGACTTTAGCTACTCCTCCGTGTGCAGCATAACAGTCCTATGACCTATGTGTTACTAAATAAGCATAGCAATCTAGTAAAGTTATAACACAAGTGCTAGAGAAGGGAGAAGAATGGAACAAGTAGAACACAAAGGAAAGTACTTATATTTCATTATAAGATATTACAATGTTGGTCTTGGATGGTTTGGCCAAATGACCTCCCCACCTATTTATAGGCATCCCACCTCCTCAATGGACAGTGGAGATCAAAGTATATGAATGGACTAGATTAATTATCCATATTGTTACCACCTCCCTAAGGGATCATTCAATAATACTTAGAAACTTCCTTTTTATTATAGAATATTTGGTACAATACAAGTATGCTCTAGATAATTATAGCAACTCCTACACTACTCTATAACATATAAGATGATGCTAGATAATACTAGATAACTCTAGAATGTTCCGGAGAAAAATGGTGTAAGGATGGAGCCTTTATACTAGAAAATTGAACAAAATCCTCGGTACGTGACATGCTCCCCCACCAAATTCGTGCAACTCCCTCTTGCACCTAAGTCATGCATCTTGACCTTCGATGTCTCCTGTGTCTCCTTTTTGCCTTGCCGCTACATGCATCCTCCAAAACTTTCATACTCGATATAGTCTTTATCCCACTGGTACTTTCGACTGACGTTGGAATGATGCATGGAGTCTCGTTCCCCATAAGACATATTGATGAACCACTCCGTAACAATAAGGAATTTGCCTTCTTCAAGAACTTCATGCCTATGATGACCCTAAAATCGTCCATGGGAACGACCGTGTAGTTGACCATTCCATGTCAACTTGTAAGAGTAGTGGGCACACCACGTGCTTGTCCATGTATGGGATTGGCCACAATATTTATCGATTATACTTTCCCTCCTTCCTTGTTTTCCTTGAGACCCAACCTACTGTTCTCCTCTACGCAGACAAAGTTATGTATCACACCCATGTAGACCAAAGCTCTTGTTGGCAAGCTGTTGATGATGACATCCACATACATGAGTCCATCGCCTTGGCACTTAGGTGCCCCATTCTATACCGTAGCATTCATGGAATTAAAGATCCGAAGTGAACCCATAACTTGTGTTTCCTAATGATCAAAGATGTCTTACTTGTGCCTAATTTACACCAAAGTCTACTTAGTGTTGGTCAAATGATGGAAAATGGGTATTCCTTGTACTTTTTGGGAGACTCGTGTACAATCTATGACAAGAAGAATAAAAGTCTAGAAATAGCTATCATAAAAATGAAGAACAATAGAAATTTTCCTATCAAGTGGAGATATGCACAAGACATATCTATGAAGGCATAAGTAGATGACTCGTATATCTAGCACCAAAGATTAAGTCACTTCAACTTTTATGCATTAAAGTTACTCCATCGGAAGAACATGATGAGAGACATGCAATTGATAAAAGAGCTATATCATGTCTACGAAAGTTGTATGCTCGGGAAGCAATAAAGACAACTTTTCCCATCAGGAAAAGCATGGAGACCTAAGTCATTACTAGAAATGGTGCACACCGACGTGTGTGGTCCTATGAGGAAACCCTCTCACAAGAATAACATGTACTTCATCTTATTCATTATTGACTATATAGGAATGAAGTTGGTCTTTTTTCTCAATGAAAAATCAGAAATTTTTAGAGTTTTCAAAAAACTTAAAAACTTCGTTGAGAAACAAAGTGGTCAATTCATCAAAGATTTGGGAAGTGATAAAGGAAAGGACTATACCTCCAATGAGTTTAATAAGTTTTGCGAAAATGAAGGAGTAGAACACCAACAAATTATTGGGTATGCTCAAGAGTAGAATGGAGTTTCTGAAAGAAAAAATAGGATAGTCATTGAGATGGCCGGAACGATGGTTAAGGACAAAGGAGTTCCCAAGAATTTCTAGGCGGAAGCACTCTACACTATAGTGTAACTCCTAAATAGGCTTCCCACCAAAGCTTTTCAAAACAAGACATCGATCAAAACTTGAGCGGTCAAAAGCAATCAGTGAAACATCTCAGAGTGTTCGGACGCATATGTTATGCTCATGTTCCATGCCAAAAGAGAAGAAAGCTTGACAACAAGTTAGAGAAAGGAATCTTCTCAGGCCTTAGTAATCAATCAAAAGGATATCGACTCTATAACCTAAGAACCAAGAAGTTGTTAATCAGTCCTGACGTAGAGTTCGATGAGGGCGCAACCTGGAACTGGGAAGAAGGGGAGATTGAAAAAAGAATCATCATCACATCTACACCGCCACAATAAAGTGAAGCTATGGAGATGAAAACTGCCCCAACACCAAACACAACACCTCTATCATCACCAAGGCAATAAGACTCATCTCTAAAATCAACTCTTAGATGGACCAAACCACTATCAGAGATCTACAAAAATTATAACTTTGCGATTCTAGAACCAGAGAGTTATGAAGCTCTTGTAAAATAAGAAGTCTGGGTTAAAGCTATTGAAGAAGAGATAAAGATGATCGAGAAGAACAAGACTTTAGAGTTGGTGGATCGACCAAAGGACAAAGATGTCATCGGAGTAAAGTAGGTCTACAAAACTAATCTACAACCTGATAGGTCAATCTAGAAACATAAAATAAAGGTTAGAAATGAAAGGCTAATCACAACAATTTGGAGTTGAATATAATGAAACCTTTGCACCAGGGGCGCGATTAGACACCATTAGAGAATTAGTAGCGCTAGCAGCTCAAAATTGCTAGAAAATTCATCAAATAGATGTCAGATCAGCATTCCTCAATGGATATCTCGAGGAAAAATTCTATGTTGAGCAGCACGAGGTTTTGAGGTGCAAGGAAAAGAAGATAAATTCCTTCAATTAAAGAAAGCCTTGTATGGTCTAAAGCAGGCTTTGAGATCTTAATACAATAGGAACGACAGATACTCCTCCAATCAAGGAGTTAAGAGGAGTCAGAGTGAGCCGACTCTCCACATGAAGACCAAAGGTCAGAACCATACTCTTATCAATTATCTTTATATTAATGATCTAATCTATAAAGGCAATGATGAGAAGAATATCAAAGAGTTTAAAGAAGACATGATGAAGAAGTTTAAAATGAGCATCTTGGTCTTGATGAACTACTTTTTTGGCATTGAAATAAGACAAAAAAATTGTGAAATATTCTTGTCACAAAATAAGTACACCGAGAACCTCCTAAAGACGTTCTGGATGTACAACTACAAATTCATTGCTACACCGCTCGTGACAAATGAAAAACTTAAGAAGGATGATGGTTCGCCAAAAGCAGATGCCTCTATCTACAGAATCCTTATTGGGAGCTTATTATATCTCACAGCAACTCGATCGGACATAATGTACGGTACAAGTTCGATATCTAGATTCATGCAGAGTCCAAGTTATATTCACTATGGAGATTCTAAGAGAATACTGAGGTACTTACAAGACGTGAAAGAATACGGTAAAAGGTACAAGTCTACTACCTGTTCGAGTACACGGATAGTGATGGGGACGGATTAGTGGGCGACATGAGAAGCACTTCATGCTATGCATTAACACTTAGTTATGGATTCTTCTTGTGGGCATCAAAGAAGCAAGAGACTATTTCCCAGTTCTCATCAGAACCCGAGTATATGTAGCAGCGTCAAGCTCAGTGTGTCAAGCAATTTGGCTAAGGCGAATAAGTGGGGATATGGGAGCAATGAATAATGAACCTACCGCGATCTACTATGTCAATAAATAAGTAATTGCGATGGCTAAGAATGAAATGTATCATCGTCGAGCAAAGTATATTACAATCAAGTACCATTTCTTTAAAGAGGTAACATCCAACAAAGATATTGAGTTGAATTATTGCAAGACTGAAGAACAAGTTACAGATATTTTCATAAAAGCTCTACCAATAGTCAAGTTCGAACAACAACAAACCATGCTTGGGATTTCAGGAATTAACATCAATGAGGAGTGTTGAAATGTGATAGTAATTCCTGGAGTATTCTAGAAAATGTTAGTTATTAAATATAAGTTTTTCCATATTAGATAAGTTATATCATACTTGTAATGTATAGAATATTCTAGAATACTGAGGAACTATGTAGGCTTCTCGAATGTTCCCGTAAGGAGGTGGAAACCTTCTGGAAAAATAATCTAGATCATTGATGTATTTTAATCTCCGCTAACCGTTGAGAAGGTGAGATGCCTATAAATAGATGGGTAGGTCATTTGTCCAAACCATCCCAATCCAATCCAAGCCAATCATTATAATATATCATCAAGTCTAATACAAAAACTTTCCTTCTTTTTCTATATCCCCAAATTCTCCTCAAATAAGTTACCAACTAATTCTATCCCTCCAAGTCCTTAGTTTCCCATATCTAGAAATTCCAATTTCCTAAACTAAACATTTAACTACATTCCAAACTACTCGTAAAACTAGCATCCACAACTCTTGTTAGGACGTCAGTCCAACATTAACACTTGCATACCCATACCATAATTATAGTATAACAAAATGGGTTCTTAAGTCATTCAGTTATAGCATGTTCCTTATTCTTATCAATTACCTCTATCTATAAACGACTCGAGTATGAGGTGGTATGCAGAAAAAATGATGAAAAATTTCAAGCAAGGACTATAGTAGATACTCGAAAATGTATTAAGAATGAATAGTTTTATAAATATTGTGCAATCCCTCCCCATTAACTAGGGTTACGAATTATAATAGACATTTTTAGTATGGACTCAGTGAAGCATAGATAAGTATGAATAATAATATAGATATGAACACTAAATGGATGATAAGGGGTATAAGAGGTGACGATAATGAACATAGATGTAAGTGGTTACGATATTAGGCCTCCATCCACTATAAATGAGTTGTTTATATTATTCATTTGGATAATCTCCATGAATGATTATTTATCTCTCTCTCTCTCTCTCTCTCTCTCTCTCTCTCTCTATGTCTCATTTGGAATAGTAATAGTAGAAAATTTTAATTTAGGTTTACATTGTAGAAGAATTTGTTATTTATTCAAGTTGGAGGGAGTACAATGTGAACCTCCTCATGAGACCGAGATAACTCATTCCCTTGGCTAGCTTAAGGCACTCTTAGACCAAACATCATAATATCAATGGACAAACTAAAATGAAGACATAAATATAAATATGTAATAACGGACTTAAATAAGAAAGAACATCAAAGAATTTTTACACTTATAACTTAAATATTGCAAAAAAAATATATCGCTCAAGTCCAAATGGCTCGCCCTATGAACTTAAATAGCCGAACACTAACATAAACTAACAAAACTAGGAAAAAATTTCAAAATCATGATAGACGGGTGGTGTTGGACACTAGGAACACTAGGTAAAAAAGGCCAATTGGTCAGGTGCTAGGGTGCTACGAACGAGGTTGCCACACACCCTGTGGCCAAACAAAAGGTATTGGTTGGCCTGATAGATTATTTACTCCTCGACATATTATTTTTAGTCTTGACCCTTTCTTGTCAGTCATACACATGTTAAGTATCCCCACATTTTTTTATATCAATTGTGTTTTACCTATGTAACTTATTTATAACTGTGTGTACTCTATTGTGACACCCCGACTAATTAAATACCGGGTAGCTACTCCTTTATTAAATTAATACAAAATGCCAAGTTGGTTCAGTTAATAGCATCACTGTCAAAAACATTTTAATGATTACTAACTACCTAGTATTTAAAAAGTGAGTTGCCAAATTTTAAGTTAACTCTGATTAACATGCAATAAGTGAAATGTAAAGGATAACATAACCATAGACAATAAAGTCCAACTATAGTAAATCAATAAGTAAAAATGAGTCTAGAGGAAATACTCCTCACAACAATCCCAATATGAAAAGAAAATAAAACAAGTCTGCATCCTGAATTAATTACAACCCAAAAGTCTGAATAACTGAAATAAATGAAATGTCTCTAAAAGAAGTGGGCGACATGCCCTACAACTGATGAAATCTGAATATAGAGTCAAGGTTGATGAAGCGTCTACTAGCAAGGCCCTGTAACTTCCACAACAGCTACAGCTCGTCACCTGACTGGAAATACTATGCATGGTGTCCTTGTGGCTGGGCACCTAAAAAGGTTTTTACAAAAAGTAGATTTGCAAGAAAACGGGTCAGAGCCCGAAAGTGGAGAGTATTTTAAAAACAACAAGTATTTTAATAACATTAAAATAATGAATGCAAAGTACATGTTAGGACGTGCTCTCACATGAAATACTCACATCTCGGCTATTTGTGCACTCCTAACGTACCGTACCCATACAAGTGTTTCTAATATGTAACTAGACCCAAACAAATACTGCCCTTTCTACTCGATTCGTACTATAAGTCCCAACGTTATCAATTTAATAGAGAGCTTTACTTAAATTCTCAAATATCAAAGTATTAGTAGTACAATTTACCAAAGGTTATCTCCCATTTTATATTCTCAATGCGTTACTATATTGATTCTCACATTCAAACATAACAATTCTTTTCATTTTAGCGTATATTTTTCACATCATAAATATACAATACAAGCACCCCGAGGCTAAGCTGCGGTGCACACATACTCTACTATCCATCCCAGTACATCGCGTACATAAGGATTACAAATTCTGAATCTCTCAAGAATTGTTAGATTAAGCTCAACACACAAAAAATGGAGGCGAACATAATTCAACATATCTATGGTCATGTACATACCTACGCTCCATAGTCAGCTGACTTATTAACTCACAAATAAGTCACTCTCTTGAACTATGTCCTCTAGGCACCAATCTAAATCCGGGCACACAAGGAGTAGATGGCCCTAAACGAACGTAAACCTCCCGTGATAGCAAGTATGGTAGGTATGTCATACACATAAAATCATATACGTATACTAAGCATGCACACATCTTAGTACTTAACATATTTTATTAGTGGTATACTTCTCATTCTTATACCAATACACGTGTCCCCGGTTTATATATACACATCATCCATTATCCTCACGTCGTAATTTGTTACTCACGTTCTAACCCATAAATATCATTTGGTTCAAACCACACTTCTATGTTTTACTCCTCAATATCCCAAATGTCCCAACTATATCGATTAGTCATCAAGGAATTGTCATCTCTACAATTAAACAAGGTTACGGAACACTAGAAGTCAAATCAGGCCAAAAAGGCCAAACTGTCAACACGTTAGAAGTCTCGTTCGAACGAGGCTGTTCGAACGAGAGTTCGTTCGAACGAAGTTGGCATCTAACGAGATCCCGTTCGAACGAAAGGCATAGAACGAACATCCCTCTCGTTAGAAGTCAAACTGTCAACTCGTTAGAAGCTTGTTCGAACGAGCTCGTTCGAACGACCTGGGCAGGTCTTCTAACGAGGTGACAGTTCGAGCCCAGAAAATTCCTATTACATTTTTCACCAATTTTTTCACCTCAAAACTCCTCCAAAAATTATTCCAACAATATTTTAAGGTTCCTCAACATTCCTAAACATTCTTAGGTCGAAATTTAACACATTCATGGAATAAAATGTTCCTATACAACACCTAAATATCAATTCTCCCATAGTTTTCCCTTAAATCATATGAGTATGAACCCTAGAATTTAAAATCATAAACTTCCATAAATAAATCCATTTTTGTAACATAAAAAGTCGTAATTCTTTTAGTTCAATCATCCAATAACACTTCTACATGCAATCCAACATAAAAATCTGAATTCATAACTTCAATTTCATGTTTTTTTTTATAAATCTCCCACGAACAATTCAATTATATAAATTTCCTACACATGGAAGAAGCATTCTTTGCAAATAACGTAATTAAACCACTTGCCTCTAATCTTTCTCTGAATTTGATGTTGAATCTTGAAGGTTGAATTGTTCTCTCTCTCTCTACAGAATTCTCTTTTCTTTCTCTCTCTACAAGTTCTTCTCTAAGGATGATGACAATGGAGGTGGGGGTTTATTTTTGGACCCTTAACTTCTATTCTAAACTTCTCCCGTAGCCCACTACTTAGTTTAGTGCTGATAATGGGTTGGTGGGTTTAATTAATAATCATAATTAAACTCTAATTTTCGTAGGTTTTAATTCCCAAAATTCCAAAATTACCAAAATACCCTTTTGAGTTGCCGGTATGGCCCAAAAATGCCCCGGGACCCAAACTAAACCCCCGGGTAGTGTTTTCTGACTATTTCGACCCTTCCGGACACGTTAGCGCACTCAAAACGACCATACGGTTAATAGAAATAAAATTCACTTTTTAATTAAATAATTACTTTCCTGACGCGACTGTCACACGCGTCTCAACAAAATTTCCCAAATTTCCGTATATTAATTTCACGAAAAATTTAGTAATTTCGATATTCATATAACGTCGTATGTACACATTATAATCAAATACCAACTCACATCTCGTTAGTATTTTATTCGGATTAACTCCCAATTAATACACATTTAATTCAATTAATCCCATAAATAAATATCACAAAAATACGGGGTATTACATACTTCCCCCTAATAACAGAATTTCGTCCCGAAATTCAGAACTAGAAAGTACCTGGTTAAAATAACTCTGGGTAACGTTCGCGCATCTCATCCTCGCGCTCCCATGTGGACTCCTCGACATTATGATGCCGCCACTGAACACGTACTATCGCAACTATCTTTGACCGCAGTTTCTGCTCACTCCGGTCCAAAATAGCAATCGGCCCCTCCTCGTAGGAGCTATCGGGCTGGAGATCAATGTCCTCCAAAGCAATGTGAGAATGATCCAAATCATTTCTAAGATATTTCCTTAGCGAGGAAATATGAAACACATCATGAATCCTGTGCAAATGCTCCGGTAACCCAAGTCTATACGCAACAAACCCAATCCGCTTGATGATAGGAAATTGTCCCACATATCTCGGTGCCAACTTCCCCTTCTTACCAAATCGCATAATCCCCTTCATAGGAGATACTCTGAGTAAAACCTGTTCCCCCACTTGGAACTCCCTGAACAACCTCTTCGCATCAGCATAGCTCTTCTGCCGATCTTGAGCTACCCGAATGCGACTCCGTATCAATTCTATCCTCACCGAAGTATCCTGAATCACTTCTGGACCAAGTAGTTTGTTGTCCCCCACCTCCAACCAACATGCTGGGGAACGAAAAGGTCTACCGTACAACGCCTCAAATGGATCCATGCCAATAGTGAACTGGTAGGAGTTGTTGTAAGCAAACTCCACCAGTGGAAGATACTGCTCCCATCCACCCTCAAAATCAATGATGCACATCCGCAACATGTCTTCCAACATCTGATTTGTACGCTCGGTTTGCCCATCGGTCTGCGGATGATAAGCCGTACTCAACCGCAATTCCGTGCCCATGGCCTCCTGAAAACTCTCCCAAAACCGTGAAACAAATATCTTGTCTCGATCAGACACGATATTTAGGGGCACACCGTGAAGTCTCACTATTTCTGCAATAAAAAGATGGGCATACTGTCCTGTAGTGTATTCGGTCCTTACGGGTAGAAAATGAGCCACTTTGGTCAACCTGTCAACAATTACCCAAATGGAGTCGTGATCTCTCTGTGACGTACGCAACCCCGTGATAAAGTCCATGGAGATGCTCTCCCACATCCACATCGGGACCTCTAATGGCTGTAGAAGTCCTGCCGGTCTCTGATGGTCCACTTTTACTAGCTGACAAGTGGTGCATTTAGAAGCAAACACGGCAATATCTCTCTTCATCCCGCTCCACCAAAACTGACGTCTCATGTCCTGGTACATTTTGTCCCCACCGGGATGTACCACAAACCGTGAGCCGTGCGACTCTGCCATCACCTCGTGTCGCAGTTCCTCCCCTTCCGAAACAACCAGTCTGGCATTGAAGTGTAATCCCCCGTCTGAGCTAACGGTATAGGACTCGGCTCCCTCTGCTAATAATCGAACTATCTGCTCCTGACAGAACGAGTCATCTGCTTGTGCCTTTACCACTCTCGTGACAATCTGCGGTGTAATATTCATCACCGACATGAATGATCGGGCCACTGCATCCTGGTGTCCCAACTCCTTCCACTTTGCCTTCCACACCCCTGCCACTTCATCTACTGGCCTACGACTCAACGCGTCTGCTACTACGTTAGCCTTCCCCGGGTGATATTGGATATCAAACTAATAGTCCTTCACAAACTCAAGCCACCTCCGTTGCCGCATATTCAACTCCTTTTGCGTGAATAGGTACTGTAGGGACTTGTGCTCTGTGAATAATCGAAACTTCTCCCCCAAAAGGTAATGTCTCCAAATCCGAAGGGAAAATACTACTGCCGCTAACTCCAAATCATGAGTGGAGTAATTCTTCTCGTGAGGCTTAAGCTTACGGGAAGCATAAGCTATGGCCTGACTCTCCTGCTGTAATACACCTCCAAGTCCTTGCAAGGACGCATCGGTGTAAACTAAATACTCAACTCCCGGTCTCGGCAATGCTAACACAGGTGCTGAGGTCAACTTTTACTTCAACTCATCGAATGCCAACTGACAGGCATCACTCCAAATAAACGGCACACCTTTACGAGTCAGATATGTCAAAGGACCTGCTATCTTTGAAAATCCCCGAATAAACCTCCCGTAGTATCCTGCTAGTCCCAAGAAACTACGGATCTCCGTTGGTGTCGTGGGCTGTCCCCACTCCCTCACCGCGGATACCTTCCCCAGATCAACAGATATCCCTCGGTCGAAAATAATATGCCCTAAAAACTGAACCTCCTTCCGCCAAAACCCGCACTTCTCATACTTTGCATACAGCTCGTTCTGACGTAGCGTCTGCAAAACCTGCCTCAAATGCTCGGCGTGCTCCTCCTCTATCTGGGAGTAAACAAGAATATCATCAATGAAGACAATGACAGACTGATCTAGAAACTCTCTGAACACCCTATTCATCAAGTCCATAAACACGGCTGGAGCATTGGTCAAACCAAAAGGCATAACCTGAAACTCGTAAGAACCATATCTCATTAAGAAAACAGTCTTCGAGACGTCCTCTTCCCTGATACGCAACTGATGGTAACCAGATCGCAAATCAATCTTTGAGAAGAAAGAAGCTCCTCTCAACTGGTCGAATAAGTCATCGATTCGGGGCAACGGATACTTATTCCGTATCGTGACCTTATTCAACTCTCGGTAATCCAGATACAACCTCAACGATCCATCCCTCTTCTTTACGAACAACACAGGGGCACCCCACGGCGAAGTACTCCTCCGGATAAACCCCTGACCCAACAACTGCTCAATCTGATCCCGTAACTCTCTCATCTCATCTAGAGCCATACGGTAAGGTGCGCGGGCAATAGGCCGAGTGTCCGGCATCAAATCGATCACGAAATCTATCTCTCTACTCCGAGGTAATCCAGGTATATCCTGAAATACATCGGCAAACTCTCAAACTACCGGAATCGAATCAAGTGGTATCACCACTTCCTTAGAGGTCTCCTCCTCTATATAGTACAAATGAGTGGACGATCCTCCCTCAGGCCGAGGCATCGCCACCAAAAAATCTCCTGCCTGGGAACGACAAAGATAATACTCCTACTAAAACAGTCAATCATGGCTCGGTACGCAACTAGACAATCCATAACAATAATGGCATCATAATCGGTCATCTCTAACACTAACATACCAGCGGGTAAAGTAAACCACCTGATCTCTATCCCCACACCTCTACACATAAGCGAAATCATGGAACCCCTACTCAACGGTGAGTTTACACAAGTAGCGGTGCTCTCTGCGGTGTCTAACAACCCAATGGTGCGTGCAAATCTCATAGCAATAAAACAGTGTGTAGCCCCCCTGTCAAATAAAATGCGCCCCAGAGTCCCCTGAATAGAGAACATACCCTCAATGGCTGGTGGATCCTGTGGGGCTGCGACCTGCTGGAGCTGATACACTCTCCCATACTGAAGTTGTCCCTGCTGAACTGGGACTGCTGGAATGGGTGGTAATGCTGCCATCTGGGGTGCTGGTAGGGTGGCGGGAAACATAGGCCTCTGTGGCTCGTGTCGAGCACCCTGCTGCTGCTGCTGTGGGGCCTTTCCCTTATCAGGACACTCCTGGCGTTTATGGTCAATCTTACCACAAATGAAACACTTCCCTTGGATGTTTACCCCTCGTTGTCCCTGCTGACCACGGCCCTGGTGATCGTTACCATTTCTGCCTTGGCCTTGCTGGCCCTGGTGAAACTGCTGATGTTGACCATTTTGACCCTGTTGGCCCTGATGGCCATTTGGACCCTGATGGCCCTGCCTAAAACCTCCCTGTCCGTGCCTGAAACCCCCTGATCGGAATCTCTTAGAATCCCCCTGATGGGAACCCTGATCACCCTGCCTATACTGACCCTGAGCTAATTGTGCCCCGCTGGCACCATTTCCCCCTGTCCTGCCCTGATGGATGGACTCTCCTGATCGCTTCCCCTCTGTCAAGTGAAAGCGGTGGTCCTGGAAATGGAGCAGTGTAGCGTTAACCACATTAGAGTAAGTGGCCGACGATAGATTCCCCAATAAGTGCTGACTGATCATCCAAGTCAATCCATCTGTAAACTTCTGAATATTTTTCTCTTCTGTCGGTATCTCATCCAGGACAATATTCAGCAAATTTGTGAATTTGGCCTCATACTCGGCCACAGTCTTACCCTCCTGCTTGAGGCTCATCAACTTCCTTCTCATCTCCGTGTGAACAGCTGATGGAAAATACTTGCGGTCGAACCGCACCCAAAACTCATGTATAGTGAGAGTATCTCTCTCCTTTACGGTGGTAATAGACTCCCACCACTGCAGTGCAGATCCCACTAGCTTAAAGGTAGCTAGTATCTGCTTCTGGACATCGGTGCACTCATACATCCTCAAGTGCCGTTGAATGTCTTTCCTCCACTGACTAGATACCACAACATCGGAGCTACCTGCGAACTCCAGAGGGTGTGCTTTCTGAAAAGCATCTCGAACACGTTCCCAAGCAGACGGGAATGCATGTGCCTGAACTGGCGTGGCTATTGGCGCCTGAGGTGGTGCCTGCTGAACCACGGCTAGTGCGGCATTTATCACTTGGGCTATAATGGCTGCAACCTCGACGGCATTCATCGTGCCCTGAACTGGTGCGGGCTGTGGTTCGGGCGTTGCATCCCTGGGAACCCGTTGTGGACGTCGTGGAGGCATCTGAAACAAGAATAAAGTCTATAAGTTCGCAGTTATAAACTCAAAATAGCTAAAGAATGTAGCATACAAAAGAATACAACAGTCCTAAATATAGGTCTCTACATCAAAGAAAGCTCAGCGGAAACATAATAAGCCGTACAGATCCTAAAGGACACTAGAACCTGATGCTCTGATACCACCTGTGACACCCCGACTAATTAAATACCGGGTAGCTACTCCTTTATTAAATTAATACAAAATGCCAAGTTGGTTCAGTTAATAGCATCACTGTCGAATACATTTTAATGATTACTAACCACCTAGTATTTAAAAAGTGAGTTGCCAAATTTTAAGTTAACTCTGATTAATATGCAATAAGTGAAATGTAAAGGATAACATAACCATCCACAATAAAGTCCAACTATAGTAAATCAATAAGTAAAAATGAGTCTAGAGGAAATACTCCTCACAACAATCCCAATATGGAAAGAAAATAAAACAAGTCTGCATCCTGAATTAATTACAACCCAAAAGTCTGAATAACTGAAATAAATGAAATGTCTTTAAAAGAAGTGGGCGACATGCCCTACAACTGATGAAATTTGAATATAGAGTTAAGGCTGATGAAGCGTCTACTAGCAAGGCCCTGTAACTTCCACAACAGCTAGAGCTCGTCACCTGACTGGAAATACTATGCATGGTGTCCTTGTGGCTGGGCACCTAAAAAGGTTTTTACAAAAAGTAGATTTGCAAGCAAACGGGTCAGAGCCCGAAAGTGGAGAGTATTTTAAAAACAGTAAGTGTTTTAATAACATTAAAATAATTAATGCAAAGTACATGTTAGGACGTGCTCTCACATGAAATACTCACATCTCGGCTATTTGTGCACTCCTAACGTACCGTACCCATACAAGTGTTTCTAATATGTAAATAGACCCAACCAAATACTTTCCTTTCTACTCGATTCGTACTATAAGTCCCAACGTTATCAATTTAATAGAGAGCTTTACTTAAATTCTCAAATATCAAAGTATTAGTAGTACAATTTACCAAAGGTTATCTCCCATTTTATATTCTCAATGCGTTACTATATTGATTCTCACATTCAAACATAACAATTCTTTTCATTTAACCGTATATTTTTCACATCATAAATATACAATACAAGCACCCCGAGGCTAAGCTGCAGTGCACACATACTCTGCTATCCATCCCGATACATCGCGTACATAAGGATTACAAATTCTGAATCTCTCAGGAATTGTTAGATTTAGCTCAACACACAAAAAATGGAGGCGAACATAATGCAACATATCTATGGTCATGTACATACCTACGATCCATAGTCAGCTGACTTATTAACTCACAAATAAGTCATTCTCTTGAACTATGTCCTCTAGGCACCAATCTAAATCCGGGCACACAAGGAGTAGATGGCCCTAAACGAACGTAAACCTCCCGTGATAGCAAGTATGGTAGGTATGTCATACACATAAAATCATATACGTATACTAAGAATGCACACATCTTAGTACTTAATATATTTTATTAGTGGTATACTTCTCATTATTATACCAATACACGTGTCCCCGGTTTATATATACACATCATCCATTATCCTCACGTCGTAATTTGTTACTCACGTTCTAACCCATAAATATCATTTGGTTCAAACCACACTTCTATGTTTTACTCCTCAATATCCCAAATGTCCCAAATATATCGATTAGTCATCAAGGAATTGTCATCTCTACAATTAAACAAGGTTACGGAACACTAGAAGTCAAATCAGGCCATAAAGGCCAAACTGTCAACTCGTTAGAAGTCTCGTTCAAACGAGGCTGTTCGAACGAAAGTTCGTTCGAACGAAGTGGGCATCTAACGAGATCTCGTTTGAACGAAAGGCATCGAACGAACATCCCTCTCGTTAGAAGGCAAACTGTCAGCTCGTTAGAAGCTCGTTCGAACGAGCTCGTTCGAACGACCTGGGCAGGTCTTCTAATGAGGTGAGAGTTCGAGCCCAGAAAATTCGTATTATGTTTTTCACCAATTTTCTCACCTCAAAACTCCTCCAAAAATTATTCCAACAATATTTTAAGGTTCCTCAACATTCCTAAACATTCTTAGGTCGAAATTTAACACATTCATGGAATCAAATCTTCCTATACAACACCTAAATATCAATTCTCCCATAGTTTTCCCTTAAATCATATGAGTATGAACCCTAGAATTTAAAATCATCAACTTCCATAAATAAATCAATTTTTGTAACATAAAAAGTAGTAATTCTTTTAGTTCAATCATCCAATAACACTTCTACATGAAATCCTACATAAAAATCTGAATTCATAACTCCAATTTCATGTTTTTTTTATAAATCTCCCAAGAACAATACAATTATATAAATTTCCTACACATGGAAGAAGCATTCTTTGCAAATAACGTAATTAAACCACTTGCCTCTAATCTTTCTCTGAATTTTATGTTGAATCTTGAAGGTTGAATTGTTCTCTCAATCTCTGCAGAATTCTCTTTTCTCTCTCTCTCTACAAGTTCTTCTCTAAGGATGATGACAATGGAGGTGGGGGTTTATTTTTGGACCCTTAACTTCTATTCTAAACTTCTCTCGTAGCCCACTACTTAGTTTAGTGCTGATAATGGGTTGGTGGGTTTAATTAATAATCATAATTAAACTCTAATTTTCGTAGGTTTTAATTCCCAAAATTCCAAAATTACCAAAATACCCTTTTAAGTTGCCGGTATGGCCCAAAAATGCCCCGGGACCCAAACTAAACCCCCGGGTAGTGTTTTCTGACTATTTCGATCCTTCCGGACACGTTGGTGCAATCAAAACGACCATACGGTTAATAGAAATAAAATTCACTTTTTAATTAAATAATTACTTTCCTTACGCGACTGTCACACGCGTCTCAACAAAATTTCCCAAATTGCCGTATATTAATCTCACGACAAATTTAGTAATTTCGATATTCATATAACGTCGTATGTACACATTATAAATAAATACCAACTCACATATCGTTAGTATTTTATCCGGATTAATTCCCAATTAATACACATTTAATTCAATTAATCCCATAAATAAATATCACAAAATACGGGGTATTACATCTATAAAAAATTGACTATTGTTATATAAGGCATTATACTAACTAGGAGAAACTAGTTAATTGACACTAAATAGATAAATGATAGAGACACAACGATGTAAAAACAAATGAAAATATAGAAATTTGTTTTAGCCAGTTATGGAAGAACCCAAATAAAAGGTTGGTAATTAAGTGAGTTAGGGGTTTCGACAATGGTATAAGATGGTTTTGCACGAGGATCTCTCTCCCCCCTAGCACTTAATATACCTATAATATATAACCCACACCAGCAAATAAATCGATAAACACACACACACACATACATACATACATATATATATATATATATATATATATATATATATATATATATATATATATATATATATATATATATATATATATATATATATATATATATACACTAGCGGATACCCGTGCCTGAAGGCACGGCAAAAATTTCCAAAATATGTAATTGCGTAACGGCGAAAATTTTGAAAGTACGTAATCGTGTATAATTTTAGTTAAAAAAATTTACAACACAAATAATTGTAAGCGTGAAGATTATCAAACCCATATACGACAATTCTTCAAGTATAAATCGTGTGGCCAAGTCATTCAATGTAAAGCATCCTATTTCAGCATCAATCCCCAAAGCCCATTCGATCAAACAAACACCTTCAAGACACAAATATCTTATTAAGTATCTAATAGAATTCCGGAGAATATCCATATTACAACCCATTTACAAACACCTTCATGACACACAATGATGAAATGCACAACTTCAACCATATTTAAAGTCGAAATACCAAAACTCAAGCAATTTCATATATGAATGTCATCCGAATACCTATATATGAAAACCTACACATTAGTTGATCTGTGGTGGCCAGAGTTGGTGTAACAGTAGGTGGGTAGGATGCCGGAGTTGTTGTAGCAGCAGGTGAGCCATGTGTGCATTTCTTTGTGCATTTCATGGTATCTCCTTTGATATGGAACACGAAGAAGAAGCAAATATTGAGAGAAAGGAAAGTGAAAAAAAAATAGAAACACCACCTTGAGGTGTTATAAAACTAACCGAATTTTATAGCTCAATACAGCGGTGAATGATCGACCATCTACGACCAACCATGTAGTTACTCACGGCAGTGAGTGCCCCATAACTTCAATCCACAACCCTAAATTTGTGAATCCTCACTTGTGTAAAAATGAATTGTACTACTTCAAACTCTTAATAATATCATTAATCTCTTTCTTAGAAGAGCATATGCTGAAACCCCTCTCTCGGCCCATATTGTTTGTATTGCTTAACTTGCTATGAGCCTGCTGCAAAGGTTCCATTTACTTTTCTCTTCTCATCCATGATCATCCTGAACTTCTTAGTCTGAGCAATTAGAGACCTAAATTGACATATCCCATGGGCACGATATTTTTAGGTGAAGGCCATTCATCAACAGTATTCACTTCTTTGGATGGAAGGCGCAACATGAGAATGTGGTTATTGGAGGACACTCAACGGGTCCAAATGACACATTACACATGCTCATATGAACTCTACGTGCCTGTACCGGAAGTCTGCAGTAATGAACACATGGCATGAAAGAAGAAGATATGGCTTAATAATAACAGAGAATTCATGAACAAACATAAAGGAATATGCTCCTATGAATTAATATGCATACACGCATTAAAGTACAACAAAACCCTCATATGAAGGCTTAATAAGGGTTGTTTCATGCTGACTAATATCACCTCTACACACATGTTTTTACAAAGAGAAACAAAAACTAATGAAACAGTGGTATGTATTATCCCTCCTCTATAAGGTCTAAAAGATAAAAAAGGAAAATAATAGTTCACAATGTAAAAAACATTTATAGAATGAACCACTAAAGCATATGAAATAAGAGAAATGTCTTTTCAAACACACAACATAAAAAAATAGAACTTAAATACTACATTAAAACTAAATGGCAGTTTTCAAGAAAGTGGTAAAACGTATCAAGAACTTTTAACTTACCCAGATATCTCTACTTGCTTATGGATTCCATATCATTGAAGACCTTTAGTATCTGAAAAAAAGAGGGTGTGTACACTATGAGAGAAGTATCAGACTTCATGTGTGTTGGAGAACCATAAAATTTAACATTTGAAAGAAAGTAAAATAAACCAAAAATCTATTTGAAGCTTGAAGTGAGACCAAAAATCTACATGACATCATATTCTCGTGTATGAATGTCAATTTATTATGTCGTCTGCACAATTCCACACAATAAAAAATGAAATGTATGACTTAAAGAAGAATCTACACCACCATTAACTCTCAATCCCCACCGCTGCACTGGATTAAAGACCCCCGCATTATGTAAATGAACTAATACGCACTACTGGAACAGCAACAACAGGTATGCTTGTGTGTGACATAAATCAGGGCAGCAGGTATGATTGTACAACATAAGGCAGGGCAGCAGCAACATGTAAATAGACAAATTATAAAGACTAATACACATATAAATATTAAAAAGTAGTCTTGTTTCTATACTGAGAGCAGCATATGTTTCTGCTGCAACCAATTGAGATGGTGAGGCATTCATTTTAATCTTAAAATTAGCTGTTGTCATTATCTGTAATCTCAAATATATCAGCTACCAAGCCCCATCCCTCTTGTGGATATTCACACCAACACATGAGTTTAGCACAACCTGAGTTCAGCGCTTACTTCTTAAACACCAAGACATGAGTTCAGCACTCACTTCTCAAATGCCAACACCTGAGTTCAACACAAATCGAAAAAAAGAATTGAAAGATAGCAAATGAACATCAATGCTTATATAAGTGCCTAAATGATTCAATCCTAAATAAAATCAGTTAGTTAGTGGTTGTTCTTTGTGTGAACAAATGATTCACTACTACAGGCATATATGTGGTGAGATAACTGAAAGGGGGAAATATTGTTATTCTTTATGAACTAATTAGGGAAATTGGAACAACAAAGTTGTAATAAGATGAAACAGGTTAAGAAGAAGGAAATTATTACCACATCATCGGTGACACCAATTATCACCATCCGTACTACCCCATAAATGATATATACGCAACTACAATGACTCTCAATAAGCGATTGCTAGATTGACAATGAAGTTCACAATAGCTTAAAGCCTATCGCTTCTGCTACAAATCAACCATCATATATTTAAAGGCAATGTTTGTTGAAATGTGAGTACTACTATGTAGTCTGCTCAGTTATGCATTTCAACAATGAACCAAATATAGTTTCTAATATCAATAGCTCAAAATCTAATATGGGAAGCAATTAGGTACCCTTTTTATAGGTAATCATAATCTTATTTGACAAATGAATCTTGTCGAAATAAAATACATTCTCAAATATTATTACCATGTGTCTTCAGGTTTGGTACCCTTGGTGTGGGTGACACTCTTTGATACTAAAAAAAAAAGTTAGATTGGTGTACAAACAAAAAGAGTAGTGCATAATTTTACATGTATAAACCAAAAAATAAAGTCAAATATATTACATGTTTCTTCTCGTGACTAATCTATAAGTTGGGTTTGATTCCCCTCTGTGGTACTATATCATTTCTTTGATCAGAAATGGATTTATATTCAGCACAAAACATCCAAAAACAAAATATCAGTATTAAGATAAAAAAAACTAACTAAACAAAATAGATATTGAGATAAAATTGATCCCAAAACTGATAAAACAATATAAGAGGTACTAAAAATCCCAAAACTGACTTCCCCCAATTCGATCAGACCTTTTATAGTAGACTACTATAAATAAGACTAATACACTAATATAAATATAAAATTAAAAACATTAGACATATACTAAACATCCCAAAATTGAAAAGATGAGAGTAATACACTAATAACATTTTTAGATTAGAGAACAACGACTAATATACTGAGGTTTGTAAGAAATAAGTAGGAAAAAATTTCAATAAATATGCGTTTAACAATGCCATAGAATGTATTCATACTAATAAAAAAATGACAGCATAACTTTTGAAACAATAAAAGTTTTAGATGGAGGAAATAGAAATATGACAAAGCACACGATGTAGTCATACAAATAAAAACATGGTCAGAACATTTATTCTGTTTGAACAGAGTGATATTTCACCTCACCTCCTCACCGACTCTTCTAATCGATGCTCTCGTGTTTGATACACAGGTCAGCGAACACGATAACAACTATAGGATGTTGGTACACCTTGTACATCTTGTTTTGTCTCCCTGTATTTTTGTTTCTATTTACACTGTATGCTGCTGGTCCACTGATCCGTGTTTCAATAAGATATGTTATGTTTCAAGTAAAGAAAAAATTATTACGTTTGCTGACAAAATACAGAACATGTCTCCAATAATAGTAAGCGGGAAATTTCTCAAAAAAATGAAATAATACTTATTGAGCAACTCAAAATGAAATGCAACATACCTCATGTTTTGCATTATTATAGAACATAGGTCAGAATTCCTTGTTATTCTACACCATGCATGCTTTTCAAGAGAAGAGATTTTGAACACAGAGCATATTACCATTTCATCCGACCTTAGTTCAACGTTAGAAAGCCGTTGTCGGAGCCGAGAGCTACTAGTTGAATCAACAGCATGTTTAAACTGAAATGGGATGCATGCCTCTACATTTTTCCCTATCTGCCACATAAAGGAGATACAAAAAATTCTGAAAATCAAAGATTAATCCCATTTGAAAATTAGAAAAAAACTATGTACTGCATTTATTCATGATAAAATATATTTGAAGAACTGTCACAATGATACCGATTTTGTTATCACTCTCCAATAAGAGAAAGCAAAGAAACATGATAAATTCATATCTAAAGAACTATCACAATTAAAGGATTGGTAATGATCCAATTTTTTTGGTAAATAAAAATCCTTTATGTAAGTTATGGGTCCTACCTATTCAACAGGCATTTCAAATCATTAACAGAAATATAGCAATATTTTTCTTTGGAGCTGAGAAATCTCAATCAAACATAACTCCTCGACAAACCTAGGGTGTACCAACTAAATAAAAAACAATGTATATACATATTTTTTCAAATGGAGATATTGTTTAGGATACAAAGTTGATAGAAGGCTTTAACTAATCAATTTACCATATATTTGTGCTCATTTACTTCCCTTCCCAATGCATCTAAACGAAGAACATGAGCCCTAGAAGGCTTTGGCTGGAGAGTGACCTCGAGCTGCAATTGTTTACAAAATAGAATTATATCCAAACTAATAACGTCATACTGATAGAGTTATGATGTATTGAGTATAGCATTATTGCCATACTATTAGAGCAACAGTACATAAACATATTGACATCATAGAGCGAAAAGAAGACATATCATAGAGAAATACCAAGCATGAGGGAGGTGTCCTAGCTCATGTCCGGTGCCAATGATCCAGTTCACCTAAATCACATAAAATTCTTTAGCTCATTAGCTTAGGTACTGACCATATGCATACACATAGTATAGAAAAAATATATAAAAAGTAAAATGCTCATTGATTGATAAAATCATTAAACACACAAAGTTCTAAACAGTTAAGCTACCTTAAATTTTTGAACTAAATTCAATGCAAAACTCCAATATTGGAGAGTTGGAAGTAGTATTAGGAAATACTATTGTTGACACTGTTAGTTCCACCATCGCAACATCTAAACCTGCACATGTTTGCAAACTAATGAACTCTTGTATACTACAAATTAATCAAATAAGGGTAATTATAATTGAGTGTGATACAATACAATAGAAATGTCTTTTCAAACACACAACATAAAAAATAGACCTTAAATACTACATTAAAACTAAATGGCAGTTTTCAATAAATTGATAAAACATGTCAAGAACTTTTAACTTACCCAGACATCTCCACTTGCTTATGGATTCCATTTCGTTGAAGAACTTTAGTATCTGAAAAAAAAGAACGTGTACACTATGAGAGAAGTGTCAAACTTCATTTGAAGCATGAAGTAAAATCTAAAGTCTTCGATTTGGCATTGCGTTAGAAAAAACCAATAAATACACTAAAACTCATCCTAATGAACATATCTAGTGCCCTGGTTTTCTATTACACTACTTGACGAAGGAACATGACCAAAAAAGGAAAATTATAGATGTTATCACTACAAAAAAAGGGAAAATATACCAATAGAGAAACTTATAAGAAATTCAAAATGTATGCCTTGACCCTATTACAATATCATTTATTAACAAAAATGAGACTGGTTAAACGATATGCACAAAATTGTTGACAAAAATGAGCCTAGTTAAACGATATGCACAAAATAGGAGTTTTCATTTTGGATTCATTGATTTTTTAGGCCATCAGCTATATTTTGAAAACAAATAGCCCTAATTGAACCATGACTTGAAAAGCTGAAGTCCAAAATTGATGAGTACATAGATTGAAGATGAAACAGAACATGTGAGTAAAAGGTTACTTACAGAAACATTTTATTGAATCGAACATGGAGATTTACAAAACAAAAAAGTTACAACAAAATATAGCAACAATAGTTGGTTATGGAAAACTCTTTGAGCCGAGTGGAAGAAAAAGATGAAGAGTGGCCTTTTGGCGTTGTGGTGGAGAACCAATTTTGGATTTCTATGAGATGAATTAATGATGGTGGGTTTAGAGAGAGAGGGGGGAGGGGAATCCCGAGGAGCTGACATTAGAGGAAAGAGAAATGGATGTGTTTAGTTTGGGCGGGATGCGAAAATCATTTGGGGGGGCAAAAATATTTGTGGGTGGAATCAGGGCCATTGATTTGGCATGGGAAGATGTGGTCAAATCTGAGCCATTATTTTGCTTTTACATTTTTGTCAATTCAAAATCCATGCCATCTTATTATATGGATATTGTAAGGACATTTTTGTCCATTATCAATTTATTATGTCGCACGCCGTTACACCGTTGAAGAAATTCAAGATTCGTACATTCATCAACGAATCCGAATATCAAAAGAAGAAAAGGAATCAAAGTCTGACAGAACCGGACCGGTCTGCCTGGAATAAAAGAACCGATATGGTCAATCGGACCGGTCCGCCTAAGACCCGGACCGATCCGACTGCTGAAGGCCAGTATACCCCCGGACCGCAAGCGAATCGATGAAGCTTGGAAGAGAACCGATCCGATCATCACCGGACCGATCCACCTCAGAATAAAAGAACCGATCCGATCAATCGGACCGATCCGCCTCAGACTCGGACCGGTCCGCCTGGGATAAACTCAAACAGATCGTGTTCGGATCGTGTTCAGATTTTTAAGGCCCGAGACTTCTTATTTAATCCCACTACGGGAAGTAGTTTTCTAAGACTTAAACACACGATTTTCAGAGTACAGAAAGCCCTAAGTCTTCACCTATTGAGCATCTAGACTCTAGGTATTTGATTCACACAAATTGCCAATCCTTTGTGAATCACTTTGCAACCCAGGAACGCATTCTTACTGTTCACACCCTTGTGGAGAAGACCGTTCTTCTTCTCCATTGCAGCCCTACTGGAAAGGGATAGTTCCATCCGCGACTACAGAATTTGACACCTGAGGGTAATTCTTAGTCACATGTATTTTCATTGTAATCCGCAATTGTACAGCCTACAATATTATAATGAAAATAAATGGTTTTGCCCCTTTGGGGGATTTTTCCTCAATTTCTTGTGTTTGAATGTTCTTGCTTAGATTATCATCTTATTCAATCACATACTGTTGCATGTTTAGGGTTTGTTTGGGTTAAAAGGGTTTAATATATAATTTGCTCATTTGAACGCAAGCACATACGTGCTCAAATTGGTATCAGAGCAGGTTACACTAATCTATCGCGTATTCCTATTTTCCGCAAAATTTTTCTAAGATATCAATTTTCTGAAAAAATTGATTTTTGAAAAGGTGTGTGTTCAAATGGAGAAGTTATATAATAAAATGCCTGTTTTTGACGGGACAAATTATGCTTATTGGAAAGCCCGAATGAAGTCGGCTTTAAAAGCCATTGATGAATGTTGATGTAAAAAACTAGATCACTCTAATTATTCAATCACAGATAAATAAATAAGACAAAGATTTTTAAAGTGGTTCGGCTAGGAATAAAGCCTACGTCCACTGTTATGTTATTGCTGAGTGTTTGTGGAATTCTTGATTACAAGTTCTCTCAAGAAATTCCGGTCCCCTTGAATGAGGATGATACAAGGTATTTATAGCCTTTAGGCTGTACATGAAAGGTCCAATACATTAAATGATATACATATGAAAGGGTAATACATTTAATGCAGCGTGTGCGTCAAGAATATAATGAATAGTTGAACAGTTGTCCGTCTGGTAATTAATGATACGGCCGAGATGCAGTTCGGACCGCCTTAGTTGCTCGTTGATCAAGAGTTCCTCGGAGTGCTTAGAGTATCTCGGGATGATAGAGTTCCTCGGGGTGTCCTCCTCGTTGCTCGGAGAGAACATGACTTGGTCGGGGGAAATAAACTTCCTCGTTGTTATTTTGCCATGTAGATTGACACGTGTCTTCTTATTATTGGTCCACATCAGCAGATTAAATTTGGTATCAACAGAAGCCCCCAATGCTTCATGCTTGATGGGTTACTTGAAAGGATGGAGTATTTATTCTGCAATGTTACTCGGTGCTCGTGAAATTCTTGATCTACCTTCTTGATTTGTTTAACATAAAGTGCATTATTTTTTGGACGACATATGATGCCGTTTGTAGCTTGTCATAATCTTCAAGTATGTTGATTGGTTTGCTAGCCGACCTACTGCCTCCTATGAGCTAGTGGTGGACTTCGAAACATTTTCATATAACTTCTTCTTCAATATTGGTTGGGATAGTAGTAGCAAAGATCTCAATACTGTTGATGTTGATTTTGATTTCTACCTCTGCTCGGGGACGAATAAGAGGTTCTCAGGGACGAGCAAGTGCTTCTCGGGAATGGGCTAATGCTTCTCGGATAGATCATCTGTGATGAATATCAGAATGTTGAAAGGTCTTAACTTCATAAACTCCTCTTATATTTTAGATGATCCTCCTGCTGGTGAGGAACCTGTTTCAAAAGTAGAAGGAAAAGAAACCAATAGAATAGGAATCTCAATGTAATAGTTAGTATACCTGTAACATATTTTGAATGAAAGACTTTCATTTTTATTCGCAATCTTAATTGCTATTGTTTTGTAAATATCAAACACTTTACACGTGTGCATATGTATAACAATATTGTGTTGTTCATCGACCAACTTAGTAATAAAGAAGTTACAAGTATTAGTAACGTTGCTCGATCACTTAATAATAAAGTAATGAGTATAAAAATGTTAAAATTTTTGTAACCAACCAAGGTTGTTAAATTATGCTTGTCGACCAACTACAGTTGATGGGTTTTTATCCCCGACCATCCATACCTGGTTCAATTTCAAATATTTTCATAAAAAGTGTCTGACCAACTAAGGTCAATAATTTATCCTCGTCGACCAACTACAATTAGTGGGTTTTTATCCCCGACCAACTATACTTGGTGTATTTTGGAATATTTTGTTCTTCAAAGAACTTTTTGTAATAATATTACCTCCCGACCAACATAAGTTGTAATGTGAGAATATATTTTTATCTTACCAACCGTAATTGATCATGCTGCTGTACACCTCCTAACCAAAGGAATATTTTTTGGCTCCTTAGAGCTTTTGGCTCCTTAGAGCATTTTTTGGCTCCTTAGAGCATGTCCTCCTAACCAAAGGAGGTTGGCTACTTATAGCACTTTTGCTCCTTAGAGCTGTCCTCCTAACCAAAGGAGGTTGGCTACTTATAGCACTTTTGCTCCTTAGAGCTGTCCTCCTAACCAAAGGAGGTTGGCTACTTATAGCACTTTTTGGCTCCTTAGAGCACTTTTTGGTCCATTAGCTCTGACGATATCCTGGCGCTGAATGAACCTTCAAAATGTTTGACTGATGATAATATGCAGCAATCTCCTCGTTTTTAAATTGTGTTCCATGGTCTGTGATGAAGGCATGAGGGAGACCATATCGGCAGATGATGTTCTTCCAAACAAACCGGTACACCTTCCTTCTCGTATGTCATGTCAATAAGTGGCTCAGCTTCTATCCACTAAGTAAAATAATCTACTGCGATGACGAGGTATTTGAATCTTCCTCGAGTCATCGGCAATGGTCCAACCAAATCAATCCCCACATAGAAAATGGCCAAGGATAAATGATGGATGTCAATAATGTTTGTGAAGTTCTTCTGATGGAGGAAAAGCGTTGGCACTTGTCACATTTCTTGGCATAAGCTATAAAATCAGCTCTCATCGTCGGCCAGTAGTATCTCTGCGTCATCACCTTTTGCAAAAGTGTCCGACCTGCTACATGCTCCACAGGACCCTTCATGTATCTCTTTAATCAATTCTTTCACCTCGGAGGGATGTACACATCCTTGCAAACCTGCCATAATTCCTCGTCTATACAAAATACCATTAATTAGTTCATACCGAGCAGCTTTAAACTTCCATTTCTTGGCAGCGAGCTTATCCTCCGGTAATTGTTCCTCCTCAATGTATGCTCCGATGGGATCCATCCAAGATGGTCCTAAATCAAGGGTAATAATATTCATCGTCAGGTCTTCATCTATGCTCTGACTTTCTAATACTTCAATTGCTATCGTTCTTCGTAGCTCGGTACGAGTAGCTGATGCTAATCGGGCCAAGGCGTATGTTCTCACATTCTCCATTCTTGATATTCTTACCAGTTGAACAGCAACAAACTCTGATACTAACTCCATCACCTTTGCTTGATACTTGACCATCAATTCTCCTTTGGATGCAATCATGGCTTCATACTCAACCTCATTATTAGAAGCTTTGAATTAGAAACGTATGGCGTATTCCATGTCGACCTCGTCTGGGCTATTCAAAACGATCCCTGCCCCACAGCCTGTAGTGCAAAATGAGCCATCTACATATAACCTCCATATAGGCAACTTGTCTTCTAATTTATGGTCTGACAGAGTTCCTCGGTGGAATACTTATCGCTTTCTTTCATCATGTCCTGATACTTCTGAATACACCTTTTGAATTTCAATATACCTCCTGAACTTCAATATTCCTCCTGAACTTCAATATACCTCCTGAACTTCAATATTCCTCCTGAACTTCAATATACCTTCTGAACTTCAATATTCCTCCTGAACTTCAATATTCCTCCTGAACTTCAATATACCTTCTGAACTTCAATATTCCTCCTGAATGATGATTAGTCGGGGCCCTGACCGTGTGAGTTTGTGGAGTTAAATTTGATGCTCGATTGCATGATGTTATAAGAATGTGCCACCAAATGAACAAATATATCTGTAATAGAAGCCCCCAACTGTGGAATGTGAACTTTGAATGAGATTTATCGACCAATACCAACCGGAGTTGGATTTTATCTACCAACCGGAGTTGGATTTTATCTACCAATCAGAGTTGGTGGTAATTGATAATAAATGATGAAGATTTCCTCGGAGCTGACCAACAGATTGTTGGGAATAAGATAATATAAATGCTGGAGACTTCCTCGGCGCTGACCAACAGATTTGTTGGGAATAAGATAATATAAATGCTAGAGACCTCCTCGGCGCTGACCAACAGATTGTTGGGAATAAGATATAATAAAAATGCAGGATACCTCCTCGGCGATGACCAACAGATTGTTGGGAATAAGATAATATAAATGCAGGATACCTCCTCGGCGATGACTAAGAGATTGTTGGGAATAAGATAATATAAATGCAGGATACCTCCTCGGCGATGACCAACAGATTGTTGGGAATAAAATATAATATAAATGCAGGATACCTCCTCGGCGATGACCAACAGATTGCTGGGAATAAGATATAATAAATTCCGGAGATATCCTTGGAGCTGAATAAGATATAATAAATGCTAGAGACATCCTTGGATCTGAATAAGATATAATAAATGATGGAGACATCCTTGGATCTGAATAAGATATAATAAATGCTGGAGACATCCTTGGATCTGAATAAGATATAATAAATGCTGGAGACATCCTTGCTGAAATGAGAATAGAATATGCATCCAAATAGATATAAAGAATAATTAAAAATAATAAAGTGCCTCGCTGATCCGTCGAGGTAGAATCATATAATGCCGAACAAGAATAAGATCTTTCAGAACATAAGAATATGGCTGAGAACGTTGTCAGGCCTGAATATAAATAAGAATTATTCGAACGAATGTTGTAATTCTCCTTAAAGCTGAATAAGTATCTTGTCGAGTCATAATTGCAGAATGCCGAATAAGAATAATATTTTCCAGAACATAAGAATATGGCCGAGAACTTTGTTGGGCCTGCATATAAATAATAATTACCCCGACCAACTATCCGTTGGGGGTGAAATATAATAAATGTTGTAGCTTTTCCTCGGAGCCGAATATATATAGAGAGAAGAAATTTTTCGAGCTCCATGCTGAGATAAATATAAAATATGAATCCAAACGGATATAGAATAATTTGTGCTTCAGCATTCGTCGGCATTGAATCTTGTGCCTGTAAAAATTAATATTTTGCTCTACCATATGTGTAGGCTGAATTGAGTAGTCATGAGAATAATTTACTCATCCAATCAATATATGATATTTATCAGCATAAAAATTTCAAAATATGAAATAATATTTTTGTGCCACACGTGTGTGAGATGTACAAATTTTTATTAGATATGCGCCATAAATAAGACGTAGAGTTTTTTGTAAAGTTATTTAATCTCCAACAACCAATCAGGCATAGTTTGCTGTTTGAAAATTATTTATCACTTGGTTTTTAAAAATATTTTTGGGGTGATCACAAGTTAAAAAGACTTAAGCCCCCTATTTGTCCCCAAGCTGAACTCGTGTTTAAAGAAATATCTGGGGTGCTTCGCATTTTTTAATACCCCAAGATTCTACTGCTGCCGACAAACGACATGGATGTTGCCGACCAACATTTAAGGATATCTCAAATTATAGAATATATGGTTGGATGACCAGAATATCTCGAATCTTTAGATCAAAAAATAACATTCAACGTAAAATTTAAGCCTTAAGAATGTTAATTAAATGAATAAATATATAACCCACTAGATCGTGTGATTTCGACAAAGAAACCTTGTGATGTGATGAACGAGGGGCCAAAATATTAAATTTGTGCCCAGAGTCTTGATATGGTCATGATTATTTTACTGATCCTCTTTTACAAGAGGTGAGTAATGATTTTTCAGGTGAGAGAAAATTATTTTTTTATATTGATCCCTTCCTATTCCCAATTTGGAGAGATAAAAATATGGTGAATGATCGAAATTATTACCAAATTTATATAAAAAATCAATCAATTTGACTTTATTGACATAGATGGAAGATGAACCAAATTAAGTATATAATTCATAAAAGTGAATACAAAGAGACTTAAACTTGTGAATGCAAAGAGACTCAAACTTGAAGAGAGAAAAAATAGATCTGGGTCATGATTTCCATGAGAAGACTTTTCATTGTCTTTAACCTTTTCCCATTCTTTTATTAAAAATATGATGGGAATTTGAATAGACATCAAATAGCTTACAAAATTTATTTCAAAATCAACAATGAAAATGATCAAATCTTATCATCGTCGCATATATTGGCATATGTAATCATTTAAAATATTTATTCCATGATATAAAATTGAAACTTGAGAATCAAGCAAAGAATTATGATTTATGAAATCTACTATTTTTCAGATTTCTAAATAAGGATGAATCTAATAGTTATGATTTAAAAATCATGAGATGCAACATTTTGCAGATAAAAATTGGACAATTAATTTATGTATATAAACATAAAAATCACGATTCAATCAAAAGATGTATGTATAATTGATTATACGTAGAGAAAATAAAAACTTAGCTTTTGGTGGAGAACAACGCTTGTAACACGTTCCCACAGATGGCGCCAATCTGTTGATGTAAAAAACTAGATCGCTCTAATTATTCAATCACAGATAAATAAATGAGACAAAGATTTTTAAAGTGGTTCGGCTAGGAATAAAGCCTACGTCCACTGTTATGTTATTGCTGAGTGTTTGTGGAATTCTTGATTACAAGTTCTCTCAAGAAATTCCGGTCCCCTTGAATGAGGATGATACAAGGTATTTATAGCCTTTAGGCTGTACATGAAAGGTCCAATACATTAAATGATATACATATGAAAGGGTAATACATTTAATGCAGCGTGTGCGTCAAGAATATAATGAATAGTTGAACAGTTGTCCGTCTGGTAATTAATGATACGGCCGAGATGCAGTTCGGACCGCCTTAGTTGCTCGTTGATCAAGAGTTCCTCGGAGTGCTTAGAGTATCTCGGGATGATAGAGTTCCTCGGGGTGTCCTCCTCGTTGCTCGGAGAGAACATGACTTGGTCGGGGGAAATAAACTTCCTCGTTGTTATTGTGCCATGTAGATTGACACGTGTCTTCTTATTATTGGTCCACATCAGCAGATTAAATTTGGTATCAACAATGAACGTGTCTGGATCTTAGTTGAAAGAGGGTGGACTCCTCCCTCCGTGACTGTTGATAATGTGATCAGTTTGAAACCTGACACTTCTTGGACTGATGAAGAATTTAAATGGTCATCTTTTTATTCTAAGGGTCTAAGTGCTATTTCTGGGTCTGTCACACCTGATGAGTTCAAACGCATAATGACGTGCACCACGTCAAAAGAGGCATGTGATGTTTTACAACTCACCCATGAAGGAACTAATGCTGTGAAAGAATATAAGTTGCAAAATTTGACAACTCAATTTGAAACCATCACCATGCATGAATCTGAATGCTTTGATGAATTTTATGCTAGACTTTCTGACATTGTGAATACTAGCTTTAATCTTGGTGAACATATTCCTAATGCTAGAGTTGTTAAAAAGATTCTTTGTTCTTTACCTAAGCGTTTTATCCCTAAAGTCACTGTGCTAAATTCTATGGGTAATTTAAATACGCTAAAATTGGAAGAACTTGTAGGAGATTTGCAAACTTATGAAATTGATATGTTCCCTAAAACTGCTAAATCTAAAGATAAGGGAATTGCACTTAAAGCCCAAGACAGAAGGAGTGAGGGGTCGGCTAGAAAAAGGGTAGAGTCGTCTAGAAAGAGAGAGTCTGACACGTCAGATTCTGAGTGTGATTTTGACCTAGATGATTTGGCTCTTTTTGCAAAAAATTTCAAGAGGATTCTCAAATTTAAGAAAAATGGCAATTTTAAAGATAAAAAGAAATTTGAGAAAAATAAGTTTGTAAAGAAAAATGAAAAAGACTCCAAAAATCCTCCTAAGAAAGAAAGTGAGAGATGTTTTGAGTGCGATGGTAGGGGTCATAGAGCATTTGAGTGTGCCAATCGTCTGAATAAAGAGAAAGGGAAAGCTGTCCTTAATGCTACCCTTAGTGACGACAGTGAGGTCGAGACGGTGGATTCAGGAGATGAGTCATCGCATGAGTGTAACTTCACCGCATTCATGGCCAGTCAAGTGAGCACTCCTAGTTCTCTTCACGACGATGAAGATGATGCTTCACAGGGACACCTCGACAGTGAGATCGATGTGAGTGAGGGGGAGGATGACTCAAGTGAGAGCGAGAGTGATATTTAACGCGCCTACGCTGAGTTATATTCTGAGTCATTTAAAACTAAAAAACGTAACAAAGCGCTAGTTCTTAAGATCACCGGCTTAGAGGAAGATTTAAGAAAGGCGAGAGAAAGAGAGTCCTCCACCGTCACCGCCCTGAGAGAGAGAGAATCTGCCTGTGTCGAGAAAGAGATTCTGTTTAGAGAGAGAGAGAGAGAGAGAGTGCTTTAAAGAAAGAGAGAGGGGACTTGACTAAACAAGTGTCTAGTCTTACGAGTCAGCTCCATTCCTCCATGGAGACTCAGAAGAAACTTGAAGCCCTTGTTGCCCAGCTGACTCATGATCTTGAGAAAGCACGGGAAGTCAAGGTACAAATCGAGGACAGATATGGGAAGATGGGAAAGATGCTCCTCGGCCCCGCTTTAGGTTTTGGTGATCGACAAGGAATTGGATATGATGGTGCCTCCACGTCCCAAATTGCACCTGGACCAGTTCCTGAGTTTACTACGAATCCTTATGGCCGTCATCAAAAACCTCGAAAGAGAGTTCGACCAAGAAAAGTAAACCAAGGTCCGCCTTTGACTGTGCTCTTTTGTACTTATTGCAAAAGAAAAGGCCACCTTAGGGAGTCTTGATATAGCATGGATCGGACACGACGTACTATTGCTCCACCACGTCATACTGATGAGTTTTCTAGTCTGAGAGAGCGAGTTGAGTTCTTAGCTGCCACGACCCAGAGTTTAATGGAAGAATTCCGACGGATGTCTTTGCCGTTAGTGAATGCTTCTCACATTCCATCTAAAACCAACAACAACAAAGGCAAACAAAAGGTCATCTCTTCTTGGGTAACTAAGAAAGATAAAAAGGCCTTCGTTGTTCATGTTGCTCTCAAAGCACACAATACCTCACAGTGGTATTTTGATAGTGGATGCTCCAGACATATGACATGTGATGCCTCATTTTTTACGACTTTTGAGGATTATCAGGATGGCAGAGTCACCTTTGGAGATGGGAGCAAGTCTAGCATTATAGGACGTGGTACTGTCGAGATACCTGGATTTCCTAAGCTAGAAAATGTTTTGTATGTCAAAGGTTTGAAAGCAAACCTTCTCAGCATTAGCTAGCTGTGCGACACTGACTTTGCAGTAAAGTTTGACCGGGATACCTGTAAAGTCTATAATCAAGCCGATAAACTTTTGATGCAAGGGGTGAGGATCGAGGATAATTGCTATGGGACTGAGCCCACATCCTCACTTGTCTGCAACAACGCCACGATCACTCCTATGGATCTGTGGCATCAACGTCTAGGTCACGTGAACGTTAGAGATCTAAATCTCTTAGCTAAAAAGGACCTAGTACGTGGCTTACCATCTCTTGGAAAGTCAACTTCGACCGTTTGTGGACCCTGTCAGTTGGGAAAACAAATTCGTAGACCTCATAGGAAGTTGCATTCCATTACCATCTCTCATGTTCTTGAGTTGATTCACATGGATCTTATGGGTCCCACTCCGACTGAGAGTCTAGGTGGTAAGAGGTACATCCTCATGATGGTAGATGATTTCTCCAGGTACTCCATTGTAGGTTTTCTGAGAGAGAAATCCAATGCTGTAGAATTTTTAACGACCAAGTGCCGTGTCCTGCAAAATCAACACGGTGTCACTATTAACAGGATGCGTAGTGACAATGGCACTGAATTCACAGAAGCAAAGGTAGACCTTTACTGTGATAGCCTCGGGATCAAACATGAGTTTTCTGCTGTGAGGACTCCTCAACAAAATGGGATTGTTAAGAGAAAGAATAGAACGATCCAAGAGATGGCTAGATCTATGCTTCTAGGTCGTAAAGTTTCTAAGAGATTTTGGGCAGAGGCAGTGTCTACTGCATGGCACACGGTGAATAGGGTTTATTTGCGTCCACACACACTTCAGACTCCTTATGAGTTGTGGACTGGCAAGAATCCCAACGTGGCATATTTCCGTGTTTTTGGGAGTAAATGCTACATCCTACGGGATAGAGAGCAATTAGGAATGTTCGACTCCCAGAGCGACGAGGGAATATTTCTAGGATATTCATCGAATAGCAGAGCGTACCGGGTTTTTAACCTGAAGAGCTCTAAGGTTATGGAATCAATAAACGTCACCGTGCAAGATGACGAACCTTCGACGGTTATTGATCCTAACCTTCAGTGTGAGGATGAGGATTGTTCTGACAGTGATTTACCTATTCCTCTCTCACACTCTGTGGACCCTACTCCTGTGTTAGGGGACACACCTGCTTGGGTTCGCAAGAGTCATGAACCGTATGCCATTGTTGGCGATCCCACTCTAGGGGTCAAGACTCGTGCTCAGCTAGAGAACGTTGTTAGCCATCTTTGCTACACGTCCAAAGTCGAGACCAAGAATCATAAAGAAGCACTCAAGGATGAACGCTGGATATCTGCTATGCAGGATGAGTTACTTCAGTTTAAAAAGAATAATATCTGGGAACATGTCCCCCGGCCTAGTGAGACTAATGTGATAGGTACCCGGTGGATTTTCAAGAACAAAATGGATGAAAATGGTACCATAATCAGAAATAAGGCTAGGTTGGTCCCTCAAGGCTACACACATATAGAGGGTGTAAACTTTGGGGAGACATTTACTCCTGTTGCGAGGCTTCAGTCCGTCCGTCTTCTGCTCGCCATCGCATGTCATCTGCGCTTCAAGGTATATCAAATGGATGTCAAGAGTGCCTTTCTGAATGGCATTCTACAGGAGGAGGTTTATGTGGAACAACCAAAAGGGTTTGAAGACCCTCAGCACCCGGAGCACGTCTACTATCTGAGGAAAGCCTTGTATGGTTTGAAGCAAGCACCCCGTGCTTGGTACGAGAGGCTTACTTCCTATCTCTTAGCTCGTGGCTTCAAGAGAGGGGGAGTAGATATGACGTTGTTCGTCAGGAGAGATGACGGTGCTATTTTGGTTGCCCAGGTCTATGTGGACGACATAGTCTTTGGATCCACATGCTCCCAGCATGCTCATCACTTTGAGGAGGAGATGAAAAGTGAGTTTGAGATGAGCACGGTTGGTGAGCTTACATTCTTCCTTGGTTTCCAGGTTCGTCAGCTAGAGGATGGGATGTTCATCTCCCAATCCAAGTATGCTAGAGACCTAGTGAAGAAATTTGGTTTAGACTCCGCTAAGCATGCACGTACACCTATGAGTACCACTACCAAGATTAGTAAGGACACTTCAGGCAAGGACGTAGAGCAAACCTTATATCGGAGTATGATAGGTAGTCTTCTCTACTTGATTGCCAGTCGTCCTAACATCGCCTTTAGTGTTGGAGTCTGTGCGCGATATCAGGCATCCCCAAAAGAGTCACATTTACTTGCTCTAAAACGTATTATTAAATATGTGAGTGGGACTCTCTCATACGGGATTTGGTATTCCTTTGATACAAATGACCGTTTCTCCGCCTATTCGGATGCCGATTGGGCTGGGGATGTAGATGGTTGTAGGAGCACTTCTGGTGGGTGTTTCTATTTTGGTTTCGCTCTTGTCTCTTGGTTGAGCAAGAAGCAAAATTCCATCTCTTTGTCCACTGCGGAGGATGAGTACATAGCCGTCGGGAGTTGTTGCACACAACTCTTGTGGATGAAGCAAATGTTGGAGGATTATGGGATTTCACAAGACACCATGATCATTTCTTGTGATAACACGAGCGCGATACACATATCTCGTAATCCCGTCCAGCATTCGCGCATAAAACACATCAGGATACGTGAGCACTTTATTCGTCAGTTAGTTGAGGAGAACACTGTATCCCTGAGTTTTGTTCCCACCGACCGTCAGTTAGCCGACATTTTCACGAAACCTTTAGATGCCCTTAAATTTGAGAGTCTTAGGAAGTCTTTGGGGATTTGCACAGTTGACTGAGGGGTTGGCCTATGTCTAAAATAGGATGCTTCTTCATGTTCATATCGTATGCTTCCTATTACTAGTCTGTTTTATATGTACCATTGCTTAGTTGTACAACTTTTATTTATTCTTTTTGCTATTTATATTTCTTTTAAAAAAAATACAAAAAGATTTTCCTTTAAGAAAAATTTTAAGAAAAGCACAAAAAGATTTTATTTTGATAAATTTTTTGAAAAATCCAGAAAGATTTCTGTTTTTTTTTGCTTCTTTTATGGATGAGCATTTAAGATAGCCAAGTCACAACTTCATTCCATTTATCCATGTGACTGTTTGATAGAGATTTAAGAGGCTACATCATTTCATCCATGTGCTTTACATTGGTTGGAGTCTTTGAGATGTAATTAGTGATATCTTCCTACATGTTTGACTCCTATATCCTTTATTGCACACATGCACGGCTATATTTGATTATTGCACTTGTCTATCTCATATTGGCTTGAGTGTTTCCATCTCAATTCTGTCTATACAATGTACAATATGCGATAAAACTTGACAAGATTGGAATGCATGTAAAAACCGTTTTGGTGAGACTGTGTGTTTTTGTATAACGGGGAGGGGCTGCGAAAGGTAATCATCTATCCTTTGCGCAAAAGCTACCGTTAAAAAGGACCTAAAAAATGAAGGAATTTTAAGATCCGAGGTCCAAAGAGGTTAAAAGAGCCCGAAAAAAAATTAAAGGCAATAAAAAGCACTTCATGCCAAATATGGGCCACTTAGGTTTCACCATCAATTCTCCAAAGTTTGAGAATTTAGAATGCCTCTATTCAAAATTATATCTGAGGGAGTTTGGTTGTAGAATCTTTAAACGGGTTTGCACTTCCTTGAAAGTCCTGAAAAAGCATAAAATCATTTTGGACGTTATTGGTGTGAAAATCACTTTGAGCTTTGATTTGTTGATTTGATTGAGTCAATATCTTATATTGTCATTATTTTACACCAAAGGACGCATTTGAGTTCATTCGCTAGGAATATCCAATATTCATCGTGCACATATGTCATGTTTGTATGCATTGATTTTCCTATCGAATTTAATCACACCACCTCATTTACGCTCTCATCGACTTGGTTGGTTTGTGTTCATTCATGGTGTGATTTTATCCTAGTGACACCCCGCACTTGCTTATTTGATCTATTTCTCTCATTTGTCTATTTTGGGGACATCATAAAAAGGGGGAGAACGAATTATCTTATGGGGAAGTTTTGAAAGTTTGAGTTTGCTCATAAATTGGTATATATGTTTATATCATTTCAAACTCGATATGTCACTTGGTATTTTGCTTTTTCTCATGTGTGTAGGTACTACATGGATTATCATTGGATTGCACACCCTCATGAGAAAAGCGTTGAGATTCCTGAAGAAATGAAGAGCAAACGCTGTAGTCTTATTCAATTGTATCTTTCTAGTTTTGGGTTCATGGAAGGGTAGATTTGTATAGGCATTTTTAGTTGTTTTGATAATTCGGATGTTTGTTTTTATGTATGTACCGGCGTAGACATAGGGGGAGATTTGTAAGGACATTTTTGTCCATTATCAATTTATTATGTCGCACGCCGTTACACCGTTGAAGAAATTCAAGATTCATACATTCATCAACGAATCTGAATATCAAAAGAAGAAAATGAATCAAAGTCTGACAGAACCGGACCGGTCCGCCTGGAATAAAAGAACCGATCCGGTCAACCGGACCGGTCCGCCTAAGACCTGGACCGATCCGACTGCTGAAGGCCAGTATACCCCAGACCGCAAGCGAACCAATCAAGCCTGGAAGAGAACCGATTCGATCATCACCGGACCGATCCGCCTCAGAATAAAAGAACTGATCCGGTTAATCGGACCGATCCGCCTCAGACCCGGACCGGTCTGCCTGGGATAAGCTCAAACAGATCGTGTTCAGATCATGTTCAGATTTTTAAGGCCCGAGACTTCTTATTTAATCCCACTACGGGAAGTGGTTTTCTAAGACTTAAACACACGATTTTCAGAGTACAGAAAGCCCCAAGTCTTCACCTATTGAGCATCTAGACTCTAGGTATTTGATTCACACAAATTGCCAATCCTTTGTGAATCACTTTGCAACCCAGGAACACATTCTTGTTGTTCACACCCTTGTGGAGAAGACCGTTCTTCTTCTCCATTGCAGCCTTACTGGAAGGGGATAGTTCCATCCGCGACTACAGAATCCGACACCTGAGGGTAATTCTTAGTCACTTATATTTCCATTGTAATCCGAAATTGTACAGCCTACAATATTATAATGAAAATAAATGGTTTTTCCCCTTTGGGGGATTTTTCCTTAATTGCTTGTGTTTGAATGTTCTTGCTTAGATTATCATCTTATTCAATCACATACTGTTGCATGTTTAGGGTTTGTTTGGGTTAAAAGGGTTTAATATATAATTTGCTCATTTGAACGCAAGCACATACGTGTTCAGATATATATATATAGAGAGAGAGGGAGAGTTGGACGTAATTCTATTTTACTATGAAAATTTTGCGGAGAATGTTGGAACTTCAAAATTGTATTTCAACTTTTCAATTAGGATTTCTTTATGTATGATTTTAGGTTGTAACCACTATTTTTATCGAGACGTTCTATTACAACTTCATATAGATGAGAGAGAGAGTGAAAGAGGATTTGAATTTTTAAAAGTTATGTAATTTGACCAACCCCTTAGGATTCCGTTTAAATTGGTGATAGATTCTGCAATGCGATATATTTTTTGGGAGAATGCTAAAACAAGGTAAATTTGAGATCCAAATTCTAAAAAAATCCTTTATTATTTATTTAGCTATACACCAAAGCACCTTTCACGTCGTTAAATGTCATTACAAACACAACGCTACCAATAACATAACAGTAAAACACCATATCAAAATCCACATTTGTGAAAACAATATCCACCACCTAAAACAAACTTTCCAACAATCATAAATCATCATTTCAATCACCTAACTAAACAATCATGAATGTCAACTCCTAAACCAACTACAATACCTATGAAAAATCATTAAAAGAAAATCAACCCTAAAACTCACGAAACTGTAATTTCACCTTAAAATTCAAATATTTTTTAAGCCTAACAAAACATTCAGATTACAAAAACAACAAAGTTGTTATAATTTGTTGATCCTATTTGTAAAAATGCAGACAAGGCTATTTCCATTTAACTCTCATTAAGTATAAAATGAATGAATTTCACAAATATATGACATATCAAGAAATATTTATGTGAACCTTATTGCCAAAGCATTGTGCCTTTTTTATGTGTTCACCGTGTAATAAATCTAAATTTAAAAAAGAGGAATGAATGAAACCCCTCATTTCCAAGGAATATATATTGACACCCAAAACTAGGAATTAAAACAGCGAGGGTGGTCTCAAACAACTCCCTCCCCCGCTCTCAGACACACCTACTATATATAGACACAAACACACATAAAATCGTGAACAAAATAATTTTGAGTTGATTTTTTTTTGCATGGTACTTAAACATTTCAGTGAACCCCCTTAAAAAAATCAGCTCAAAATGATTTTTTTTGGCTATTTTAAAACAATCGGTCAAACTATGACAACTTTTAAAGAGCTTAAAAACTAATCATATATTGACCATTTATTAAAATAGTGAAAAAAATATTTTGAGCTGATTTTTTATGGGGTTCACTCGAATGTATAATTACCATGCAAAAAAAAAATCAACTCAAAAATATTTTGTTCACTACTTAAAAAAATGGTCTGCATGGGTGGACCTTATAGGTGGCAATCCTCACTCTTAAAATGCGGACTGATCCGCACAAGAGCATAAGACCTAAGACAACTATAAGGTTTTTATCGCCTATAAGGACCTTATAGGTGGCGGTCCTCACTCTTTAAAAACTTTTTTTGCTATTTTTAAAAAATCGGTCAAATTTTTAGTTGATTTGTTTTATGAAGGTCCCTCGAAATGTTAAAATATCATATAAAAAAAACCAACTCAAATATATTTGATTTTAATATTTTAAAAAAATTGGTCTGCGCCAGAACATGTGCAAACTTAGTGTGCACATTAGCCTGCATCTCTCTCTCTCTCTCTCTGTATATATATATATATATATATATATATACATATATATATTTATATATATATATATCCATATAATAAAGGAGCATGGTTTTTGAAAATTTTGCCAAAATATCTTCACTTTTTTTATGCATGACATTTTTCTCTTTCATGCACATACATGAAATGTCATGCTAAAAGTTATTTTTTTTCTTTTTTTTTGTGTTATATATATACTATTATAAATACATGTATTTTTTTAAATACATGTAAATTTATATTTTTTTATTAAATATTTTCTCATTTTTTAAACTATTTTTTAATATTTTTTTTCTTTTTTTAATTTATATTTTATATTTTTTCTCAATTTTTTTTTTATCACGGGAATAAATTTATCGTCGTGCCCTTGGGCACGGACATCCACTAGTATATATATATATATATATGGGAGAGGGGTCTTTGAATAGTGCCTACTGCGATCGAATGTTTTGGGATCACAATTTAGGGTAAGAGGATCACAATTTAACATTGTGACATGGAAAAATCGGACAACCTCACCAAACAAAAAATCCACATTCCCACCGAGTACAAGCGTCGTCTGTCTCAAGTCTCCCAAACGTCCCATCTTTCACTCACTATCCCCTTGCAAACCTACTACCTCAGTTTCTTTTTCCAAAACATCAACGTTCTCTCCCATTTACAACCTCTCAAACCTCTTCTTGCATCCAAACCAACTCTGTATTTTGTTCAGATTTCACATTAGGATTTCCGCTTGGTGAGTTTTCTTTGAATCATTTGGTATTTTGGGTGTTCAATTGAATTTTAATTAGCTAATACGGTATTTGTATTAGGATTTCAGGTGTTAGGCATTGAAGAGAAAAAGAGAAAAAGAGAAACAGAGAAATGTTATAATGGGGTTTGAGCTAAACTGACTCTGTGCGTAGGGTATATTACTTCAAGGCCTGATTTATGGTTTTTTTTTTCTGATTTTACATTAGGATTTCCGCTGGGTGATTTTTTTTTTTTGAATCATTTGGTATTTTGGGTGCTCATTTGAATTTTATTTAGCTAATATGGTATTTGTATTAGGATTTCAGGTGTTGGGCATTGAAGAGAAAAAGAGAAAAAGAGAAAGGTGATAATGGGTTCTGAGCAAAATATATTTGAACCACAAACTCCATGGGTAATTTTTTTCTACTTTATATTCATTATTTTCTCATTATTTTTTGTGGATTTTAGTTTTTTATTGTTATAATCTCATGCTTGAGAATCTGCTACATTTTGCCTTCAAATCTCTATTATAACTGTTTGGAAAGTTTGGGGACTAATTTGCAAACATAAAATGAATAATAACCCAAATAGTTTAGGGGTCCGATGAGTAGTTTAGTTATTTCTATTATAACTGTTAGATCTTAATCTTGGTGATATGGGTTTTTTGTATCTTGGGTTTATTAATAATCTACTACATTTTCCCTTCAAAACCCATGTGGGTAGGTTGGCGGTAATTTGCAACAAAAACTAAGTTAGGGGCCATTTTGAAATAGGCCAAATCGTGTGTTTATAATCTTAATTTTCCACATGGGGATCTTCCTGGCTTTGGCATTGTAATATTCATTTCGATTTTGATTTATTTTGGGGTGCAGTGGGCTTGATTTATTTGTTGGCTATCATCATTGGGTGGAGGTTTTGAAGTTTCTATTTACATAATTAGTTCTTACTAACCTTATCATATGCTATTAATAAAGTAAACTGCTATTTAATAAAGCACATTTCTATTTAAGTTCTTACTAACTTTATCATCTGTTATATTCGATTATTTTCTAGTCTATTAGCATTGAGTGGACATGAATCAGATAACCCTTTCTAAACAGCTCGAACGCTTCCGTAGCCGAAACACTGGCGTCGTGATCCATGATGTATCTGAACTAGACATAATTCGTACAGAGGTAACTTTAACCATTTTTAATTTTCTTACACAACTAGGCAGTCTACTTTTTATATATATATATATTATTTTCAGAAGAGAAAACATGCAGAGCAATTTTTGGATAATGGAAAGGGGAAAGGGAAAGAGAATGACCCCCTTACTCGGTTCGGTTCTTTTTTCTTCTATAATGAGAATGACCCCCTTACACCTTAAAACTTTTATTATATTTAGTCTTAAAACCTTGATTATAAATTAGCAGGAATTTCCACATACTTATTCCCGTATATTGGCTCAAAGACACCATCGTGAAAGAGAACGGTCACAAAATGAAGCCAGTGTTTCCCGACCTAGATCAAGTCGCGTTGATACAACTTCTCCATTTCTAAGCACCCCTACACTGCAATGTGGCCATCTGCGAAACCATACCCCCATATAAAACATTCTTATAGACATTCCAGACCGACTTATGGGTAACCTTGACTCGGTGCGATTTTTTTATTTTGTACTTATTTTCATTTTTTAAACCATATAACCACTGTAATTTTGAGTTTTCATTTTTTATTCTTTGTATCCTCGAGTATGTTCAACTTCATACGTCGAAAGACACACTTCCACCTTAAATGTTCCTACGGTGTGATGTTTCTTCCATTTCCATATTTATTATGATTGTACTTTCATTATCTTTTGTCTTCATTTACTAACTATCTATAACTTTAGCTTTAGGTACTAATATTGCTTTAGATATTTAATATTTCTTTATGTACTAATATTGCTTTAGTGAGAAATTCCATTTAATATGTATTTCTTTACTATTGCTTTAGGTACTAATATTGCTTTAGATATTTAATATTGCTTTAGGTACTACTATTACTTTAAGTCTCCAATCTTGGGTTTGTACGCTCTTAATTCTTTTGATATGTATTGTTTATGTTGAGAAATTCCTATTTCATATGTATTGCTTTAATATTGCTTTAGGTACTAATATTTCTTTAGATATTGCTTTAGATATTTAATATTGCTTTAGGTACTGCTTTATTATTGCTTTATGTACTAATATTGCTTTAGATATTGCTTTAGATATTTAATATTGCTTTAGATATTGCTTTATTATTGCTTTAGTGAGAAATTCCATTTACTATGTATTGATTTAATATTTCTTTGGGTACTACTATTACTTTAGGTACTAATAATCATAACATCTCATTTTACGATTTTAATAGGACCTACGAACGGTCCGGTTAGTTGACTTGACTTGGATATGGATAACCAGCCTACATTTTCCAATTATTATTGCTTTATGTACTAATATTGCTTTAGTGAGAAATTCCATTTACTATGTATTGATTTAATATTGCTTTAGGTACTACTATTACTTTAGGTACTAATAATCCTAACATCTCATTTTACGATTTTAATAGGACCTACGGACGGTCCGGTTAGTTGACTTGACTTGGATATGTATAACCAGCCTACATTTTCCAATTATTATTGCTTTATGTACTAATATTGCTTTAGTGAGAAATTCCATTTACTATGTATTGCTTTACTATTGCTTTAGGTACTAATAATCCTAACATCTCATTTTACGATTTTAAAAGGACCTACGGACGGTCCGGTTAGTTGACTTGACTTGGATATGGATAACCAGCCTACATTTTCCAACGTAAGTAAAAAACCCGCCCTCTGAAAAATATACTTTCTACTTCCTCCCTATGTTATTATATCAACGGGCTTTCATGGAATTTGCGTTAATTTTTTTCACAGATTGAAGGCGCGCATAGGATCAGCACTAGTATTATGATCCGCGATGAATCAGAACTTGAGATGATTCTTAAAGAGGTAAATTTTACTTCTGCTACATTTTGCCACGACAAATTTTACTTTTTCTACCCAACTCTTTACATTATTTATTATTTTTTTTCAGAAGAGAAAACGAACGGAGCGACTTTGGAATAAAGAGAAAGGGAAAGGGAAAGAAAACGACCCCCCCACCACGGTGTGTTATTTTTTATTTTGCATTTTCTTTTCATTATTTAATAATTTACTGTTTTCTTACATTTCTACTCCACTTTACTCAACGTGCCAGGACTTCCCTCCCACTTCTGCCCGTGCATTGGTTCAAAGACTACGACGTGATCGAGAAAGGGCACAAAGATTGCCGCTTAATCCCAGTAATTGTTCTAATCAATCATCCACTTCGACGAGCACTAATGTGATAGCATCCACTTCTACATTACTGCACACCCCTCTACAACAGTGTTGCCCTCTTCGTGATAGCACCCCGTTATCAGACATTGGCCTTACAATTGATCCTCCAACTGTAAAATTTCTTCCCCATTTGCTTCATTTATCAAATGCATTGTTTTCTTTTCTTCTAATTAATTTTACTCAACGTGCCAGGACTTCCCACCCATCAGTGCCCGTGCATTTGCTCAAAGACAACGACGTAATCGAGAAAGATCACAGAGGTTGCAACTTGATCCCACTAGCTGTCCTAATCAACTACACACTTCGACTCGCTCAACACCATCAAATCGGTCACGTGCAAGAACTCTTACGTTGCCGCCCACCCCACCACAACAATGCTGCCCAGTTATGCAGCAGTCCCGTGACACTGAAGTTTTGCCCCCTGCTATTCTTCCTAGAAATTTGAGCGTAGATTTTGATGCTACTATCATTTCTGATCCCATTCATGAACACAGTGGGAGTGTATTTGAAGATTCACATTCTTTTCCTACGCCACCACTGACAGATTTGGTGAACAATGCTCCGACTGGATCATCAAGAGTATCCGTGCTTCCTTCTATAACTCGGTATAACATCCTATTTACTTTGATATTTTAAGGCCAATGTTGATTTGAGATAGTCTTGACTCAAGTTCTTTCTTTCTCCATTTCAGGTCAAGGAGGCAAGTCATCGCATACCAGGTGGGTTGTAGAAGAGCAGGACGGGCTAGACTTTTATCCGAAAGACACGAGTTGGGACCTATGAATGTTAAATGCCCTCATTGTAATGCCTTGCACTGGATGGCTGAAAGGTTAACAACTTCATCTATGATACGACCGTTGTTTGGGAAGTGTTGTCTACAAGGCCAAATCAGACTGCCTGCCCTTAGGGAACCCCCTGCTAAAATAAAGCTTCTTTTTTATGGCAATGATGACCAATCTAGGTCTTTTCGTGCTTACATAAGAGAGTATAATGCAGCCAATGCATTTACAAGTTTAGGTGTGCGAATGGATGATCGAGTCCTCCCAGGGAGGGGTCCCACGAGTTTTACAATTCATGGTGAGCTACGCCATCGCACGGGATCCTTATTGCCGGATGAGGGTCATGAATTAAATGCCACATATGCTCAATTGTACATTTATGATCCAGGTGCAGCTTTAGATATTCGACACCATAGGAATCCACATTTGAGGAGGGATGTCCTTAACACCATACAGCAGTGTTTGTTGTTGAATAATGAATTCACTCATAAATACCGTGAAGCCTTCTCTATTTTGGATCAAATGGATAGAATGGGGAAAGACTTACCTGCATATCTTCATTATAGTTCTTCAAAGGACCGTCGAACGTATAACTTGCGATCGTCTGAAGAGATTGCTGTTATTTTACCGGGGGACGGTTTTAACATTAGTGGCATGCGTGATATTATTGTTCGGCTCAAAGGCGGCAATGAGTTGATGCAAATTAACGAGTGTCATCCAGCATATTTGCCTTTGCATTACGTCTTATTGTTCCCCCACGGTGAACTTGGTTGGCACCTCGAAATGAAATTATGGGATGTCCGACGGTTTCAAGAACAGGATGATCGCTTAACTCAATTAAATTATTATGGCTACCGATTGTTCAAGCGTGACTCCGAGTACTCCACAATCCTCAGAGGGGGGAAATTGTTCCAAGAGTTTATTGTTGATGCTTGGGCTTCTACAGAGCAAAACCGATTAACTTATTACCGACTCAATCAAGGAAGGCTTCGGGCAGAGTTGTACAAGGATCTCAATGATGGTATGTCAAACGGTTTACAACCAGAAGATATTGGTAGGCGAATGATTTTGCCTTCTTCTTTCACCGGTAGTGCAAGACATATGTTTGAGATTTATCAAGATTCTATGGCCATAACGCATTACAACCAACATCCCGATGTTTTTCTCACTATGATCGCAAATCCGAAATGGCCAGAAATCACTAAAGAATTGTTGCCTAATGAAACTGCATTTCTTCGTCCAGACTTGGTGGTGCGTGTATTTGAACTAAAGAGGAAGTCCTTGATGAAGGAGATTGAAAATAACCATGTACTTGGCAAGAAGGTGGCTCACGTCTTCACAATTGAATTTCAGAAACGAGGTTTACCTCACATGCACGCCTTAATCTTTCTTGATGGTCCAAGCAAGATTAAAACAACTGCCCAAGTTGATAACATAGTTTGTGCATAATTTCCTAGCTTAGAAGAAGACCCCACCCTGTTTGAAACTATTTTGGGTTGCATGGTACATGGCCCTTGCGGAGTTCGGTCTCCTGGAGCCCCGTGTATGGAACATGGTAAATGTACAAAGAAATACCCGAGAGAGTTTTGTGACACTACCACTATGGATGAAGATGGGTACCCAGTATATCGACGTCGTAATGATGGTCGAGTCTTTACTGTTGGGAATGGGAAACAGGTTGATAATCGAGATGTTGTGCCGTATAATCCCCATTTAAGTCGGATGTTCAATTGCCACATTAATGTCGAAGTTTGTGCCAGGCTTAGATGCGTCAAGTACGTTCACAAATATATATACAAGGGATTTGATCGTACCACTATTGTCTTAGGAGGCATTGATGAAATTCAGCAATACTTAGATGCCAGGTATATTGGCCCCCCCGAAGCGGCTTGGCGAATATTTGGTAATCCAATGCATCAGGAGAAACCATCCGTTACGCGATTGGATCTTCACCTCCCAGGCATGCATCATGTTGTTTTCAATCCAAATGAGTCGATGGATGACATAATTCATCGAGGTTCGACTCAAGAGACTTCTTTAACCGCTTTTTTTGCATATTGTGCTTCCAACGAAGAAGCGCGGGCCTTCACTTATCAAGAATTTCCACAACACTATTGGTGGGACAAGGCATCTAAGAGATGGACAAAGCGAAGTTCAAAAGGGGGTTTTGCAATTGGTAGAATGTACTTTGCTAGCCCGAACTCAGGAGAAAGGTTTTATTTGAGATTGCTTCTTACCGTGGTAAAAGGACCTCGATCATTTGAGTGCTTACGGACCGTAAATAATGTCTTGCATGATTCTTTCAAGTCAGCATGTGTTGCACTGGGACTTTTAGAAGATGACAATGAATGGGTTCAGTGCTTGGAAGAGGCTGCGGTGATGCAAACGGGATATCAACTTCGTCGACTTTTCGCCGTTATACTCACCCAATGTTCCCCTATAAATCCAGAATTACTATGGGATAAATTCTCATCATACATATGTGACGATCTCGCGCACAACCTCCGTAGATCATTTGCAATTCCTTCTCCAACTGATGCAGAGGTCAATGATTACGGATTGTATCTTCTCAATGATTTGCTACAAGAGTCTGGCAAAAGTTTGACCGACTTTCCACCAGTGCCATTACCTCTAAAAAATTGGAGTACCACCGGAGAGAATCGGCTAATATGGGAGCATCGACAACTTCAAGAAGATACAAACACCGCGGACGTGCAATGTAATATAGACTGTCTTAATTCGGGGCAACAGCATGCTTACTCGGCCATTACTACTTCTGTGTTTGAAGGAAAAGGTACTACCTTTTTTTTAAATGGTGGGGCTGGAACGGGTAAGACCTTTTTGTATAACACAATTGCTGGAATTTGCCGTAGTCTCGGCCACGTAGTCATTACGGTTGCCTCTTCAGGCATTGCTTCCTTATTATTGGTTGGCGGTCGAACAGCGCATTCAACATTTTGTATTCCGCTTGACATCCTTGAAAATTCTAATTGTGGGTTTTCAAAGCAATCGAATCAAGCAGAGTTGTTTAAACTAGCCAAACTTATAATCTGGGATGAAGTGCCAATGCAACATCGGTTTTGTGTTGAAGCGATTGACCGAACATTACGAGATATATGTAGTAATCAAAAGCCTTTTGGGGGGATAACTGTTGTTCTCGGGGGGGATTTTTGACAAATCCTACCCGTCATTCCTAAAGCAGTTCGCGAAGAAATTGTCGCCGCATCATTACGGCGATCAGTTCTTTGGAAGGATGTCAAAATTCTTACCTTGGACACAAACATGCGTCTCGACATTACAGACATCCAAACTTCGGCATTTGCAAATGTTTTGACCACGGTATAACAATTATTTCAAAATATTACGTTCTTTCTTAGTACTTATTTATGCATTTCATGTAGATTATTCTAATAGTACATCTTTGTTTTTCAGATTGGCTCAAGCCCTAACGAAATTGTGCTCCTGCCTTCAACATTACGCCGCTGTCGGAATGTTGAAGAGTTGATGAGGGCCGTATATCCGTTGTTGAATGTGGAGGGTATTGTTACGCCGTCTTACCTAACTGAACGGACGATTCTTTCAGCCCGCAATGATGATGTAAATGCAATTAATATGGCTGCTCTAGCTGTTTTTCCAGGAGAATCTGTGACATACTACGCAGCAGATAAATTATGTCCGGATGAAAGTAATCCGAGCATAACTAACCAGTATCCTAATGAGTTCTTAAATGCTTTGAACCCTTCTGGGCTACCTCTATTTAAGTTGGAATTAAAAGTGGGATGTCCCATCATGTTACTACAAAATATAGCGCCAAAAGACGGTCTTTGCAATGGCACGCGCTTGATTGTTACCAAGTTGTCTGAACATGTAATTGAGACCACAATCCTGACTGGAGATAAGTTTGGCACAACTGTCTTCATTCCGAGAATCTCTTTAACTCCCTCCTCTAATGAAATACCTATCAAGATGACTCGCCGACAATTTCCAATCAAATTGGCCTACGCAATGACAATGAACAAATCTCAAGGACAATCTGTAAAGTTTGTTGGTATTGACTTGCGCACCCCCGTGTTCAGTCACGGTCAGTTGTATGTTGCATTATCACATTGCACAAGTGCAGACCGCATTTCTATCCTTCTACCCTCCGGGGAGGAGAGTTCAACAACAAATATTGTATATCCGGAGGTTCTCTTATAGGGATGTAAGTCAAAATATTGCTTTTGTTATGCTGCATTTTAAAGATTAATATCCAGTATTCCTAGGCTCTTGGTCTCATATACTTCTTTCTAATTTTGCTTTTTTGGTGTAACATGTCAGCGGCATCCACGGGGAGGTCAGCGGCATCATATAAATTTTGAGTAAGTCAAATATTGGTAGGTATTTTTTGATTGGAATGAAAGAAATTGTATTTTTTTTCCAGATTTGACCGTGTAGGTTAACCTTCTCCTTTTCTAACTTTGATTTTGTTTTGGGTTTTTGTGTTCAAACATCAAAAGGGTTTTTGAATGTTTGACGGGGGCTTTTCGAATAACAAATTTGGAATTATCTCTATATTATTAACTGATTTAGTGTGCTTTTTTAGTAATCTGTGTGATCTTTTAGTAATCTATTTCTGAAATGGACTCAAACATTTCTGAAAAGAACTCTGAATTTTTTTTTAGTTGGTACCAGTTATAATGAGGCAACTGATGCTCAAGTGATGCATCAACTATAACAACACTTATGCATCAGTTTTAGCATCTGCCTCAAAAAACACTGAAATGGACTCGAGCATTTATGAAAAGAACTCTGTACCAGTTATAACAACAGTTATAAAACAGAACTTTGAAATGTTTTTTTTTAACAGATGCTATAGCATGTTCTCAAATTTATTGCCTCATTATGATCTCTGGCAACTAACTTTGCACCGATACACTCTTGCAACGATAACAAGGTAATCTTTTTACTGTTCCTTTCATCGTGTTTTTTGCTGTACCTCTTCTCGACTGTACAACAACAAACATCGAACAACGAACATCATAAGATGCGTCGATGACCGGGCTCTGTATATATGTTCTTTTGAAATAATATCTGAAATAATGTGTGTTTCTCTCCCTAAAATCCCTATGTATGCTCTGTTTGTTTCACTTTATGCTTCGTTTTGCAATTTAGGTTTCAATAATTGGTGTATGTTTAAACTATGGGTGTTTCTCAGCTCTCTTTTGTAATTTCGGGTTTCAAAATGTCCCTTTTTTCTCACATGTGGAAGCAAGTCATGTTTACGTCGGATAATTTATTGCACATTTTTTTTATTTCAGGGACATGGTGTGATTACGTATACAAGCTCGATTAAAGGTAATTCACATGCTCCATGCTTTTGTCGACGTTTTCAAAATGTTCCATATACATATTACCCGATTTTGCATGTTCCGTCATTATCCATGTGCCAAAGGTTAAATCACCACTCTTATACTACAACAACTGTCTTCAAGAGTACAACACTATTCTACAATTTATAATTGATCAGACATTTGTTCTTCAATTTGTATGTTATGCTGAATTACAAACTAAAAACTCAGTTTGAATACCAACTTACGGATCAGACATTTGGAAAATGTTTATGCTATTTTGAATCTTATTATTGGGTTGTTTTTGGATTGTTATTTATAGGTGTACCCATATGGTACTGATTGCCATTGCAGTTTTAGATGTTAGGTACGCATCACATTTTTCTTAGAAGTAAGTGTTACATTTTTCTTAGATATGCATCACATTTTTCTTAGAAGTGTTGGGCATAATAATTATAGGTGACCTACCATGACTAAAGTTAAGTAGGTGTAGGATAAAACCCCTCGAAAGCTCATGTACCGTCAAGTTATTTTGAAGTGTTGGAAAACTGGAGGAACATGGTAATCTTGAAAAACTTCACTACTGCTAACTATTTACTATGTACGGCTACTGATTTATCCACAATCCCAAAGATTTATACATAATCCCAAAGAATCTTCACCTTTTTTTTTTGGATTTTGTCTTCGTGTCTTTTTATGTTTTCTGTGTTAATATTGGAAATGAGAACATGTTGAGTACTATGTAATAGATAAAATCACTATTTTTATTTTGTGTAGTTATGCATTATGTTCATAGTTGTGCACTGTGTTCATATTGTGCACTGAGTAGCACTAGAAATTTGTTTCCTGCAGGTCATGCTAGCAATTTTGATATGACTGCTAACCCTGCTGACATGGCATTTAACTCGGGCATATATGTTAAAAAATCAATAAACACTCTAGCCTATGGCCTCCGCTATGAACTTCTGCAACGTCCCATACTATGGATGTGGAATATCTTTAATTGCATTGTCGAAGTAAAGGCATTGGAAGGGTTAGTTCAACGTTCAGCTATTGCAGCAGGAGCGATTTGATGAGCTCACTGTGTTGTTGAAGCCCTTTGGACCTGAGAAGGTTTATCCCAGGGAAATTGGGATTTTGCGTAATGATATCAGCCCTCCCTCAAACTTCATGTAAGTCATTTGATTTTCTTATTAAATTTTAAAGCTTAAATTTTGCGTAATAAATCATTTGGGAACAGATTTGGCACGTGGCGTGTGTATACCATCCATCTTACATTTCACCTTTTCTATTTCAATAATTGTGTACCTATTTATTTATTCAATCTCCATACTGATCATTTAAGCGGGTGGCTGTTGTTTTTGGAAAAAAGATGGCTTAGCTTCTCTTTATTTTTGGCTTAGCTTCTCTTTATTTTAAAGCATTAACAGTAGCCCTGGATAAACTTCATACTGATCATTTAAGTTTTCGTTTGGCATTTTCACAGTTACACATGAGGTATCTTCTCAATGTGGTTTCAATGGTGTTCACTATGGTTTTTTTACAGTGTCCATTATGCTAGAGGTATGCTGATCTGAACCTGGCATTAATAAGGCTTATATTTTCATTTCCCCAAATTTTTCTCCCCCCCCCCCCCCGATTTCACCTCACTCGGCTTTCTATCTCTTTTTTTCTACTTTTCTCAGAGGCAATCCGACACGGTCCCAGGGAACCCTCCCACTCCCGCACCTGGTAAATCCCCCTCCCCCCTTCCCCACTCAAGCACACACACGCACACATTGTTGATGCATTTTTCAATACATAATGCTAGCCTTATGTTATGACAACGTCCTTTCTTACCTTCCTACTGTCACAGGAATAGGCCACACTATGCGTTGAGGAAGTCCCACAGATGGTGGTCAAACACCCCAGCACAAACATTTTGAGGAAGTCCCACAGAAAGAATAAATTCATATTCTCTTTCCCGGCCTTCTACCTCCCATCTTCTAATTTGGGATTTTTTTTTTTATTTTGGGAGTTGTTATTACCCCTTAAATAGGGTGGATAGTCCAATAAACAAAGGAGATTATGCCCAATTTTTTTAAAAATTTGACACTTTATTTTTTTGAGACACAATGTGAATTCGATGGTAAATATTGTATATTTCGTATTATATGTGAATATATTTGATAAATTTAGACTATTTGAATGTTATTGCACTATTTTTTGTTAAGCATGGTGAATACTCCTATAAATACGAAATATTGTGGCCAATTGTTTTAAAATTACGCTTGGAAATTTTTGCGCTTCGCTATTACGTACTTTGAAAAATTATCGCTGTTTTGCCGTTACGTACTTTGGAAAATTTCGTCGTGCCTTCAGGCACGGGCATACGCTTGTATATATATAGGGGTCTTTGAATAGTGCCTACTGCGATCGAATGTTTTGGGATCACAATTTAGGGTAAGAGGATCACAATTTAACATTGTGACATGGAAAAATCGGACAACCTCACCAAACAAAAAATCCACACTCCCACCGAGTACAAGCGTCGTCTGTCTCAAGTCTCCCAAACGTCCCATCTTTCACTCACTATCCCCTTGCAAACCTACTACCTCAGTTTCTTTTTCCAAAACATCAACGTTCTCTCCCATTTACAACCTCTCAAACCTCTTCTTGCATCCAAACCAACTCTGTATTTTGTTTAGATTTCACATTAGGATTTCCGCTTGGTGAGTTTTCTTTGAATCATTTGGTATTTTGGGTGTTCAATTGAATTTTAATTAGCTAATACGGTATTTGTATTAGGATTTCAGGTGTTAGGCATTGAAGAGAAAAAGAGAAACAGAGAAATGTTATAATGGGGTTTAAGCTAAACTGACTCTGTGCGTAGGGTATATTACTTCAAGGCCTGATTTATGGTTTTTTTTTTCTGATTTTACATTAGGATTTCCGCTGGGTGATTTTTTTTTTTGAATCATTTGGTATTTTGGGTGCTCATTTGAATTTTATTTAGCTAATATGGTATTTGTATTAGGATTTCAGGTGTCGGGCATTGAAGAGAAAAAGAGAAAAAGAGAAAGGTGATAATGGGTTCTGAGCAAAATATATTTGAACCACAAACTCCATGGGTAATTTTTTTCTACTTTATATTCATTGTTTTCTCATTATTTTTTGTGGATTTTAGTTTTTTATTGTTATAATCTCATGCTTGAGAATCTGCTACATTTTTCCTTCAAATCTCTATTATAACTGTTTGGAAAGTTTGGGGACTAATTTGCAAACATAAAATGAATAATAACCCAAATAGTTTAGGGGTCCGATGAGTAGTTTAGTTATTTATATTATAACTGTTAGATCTTAATCTTGGTGATATGGGTTTTTTGTATCTTGGGTTTATTAATAATCTACTACATTTTCCCTTCAAAACCCATGTGGGTAGGTTGGCGGTAATTTGCAACAAAAACTAAGTTAGGGGCCATTTTGAAATAGGCCAAATCGTGTGTTTATAATCTTAATTTTCCACATGAGGATCTTCCTGGCTTTGGCATTGTAATATTCATTTCGATTTTGATTTATTTTGGGGTGCAGTGGGCTTGATTTATTTGTTGGCTATCATCATTGGGTGGAGGTTTTGAAGTTGCTATTTACATAATTAGTTCTTACTAACCTTATCATATGCTATTAATAAAGTAAACTGCTATTTAATAAAGCATATTTCTATTTAAGTTCTTACTAACTTTATCATCTGTTATATTCGATTATTTTGTAGTCTATTAGCATTGAGTGGACATGAATCAGATAACCCTTTCTAAACAGCTCGAACGCTTCCGTAGCCGAAACACTGGCGTCGTGATCCATGATGTATCTGAACTAGACATAATTCGTACAGAGGTAACTTTAACCATTTTTAATTTTCTTACACAACTAGGCAGTCTACTTTATATATATATATATATATTATTTTCAGAAGAGAAAACACGCAGAGCAATTTTTGGATAATGGAAAGGGGAAAGGGAAAGAGAATGACCCCCTTACTCGGGTTCGGTTCTTTTTTCTTCTATAATGAGAATGACCCCCTTACACCTTAAAACTTTGATTATATTTAGTCTTAAAACCTTGATTATAAATTAGCAGGAATTTCCACATACTTCTTCCCGTATATTCGCTCAAAGACACCATCGTGAAGGAGAACGGTCACAAAATGAAGCCAGTGTTTCCCGACCTACATCAAGTCGTGTTGATACAACTTCTCCATTTCTAAGCACCCCTACACTGCAATGTGGCCATCTGCGAAACCATACCCCCATATAAAACATTCTTATAGACATTCCAGACCGACTTATGGGTAACCTTGACTCGGTGCGATTTTTTTATTTTTTACTTATTTTCATTTTTTAAACCATATAACCACTGTAATTTTGAGTTTTCATTTTTTATTCTTTGTATCCTCGAGTATGTTCAACTTCATACGTCGAAAGACACACTTCCACCTTAAATGTGCCTACGGTGTGATGTTTCTTCCATTTCCATATTTATTATTATTGTACTTTCATTATCTTTTGTCTTCATTTACTAACTATCTATAACTTTAGCTTTAGGTACTAATATTGCTTTAGATATTTAATATTGCTTTATGTACTAATATTTCTTTAGTGAGAAATTCCATTTAATATGTATTGCTTTACTATTGCTTTAGGTACTAATATTGCTTTAGATATTTAATATTGCTTTAGGTACTACTATTACTTTAAGTCTCCAATCTTGGGTTTGTACGCTCTTAATTCTTTTGATATGTATTGTTTATGTTGAGAAATTCCTATTTCATATGTATTGCTTTACTATTGCTTTAGGTACTAATATTGCTTTAGATATTGCTTTAGATATTTAATATTGCTTTAGGTACTGCTTTATTATTGCTTTATGTACTAATATTGCTTTAGATATTGCTTTAGATATTTAATATTGCTTTAGATATTGCTTTATTATTGCTTTAGTGAGAAATTCCATTTACTATGTATTGATTTAATATTGCTTTAGGTACTCGATTAATGATGTGAAAGGCAGTTATACAGTTGATCATAGGGCACATAATATTATAGCTGGTGTCGAGGGATTATTGAGACAAAAAATATCTGTCCAAGGGCTGGCATTTGTTGTTGGAGCTGGATCAGTGGTACAGAAAATAATTTGTGTGAACTTTAGTTTTTAAGCTCACCTACTTTGTGCTCAATTACCGACCTACTTTGTGCTTACAGGTGTATGGTGAGAACTCCATTTGTTCACCTTCTTCGGGTGTGCATAATGTGCTCGGTAATGGTTCATACTCACATTGGTCACATTTATGTTTTATGTTGGGTCTTATATCATTTTACTTTTATTATGACGTTTTTTATTTTATAATTTATTAAAGGTTTGTGGAAATAGAGGCCTCTAAAATGATATACTAAAATAATGTTATGAAAAACCTCCTTTTAAGTGTAAAAGCTATTCATGCTTTGGCATGGTTGACTCACCATCTGAAAGGTACGTTCTCTATTGGAATTTGATGTATTTGTTCTTCTAAGGTACTGTAACTGCGTAAGAACACAATAGATGGAAACAACCATAGATTATTATGTCATGAACTAAACTGGTTACTTAGATTTATAGATAAGTTAGTGCGACTCATGAATAAGTCTTTCAATGAAGTTAGGGAGTGGAATTCATTAACCCCCTGTTTAGCCTATATTCTTACGTTAGTTCCACTTATATTATTTTAAATTAGAGATGGGTTGGGGAGAATATGTTATTCGTGTTCTTTATATAATGACAATTGATTTTGTGTAGTTGGTATGGTGTTTCGAATTATAGGAATAGAACACTATATGTATTATAATAAAGTTTCTCCACGACAATGGAAGGGCATATACGCTGTGTCATCGACAATTAATTGATTTAGTGAAGTGTTGGGGAGACACCGAGAATCAGGTCACACATAACAAATTTTCATATAAATTTTTAAATTTTTGTTTAGATTAAAATGTTGCATAATCTCAGAGTCTTCTTTTGTTTTTTGTGGTTAAAATAGAATAGTCTCAATTGGTCGATCAAAATATTGTAATGACAACTTCTCTCCGGTTTGATGGAGCTGTGAATGTGGATGTTAATGAATTCCAAACAAACATGGTCTGGCATACAATGAGCAACTTTCAGTAGTGGAGATAACCATTAGCGCCTTCGAGTTGTCGTCCATGATGGCCAAATGCAACCCCGATCATGGGAAGTATATGACTTGTTGATGTGCATTGGAAGGATTCTTTGGAAAAGGATTACAAGGAGATTGGGTTTACGACTGTTATTTTTGGCAGTATGAAACTTTACGAACTTACGATAGGGATAAGTATTTGATTGCATACCCGGTTCTTGAGTCCATGTCTAACAACACACCACCATCCCCTCAATTAGAACATTGGGAGCCAACGATTTGTACAACCATCTATTTTTTGAATAACAATACAGAGTATCGAGTCCACACCAGGGCTCAAGAATGGTGTCATTTCATAGAGGCGATGAAACTGTTCAATGGTTTTTATTTGTTTTTAATCAAAGTTTAAATGCTATAACTCATCATAAGAAGTTTTATTGACCTTTTTTTATTATTCGCATTTCAGTTCCAAACATTGCGTTCAATGGTGTAATCAAATTTGCAAATATTAGAGGTTCAGAGTCTAATCCAGAGCTTCTTAGATTGATAAATGAAACTACTGAATCTTCTTAAAGCTGAGTAATTTATTGTGTGGATCTTAAATAGTGTAGTATAAGGTATTTCTTTGAATTAAAACATTGTTTCATTTTAAGCTTGCGTGATTGCAGATGCCACAACCGCCACATCATGGTAATAACGGGTAGAAACATGAGATGTTGACTATGCGGATATTATCAGTGCTTGGACTTAGGCCCATAACTTATAACCCCTCTTTTCGCAGGACCAGTTTCAACAAGCAGTTAATTGAGTTCATCCTTTGAACTATTATTTTTATGAATTATTTTTGGGCTATTTCAATATTGTTGGAAGTGTTATTGTCCCTTAAGGAGGGTGGATAGTCCAATAAACAAAGGAGATTATGTCCATTTTTTTTAAAAATAGACATTTTTGTTTGTGCGATGTTTAAATTTGTATTTGATGTCTATGATGTTTATGCGAGGTCTAAGATGGACTATTACTATTTGTATTGTGGACTATTTTTTTTCTTAACAGGGTGGATAGTCATATAAATAAAACAAATTCTGCCCAAATTTTCTAAATTGTTTTCAGATTTCTGCTAAATTAACGCAAATTGTTTACACATTCAATACTTTAGATTGCACTATGTTTTGTCGGGGAACGGAATTTTCGCCATTTTTCAATTGTTTACTTCCATTTTTTTTTTGCTGTTTTGTGATTACCTACTTTGAAGCTTTTTACTTTTTTGCGATTACGTATTTTGGAAAATTTTCGTTGTGCCTTCACGCACGGGCATATACTAGTATATATATATATATATATATATATATATATATATATATATATATACACACACACACTAGGGTGTACTCGTGCCGATGACACGATCGTTAAAATGTTCCGGATATTTCGGATCCTTAATAACTTAAGGTCTGGATATTAGATATATGTTCCCCATATTCAATCTCAACCGTTGGATAGGAAAGACAAAAAATCCTAGTAAGCAACGAATACAAATATGATACTTTAATGAATTAAACAATTCTCTCTGTTTAGAACATTTACATTTGTACATCTTCATGATTATTTTTAAAATAGTAGGTAAACATAGCCTTTGTGATAAGTAAAAGCAAATATTTCATGTCCCATTATCATGAAAACATTTTGTATTTTGGCGAGGCTCAATTTTTGTTTAAAAAAATATTTTTTGTTGTGAAACATTTATTTCGATAATGTTCGTGATAAAAAATAATATTTCATGTTGTATCAAGTCGTGGAATTTTTATTTTTGTTAGTATTCATAGACAATAAACTATCAAAATATGCCAAATTAAGCTAAAATAATAATTTGGCTGAAATTAATATTAAAGTAAAAAATAATGATTAAAATTGTTTGTAGTAACTCAGATTCTAATAAATTCAAATATACCTTAAATAATAAAAACGACTTTAATTATATGGTTATGTCAAAATATTTTGTATTATCAAAATAACATAATGTTTCGATGAATGTGTATGTATTATGCTTGTTCTTATTAATGTTAACATTTATGAACACCGTTGGCACATACCATTTTTTTTAATGTGTAAAAAAAATTGTTTAATTTTAGTATGATATTAAAAAAAATGATCCGTGCAAACGGTATGCATAAGCAGTCCTATACATACCGTCGATGTGTACCATTTATTTTAAATAATAACTTTTAAATTAGAAAAAATTTGCTATTTAAAAAAAATACTGCCTTTTTTAACCAAATGCATTTTTTTACAAACGGTTTATCACATTAATATAATGCAATTTTTTTAACAAAATGCAATTTTGGTAAACTAAAATCACAACTTACAAAACATCATTTTAAAAAAAATTAAAATTCCATTTTAAAAAAAAATAAAATTGCATTTTTTAAGAAAAAGGCATTTTATATTTGGGCCGGTAGATTTTAGGAGAGATGGCAGCTAGGTCTCATTTATTTAGAGGGTATGGATTTTTTTTTCTATTGTTTATGCTGACTCAAGGTTTTATTTTTGTCTTTTAGAATGTGACATGTCATTGTGTCCACAATTGTGTCTAACAATTGTGTCCGTCTAGATAAACTCGCCAAAGAAACTAATTTCTCGTTCTTTATTCTTAGTTTCCAGGTTCCCATACAATACCAATTTAGACTTTTTCTTACTCAAAGTACAAACACTGATATGAGTCTATTGACCCAGTGAGTTTACCTGATCCAAATAGCCAAAACCAATGGCACAAAATAGAGAGAAAGAAAAGGCAAATAAAAATTAGGGAGATTTTAACAACGAGTGTATTTGATCGTGGGAGATCCACAAAACGAAACACAAAACCCATATCTAAACAGAATGGAAAGGAATACCCCAAATGGTCATCTTCAAAATGTAAGATATCTGAACCAAATGTTAGAAAACATGTATAATGTCCGTATAACCATAACTCTTAGAGTTCCAAAAAAACATGTATAACACCCCAATACATAACTCTTAGAGTTCCAAAAGTAATACCCCCAAAAAACTAATATCCATATAACCATATCTAAAATCTGGAAAAAAAATGTATAATCAAAATCCGAAAAAAAAACCAAATTACCCCAAAAAATGTCTCAAATCTATACCAAACAATAAAAACCTTAAACTCAATATATCCCCAACTGATTTGATTTGAATGTGAAGGCCACAAATATAACTCCACCCCACTATCTCCTTTTATTTCTTTATCTATTTTCTCTATTTCTAACGATATATTTAAAAAATAAATACGCACACAACATAATGAAACAAAATGAAGCAATGCCTTATTTAGAAATAAATATTGTGTATACATACACAATATTGTGTATGTATGTAGAAATAAATATGTCCAGACAAAATTAGCTTAAATGAAGAAGAAATAGGAGCGTGTTTATATTAAGGGAATAGAAAATCAAACCCCCAAAATCTTTGGTGGCACCGGAGAGGCGGATGGAGGCTCGAAGAGGCTTCCTGCCCGGTTAAAAGGGTCTTATTAGATATCGGTTCTCCAAAAAAAATCTCAGTTCAGTTAACAAATGGATTCCTGTTTTATTTTCCATTTTTTTCCTCATGGATATGATTGAAGAGACGACAGTTCTAAAATATAAAATAGTCAGAGTTGATGAAGCTTACTTGACCCAACGATTTACTATAGAGAACTCAAACGATTGATTAGTTGCAGATCCACTAGGGCTCCCATAAATCATTTCATTCTGAGTTGTTTTTTGTTGAGTTCTTAAAGGGAAATGGTTTTCTCTACCTGTCACTAGTTTAAAAAAACTTCTTGGTAGCCAAAGGTCGTCAGTAGTGCTAGGCGCAAAAGCACTATACATCCCACTATTTTGTCCAACAAAACCTTTTTGAGGAGAATGAAGGCTAGATAGGAGTTTCTCGTCTTTTTTAAAAAGAGAAGCCATGGTTTTGTGGGGCATAATACCTTCCTTGGGTCTCATTATATCCCAGTGACAGTCCATCCTGCCTTGCTACGGGTAGAAGAGGGAGAAAAAAAACCAAAACGTGTGGCTTCAGATCTCCGTATTTTCAGTAGAAGAAAAATATATTAAGAATTAAATTAAGTGAAGAAAATGTCAAAGTACCTGTGAAAGACACCATGGTGGTGGGTTGGCGTCAGAGATGAAGATATGTCCACTAACCACGGAAAACACGGGGGGCATACGATGGTGGTGGCGGTGCAGGTTTACGTGGAGGAAGATGGTGGCCGTGGGAGGTTTAGTGCGAGGGAACGGATGAGGTAGAGTGGGTTTTCATTGTTCGGAGAGAGAAAATGAAAATGCTGAAGATTGAGTGTAGGGATGGGTTTGTTGGATATTGGGTTTTAAGAGAGAAAGAGGATTGAGTGTTTGCTTACGTTACTTTCGGCGGTATCATAAGGGTACAACATAATAAATGTAAATTAGTTGGTGAGAGAAAATCCATTGTGAACCGTTAGATAAATTTTTCTAGCTTTTAAGCCATTGGATTCAAATTCCCCCGATTAATCTCAACCGTGGGATGATAAAGACCAAATCCCCTAACATGTAATCTCAGCCATTAGTTGGGAGAGACCAAAAACCCCTCCTCCTTTATTGTATAGATATCTACAGTACTACACTTGTGAGGACGAGTCCGTATTTTAAGAGTTCGGACCGGACATTTGTCACCTGGCGGTGCGCCTAGAAATTATGAGATAATTTATAGGCACATTCTATCACTTTTCTGGAGTCATCGCCAAGTGACACATGTCCGGTCCACGCTCGTAAAATGCAGCGTGGTCCGCCCAAGAGAAGTACTGTATATATGTGTACTTATATATATATATATATATATATATATATATATATATATATATATATAAGTACACATATATACAGTACTGCTCTTGGGCGTACCAGTCCACATTTTACGAGTGCGGACCGGACATGTGTCACTTGGTGGTGAGCCCATAAATATATACAATACTCCTCTTGTACGGACCAGTCCCCATTTTACGAGTGCAGACCAGACATGTGTCACGTGGCGGTGACCCAGAAAAGAGAAAGAGGGTGCCTATAATTTAGCCTATAATTTATAGGCTCACCACAAGGTGACACATGTCCGGTCCATACCTTAAAAAGAGGACGGGTCCGCATTTTAAGAGTGCAGACTGTACATGTGTCACCTAACGGTGAGCCTAGAAATTATTGCCTAAATTATAGGCATACTCTATCTCTTTTCTGTGCTCACCGCCAGGTGACACATGTCCGGTCCGCACTCTTAAAATGCGGACTGATCCACACAAGAGCAGGACTATATATATATATATATATATATATATAAACACACACACACACACACACATCTATGTACACATTGGCACCATGGTATCTATGTCAATGATATGCTGGGCACATGGTAAGTAGTAAGTTTTGATCAATGAAACAGGAGAATTATTATATATAAGAGGCTAGTATCTCTTTTAATGGTTGTTCTATGAATCAGTTTATTTGATGCAGATCAGGGACGAAGCTAGGATTTTATATTAAGGGGGGCCAAAAAAATTATGAAGGAATTTTTCAACATTTTAATATATACTATATCCCTAAAATTGGCAAGGCATGCAAAATTGTAAAACTAATAGAAAATGTCAAAATAATCATATTCCAAACATATTTTTTTTCAAAATACAGTATCTTCAAAACCATTTTGAAAATCGAATAACAAAAAAGCTAAGAGTCTCCCACATCAATCCATAATATATGATTCAGTTGAAAAATCTATTCTTTTCCAAGTAATCATGGCTAGAAGCACTTGAAAGATAATGTATAATATTTTTCAAATCAATCCAATATTGTGGGTCGATTTGGGAAGTTTTTTGGAAGTGGAATTTTTTTTGGTAGAAATAAGAGGTAGAATGATTTGTTCACAATTAACCTAATCTAATGAGGGGTTTATTTGTATGTCTTGATATTGAATATTTATTTACTATTAATTTATAACAGTAGCCCAAGCATGTTCTTAAACTCTAAAGTGCTGAGTAAAAAATTTTGTTCACAATTATGTCTAGAAAAAAATAGGATGAAATAAAGGGTCATGAATCAAATTCATAAGTAGAACAAGGAAATTAAGTTTAAAATCAGGTTTGCAAAGGCATAAATGTGTAATTAAAATAAAGGCAATGGTAAATATAAGATATATGTAATTAAAATAAAGGTGGTGGTAAATATAAAATGAAAGATGGTGTTAAATTTTGACAGTGGACTTTCGTAGCTTTAAAGCTCAACCATGGGATTAAAACAATAAGGGGATATACACTAAAGGGGAAGGAAATAAGTAGTAGGTAATGGTAAGTTTAATTTGGAACAGAGAAAATGTATGAAAAAATAATATATGATGAAAGATAATTTTCTTTTTAAAACCATGAAACTTGCTTAGCACTACACTGGCAAATTTATTTGAAATGTTGGAGGGGACCATGGCCCCCCCTGGCCCTATACTAGCTTCGTCCCTGATGCAGATTAAAAGTAGATTGTGACTAGTAAAAGCACGCAACATGATTGGGAACAATGGGCCCCATAAATATCTGATATGCCATATTTTTGGAAAATAATTTCATGCAATGTTTTTTTTCCAGTGATCTTCCGTATGCACTAATTGAGTAAATTATCACGATTGGCAAATTAGATATAGTGAATAAAATAACAAGTTGATGTGATAATATTTATGACATATAACTAATGCAATGGTATTTATTGATTAGACATTGCATTGCTCATGCACTATTATAGCCTTTAATTTAGAAATTACATATGTGTAGTGTGTCATTGCAATTCGGCCACATACATTAGCTTATTAATAAATTATAAGACACTCGTCTCTTATTTTTATTTCAATGGGATTTTGTCTTCTATTGAAAAGGCGACTAACAATTATATAGCACCCTTTATGTTATCCATGGTTGAACATACATGTACAGTAACAATTAATTATTGGGTGGCGGCTTTTTCATTTAGATCTATGAATGTCACACCTATTTTAAAGGAATAAAAAAAATAAGAAAAAAATTTATTTTTTATTTTTAAAGACATCTTTGAGTTCACGTGTTTAGTTTGCTAACAACCACATGTAAAACATGTGTTTTCTTGTAAATGGTAATAAATATGATTTTGTGGTTACTTTGCAATCTATTGCATTCTTACATCACTCACCAATTATTCTATTAACATTAATCACATAAAAGTTTCATGTGTAGATCACTTGTTAAAGTGTTCATTTAGTTTCATGATATTCATGAAATGGTAAGGAATGATTCCCTCGGGCAACGTCTAACATTTTAGTATACAAATTGTATATTTAAATGACATGATGTTTTATTAATGAAAATTCTTTGTGAAGAGAGAGATACACAAAATTATGATGCACAAATAGTATTGATATACAATTATTTTAAAGGGTTTGTATTTGACGTAAAATTGTAATTTTACAATTGTGATTACATATTAATTTCATTTAGACAAATAATTTAGTGGGTATTCACATTATGCACAATTTTTTTTAGTTAAACTCTTAAGAAAGGCGATTTAATTTTTAGTGCATTTAAACAGTTTTATTTTACATGAATGACCCACTATAAATTTCAAATGCCATGGCAATTAATGCATTGTCAATTACTAAATATTTTAATTGGTTGACATTAAATTGAGTGCACCATTATAACTATTGGATTTAGTTATTATTTACATAATATTGAATTTATTTAGGTGTTACATTTTCATTTGTGTGCGTTAATAATGAAAATAATATAATGTAAATTTATGTTGTTGTGCCCGTTCACCATAAAGAAAGACATAAAAATTCAATAGAAATGTTACAAAAGGGAATAACTATAAATGTTGGTCTAGTTTGAGTATTTGGCAGACATACGATGATCTTCTCGGGTTGCAATTAGGCTTTGCTCATTTTCTTGAATTGTACAAAATGGGTAGTTTTTTCGTAAGCCATTATTATTATTGTTGTAATTGCATAATTATTTTAATTGGTGGTATCTTGAAGTTTTTGTAAGCCATGTTTTGCAATTACATAAATCATGACAAAAGTTCATTGGAATTCAAATAACATGTTCAATAAGGAAAACCAAGACACCTAGAGTAATTTAAAACAATTCGTTTGTAACACGAGGTGGTATTTTTTTATGTGATGTTGTACATATAATGAGATGGTAGTTGTGGTGACAATTAAGTTCAACACAAATTAATAGGAAAAGACAATCACCAAAGCAAATAAGGAATGTAAATAATGCCAATCACACATCATAGTATGTACATGGTTCGACAAGAATGCCTACGTCTACGGTGGTTCTCTCAGTATTATTTCTTTGTACTTCGGGGAGTGTTTTACAGGAATATCTTACGTTCCATTTGCCCCAGGCTTAGGGTTTATTATATACATGCTTGTTCTCGGGGAGCGGGGGTGTTGAACTCCCCCACATTAGTCCATCACTTCCTAGAATATCTCCTTACGAGATTCTAGGAAGAGACTAAGTCATAACTAATTTCGATAGGGATACGGGGCTCCCAGACTTTGGGCCTTTACTGGGATACTTGTCTGGGCCCGTGGTGGCAAAAATGGTACCCACAATTGCCCCTAAAGTTGTTGGGCCACAATCTCGGCCCATTAAATTTAAATGATTTGTCATAATGTCTTCCTTCTAAATTGTGCAGCTCTTCATAGGACTGAAAACTGATTTAGGCGGCAGCTTGCTTCGTGTTCTGTGCACGATGATTGAAAGCATTTAAAAGTCCTTTGGAACGACAGCTTGTAGTTTTCATTTCAAACTTCTTACAAATTTCTCTTCTTCTCTAAGCTTCTACCGTTGCGCCCTCATTCCCAGGTCATCATCTTTCAATCTCAATCTCAATCTCCTCCATCGTCTTCACGTCGTCCCAATCCAAGTTTTTATTTCATAAGTTCTCCTTGTTCTCTCTCCATGCTTTTTTTCTTTTGCAATCTCCTCGCATTTGTAGTTAGGGTTTTGCAAATGGAGAAAATAGGCAATAGGTCAGTAACTGAATTTAGGAAATATTACAACGTCCCTGATTGGGTAGACATTGAGTGTGCCCTTGTCCCTAAAAGTGTTAGAGAAATAGAGGGTGCCCACTCGATTCATGTTCTTTAATTGTCCCAAGGGGGCTCACTTTCCCCCCAAGTAATTTATTTTTGCACTTCTTTGGTTATTTCAATATTGTGCCCGCATAGTGCTCGCCAAATGTTTAGAAGATAGTTAATGGTGTCCATAGAATAAATCAGCTATATGGCACCAATCTAGGACTTTCTGAGATATGATTTTGCTACTCTTTCTTGCGTACATGTTCTGGTCTTGTTTACCTCAAGGCCAGTAGTCCTGACAGGGTATTGATAGTAAATCTACCTGATTCCCACAAGGATTACTGGAAAGAGGGTTGTTTTGCTAGGAATTGATAATTTCCTTCCCATACCGAGGGGTCGAGGTCTGACAAGTTCACGGTCCTTTTTTATGGGGAAGAGTACATAGGTAGGCATAATTTTTGTTCTACTCTTCGATCTTCTTGTTAATATATGATTTCTCTACTATTCTTCTCTCTTCTTTTCAGTGAGGACGAAGAATTTGGAACCTGCTCTCAGTGAGGTTCGAGCTGCCGAGCTGCTTAAATCTTAGAACATCAGAGAACCTTTGGCTGAAGGAGAACATCCTCGGTCACCTGTTTTTCTTCTAGAGTATAAGAATATTGGGTATAGTTTCATCGCACAGCCTGTAGACAGCATCCCTGAGTTGGATATTATTGAGGAAGTTGCTGCAGATCCCAACTAGTTGGATGATGAAGAGAGCAGCTCTGGTGAGGACATTAAAGGTGATACTAGGGGCGCTGCTGAAGGTGGTGCCAGTGAGACGAGATCTAGTAGTGAAGGGTCTTCCAGCTTGGAAGAGGCTTCAGAAGCTCGAGAGTCCTCTAGTGAGTCAAGTACTTCCAGTGCGGAAGATATGGCTCATCCCAAGAGGAACCTGATTAGGGATGATGATGATGAGGATGATGTGCTTCTCTCTATGCAGTCGAAGAAGCAAAAGTATGGTAGTGGAGAAGCCACCACTGGTCCACAACCTACTGCCATTGAGCAGGAGAAGAAGAGGAGGGAAGAAGAACAGTTGAGAGAGAAGGAGAGAAACATGGAAAAGGAGAGGAAGAAGGTGGAAGAGAGGAGGAGAGTTGAGAGGGAGGAGGAGAGGAAAGAGGAGAGAAGGAGGGTGGAAGTGAGGAAGAAGGCCGAGAAAGCTTTGGTTCCCGTATCTGCGTTACCCAATGGGGCATCGGTCGCCATCTCTCCCTAGTTGGCTCTTGCACTGATTGAGAGAGCAGTTTTTCCCGCTGGTCGACAGAAGGAAATGGGGACCAACTAGTTAGATCTACAAGCGAGTCAAAGGCTAGCCTTGGTAAGTCTGTTTTTGTTTTTCAATACTCGTAATTTTCTATTTAATGCTTTCTTCTAATGCTCCCTTTTTACTTGCAGTTCATGACCGAATTCGCTGTTCTTTACCATACTCATGACGAGCTGGTAAGTAGGAATGTGGATTTGAAGAAGTAAAACATTGAACTAAAGGGGAATGGTGATGAGCTAGAGGCCAGTCTGAAGGCTGCTAGTGAGGCCCAGAAGTCCTCTGATCTCGCCCTCGCTGAAGCCAACAGAGCGAAGGAAGCGGCAATCAAGGAGCTGAATGAGTTGAGGCAGTCCTACGATCTGGTCTGCATGAGCAAGATGTCCATGGTCAAGGAAAATAAGGTGCTGTCAGAGAAGATGAAGACGATGGAGTCTGAGGCTGCTACCATTGAGGAGAGTTCGTACAACTCTGGGTGGGCTATCGCATATGAGGATACTGATGCTCAGATAGGCTACATCAGCCGACTAAACTTCAAGAAGGGCTGGAAGAAGGCTCTTTTGGATGCTGAGTTGGATATTAATTCACCCTTGTTAGACGAGCATGATCAAGGCCCGAAGCCTGTTGTGGATGAGGCTCCTACCCTAGCTATTGATAGTGGCATTCCTGCACCTCTCACTATTCCTGCTGACACTCCCTCCATTTAAGGAATAGTAGTTGATCCATATGAGGGAGGTTCTCCCGCTGCCATTGACAAGGTAAAGTAACCAGCGATCTCTGAACAAATTGGGGTTTCCAACTATCTTGCTTTTAGGACATTATTTGTATTTGTTTATACTGCTATCCTTTAATTACCGATGTAATTGGACCTCTTTATTTGAATGAAAAGAAATGACTTTCCCTTCTGCATACTGATTCTTCTACTTTTGAATGCTTGTATGGCGTGTAGTTGATTGATGTAGATGATTATATACATGCCACCTCTCAACTGGAAAGAATCCTTGGTCCTAATGCGAGCACTAAAGTTCACCAAGACTTCGTTATGATTTGCAAGTCTCTCAGGTCGAGGAATAAAAGTTTTAAAGACTAGTCTGAGCTCGTCACCAAAATTAAGGATAAACTTCAGGAGATGGAAGATGTTGGTGCCTCTATCAAAGAATAAGTTAACACTTTGAGAACTAAGATTATAGATGCCTATGAAATCAATCAAGTCAGATAAGTTCTCCAGGAGGAGAATGAGACTCTGAGGAGGGAGGTGTCGCGACTCAAGGAGCATGCGTCGAGCGTCGCACCTCGTATTTTATGAGGTTCTTCTTCATCGGTTGTTCCACGAGCTGACACAGGACCGAGCGGTGCCCCTCCAGTTTGCGAGGTTCTTCCTCATCGACTTCTTCGCGAGGTGGTCCAGATGCAAGGGATCCAGGTAGGGAGATGGATGAGCTCCGAGAAGATGTCCATCGAGAATACGTGATTGCTAATAGGCTTCAAAGAGATGTCACACGACTGAGGCATCTGTTCAAGAAAGGACCTCGGTGAGTGTGGGCTGATGGTTATGACCAAGGTTGGATAGATGCTCCGACGAGGTTAAGAGAGTTTGAAGAGATCACCTTTATTAGGGGATGGTTGAGCGCCCTCTGGGAGATGCAGGTTCCCCAGAACTCAATACTCTGGTATCATCACAAGATCTCTCCTTCAACTCTGAGGCCTAATCCTTTCAGGAGGGACTACCGGTGGGTCCCTATAGATGCAATTCCCAGACAGCTATTAGAGAAAGATGCGAATGAGGTCAAGGAAGAATTGTCCCCTCATCCGGGTGATGGCCTGAGATCGCAAGTGGATGATTATCTTACTCAGAGGCCTAATCCCTATTAAGATCTTCTTACTTCAATGTAACTCTTTATAAATGTAACGAAGTAATAAAATACTTATGCTTTAGGGGTTTTGCAGACTAAACATGTGTTGTGTATTAATTTTTCATTTGATTATCTTGGGCTCTTCATAATTGACTAGATTTGATGTAGGTAAAGTTGTTTTGTTGTGTAAATATCCTCCTAGTCCAATATGCTTATGAGATAATATTATGACCTACGTTACCTTTTAGGTTGTGTCATCACACTTCCTTATGCCTAAGTATTTCAATGGCGAGGACATAGCTGGTGTTGGATGTTCTATCCGATCAAGCTTTTTGAGCCAAACATTGTTTGACGACCAATTCGATTTGGCCGAGCTGCCTAAGGGTCCCCTTTAGGGCTTCATATATTGTCAGGAGCAATGATAAGAGGTTGTTCGTATTTCATAACGAAGGCCTTAGGAGGGTGATTCCCTACTTTTGTATACTGAGTAATATGCCTGTCACTTGGAAAAGGTGTGCAAGTTATAAAGTTCATAATACAAAATTAACACTTCATAGAATGTCACTGCTAAACAACCTTTTATTAATAACAAGCAATAAAAACTGAGTTACCAATTCCAAAAATGCGATCAAAGATGAATAAAAAAACTACAAGTATAATTTTTTCATATTGGTTGCGTTCCAAGGTCGGGGTATCTCTCTGCCCTCCAGCATTTCTAAGAGATAAGCTCCTTGTAGGTCGTCCCTTGTCACCTTCAATGGACCCTCCTAGTTTGGACCCAGCTTTCCATCAGATGGTTTTACTGCACTTCCAAGAACTTTCCTTAGGACATAGTCCCTAACCTGGAATGTCCTTCGACTGACTTTTCTGTTATAGTGTTTTACGAGCTGCTGCTGATAGCTCGCCAGTCTCACTAGGGCTAGATCTCTGCATTGATCGACTAGGTCAATTTCAGTGAGTAATGCTTCATCATTATGGCCTTGGTTGACCAAGGTGGTTCTCATGGTTGGGAGTCCAACTTCTAGAGGGATGATTGCTTCCATTCCATATGTTAGTGTAAATGGGGTTTCCCCCATTGCTTGTCGTGGGGTAGTGCGGTAAGCCCACAAAATGTGTGGTAGCTCTCTCACCCATGCACCTTTAGCACACTCAAGTCATTTCTTCATCACATCAATCATTATTTTGTTAGAAGATTTAGCTTGGCCATTGCTCTAGGGGTAGGCAATCGAGCTAAAATAGTGTCTGATCCCATGGTCGTTGCAAAAACTATAGAAGGGGCTGCTCTCGAACTGCATTCTGTTGTCAGTGATGATGGTTCTAGGGATTCCAAAGTCGGTAATTATGTTTTTTCATATGAATCTCATCATATCTGCATCCCTGATATTTACGGGTGGCTCTACCTCGATCCATTTGGTAAAGTAGTCTGTGGCGACCAACAGATACTTGCGATTATCGACAGCGATAGGAAGAGGACCCACGATGTCCATTCCCCATTGGGCAAAAGGACAAGAGCTGGTAAGTGATCTTAGGTCACTAGCAGGTTGGTGGACCATAGAAGCATGTAGCTGACATTTTTTTCACTTGTGAGCATATACTCCAAAATCGTTCTGCATGTATGGCCACCAGTAGCCTTCCTTCATCACTTAGAAAGCTAGCGATCTTCCTCCAATATGGCTCCCTCAGGTTCCTTCATGGAGCTCGCACAACAATTGTTCGACGTCCTTTGGGTGAACACATTGGAAATAAGGAACGGTGAATTATTTCTTATATAGCTTGCCCTCGGGAGATAAGTGAAAGCGGGCAGCTTTGACTCTTATCTGATGAGTGGCATTCTTGTCATCTTGTAGTGCACCATCCTTCAAATAATCCCTCACAGGGTCCATCCAACTAGGTTTTGATTCGATCTAGAGAATACGACCCATGTACGGCAGCTCCTCGCTTTGGGTGATGCTTAGTTGGGCGAGGAAGTCTATAGGTATTGTTCTCTTCAACTCGGAGTCGATTGCTAAACTTAAGGCTGCTAGGGCGTCGACATGACTATTTTTTCCTCTGGGAAACTATTGGACACTGACTTCCTTATAATTATACATCAACTTTTTTGCTAAAGCAAGGTAGGCTGCCATTCTTTCATCTCTCGCATTGAAGTTCCCACTTATCTGATTGGGGACCAATTGTGAGTCGTCAAAAACCTGTAGCTATTTTGCACCCAATGCCTGTGCCTTTTGCAGGCCTGCTATCAAAGCATTGTATTCCACCTTATTGTTGGAGGCTTTAAATCCAAGTCTGATGCCCTGCTCAAGAATTGAGTCTTTTGGAGTAATGAGCACAATGCCTACTCCTTCCCTTTTGTGTTGGAGGCTCCATCAACAAATAGTTAACAAATTCCTCCCATTGAGGGATTTTTCATCTGATCTATGGATTGCAGTTGGTCGCGAGGCTTCTCGTCTGTGAATTCCGCAATGAAGTCGACGAGCACCTACCCCTTGATTGCATTTCTTGGTTGAAGTTGGATATTAAATCGTCCGATCTTGACTGACCACTTAGAGAGTCTTCCATACATATCCGCTTTCCGCAGGACTATTTTAAGGGGGTGTGAGGTAAGGACGAGGATCGTGTGAGCTTCGAAGTAGTGTATCAGTTTCCTCGAGTCTACCACCAGTGTAAAGGCGAGCTTCTCCACGGGTAGGTACTACTGCTTGGCGTCTATTAAGGTCTTGATCACATAGTAGACTGGGTGCTAGATTCGTGACTTTTTGCATATCAGTGCAGAACTGATGGTGTGGCTAGAGACCGCGAGGTATAAGTACAGGGAATCATTTTCTTGAGGTGTGACCAGTAAAGGTGGTGTACTAAGATAATCCTTGAGTTCTTCCAATGCTTTCAAGCAATCTTGATTACAATTTACTGTCTTGTTTCCTTTCAAGAGCTGGAAGAATGACTTGCACTTCTTAGAGGACTGAAATGGTTCAAAGCAACGAGCATACCCGTGAGCTTCTGTACGTCTCTTATTATACGAGGAGGCTATACCTTGTTGATTGCATCGATCTGTTCTAGGTTAGCTTCAATTCCTCTCTCTCTAACCAAGTACCCGAGAAATTTTCCTAACTAGACATTGAAAGAACACTTGCTAGCATTGAGTTTCATCCGGTATTTCCTGAGGATTTCAAAGATCCTTGATAGGTCTGAGATATGGTCTTCTTTGCGCTTTCTCTTGATGAGCATATAATCAATGTAGACCTCCTTGGTATCTACCATTTGGTCTTTGAACATATTGGTGACCAACGGCTGGTAAGTTGCTCTTGCATTCTTGAACCCGAAGGGCATAGCTTTATAACAGTATAAACCGATGATGGTGATTAACACTGTCTTGTCTTGGTCCGGTGCATATAGAAGAATTTGGTAATACCCGGAGTATGTGTCCAGGAAGCTCATCCTCTCATGAGATGTTTTGGCATGCACCAATTGGTCGATCTTGGGGAGGGGAAACTGTCCTTAGGGCATGCCCTGTTAAGGTCAGTGAAGTCTATACAAACTCTCCATTTTCTATTTTTGTTTTGAACTACTACTGGGTTGGAAATCCATTTAGGGAATTGAACTTCCCGTATGGATCCTGCATCCAGTAGCTTCTCTACTTCCTTTTCTATAGCTTTGGCCTTCTCGAGCGCAATTCGTCGTTCCTTCTACGCAATAGGCCTGAAAGTGGGGTCGACGTGCAACCGATGACAAACCACACTGGGGTCAATTCCAGGCAGCTCGTAAGGTTCTCACGTGAAAACGTCTATATTACTTTTCAATAATACCATCAACTCCTTCTTTTCTTGATCTGTGAGAGAAGCTCTAATGTATAAGATCCTATCTTTCTTTCTCCCATCAGTTGTGATCTCTTCCAGGTTTTTAACGACCCGCTCAGAGGGAAGGAGCCTGGTCTCCTCCACCTCGGGTATTCCATACTATAGATGTTATTTCAGAGGTATCAAACCTTCTTGCTCCTCGATGTTCTCTTTGGCCATACTATAGTTTTGGGCTAATATCCGCAATGAAACAATTTCTTGCCATCGCTTGATCTCCGTGGATCTCCATTACTCCTCGCTCAGTCATGTACTTGTGTTTCGGATGGTAAGTCGATGGGAATGCCCTCATTGCATGTAGCCATCCTCTATCGAGGATAACTTGGTATGGAAAGTCAATGTCGACTACCAGAAACTCGATTATCTTGTAGACACTTCCTTCCCTTACTGACAATACAATTTTCCCAATGGGATAGTTACTTTTCTAGCGAAGCCAACTAGAGGGACAGTGGCTTCCTTTAGGCCGGTAACGCTTAGCTTCAACTTTATCAACATGCTGAGATAAATTACCTCAAATGAGCTTCCCTGGTCGATGAGAAACTTGTTAACGTCATAGTTGGATATCCAAAGGGTAATGATCAAGGCGTCATGATGTGGGGTTCTTACTCCCACCAGATCTTCATCTGTCAACAAGATGTGTTTGCTATAATCGACATCATCTGCTCGCCGACGCTTTCCTAACTGTGTCTTCGCTTGATAGATCTGAAAATCTTGCATTACCACTGTAAGCTTTTTTACTTCCATCCGATCTGAATTCCCTTGAATCTGCTTCATATCAGATGCCCCATGAATTACTACAAATTCATGTCCAGCATCATCCTCGAGTATGTTGTCTGGCCTCGTGTCTCCATTGGCAGCAACCTTCTCTACCTTCTTCTCCACAAACTCATTCAAATGCTCGGTCTGGGCCAATTATTAAAGGTGAGACTTAAGAGCCTTGTAGTGCTCAGTCTTATGCCCTCCCTCTTTGTGAAAAGAGCATATTAACGCGTAATTTCTCTTTGAGGTATCTCCCCCCATCTTTCTCGGCCACTTAACAAATGGATCGTCTTTGATCTTTGATATGATCTTATAGATTGGTTCTTTGAAGATAATGTTTACTGCCTGAAATGCTTTCAAAATTTTGTTCTTGCCTCCATTCTTGAAGCTACGCTTTCCCCCATTCTTGCCTCCTTTCTTCTGGTTTCGGCCTTATCGTTGCCCTTGGCAGCGAGCTTAGCCCGATCGTTCTCCCCTGCACTGAGGTGGGTCACATCTTCCACCTTGGTGTACTTCTCGATGCGAGCCATCAGGTCATCGATGGTTATGGCCTACTTCTTCATCAGGGATTGGTGCAGAAGGCAAGAGTTGGGTAAGCCAATCTTGAAAGAGGCCACTGCTACCTATTCTGAGCTGTCCTCGACCTCGTTTTTCAACTCTGAGTACCTCTTTACGTAGTCCTGGAGGCTCTCCTATGGCGTCTTCTTCATTGTTAGCAAAGCATCCATCCTCTTCGGATATGAGATGCTGGTAATGAATCGAGCTGTGAAGATCTTAGCCAAGGACTCGAAGCTCCTGATGAATCTATGAGGGAGCCTCTTGAACCACTTCTGGGCCAAATCCTGTAGGCTCGAGGGGAAAATACGGTACATTAGTGCATCCCGGTGGTTCCAAAGAGTCATGGTCTGTCTGTACTGCCTAATATGATCGATTGGGTCAGTCTTTATATCATAGATCTTGAATCTTGGAATAGAAAATTTCTTGGGGGCTTCTTCTTTTTCTATCTCCCTTGAGAAAAAAGGATTTCATCTAGGTCTTGATAACTTGATGAGCAAGTTTTCTAGTTGATCTGGCACCCCGAAGTGCTGGGTGCTGGTCCATCTCTCTTCGAACCAAATTTTGTATATTCTCATCACTTCGAGCTGGGCATCTATAACGGCGAGTTGGTTATTTTTTCTCGAGAAAATCATTATCCGACTCATGTTTCTCGCTTTTCTGGGACCCATGTCTAGTGCTCCTTCCTCGAACGCAAGACTTGCTCGCCTGAGGGCTAGGAGTGCGATATGGACGTCGCCTAGTGCTGCGATGGAGTTCTTTCTCCATCCTTTCGAATTTCCTTTTGAGGTGAGCATTCTCAGCCTATTTCTTGCGAGCGGACTCCCTTTGTTCTTGGAGCCTTTCCTCATAGGCATCAATCAATCTGGAGATTTGTGTGGACCTTGCTGGTCCCTGGCTCTCCTCTGAGGCTGGCCTCTCTGGGAGAACCCTTTGATTTGAACGTCGAACTTCAGATCTGATCCTACGGGGGACAGGCTACTCTTGGATATCCCCTGCTTGAAGGGAATTTCTACTGTGACCATACATTCTCAATTCTTTGTTGGTGAGGGCTATTAAAGGAGGAATAATGTTCCCATATATGACGCCAATTGTGGTGACAATTAAGTTCAACACAAATTACTAGGAAAAGACAATCACCAAAGCAAATAAGGAATGTAAAGAATGACAATCACACAACACAGTATGTATGTGGTTCAGCAAGAATGCCTTCGTCCACGATGGTGCTCTCAGTATTATTTCTTTGTACTCCGGGGAGTGTTTTACTGGAAATATCTTACGTGCCTTTTGCCCCAGGCTTAGGGTTTGTTATATACATGCTTCTTCTCAGGGAGTGGGGGTGTTGGACTCCCCCACGTTATTGCATCACCTCCTAGAATATCTCCTTATGAGATTTTAGGAAGAGACTAAGTCATAACTAATTTCGGTAGGGATGTGGGGCTCCCAGACTTTGGGCCTTTATCGGGCTACTTGTCTGGGCACGTGGTGGCAAAAATGGTACCCACAATAGTAATGTAGTTATCACGTAATAGTCACATGTATGATTGTGGTTATTTAAAATGTTAAACTTTGATCACATATATGGTAAGGTAGTTGTTTGCATATCTTTAGTGTAGTACTATGTGTAATAAAGTGACAATAATATATGTGATGACGTAACTATCATGTGTACGTGTGATACTTTTAGTGGCTTGAATTCATATATTTTATGAAAAAAAAGTCGTAAATGATTTGTGCATTTCACTCTTGAATAACTTCATCGAATGTGCTAATATTTTGTTCCCTAAAATGTATCATTGTTTACATTAATGATTTGACATTACATTTCATGTACTTTTACAACTATTAAATTTAGTTAATACATATATATCATTAAATTATATGAGTCGTAGCATGGAGTGTGGTTGTATTATTTTGCATTGGACAATACATTGAATAATGTAAAATCCAATGAAGACTACAAAAGACATGAAAGTCTTTAATGGATATAATGTGGAAATATTCGTTTAAGTAGTTAATAAATTCATTTTGGAAGATTTTATTAATTGAGACAAAGTACTGTGATGTAATGACAAATTTATTCATTAGATTTATGATTTAAAATTCAGAACATAGCGGTTTAATTATCGTTTTAAAGACTGTAGAATTAAATCATAAATCCATAGAAATGATCAAGGGATTATGAACCGAGTGGTTTTACGACTGTTTTAAAGAAGGTAGCATTGAATTATGGTCTGATTGGAGACTTAGAAGTAATCTCAAGACTCAACAACTAGTAAACTCAAAGAAGGGCAAGTAACCAAATGGTTTTGAGGAATATATATTATGTGTGACACAACTTTAAAGTAGAGAAACTTATCTCAAATAACTTTTCTTTATAATAAAAAGAACGATTTACCTTCTTAATGGACATATGTGTTGGTCCAACTAAATATTAAGGTAGCAGCACATTGTTTTATATGCCAAAGTTATTGCATTTTGAAGAAAAAATAAAGTCTTAGGAGGTTGAGAACAAATATAGAAATTTTATATAATTTCAAATTTATGTTTGAAATTATAGGGGAAGCATTACTTTGTATAAGTTATATTCTCAACACATTAACCCCCGATAAAATTTTAAAGGGAAAGGTTGAGAACCTTTGTATAAATTATGATAAATGTCGGGGTATTTATCTAAGGCAACGATTCTTATCCAAAATAAGAACAAGACAATTAGATAATTGAATGTGTATTTATTGGTTGTATAAGTATTTGATGTACTATACTAGTTCCAATGTTCATTTGTATTGAGAAATGTGTATATACATGATTTATGGAACCCTAGTTAACACTTAAGTACTTTGATCGTATTCGAAGATTGGAAAATTATTAAGCGTGTGCACGAATCTTCAAAAGGAAGATAATGAATAAAACATGTTACATTATAAATAATTTATTCGGTATCTTTATGTAGTTACCAAGATAATAGTGACGAATGACTTGAACATTGAAAATGAAACATAGATTTCTCTTTAAGAAAATATATGTTTCTTGAGACTCGTAGTACAGTGTGGATATGATAGCATACTTGGAGATGCTATCTAAATAAATGTGTGTGCCAAATCTATTATGAAATTTAGATGTATTACAAGAAAAAAGAAAAATGGCTTGAAACTTTTTAAAAGAAGATTCTTAGTTAAGCACTTTAATGTCTCTAGCGTGACAATTAATAATCAAGAAGGTCAAAAAATAAGATGGTAAGTCACAACTTACTATGTTGTAGACATAATACCATACCTAAATTTCTATCTGTTACACTGATAACATAAGGCCTAATGAAAATGCAGATCTGCTGATCAGGGAGTAAGGAAAGTTCATCGAGGGTAATGGTTGAAAGCCTTTTATTGAACCAAGAGTCATCATGGTGGAAACCCAAACTAGTTTATTGGAGATCCCAAGATCTAGGTTCAAAGGGACAACAAAACTATGTTTGACTCGGTGAGCATTGGGGATATATCTACTCATTCCCATTCCCATAATGAGATAATGCACATCTAGTGTGGTAATTAAGGTAACTTATGCTTTTAGTGATCTTTATAGATTAGATAGTTAGATATGACTAGTGAGGTATTTATAGGATACTCTTCATAGAAATCAACTATGTGAGTCTGAAGGGTCCTCCTCTATGAGAATTGGAAAGGCCAAAATGAACACAAACATGAGAACCAAACTATCTAGAGAAATAATTGTGTGGTTTCTATTATCTTTATTTACACAAGCGATTGACACTTCAAGGCATTACGTCCACTAGCTAGCCAAGTAAATCTGATAGATTCAAACTAGGGTAAGTTGAAAGCCAAAATCTACTTATCACGATACAGTTATTTCTCACCCGTACTATCTCAAATGTCTGCCTGTCTGTCCATTTTTTAATTAGCCGTCCTTTTGTTTCTAATTTTCACTCAAGTCGGGGATTGTTGGAAATTATTTATTAGAGTATAATAATAATTTTAATTGAGTGAAAATTAAATTTAAAATTATTTTTTATAGACATAATGATTTGTAAAAAGTTTTGTTCATTCATGAAAGGTTGTGGATGATCATAAAAAGGCGTGTCTATTCAGAAAGGGTATCTACCTTTATATAAATTAAGAACCCCAACTTCTTTCTAAAAAATCTTAATTTTGGAGTCTTTATTCTCTGTCATTTTTCTTTTCCTTCTTGAGTCAATCCATGAAAAAGTACAACGTAGAATTTGGATTCGCTAGAACTTTATATATTAAAGTATTGCTGATATAAAGACGAAAATGTCGCTCTTTCTTGGCAGACAGATGTTCATCAAACTTTAGACACCAATGAGGGAATGAATTTGTCTTAAGAAGAATTTGTAAAACACAAGGCTTGACATCACCTTCGTTTCGTACGGTCTGTAAGTTTTTTATGTCAATCTTATTATTATTTGAATCTTCATTCATGTGAATATAGATTTCATATATGATTAATAAAAAACACAAAAGCACATTAAATTTTTTAACATCGCCTTATTGGGCTCCACCAATAAGAGGAAGCTCAAAACGAACGAGAGCACAAGTGCAAACATACATTTGTTATCCAATATCAAGAGAGAGTATCTCCTTGAATCATTGAGTGAAGATAAATGGCTTGAGATAGTTGACTAATAGATATGGAGTACTTTTCAAAATTCCAGAGTGGACTTGGATTTTTTAGGGGCTTTGTAAATTTAGGGCCTATTGTAATATGTATTCTGAAAGTAGCAAAATAAATATTTGTTTTATAATTTTCGTCCCAATTTTTAAAAAAAAGCCTCTTGCACGGACCCACATTCGTAAAATGTCAATCAATAACAGCATGCCACATTAATTTATAATTTAAAAATAGGGACAAAAATGGAGATCAAATGTTTGTTGTCCTGTATCCATAATTGATATTGTTTTGGAATTTTATTTAAATTTCAACATATAAATGAAGTCCAAGGCTATATTCATCCTCTTCTTCCTGCTGTGGTTGAGGTGACAAATAATCATTTAAATTTAGTATATCTTCTAGAGGAGGCATTTCATCATAAGACCCATTGGAAGAATTTTTTATATCCTCTTGAATAATTATACCATTCATGGCCATAAATCGAAATCTTCCTGGAGCATGGCTTTTAGAAATAGAAGGGGTTTTCAATCCCTCAAAACATCCACATATTATGTCTACACCTTGAGTAAAATCAATGTGGTTAACTAACAACCCTAAAATATCCTCAATTAGAGCTTTAATCGGTTCAAATTTCTTCCCATTAGTTTCAGCATTACTAGTTGATCCTTGCCTTGCATATTGTATGATCGTATCTATTTCCAAAGAACTTGGAAAATCTACCTTATCTCCAATAATATCAGCCTTATGAATCCCTATTAATTCAGTTGTGACAATTTTTTACTTGACCACTTTTTCAACGATCTCCGGTTCATCAATTATTTGGGTCGATATCTTTAGATAGTTTCCTATTCAAACTTTCTTTTTATATCTCTCTAAATATATAAGATTTAACACAAAGTTCCTGATTATTCAAATTTTGAACTTTTATTTTTCTTGGTTCAAATTTTGGAACTGGATTTTTCTATAGTAATTGGACCTAATTTTTTTTGTCAAAAAAATAAATTTTATATATAAACATATAGGGTAAAAAGCCTCTCCAAGGGCTCTTAGAAGAAATAAAGAAAAATAAACAAAAATTTACGAATTCTTTAAGCAAAATTTACGAAGTCTTGAACGAGAAGAAGCAGGCATTAAATTACATTAAAGAGCTGATTTCTCCTCAGTAGGTATATCTAAGATATTACATATCCAAACTTGTTTTCTAGATATCTCTAAATATATAAGATTTAACATGGAGTTCCTAATTATTCAAATTATGAACTTTATTTTTCTTGGTTCAAATTTTGGGACCTGAGTTTTTTCTAGTATTCAACCTATTTTTTTGTGGCAATAAAAGGAATTGAATTTATAAACAAATAGGAGAAAAAGCCTCTCCAAGGGCTTTTTGATGCAATACAGAAAAAATAAAGAAAATTTACGAAGTCTTGAACGAGAAGCAGTTGACCTTAAATTATATTTAAGAGATGATTTCTCCTCAGTAGTTAAGTACGAAAAATAGTCCACTTTATTGTCTCTCTTTTGATTAATTCCATCCACATCAACTATCTTATTCTAAAATATCAAAATAATTACTAAGTGGAGTAATGGAATTTTGATGTTGAGTTTGATCACATTTTCTCCTAACTAAGTCTGCTTTTGCTGAATTATGAGACGCATTGACCATATGACGTTTCATTTTCTAATAGAGTGTTTAGTGGTGTAGCGAGATTGGGTGGAATCATTCTTTGGGATTTCAACATATGAATGAAGTCCATGACAATATTCTTCATATTCTTCCCCCAGTGATTGAGGTGACATCATTTAAATTTGGTATATCTTCTAGAGGAGGCATTTCATCATAAGACCCATTGGAAGAATTTTTTATATCCTCTTAAATAATTATACCATTCTTGGCCATAAATCGACATCATCTTGGAGGATGGATTTGAAAATTAGAAGAGGTTTTCAATTCCTTAATACCTCCACATATTATGTCTGCACCTTGAGTAAAATCGACATGGTTAGCTAACGACCCTAAAATTTCCTTAATTGGAGCTTTAATCGGTTCAAATTTCTTCCCATTTAATTCATCATTACCAGTTGATCCTTGCATTGCATATTGTATGATCGTATGAGTTTCCAAAGAACTTGGAATAACTGCCTTATCTCCAATAATATGAGCATCAGGTAAAGGTTCTTATTGAACAATTATTTGGTCAGCCTTATCAATACCTATTAATTCGGTGCTAACAATTTTTAACTTGACCGCTTTTTCGATGATTTTCGGTTCATCAATTATTTCGAGATATTTGGACCATTTCATATTTAAACTTTATTTTTATGTCTCTCTAAATATATAAGATTTAACATGAAGTTCCTGATTATTCAAATTTTAAACTTTTATTTTTCTTGGCAAAATTTTGAAACCTAAATTTTCTATAATATTCGGACCTAATTTTGGTTGGGCAACAAAAGAAATTTTATATATAAACATATAGGAGAAAAACCCTCCCCGAGCTCTCTTACAAGCAATAAAGAAAAAATTAACAAATATTTATGAATTCTTTAAGAAAATTTGTGAAGCCTTGAATGAGAAGTTGTTGGCCTTAAATTTTATTATAGTTCTTATTTCACCTTAGTAGGTATAACTAAGACATTACCTATTCAAACTTGATTTTTATATATCTCTAAATATATAAGATTTAACATGAATTTCCTAATTATTCAAATTTTGAACTTTTTTTTTCTTGGTTCAAATTTTAGAACATGTGTTTTCTATAGTATTCGACCTAATTTTTTTTGGCAAGAAAAAAATTCAATTTATAAACTAAATGGAGAAAAAGCCTATCCAAGGGCTCTTAGAAACGATAAATAAAAAATAAAGAAAATTTGCGAAGTCTTGAACGAGAAGCAGCTAACCTTAAATTATATTTAAGAGCTAATTTCTCCTTAGTAGTTAAGTACGAAATATAGTCGACTTTCTTGTCTCTCTTTTTGATTGATTCCATCCACATCAACTATATTATTCTAAAATATCAACAGAATTACTAATTGGAGTAATGGAATTTTGTTATTGAGTTTGATCACATTTTCTCCTAACTGAGTCTGCTTTTGCCGAATTATGAAACGCATTGACCATATGTCGTTTTTTTTCTAATCGAGTCTTTAGTGGTGTAGCGAGATTGGGTGGAATCATTCTTTGGAATTTCAACAAATGAATGAAGTCCATGAATATATTCTTATTCTTATTATTCCCACAATGATTGAGGTGACAATTTTAGTCATTTAAATTTTGTATATTTTCTAGAGGAGGCATTTTATGATAAGACCCATTGGAAGAATTTTCGATATCCTCTTGAATAATTATACCTTTCTTGGCCATAAATCATCATCATCATAGAGTATGGATTTTAAAATTAGAAGGGGTTTTCAGTCACTCAATACCTCCATATATTCTGTCTGCACCTTGAGTAAAATCCAAGCTGTTAACTAACGACCCTAAAATTTCCTTAATTGGAGCTTTAACCTATTCAAGTTGCTTCCATTTAATTCAGCATTACGAGTTAATCCTTGCGTTGCATATTCTATGTTCGTATCTATTTCCAAATAACTTAAAAAATCTACCTTATCTCCAATAATACCAACATCAGGTAAAGGTTCTTATTGAGCAATTATTTGGTCAGCCTTACGAATCCCTATTAATTTGGTAATAATAATTTTTTACTTGACCACTTTTTCAACGATCTCCAGTTCATCAATTATTTGGGTCGAGATCTTTGAATAATTTCCTATTCAAACTTGTTTTTTATATCTTTATAAACATATAAGATTTAACATGAAGTTCCTGATTATTCAAATTTTGAAATTTTATTTTTCTTGGTTCAAATTCTGGAACCTGAATATTCTATAGTATTAGAACCAAATTTTTTTGGCAAGAAAAGAAATTTAATATATAAAAATATAGGGGAAAAAGTTTCTCCAAGTGATCTTAGAATAGACAAAGAAAAAATAAACAAAATATTACGAATTCTTTAAGAAAATTTACGAAGTCTTGAACGAGAAGCAACTTGCCTTAAATTATATTAAAGAGCTAATTTCTCCTCAGTCGGTATATCTAAGATATTACCTATTCAATCTTGATTGTTATATATCTACAAATATATAAGATTTAACATAAAGTTTCTAATTATTGATATTATGAACTTTTATTTTTCTTGGTTCAAATTTTGGAACTCGAGTTTTCTTTAATATTCGACCTAATTTTTTTTGGCAAGAAAAGAAATTCAATTTATAAACAAATAGGATAAAAATACTCTCGAAGGTATCTTATAAGTGATAAAGAAAAAATAAAGAAAATTTACGTTGTCTTGAACGAGAAGCAGCTGACCTTAAATTATATTTAAGAGCTGATTTCTCCATAGTAGTTAAGTACGAAAAATAACCCACTTTCTTGTTTATCTTTTGATTGATTCCATCCACATCAGCTACATTATTATAAAATATTGGAGTAATGGAATTTTGATATTGAGTTTGATCACATTTTCTCCTAACTGAGTCTGCTTTTGTCGAATTATTAGACGCATTGACCATATGTCATTTTTTTTCTAACCGTGTCATTAGTGGTGTAGCGAGATTGGGTGGGATCATTATTTAGAATTTCAACATATGAATGAAGTCCATGTCTATATTCTTCTTCTTCTTCCCACGGTGAATTATGTGACAATTCATCATTTTAATTTGGTATATCTTCTAGAGGAGGCATTTTATCATAGGACCCATTAGAAGGATTTTCGATATCCTCTTGAATATTTATACCATTCATGGCCAAAAATTGACATCATCCTGGAGCATGGCTTCAAAAATTAAAAGGGGTTTTCAATCCCTCAATACCTTCACACATTATGTTTGTACTTTGAGTAAAATCCACGTGGTTAACTAACAAACCTGAAATTTCCTTAATTGGAGCTTCAATATGTTCAGATTACTTCCCATTTAATTCAGCATTACCAATTGATCCTTGTATTGCATATTGTATGATCGTATATGTTTCTAAATAACTTGGAAAAGCCACCTAATCTCCAATAATATCATCATTAAGTGAAGCTTCTTATTGAGCAGCAATTTTGTTAGCCTTATCAATCCCTATTGAATCGGCAGTAGCAATTTTTGACTTGACCACTTTTTCAATGATCTCCTGTTCATCAATTATTTGGGCCAATATATTTGGATCATTTCCTTCTTAATATGTTATCTTTTTGGTGGTCAATTGTTGTTCTACAATAATAGGCTCACAACCATTGATCTTGATATGCGTAAGTGTGGCCTCATCCTTGACAGGTCCATCCTCAATAACCTCATCCTTAGCCTGCTACACCATCATATAACTAGACATTCTCTCGGCCTAGGCTAGTAATATTTTCTCAGAATTATACCAATATGAAGTGGTCGAGACCCAACAATCGACCCAGGGTTATATGAAGCGTTCTAATGTTCGTCCACTCAGCTTTTCTACCGCTCTGGCAAGCCGAGATTACAATTCAAGTTCTCTTTGCAAGTGTTTACAGGAAATGTATGCTACTCTCGGCTAGGCCGGGACCACTAGGGATGGCATCCACGCCACGTATGTCACGCAGGACTCAGGTATGATTAGTCCACGTGGGCATACCATTATAACAAGATCTTCCTCATGTGAGGAAATTTTTAGTCATCATACACTCGACATGTGGCATCATTTCAATGGAGCAGTTAACTCATGCGCATCTTTCTCATGCTTGCTGGCACATTATGCACCCCTAAGACTATTAAAAGGAGGTCCATCTGATTCCTTAGGGGATGCAGGAGGGAAAACCTAGCTAAACTTTATCAAAATCACTATATATAGAGAGAGAGAGTTCTTAAGAGTTATAATTTTGGGCCATTAGTGCTCAAAAGTAAATATAAACACACCAAACATCTTGCAAAGTGGAGTAGGCTATCAAGATGAACAAATTACATCATTGTGTCTTCCTATTCATCTTATCTCTTTCTCTTATTTTCATGCCTACCTTATATCTCCATTGTTCTATCATTTAGATCATGTGCTGCATATACAAATTTAAGTGGTGATTTTGTAGTAACATCCTTTTGGCACAATTTGTGGGAAACCCTAGCTAAACTCTGTCAAAACCACCATAGAGAGAGAGTGTTTGAGATTGTAATTCTGGGCCATTAGAGCTTAAAAGTTAATATAACCACACTAAACACCTTGCACAGTAGAGTAGCTATGAAGATGAACCACTTATATAATCATGTCTTCCTCTTTACCTCATCCCCTTCTCTTATTTTCACACCCACCTAATATCTCCATTGTTATATCATTTTGAGCTTGAGATCCATATAAATATCTAAGTGGTGATTTCATAATATCCTCATTTTGGTGCCGTTTATGGAAACCGTAGCTAAACTTTGTCAAACCACTGTAGAGAGATATAAAGTGATTGAGAGTTGTAATTACGGTCCATTTGAGCTCAAAATTTAATATAAACACAGTAAACACCTTGCACATTGGAGTAAGTTATCTAGTAGAACGAGTTATATCATTTTATGTTTTTTATGCATGCCTTATAACAAGAGGAAGATTATTGGAAATAAAGGGTAAAAGAGAAAGGGGTGGCCCTAATCTATCGTGGGGGGAAATTATTAGGAGAGATCTCAAGTAATTAAACTTGAATGACAGTATTGCATATAGTTGATTTTAATGGAAAAAAAGAATCCATGTGGCCGACTCCATATGATGGAATTAAGGCAAGGATGCTGCTACTATTGCTGCTAATGATGATTATGATGTCATATACAAATTTAAGTGGTGATTTCATATCATCATCATTTTGGCGTCGTCTGTGGGAAGCAACATCATCTTCTTTCTCATCATTTTTGCCTGAAAACCTGATGTTTGGCTTTGGCGATGATCAAACTCCACCTCTATTAGACTTGAATCACCATTGAAAGATCCTCGATATCTTTTCTAGGTTTTTTAGCTCATCTTGTTTGATTACTTCATATCGCTGGAGGTAATGGCTTCAGATCTGCCACCGGACGTTGTCCTTAGCTTTGACTAGCCATCACCTTAATCGGAGTTGGCAGACGTTGCGACATCATTGCGAGCACTCTTGGCCAATAAGAAACATATGCAGGAGAAGTTCCTTAACTTTAACCAAAGCATGATGGAAAATGAGGGATGTCGTTAATCCTAGGCATCTTTGCTTAGGAAAACAAGTACATGATTGTTCAAGTGATCCAGACTGGGATAAGGAAGACTACTAGGATCCTTATAAGATTTTAGGTGACACAATTCTCCTTGACCCAACCTATAGGATAAAAAGTGTTAGGCCGACACTTGAGGGACGACCAAGGACTTTGGCCTTTAATGGACACAACAAAGGATAATCTTTTGACTGTATCGACTGAGTAGAATACGTGTATTATTAAATATCTAATTCTAATTGTAATATAACCTCTAGAGAGAATGCCAGACGTAGCAGTGATCGGTCTAGGCGAAGCCGAAAAAGAGCTCTAGAGGATCAGTGGGAAGTTAATAGCCAAAAAAGGACTTTAGGTAGAGAGGAAATTCCATCCCTTTTGCCCCTTGAGGGAGGGGGAGATAATGTCGTCCCAGTTGTGTCCGAGGAGAATCCCTCAAAGAGCTCCATCCAGAGGTTAGAAGATAAGATTGATACATTGTTGAAAGGCCAATATACAAGCCACCGAGGATACATAGAAGGGTCTCCCATCGTTGTGACGATAGTAAGCTTCCCAAATTCTCCCAAATTTAAACCTCTGAACCTAATGTATGATGGAATTACAAAGTCGTTGCACCACATAAAAGTGTAACAGTTGTCGGCCGATATATACTCCATCCCATATGAGATGACCTGTAGGGATTTATCACTACAATAAAAAACAAGTTTAGCGACATCAGGCATATGAAGAAAATTGTTTATTTTATGATGCAATATGGTTTCAACAACATATGCTGGCAACAGTTTCCTTGTTTGGGAAAGCCTTCCACAACATAAATCAAACATGACGCAAAATGGTTATACCTTCTAGGAAATATTTTTTTTAAATAATACCTCACCTTTCGCGATATAATGGAATGTTATGGTTTAGGTGACATTCTATACAAGTTGTGAAATGTCACCTAATAGGCAACATAATGTATGTTGCTAAATGTTATCAATTGTTCCACCAAAAGCCATTATTCAGAATATGATTTTATTTTTAGCAACACCCATGTTGTGTTCCTAAAAGAGTTTTTGTTTTTAATAAATAATTTCAAAAGAAAATTGCAAGATAAGTATATATAAATTTTTGCCATGATATAACCAGTATAAATGTGCATTCAGAATAATTTAGAATCCAACTTATCACATAAAATGACACCATATTCAATTCTACAATTATTCATTAAAAGGCAATTCATTCGAGTCAAATATATGTATGATTACAAGAAATGTTCAAAATAACACCAAGTACAAAAATAAAACACATTTTGTGAGAATCTTCGAATCATCCAATCGATTAGCCCAACAACATCCAACGAAATCCATCATCGATATGTGCGAGGAAATAATTAAACACATGTTGACCATAATTGGATCACCTAGTTTGAAAAAAAAATCTACTTTATCATAGCTTGCCTCCTTTTGCTATGTTTGATAGTCTTTTTATGTTTTCGCAACGCAAAGCTCAATTTTCAAATTCGGGTATGTTTGAATTAATCAATTTAGAACACTTAATAAACTCCAAAAATTTTGGCAAAGTTTCCTTTGTTTATTCACGAATTCGAAACCGTTTTGACATTTAAATACACTCAACGACATCAACAAAAGTCCCAAATAAATAATGAACAAATCCCTTACAATAAATTAACATAAATAAGCTCATAAATAACTCAACGATAGAGAGTTTCACCCATTTGGCGGTTGTTTTGGGTTTTCACCCACTAACGACATGGTTTTAATCTAAGGTCTAATATTTTGCAAATTATCATCGTATTCTCAAACCGAGAGTCCCGTGACTATCCGATTAGTTCCTACGTGTTATATTCATCCCGTACGAGGTGTTCGTATATCTTACTGGGCAATTTGGGGATTTTTTTTGTATTTTCTCCCGTTAAAGGAATATTTTTAAGACAAAGTCTACATTTTTTCCCATTGTCATCATATTCTCAAATCGGCAGTGCCGTGACTACCCGATCACTACCTACATGTTACATTTTTCCCTTTAAAGGTATTTTTTAGCCAAAAATGTAGATTCTTTCAAATTATCATCGTATTCTCAAACTAGGAGTCCTATGATTATGCGATCAGTTTCTATGAGTTACATTGGTCCAATACGAGGTGTTCGTGCCTCATACGGGACCGTTTGGGAGCTGTCTTTAGTTTCCACCCTCCAATGACATGTTTTCAAACCTAAATCAAAACTGTTATAAAAATTTTTCATATTCTCAAACTGAGAGTGTCGTGACTATGCAATCGGTTCCAATGTGTTCCATTGGTCATGTGAGAGGTATTTGTGCCTCTTTTGGGTCCATTTGAGGTCGTTTTGGATTTTTTCCCTTTAAGGGCATTCTTTGAGCCAAAATCTAAAATTTTCCAAATTATCTTTGTATTATCAAATCGAGAGTCCCATGACTAAGCAGTAAGTTCCTACGAGTTACTCTGTCTCATGCGAGGTGTTCGTCCCTCTTACGGGGTTGTTTTGGGTTTTCTCCCTTTAAAGTCATTTTCAGCCTAAATCTAGATTTTTTCAAATTATCATCGTATTGTCAAACCGAGAGTCTCGTAACTAAGAAGTTAGTTCCTATGAGTTACATCGATCTTTTCTGAGTGTTCATGCCTCTCACGAGGCCGTTTGGGGCTGTTTTTAGGTTTTTCCCTATAAAGGCAAGTTTTTAAGCCTAAGTCTAGATTTTGTAAATTGTCATCAAATTCACGAACTGAGAGTTCTATGGCTACGCGGTAAGTTGCTATGTGTTATATTGGTACAGTGAGACGTGTTCGTGCCTCTTACGGGCAATTTGGGCATTTTTTTGGGTATTCTCCCTTTAAAGGCATTTTTTTGAGCCTAAATATATTACTTTGCAAATTATCGTCATATTATCAAATAGAGAGTCCCTTGACTATAGAGTTAGTTCCTACAAGTAAAATAAATCTCGTGTGATGTTCTCGTGCCTCTTACGGGGCCATTTGAGGATGGTTTGGGTTTTCACCCTCTAACGACATGTTTTCAAGCATAAGTCTAGATTTTTCTAGATTATTGTCAAATTCTCAAATTGGGAGTGTCGTGACCACGCGATCAGTTCGTACGAGTCACATTGGTCCCGTGCGAGATGGTCATGCCTGTTATAGGGCCATTTGGAGGTTTTTTTGGTTTTTATCCATATAACAATATATTTTTAGCCTATGCCTAGATTTTTACAAATGGTCATCATATTCTCAAAATCAAGAGTCTTGTGACTATGCAGTTTGTTCTTACTAGTTACATTTGTCCCATGCGAGGTGTTTGGGGCTTTTACGGGGTTGTTTGGGGCTATTTTGGGTTTTCTCCCTTTAAAGTCATGTTTCTAATCCTAAGTTTAGATTTTTGTAAATTATCGTTAGATGGTCAAACCAGGAGTCCAATTTGGGGGTTGTTTTAGGTTTTCACCCTATAACAACTTGTTTTCAAACCTATGTTTAGATTTTTCCGTATTGTCATTTTATTATTAAACTAGGAGTGCTGTGACTATGCAGTTAGTTCCTACGTGATACATTGGTCCAGTGTGAGGTATCTGTGCCTCTTATGAAGCCATTGGGGGCTATTTTGGATTTTCTCGAAAGGAATTTTTTGAGCCTGAATCTAATGTTTTGAAAATTATCATCATATTCTATAACCGATAGTCCCGTGACTACGCGGTTAGTTATTATGAGTTACATCGATCTCGTGTGAGGTGTTTGTGCCTCTTCCGTGGCCGTTTGGGATTGTTTTGAATTTTCACCCTCTAACGACATACTTTTAAGCCCAAGTCTAGATTTTCGCAAATTATCAGTTTATTCTCAAATCGAGACTCCCATGATTATGCGGTTAGTTTCTACGACTTACGTTGTTCTCATGCGAGGTGCTTGTGCCTCTTACGGGGTCGTTTGGGTCTTCTTTGGGTTTTCACCATCCAACGGCATATTTTCAAGCCCAAGTCTAGATTTTTGCCAATTATTGTCATATTCTGAAAGTGGGAGTACCTTGACTATGCATCAGACCCTATGAGTTACATGGATCCTGTGCGAGGTGTTTGAGAATCTTACGAGGTTGTTGGATGGATGTTTTGGGGTTTCACCCTCCAACGACATGATTTTAAGCGTAAATGTAGATTTTGTCAAATTACCATCGTATTATCAAATTGAGAGTCCTGTGACTATGGGTCAGTTCCTTCGAGTTACATTGATCTTGTGCGAGGTATTCGTGCCTCTTACGAGGCCATTTGGAGGCTATATTGGGTTCTCCCTCTAACTAAATGTTTTAAGTCCTACGATTTTTTTTTGCAGTAATGGGTCCTATGGATTTTTTTTCCTATAATAGGTCCTATTTGGAAACAGTTAGTGAATGTTCATTACATGTATAAATATGACCTATTGAGAAAAAAATTACTTCAATAAGAACAATTAGGAAACGACTTATGTAAATAGGACTTATTTGTTAAGAATTATTTTCTTATACTGAATGATATTTTGGGAGCTTGAAAGTAATAATTTTAATTAATATAATAGATGAATTGGATGAGTTCGAAAAGCTAATGTGCAAATATTTAAGATTCCCGATTTCTAAATTTAGTTTCAAGTATTATTAAATCAATCACACAATTGTTTTTTTTTTGTGGGAGAAATACATTTTTTTATTAGATTATATCTATTTTTGGAGTCTAAATTATTAAATCAATCACACAAGTGTTGAATAATAAGAGAGAGAAAGTGATGTTTGTGGGGCTTAAGGAGTTATATCATGTTTTTGTCCATGTATAACAGCTGGAGGTGTTAACCCCCCCTCCCCCCCCAAAAAACTAGAATCGTTGCAGTTCACATATGATGGGATGTAATGCCGCATAATCCATGAAGTCACAATGTTGTTAAACTAGACGGTTCATCTAGAATTATTTAAGTTTTAGGAAATGAATTGGTACCTTGCTTTAAAAAAATTGTTTTTGATAATGTATAGACTAGTTAGACTTAGAATCTGATACCCATATCAGGTTAGTTAAATTACACTATTGGCACTCTTATGGGAAGGCACATAACAAGAGTTTAGTATAAATCATAAGTAACAATGTAATATAACACTAGTTAATATAATAGTCATAAGATTGATTTTGTTCAATAGAAAAAAAAATTATTAGAGAATAGTTAACATAAAATTTTAGAATTTAAAGCATACAAAACAAATTCGAAAACTCTTTAACATAAAAATTCAGAAATTGTTCCATATAGAAGAATTCAACATCACATTAAAACATCCTTAAATTGATACATAGTGAAGTAGTACTCCACTTAAATTTATATTAATATGACAAAATTATTAAATAAAAGTAGGCAATGATCAGATGATAAAAGATGATAATGGTGACTAGATTGACCTTTTATGGTGACAAGTGAGGACACTAATTTTTTCAGCTTTCCTTGAAAAAGGGGAGATCAAGTCATTGGTTTTTTTGGATGAATAAATATAGTATATTAGACCCTCATAGATACAATGGTTTATTCATTAAATCTTTATAGGATATTATAGCTCCAGACATCACTGTTATTATTTAAAATATTTTTTTTTTGTATGGAGATGTCTAAAGAGTGTGCTAGTACTCTGATTGCTTTAATTCCTAAAATTCAAAGTCGTACTAAATTTGGTGAGGTAAGGCCTATAACCATCTTCAATATTTTAAGTAAAATTATCATAAATCATGTCTAATAGACTGAGTTCCAGTCTACTCAAACTTATATCCCCGCCTTAGTGTGCCTTTTTTTTAAAGAAATGGAGATTACCAATGTTTTGAGCAAATGGCTATATAGTAGAATAGAGTAAGGGGTTACTCGACCTACTACTGATCGAATTGGGATATTTCACTCAAGATAGTTGAATTTAGGGGTCCTTTCTTTTCTTTCACAATGGTTTAGATTAGTTTCTAGCCCAAAACTAATATAATATCTAGTAATGGAGAGAAGTCTGTGTAACAACCCGAGGTCTTGGAGACGGCGATTTATTTATTTTGGGAGAAATAAATATTATTTTAATTGGAGATTTATTAAATTGACGTTTGAGGTCAAAATTTGGAGTCGTTAGAAAGTGTCTCGAATGGAAATTCTGAGGGTACCGTTGTTTCCGGAAGGGTCGAGAAAGTCGAAATGACTGTACTTGGGGTCTATTTGGGTTCCGAAATAAATTAGGACTGTTTGACTCGAATTAAAGTTACCGAGTCATTTAAAGTGTGTATTATCATTTAAAGATTTGTATTTTGGGAGAATAGGCTTAATTAGCCTACGGGAGAAACAATCCTCCAAAGGGAGAAAGATAAATAGAAAGAAAGAAAGAGAGAAGAAGAAAGAAGAAGAAATGGAAGGAGAAAAAGAGGGAGAAAAAGGATTTCCCATCAAGGCGGATTCAGACCCTACAAACCCGAGGCAAGTGATTAAACTTGCTAAATAATTGTTGTGTACCATTTATTGCATGATTTCTGGATGTAATTTATGAGTTTTAGGTTTAGTTTAAGAAAACCTAACTTTTAGGTATAATCTTAGATTAAATATGTAGATCTTTGATTTGAAGATAGAAATTGGTTTATATGTGTTCTAGGATGATTATTGATGATATATATGTGATTGGGTTGAAGAGAAATGAATAGAAAATGATTAAAATGAATTTTGGGTATTTTAGGCTTACAAAAAGTAGCCATTTTCGAGGCATCTGAAGGGCCGAATCGATTCGGCCACTTACCGAATCGATTCAGAAATATGCAGGTGCCCAGTTCTGAGTGACTGAATCTATTCGGACTCCACCCGAATCGATTCGGCCTGAGACAGAATACCAAGTCTGATGACCCGAATCGATTCGCTTTCCTGGACGAATCGATTCGATGGACCGAATCGATTCGGAATTAGCCCGAATCGATTCGAAAATAGGGCTTTTGGGGGATTGTTTTTCTAAAGAGAATTTCATCCCGTTTTGTTCGAGGTTATCGAGTGGGGACCTCTATAGGAGTTAATTGGAGTGTGTTTTGGAGACTTATATAGGGTTTTCATCACATGAAATTTTGGGATTCATGTTTATTAAAGTTAAGGATTACCTATTAGTGATTTGTTATATTCTAAGTGGGGAAGACCACCTTGATTTGAGATTCGATTTGGATATGATATTTATAATTATGAAAGAATGAGATTAATTTAGAGATATTGGATCTTAGGATCAAATCCCAATTGGGATAATTTTAAAGGTTCATAAAATGAATTGAACCCTATTATGAATGGAGATTTATAAATGCTATTTGAGGTGCATACAAATATAGATATATCCTTATTGAAATTGGATTTGGAAAATGTCTCACAGGATGAGAAAAGCTAATTGAAGAGCATTAGGATAAAAGAATATCCTTAACTTAAATAGAATTGAGAGCCAATTCAGATTAGAGGCGACATGTGAGCTTCAAGCGAGAAATAGTATAGTGTATACTAAGTGGGGAAGATATGTGAGAATTTAAGATTAGTTTATCAAGGGAGTGATATACTAAACAATGATGTTAATCAATTGCGCCTAAGAGCGTATAATGAAAATGAATATGATGTTGCAGGTGTACCTTATATAATGGTATATCTTTATTATGTGGGATGTATGTATACCTTATATGATGGTGTATATACATGTTAGGCATACCCTCTCCTTTCTATCATTGGGAAGTTTCGTGCGTAGAGGGTGAGCATCCTGACTCGAAAAGCAGGACGTGGATATTTCCCAGGTCATAGTCGTCCATGGTGGTCAGCAAATGACATATATATACATTTATTTATTTTGGGCGTGAGAGGTCGTGGGTATGTGTCGCTCTCACTTGCCGGTTAGGAGCTATGATCGCTTCCTGGACGTTGTGTGCATGAGTTGATCACGAGGTGGGTGTCGTTGAACCCCACCAGGTGGCCCCAGTTTGCTACGTGTATGGGCAACTGGAAGATGATAGCATGTGAGCCTGCGTCCTTCGAGTTATAGCTCGGTTGGATGTTTATTATTTCTTGTTCTTGTACTTGGGTATTGAGGGCATAATGGACCTCAACGACCTACATTACCAGGATTAGGGTATCGGGGGGGTTCATTGTTTGGATTTTGCCTCGGCGAGACGTCCCACGCACGAACTGCAGTGTAATGTTGGAACTTGGGGGTAAGTTAGTCCTTAATGCTCATATATATATATATATATATAGATAGATAGATATATATCACCTATCCCGACTATTGACAGTGCCATGAGTAGTGTAATGGGGGGGTTCCTTGTTTGGATTTCGCCTCGGCGAGACGTCTCACGCATGAAATGCCGTGTACTGTAGAGAATTGGGAATATTAATTAATTAAAATTTGGATAATAAATTGGGTTACATGCATCTGGCATTGAGGGCATAATGAACCTCGAGGATCGATACGGTCAGGAGTTGTGTAACGGGGGGTTCCTTGTTTGGATTTCTCCTCAGTGAGACTTCCCACGCACGAAACGCAGTGCCGTGTTGAGAATCGAGAGGAGTTTAGTCCTTAACTCTTGATGCTAATAAACCATATATAATAGTTACATATATATATATATATATATATATATATATATATATATATGTTGTTTACATGCCATATGAGGACATAACTAGAAGATATAATGTTCTAGTAAATGAGAATGTTGATGTATTGTGATGATGTGGTTATGAGATGGATCATGTAACTTTATATGTTCAACAAATGAACATTATAAAGATAACTATATCTATTGCATTAAAGTTAATGTATATAATTTATAGATTATAGAAATAAAAGGTAAATTGGGAGATAGGTTAGACGGTTTCACTTAAATACTTCAATTGGGTTTAAGTTAGAATCCTCTTACCTAAATTAGAATCGGGCATCCATTTGGAGATCACGTGCATACGCTTAGTGCGCGCTTTAGATGATAGGTGAGTTGAATTTTTATGGAGAGTTCGATTCCACCTTAATGATGTAATAATGCATTTATAATTATTATTCATTTTAATACACTTGCTATAAAATGTTTTTCAACTCGGGCTCTGACCCGTTTATATTTTTCCCTCCATGTATATATTGTATTTCTTTAGGTGTTGCTCCGCAAGGACGCCTCTGATGTTCATCCATCCTGTATTCGTGGAGCTGTAGAAGTAGCGGACTGTTGCGACATTTTTCTTTTGTCGATTCCTATCTTGTACATCTAGATTAGGATTCAATTCGTATATTGAGTTAGTATTCAAGTGTTGTAGATTAACACTTTCATATTTCATTTCTCATATTTGTATTGTCTGTTGCCCAATAGCATATCCGGGTATTTTATTTGTACATTGTATTGCACTTGTATATATTGGAGTTTTCACATTTCACTCATCATAATTAGATGTAAATTCTTGGTCATATGCATTATTGGTTTTATTGTTGTTAAATAAAAAAATTTAAATTTTTGACAACTCGCTTTTAATGATTTCGGGTAGTTAGCCTTATATTATTAGTATTGTCAGTTGATGTTGAGACTGTGCCATCTGAGATACCTGATTTAATGTAGTATAGGGCTGGCCACCCATTATTATTTTGAGCGGGTTATCACAGATGGTATCAGAGCATCAGGTTCTAGTGCCTTTAGGATCTGTGTGCGTTACTACGATCTTCCGTAAGCGTTCTTGATATAGAGCCTTATTAATAGGACGGTTATATTCATACATCCACATTTCTTCTGTGATTTAAAAACTTTTGAAAGGCGTTCTAATACAATTGTTCTTGTTTCAGATGCCACTGAAGGGAGGTCGTTCAGTCAAGGAAAATAAAGGGGATGTGCGACCCCAAATGCCTCAAAGGAACATGACTACCGATGATGTTGCCAATATTGTGGCACAAGCAGTAACTGCCGCCATTTCTATGATGGCATAACAATCTGCCGTTCGAGCAACCGAACCCCATTTAGGATTGTCTTTATGGGAGAGAGTGAAGGAAGATTTTAGTAAGGGGCATCCTCCCGAGTTTGTAAGGGGAGTTGATGCTATGGTTGCAAGTCAATGGAAGAATAGTATTCAGAGGAACCTTCGTATAGTTGAGTGTAGTGAGGTGCAGAAACAATTTTTAGTCACCTTTAAGTTATCGGGTGCAGCTCTTAAATGGTGGGAGTCTATCACCACATCTGAATAGAGAGATACTTTACCTATAAAAGAATTTTGGGAACTTTTTGACCGAAGGTATTTTCCTTCCCCTAATCGAGACATAAAGATTTTTCAAGGTAATAGAACGGTGGAAGAATATGAGGAAGATTTTTCTAGATGGGAAAAATTAGTACCTGATGAGGTAAATACGGAAGAGGAACGTATATTAAAGTTTGTTCGAGGTTTAGATTGGAGAATTCGGCAACATTTGTTAGAGAGTACTACGTTAGCGACTTTCGTCGAGATAGTAAAGACGGCCCTACTAAAGTGTCATAAATATCGTCTTCGTTCGCAAGAAGGTAAGAACTTTGGAGATTCGAGTTCATCAAGTAGGTTTGGCAAAGAGAGTGCCAGTAATGCGAGTGGGAAAAAAGGGATTTGTGGATAAATGTTTCTTTTATAAGGAAATAGGTCATAAAAAGAGAGATTGTCCTAAAAGAGATAAAGGACCACATTTTGATGAAGTTTTGGAAGTGCAACCCCTACAGCAGATTCGAGGTCGTTTTAGACCGGAGGACTATGTTTGGGAGCCCATTGAGGAGGATGGGCAATCGGACTAGAGATGGGTAATGTAAATTAATTTTCCTTTATAAATAGGATTATTACTATATGAAGTTTCGGTATTATGGTATGGGAGGTATTTGTGAATGGGTAGTGATATAGCCCTATTATGTATGTAATGACCCTAGAAAAAGGGGAACTCTGAGTAAGATAGGCTCTTATGTTATTATCTCTTGTAAAAGAATAGATAATTTTGTAATGCGCTCAAAGAGAGCTATAAACTTTATGGTGAATGTAAGAATGGTTATGTGTGATAAGTAGTAATGATAAATCTACTTCTTTTATATAGTCATGATAGACTTATGAAATTGTTGTATTCCAATTATGGATGTGCCTTATAAAATGGCAATATATTGAAATGATGTGAGATGTTGTTTTTGATAAAAGTTTGGATTGTGGATAGATGGACGCAGGAAAATTTAGCTCATAGTTATGCTAATTTTTGTGAGCTACATATTGTTATATGTATGATGATTTAAAAGACCTTGTGTTGGACATAAGGCATTTTATAGTATATTATAATATATAAATCGTTTTCAAAATAAATTATTTTCAAAATAAAACTTTTATCGGCCTTCGGGCCCTTTTAAAATGATTTTCATAAAATTAAATTTTCAAACTCTAGCCCGGATTTAACAAACTCTCAATCCCCGACGTCGCTACATAGTAGTGTTTTGGGAGGGTTTCTTGTTTGAATTTCTCTTTTGCGAGACGTCCCTCGCACGAAAATGGCGAATGTCAGGAATTGAGAGGAGTTATTTCTTTGGATCATTCAAAATTTTTACACTATTAAAATGTTAGTATTATTTATATCTATGGAATTGTGGATTTTGGAGGCAAATAAAGCCTCATTATGATTGATGTGAGCATAAAGATCAAATATAAACGGTGTATGGGTGCCCTAGATGTGGAAATTGGTTTCATATATTTCATAATCAACTTAAATTAAAATGAATTCGTCGTGGGAAGTTAGAAGTTTGGAGATAGGATGAGTAAGGATGGGTGTAGTAGGACTAGTTGAGCTTTGGAGAATTAGGCTTAGCTAAATTTCGAGGACGAAATTTTTGTAAGTGGGGAAGTTTGTAACAACCCAAGGTCTTGGAGACGGTGATTTATTTATTTTGGGAGAAATAAATATTATTTTAATTGGAGATTTATTAAATTGACGTTTGAGGTCAAAATTTGGAGTCGTTAGAAAGTGTCTGGAATGAAAATTCTGAGGGTACCATTGTTTCCGGAAGGGTCGAGAAAGTCGAAATGACTGTACTTGGGTTCTATTTGGGTTCCGAAATAAATTAGGACCGTTTGACTCGAATTAAAGTTACCAAGTCATTTAAAGTGTGTATTATCATTTAAAGATGTGTATTTTGGGAGAATAGGCTTAATTAGCCTACGGGAGAAACAATTCTCCAAAGAGAGAAAGAGAAATAGAAAGAAAGAAAGAGAGAATAAGAAAGAAGAAGAAAAGGAAGGAGAAAAAGAGGGAGAAAGAGGATTTCCCGACAAATGCGCGATCTCAAGGCGGATTGAGACCCTACGAACCCGAGGCAAGTGATTAAACTTGCTAAATAATTGTTGTGTACCATTTATTGCATGATTTCTGGATGAAATTTATGGGGTTTAGGTTTAGTTTAACAAAACCTAACTTTTGTATATAATCTTAGATTAAATATGTAGATCTTTGATTTGAAGATAGAAATTGGTTTATACGTGTTCTAGGATGATTATTGATGATATATATGTGATTGGGTTGAAGAGAAATGAATAGAAAATGATTAAGATGAATTTGGGGTATTTTAGGCTTACAAAAAGTAGCCATTTTAGAGGTTTCTGAAGGGCCGAATCGATTCGGAAATATGCAGGTGCCCAGGTCTGAGTGACCTAATCGATTCAGACTCCAGCCGAATCGATTCGGCTTGAGACAGAATACCAGGTCTGATGACCCGAATCGATTCGCCTTCCTGGCCGAATCGATTCAATGGCCCGAATCGATTCGGAATTGGCCCGAATCGATTCGGAAACAAGGCTTTTGGGGGATTGTTTTTCTAAAGAGAATTTCATCCCGTTTTGTTCGAGGTTATTGAGTGGGGACCTCTATAAGAGTTAATTGGAGTGTGTTTTGGAGACTTATAGAGGGTTTCCATCACACGAATTTTTGGGAGTCATATTTATTAAAGTTAAGGATTACCGATTAGAGATTTTGGTATATTCTAAGTGGGGAAGCCCACCTTGATTTGAGATTCGATTTGGATATGATATTTATAATTATGAAAGAATGAGATTAATTTAGAGATATTGGATCTTAGGATCAAATCCCAATTGGGATAATTTTAAAGGTTCATAAAATGAATTGAACCCTATTATTAATGGAGATTTATAAATGCTATTTGAGGTGCATACAAATATAGATATATCCTTATTGAAATTGGATTTGGAAAATGTCTCACAGGATGAGAAAAGCTAATTGAAGAGCATTAGGATAAAAGAGTATCCTTAACTTAAATAGAATTGAGAGACAATTCAGATTAGAGGCGACATGTGAGCTTCAAGTGAGAAATAGTATAGTGTATACTAATTGGGGAAGATATGTGAGAATTGACGATTAGTTTATAAAGAGAGTGATATATTAAACAATGATATTAATCAATTGCGCCTTAGAGCGTATAATGAAAATGAATATGATGTTGCAGGTATACCTTATATAATGGTATATCTTTATTATGTGGGATGTATGTATATCTTATATGATGGTGTATATACATGTTAGGCATACCCTCTCCTTGCTATCATTGGGAAGTTGCATGCGTAGAGGGTTAGCATCCTGACTCGAAAAGCAGGATGTGGATATTCCCCAGGTCATAGTCGTCCATGGCGGTTAGCAAATGACATATATATATATACATTTATTTATTTTGGGGGTGAGAGGTCGTGGGTATGTGTCGCTCTCACTTGCCGGTTAGGAGCTATCGCCGCTTCCCGGATGTTGTGTGCGTGAGTTGATCACGAGGTGGGTGTCGTTGAACCCCACCAGGTGGCCCCAGTTTGCTACGTGTATGGGCAACTGGAAGATGATAGCATGTGAGCCTGTGTCCTTCGAGTTATAGCTCGGTTGGATGGTTATTATTGCTTGTGCTTGTACATGGGTATTGAGGGCATAATGGACCTCAACGACCTACATTGCCAGGATTAGTGTATCGTGGGGGTTCCTTGTTTGGATTTCACCTCGACGAGATGTCCCACGCACGAACCGCAGTGTAATGTTGGAACTTGGGGGTAAGTTAGTCCTTAATGCTCATATATATATATATATATATATATATATATATATATATATATATATATATATATCACCTATCCCGACTATCGAGAGTGCCAGGAGTAGTGTAACAAGGGGGTTCCTTGTTTGGATTTCGCCTCGACGAGACGTCGCACGCATGAAACGCCGTGTACTATTGAGAATTGGGAATATTAATTAATTAAAATTTGGATAATAAATTGGGTTACATGCATCTTGCATTGAGGGCATAGTGAACCTCGAGGATCGATACGGTCAGGAGTAGTGTAACGGGGGGGGGTTCCTTGTTTGGATTTCGCCTCGGCGAGACGTCCCATGCACGAAACGCAGTGCCGTGTTGAGAATCGGGAGGAGTTTAGTCCTTAACTCCTGATGCTAATAACTCATATATAATAGTTACATATATATATATATTGTTTACATGCCATATGAGGGCATAATTAGAACATATTATGTTCTAGTAAATGAGAATGTTGATGTATTGTGATGTTGTGGTTATGAGATGGATCATGTAACTCTATATGTTCAACAAATGAACATTATAAAGATAACTATAGCTATTGCATTAAAGTTAATGTATATAATTTATAGATTATAGAAAAAAAAGGTAGACTGGGAGATAGGTTAGACGGTTTCACTTAAATACTTCAATTGGGTTTAAGTTAGAATCCTCTTACCTAAATTATAATTGGGCATCCATTTGGAGATCACATTCATACGCTTAGTGCACGCTTTAGATGAGAGGTGAGTTGAATTTTTATGGAGAGTTCGATTCCACCTTAATCATGTAATAATGCATTTATAATTATTATGCATTTTAATACACTTCCTATAAAATGTTTTTCAACTCGGGCTCTGACCCGTTTATATTTTTCCCTCCATGTATAAATTGTATTTCTTTAGGTGTTCCTCTGCAAGGACGCCTCTGATGTTCATCCATCCTGTATTCGTGGAGCTGTAGCAGTAGCGAACTATTGCGGCATTTTGCTTTAGTCGATTCCTATCTTGTACATCTAGATTAGGATTCAGTTGGTATATTGAGTTAGTATTCAAGTGTTGGAGATTAACACTTTCATATTTCATTTCTCAGATTTGTATTGTCTGTTGCCCGACAGCATATTCGGGTTTTTTATTTGTACATTGTATTGCACTTGTATATTTTGGAGTTTGCACATTTCACTCATCATAGTTAGATGTATATTGTTGGTCATATGCATTATTGGTTTTGTTGTTGTTGTTAAATAAAAAGTTTTAAAATTTTTGACAATTCGCTTTTAGTGATTTCGGGTAGTTAGCCTTATATTATTAGTATTGTCAGTTGATGTTGAGACTGTGCCATCTAAGATACCTGATTTAATGTAGTATAGGGCTGGCCACCCGTTATTATTTTGAGTGGGTTGTCACAGTCTGCTATTTCGCAGTAGGTTATTAGAGATGTTGAGAGGATTTTGTCTAATTTCTTTTGGGGATTAGATGATCAGGGGGTCATAAACTTATTTGGAGTGGCTCAAAATATTTATGTTTTCCTATTGAGGTGGGAGGCATTGGCTTAAGATTTTTACTAGACATGTTTAAAACTTTAGGATGCAACCTATCTCTTTGGAATCAATTTATGTAAACAAATTACTATCAAAATTTTCATCCCACGAATGAAAAGTATGCCAATATTGTTTCTAACATCTATATAGGACTTTGGATCACGAGCATGATGAACCCAAGAATAAATAAATTTGAATGTGTTTGCACTAGGAGCATTAGAGGCAAAAAATTCAGCTCAATGATTAAATGTCGTTTGGACAACCATATTTTAAACTTTACACCAGCATGCATGAAATAGATGTGAACATGACTTGGTTATGTAGATAATATGGAATGATTAAATGTAATATACCTTAGTATTCATTGCTCCAATGTGAAACAACATGTATTTAGTCTGATAGAGAAATAAATTCCCAAAGAAATACCTTTGCAATGCCAATGGTTAAAAAAGGGAAGTTTTAATGTTTTCTATGATAGTTTCGGATGAAATACCCATAACTATCAATACAAAATTATATACAAATGCTCCAAGTAAAAAAAAAAGTAGTTTAGGACAATATCTCCCTCAAGAATTGTCCCTATAAATTTAACCACCATCTTCATCTGCATTTGCATCTTGATGATCATTAACTGGAACCACATTAGAGTCACCTATTAATTCTTCTCCATCCCTCAGCCACCCTACATTTTGATCTTTATTAAAATTTTACACGACAAACAACTCATCTCCATTAAGTAACAATTCTTATTCGGATTCTTGAACTCTCATGTACCTATCAAATTGGTCTCTCAGTTCCGTGGGACTAATAAATCGATAGGGTCTTGCACATAAAATACTTATTTTGGTTAGGATGCTAGTACGAAAGGTCCGTTACACTCTCGATCATCCCTATATTTCAAATGCTTAAAATTCACTAGCATAAAGTTAAACTCGTTAACTTTTGTACCCATATGATTTTCAACCCAATCACACTTGAATAACACAAACTTTATACCATTAAGATACTGAACTTCAATCATGGCCGTTAGCTCCCTGTAGTATGTAATATTACCCATGATGGGGTTTTTATCCTTCCGGCTAGAGTAACTCATTTGTTTGGCTTTTATAACAACTCCTCTATTTTGATTTTTCTTTCCCCTATCAAGTTTCTTTTTTTGAAATCTAAAACCTTTAACAATATAAGTATTGAATCTGACCACATCCTTAAGTGGACCTAAAGACAAGCATTTGATTTCATGAGATACTTTCACACTGTCACGTGCCATTTTATTAAGCTATAGTATATTAAAGTAAATGTCAATATAAAAGTATTGTACTCATTCATAAATCAACTATTAGTTATGATATTTTTTCATACATAATCCATAAATAATTTATGGAAGTTGTCGTTGTGAAGACGATTAACATGATGATTTTGTGAAACTTTGAGGATACTCTGATAAAAGTTTTATGAGATGCTTTCTACAAGTAAACAAATACCCATGTGTCAATTCCATAGAAAATATAAAAATGGTTTTCAAAAATGCCAAATAATTATGATAAAACTTACTAAACAAATGGTATCACTATCTCGGTGTTGGTTAAAATGTACCGATGAGCTTGTATATACATTAAATAATAACGTTCAAATTGAACTTATTTCCCAATTGCACTACCATTTATATACCCCCAATCATAATTTATATCCGATCGGTTAGACTTAGTTTCAACATCCACATACTGCACTACACCAAAATGGGCAAATTGTCACCTTTCAGCCGGCCAGCCTTGTCAAGGTCATTGACCGTGACAAAAAAACACGCGTTTTATGTCACGGTCATTGACCTTGACACGACCGTGACAACGAATTGTCACGGTCAATGACCGTGACAAGCCCGTGACAAATTTACTTGTCACGGACTTGTCACGGTCATTGACCGTGACAATTATTTAAATTCTTGTCACGGTCAAAGACCTTGACACGACCGTGACAATATTCTCGGCAAAAACCCTACCCTCCCTTCTTTTTTCCCTCCCGCGCCGTTCCCTCCATTTCTCTCTCTCTCTCTCTCGACGCTGTTCTCTCTCTCTCTCTCTACTTTCAGGTCCATTTTCTCTCTCTCTCTCTCTCTCTTTCATTTATATATATATTTGTGTGTATATTTGTGTGTATGTGTATATATATATGTGTGTATGTGTGTGCGTGGAGGGGGGCAGGGGATGGGGGGTGGGGCGGGGTGGGGCAGGGTGGGGGAGGGGGTGGCGACGGTGGAGGGGGGCAAGGGGTGGGGTGGTGTGTGTGTGTGTGTGTGTGTGTGTGTGTGTGTGTGTGTGTGTGTGTGTGTGGTGTGTTGTGGGGGAGGGGGTGGGGTGGGGTGGTGTGTGTGTGTGTGTGTGTGGTGGTGTGTGGTGGGGGAGGGGGTGGTGGAGGGGTGGGGCAGGGGGTGGTTAGGGGTGGGGTGTGTGTGTGTGTGTGGTTCTTAAAGGATAATAGAGTTGGTAATCAAGGCCTCAGGATGAGCCCGATTACCAATGTAGCCTTTTAAAGTCTGGAGTTACCTTCCAATTGGATACACCCAATGGTAAAGGACATAACCAATAATTAAGAGTTCATCTGGAAAATGTATAGGCAAGTGTTCCATCACATCAAAGAAACTCTGAGGGAATATTTTTTCAAGGCTATAGAGTTTAAGGGTCATCTGATCTTCAAACTTTTCCAAATTAGGTGTGTTAACTATATTTTAGTACAATATCACAAAGTTATAACTTAATTTAATTAAGTCTTTGCCAATATGATTGGGTAATACCCTTCGCGTTGCTATTGGAAGTAATTGTTGCATGAAAATATTATTATCATGGCTTTTTAATCCCCAAAAATTTCTTTCTTTCATGTTCACGCAGCGTGAAATATTCGAAGACTATCCAGGAAGATCTTTAACATTGTACAACACTTTTAAAAAAAATATCCTTCTTTTTGTTACTCATCATGTACTCTTCTAGGGGAGGTACTGTAGATATGACCCTCATGGTTGAGGGTGTATTTGTATTCTAATACCCAAAATTTTTAGATCTTATCAGGCCCATAAATTATCTTTTGTCTTCCCTTTAGTACCCAACAATGTAAATAAGACATTACCGCAAATGTTTTTCTCAATATGCATGACATCAAGATTAAGTCGAAGAAGATTATCCTTCTAGTATGGAAACTAAAAAAATATGCTCTTCTTTTTCCAACAAAATCTATATTTTGGAACTTTCTATTTGTTTTTTTCTAATGCCTCTCTTTCCCTCCTACTAAATAAATCTTCCGTCTTATATTCACGCTAAATGTCAAGATAGTTCTACTACACGAAAGTGTAAGTGTGGTTGGTCATAATTCTACCCTCCCATTAAATGGTGCCTTATGCCTATGAAGACTATGACGCGAGTCAAAGAATCGACGATAACCCCAATAACAAAACCTCTTACCATTATCTAATCTTATGGACTGGTGTTCTTCATTACCCCAAGGAAAATCAAATGTACCTTTTGTGCTCCATCCCGATAACATGGCATAAGAGGATAAATCATTAATAGTCCACAACAACGATGCATAGAACTGAAATAAATCCTTACTGGACACATCGAAAGTGCGTACACCATCAACCCATTGCTCAATCAACTCATCAATCAGTGTCTATAAAAATACATCGATATTATCCCCAGGTCCTTTTGGTCCATATCTAAGTATAGAAAAAATCTAATTAGGTTCCTTCATGCACAACCACATAGGTATGTTATAATTAATGAGGATAACTGGCCATGCATTGTGCTTAATGCTAATTTTACCAAACGAATTAAATCCACCAGCAGCTAACCTAAGTCTAACATTCCGAATTTTCCCCGTAAAAGAAGGTTTTTTGTCATTAATTGTTTTCCAAGCAGGAGCATCGAAGTGATGTCTCATTATATCATCGTCGATCCTTTCATCTGCATGCCATTTCATTAGATGAGGTTAATAGGATGAACAAAATAGTTTCTTCAGTTTCGATTTAAAAGGCAAGTATCTCATTTTTTATGTCTACCTTCAGATTATGGACGTCATCAATACTTGAATCCTCATATTTATATTGATAAGATCCGCATATGCCACACTTTTTAAGATCCTCAATTTTATTACGAAATATCATACAATTATTTGTGTATGTATCCCATGTCTCGTACTTGATTCCTAAGTATTTCATTATATTTTTGGCTTAGTAGTAGGACTTGGGAATTCTAGCATGCGCAAATATCCTCGCCAAAAATTTTAATAAATTACTGAGAGAACAATTTACCATATCATGAAGTTGCTTCATTTGCAAGATTTCAACAACAAATGAAAATCTAGTAACCCCGGATGGATAATTTTCATAGATTTTACATTGAAACTTTTCATAAGTTTATAGTAACTTAGAACATCTTTGTCAAATTCAATGACTTCTTCGATGTTACATTCCTTCTCATGTATATTGTAATATGTGTGGGGAATACCCATTCCCTTTTGAACCATTGTAACCATGTTATCTTGAGCACTCAGTTCAAAAGGTATAGGTATATCATCAACTAACATATCATCCCGTGAAGTATTTCTATCGCTTTTTACACCACAAAAGTTTCTTCGTGAAAAATTAAAAGCTTATAAGTCTTATCAAAACCATGCATCTCAATGTGATCTCTCACAGTTTGTCAGGCACGGTACACTCGATTTTCACATCTGTTATATGGGAATAGATTTATGTTGTCTTGATGTTTTTATTTTCATATGCATAGTTAAGAAAATCGCCAGTCACTTTAATATATATTCTTTTGAACAATAGTTGAATAAATCAATCCAACTCTTATCCATGATTCCTATCTATGAATCTAAAAAAATGTTAGTAAATTTATATATTATAATATAAGTAAGAGAAAATATTCTTAATATCTTTGCAAGATGATGAAAATTAAAGAGATTAATAATGACAAAACATGAATTCCTAAAGGGATTAACACATAAAAGGAGTAATAATCCATAAAAATAACAATATAATTCAACACATCAATTTAATATTAATATGGCTAACTAAATCGAATAATTCAAATTTGAAATATTGAAGTACTAATACAGACATGATGATTGAAAGTATCAAATAACAAGTCACACAATTAGCTAATTAAAATCTACATCACTAAACATTTACACATTAAAGGCACATACCCATTATCACCATCGTTTGAATCAGTATGCTCATTTTCTTCTTCTTGTGGAACAAACTCGTCATCATCACCAACCAATTTTTTGTACTCTTTGAATCACTTTTTTTATTTATTTTTATCTTTATTTTGAATTGCCGAATAAAATTCATGTATTCCCAATTCTTTCAATGTTTCTCTATTCTCTCCCGCTTTTGTTTCTCGTACTCTTTAATTATCACGTACATTTTCTGATAAAACATATGTAATTAAAGAACGAACGAGACTGGCACTCCTTTTTTAACATGTTAAAATCATTTATATACTTGTTGTCAAAACAGTTGTAGAACTTTTAAGAATTCATATCCTTGCATTTAGCTTTGTATTAAGAGGACGCAATATCATTTGCGTTCCACAAATAGGACAGTCAACATTTGACTTACGAAAATTGTACCTATTTTAATATCATAAGCTTAATAAAAAAACACGAAGCACTGCACAACTGTTTAATTTAAAAAAGAGGGACTATTTTTATACGTCAAATGTTAGGTTTCCTATGTGTGTTAGTATCAAACATATTGCAAATAATTATAACAGTCTTTCACTTTATATAATAAATTAATTGAAAATTTGGGTTTTAAAAAGTAAATCGATTTTATTTTCATTTTTCTAATAATTATATCAATAATAAAAAATTTGAAAGTGAAGGTGAATAGTTCATAACACAAAATTCAAACTAAATACACCTAACTATATATTCATTCATTGTTCAGATTGTTCTATTCAAACAAACCATAGGTTTAAATTAAAAACCTAATCAATTGCGACATATTAAAACCAAATGATAAGGTCATTTAAACTGTAGTACAATAATAATTTTATTTTAGGCTTGAATTAATTTTATTTTAAAGTTAGACTTTCCTAATATCATTAGAAAAACTATTAAGTTTAATGGTCACATTGGATTTTGAATTAATATTTTTTTTAAAATTACTAAATAAAAATAAATTAAAATCTAAAAAGAAAAGTAATTTTAAGTTAAATATTATTCAAAGATCTCTCAAAACTAAAAATAAAAACTAAGAAAGGAACTTCATTCTTAGAAATATATAAAAAAGAACATAAGATCTACCAACACAAACTTAACATCAAAATAATAATCAATCGTTCTACAAATCTCAAATATATAAAAAAAGAACCACATTAATGAGTTAGGAGAAGAATAATTTTAGGATTTTTGAATAATTGGTTCATGAATCTAAGAATTTCTTTTAAAAAAAAAATAAGCCCATTATAGAATCATTGAGCCAACATGAACTATAATGCTATATAACATCAAAGACTAGAGATATACATATTAGGTCTCATTAAAAACTATAAAAAGTTTGAAATTAACAAATAAGCATAAATAAAAAACAATATTTCATTTGTTGTTTTCTTAAAAAAAAGATGAAAAATTATCTACAATTTGAAAGGCATAATAAAAAAATTAAGCCTTACAGATATAGGGGGTTATTGATACAGATTATTAAAGGGTTTCATAAATCAAAAACATATTGAAGATATACATAAATAGTATTGTGATTACCATGAGAAGTAGAATGACAGAGGAGAGAGAGAAAGGCCGGAAGGGGGGAGAACGACAAAGGAGAAGAAGGTTAGGCGGGGGGGGGGGGGGGGAGGGGAGGGGAGGGGGGAGGGGTGTCGGCCTCCGACTGGGTTGTAGGTTTGGCTAGTAGGGTTTGGACAATGGGGGTAAAGAACTGAGTCCTTCTCTTTTATTTCTTTTTTTAGGGGTGGGGGTTTAAGTGTTTAGGGCAAGAGATAAAAAGTTTTAATGGTGGGGACCTAGTTTTTTAGTTGGCTATTTGGTATATATCTTTTGAGGTGGTAACTATTTTACAGACTCATTTGTTTACTTTATAAGACGGAGATAATTAATTGTGTCAAAAAGTAATCTCTTTTGAGACGGCTATAATTACAAGCCTAAAAGATTATAGTTTTTGAGACTCGTGATTATACCCGTCTAAAAAAGTATCTTTTAAAGACTATATTTTGGCTGTCTAAAAAATAGGGTCTTAAAAGTAACTTTTTATAGTGATTTCTTTCATCAATTGGGTTGGCTCTAGCCAACATGATCTATCATTTTTTAGCAGTCATGGACGTACTTTTGGTCAATTGTCTTGTCTTGAGCCAACCCGGCCTAAGATTTTGGTGCAGTCAAAGATGTTCACTTATCAGTTGGGTTTTCTTTAACCAACCTAATCTAATATTTTGGTGTCATCAAAGATGTGCACTGATCAACTGGGTTGGCTTTAGCCGACCTCATTTAATAATTTGGTGTAGTGAAAGACGTTCACTGATCAACTACTCTAACTTTAACCAACTTGATCTAAGATTTTGTAGTAATCAAGGACGTGGCTTTGTTTTCAACTTGAGATGTACTTAGATGAAGCCTCTTTCTTATCTATTTGAACATAATTTCAATGGATATTAACAATGATTTGATAATTAAAAAATTGAGTGGTAACGGGTATTCATATAGTTACTCCTTCTCGTACAAGTATTGTAACTTCCCACTGTATATTTCTTCTTCAATAACTAAAATTCTTCTTAATGATATTACATATTGATGTTTTCAGAGTTCCAAGGTTTTTTAAATATCTCCCCTTCTAGAGTTTAAATTTGATAAGTACCAGATCATACGACTTTCGTCATGGAGTAGGGGGCATGCATATTTGATTCCAACTTATTGGACTTGTGTGTAAGCTTATTCAAGACACAGTCCCTTTCCTTGAGTATACTAGGCCTGACTTGTTATAAAATTTTGACATGTGTTATTGATCGACTTCTACCCTAAGCAATGTTGCATCCCTAAATTTATCTATTAGGTTAAGATTCAATCTTGTTGCAAAATCAGTCTTTGGAGAATCAAAGTTGAGGACCCCATGACTTGGGAGGCCAACCTCAACTGGGACCATGGCTTCATTGCCTAAGGATAACATGTAGGTTTCTTCTACTGTCGTTGTTCGTGTTGTTGTCATGTAGGCCTACAACACGATTTGTAGTTTATTTATCTAATTTACCTTAGTAGACTCCATACTCTTATTCATTCCATCGAGACAAGTTTGATTCTTAACCTCTGTTTGTCCGTTGCGTTGTCGATAAGCTGGTGATGAATGTAATTTTCTAATTTTGTCCTTGTTGTAATACTTTTGAAACTTATCATTTTCAAACTAGATGTCATGGTTGGCAAAGAAGTCATGGGATATCCCATACCTGCTTATCATATTATTCCATAAAAATCAGGGGACTTTTGCATATGTATTTTTTATGAATGGTTTGTCCTCCACCCATTTGGTCAAATAATATATAGCTATCCCCTATTGGAGTCTGAACTACTGGTGCCACTGGAGGTGGTGACTAAGCTGAGGCAAATGGGCTATCATAGCCCTCATCGCTGTCTCGACTACCTAATCCACTATCACTGCCACCTGAGTACTCGAGATCAACTCAGGTGGGGGTGGCGGTACTTGTGTCTCCTGATGAGCCTCCATCAATTCATCCCTGTTCTCGACCCTCTCCGCTCGCCGTCTCCTCGGTGGCATCTGAAAATAGATCGAATTGTATAAGTACAGAATTTATACAAAAATCTAATACCAGAAGTACGATATCTCAAAAGAGGAAAATGAATCAACAGTCCTAATAATAGATCTCTATAACAACCGAACGCTATGCTGAAATGTAGTAAGCCGTACAGATCCTTAGGACACTAGAACCTGATGCTCTGATACCATCTCAGACACCCCTCTCAATGAAATACCGGGTGATCATTCCTATATCTAATTAAACAGGAATCTCAAATAGACTATCATTAGCATCGCTGTCAAAATTTTATAAAATTACTAACCACCTAGTATTCAAATCTGATGTCAAATTTTAAATCTCTATTAATCAAGATAAAAGTAACTGCAGAAAACAAATTAACACAATCCTTGCCAAAAGAAACCATCATCACAAATAATAAAATGCCATGTCGAATAAACCATCGGCTAAAATCCCATACCAATGTAAAGACAGATAATAAGAATCTCATATTATCTAAAATGAATACTAAATAAAATTGTGAACAACATGCGCAAGTATCTGATATAAAGTCCCTATTCTAAGAATAGATGAGATAGAGGCGCCTATCCAAATCCTTCAACATCCACATATGCTGCAGCAGCGAAATCCCTGGAATGAATCAAGTCTGGCGTCCCTGTGGCTAGACACCTAAAAAGTTTTGAAAATAGTTTATACCAAGGGTTAGAACCAAAAACACGTTGAAAACATTTAGCAAATGATTAACATGCAGTAATATATGATGCATGCATGTGCGTCATATTTAAGTTAGTGTCGCACTCCCTTGAGGACATCCTCACCCCTCCTCTAATGTGCACACCTAACGTCACTTTATATCTCCCCTAGTTCTCTGACCCTAAACTAGACGATAGATATAACCCTCTCCAACCACCCTACTCTATCCAAGTGTGTTTAAATATATGATTTATAAGTTATTACTAGTACTAACTTAATTAATCATTTTTCTTCTTAAATGTATATAACTTTCATGCCCGTTATACACATAATACAATTCACATCATGTGTTAAATTACCCACATATAATTATTTATTCCATTATATACGTATAACTATATTACAACATTCACACATATGTTGAATATAAATAATATCCATCCTCCCGAGTAATTATTCACCCGATGTATTCTCTAAAGTGCTATCCCACTAGGTGTACTCGTATAACCTAGTTACCCCAAGTTAGAATCGCTTACAAACTTGTCTAAAAATAAACATAGTGGAGGCGATAATATTCCTTTCCTGAAAGTGAGATAATCCCCTCACCCATATAATGGACGCTATGACCTGGGGATATACTCGACGTACTCCTCAATCTAGGGGATTCACCCACTATGCGCAACCTCCCATTGATAGCACTAGAGTATATATTTTAATAATATCCAGTCACTGATATTTATAAGCACACACCATATATATATATATATATATATATATATAATATCCTGGCTTTACCGTGTACAAAATCCGTAACACTAGCATATATGCATATCTTGAGTTTATGGTCCAACTCTAATTATTAATTAATTAAATTATTTTTAGTGTCACCCAACCAAAATACTCGGACTCGCTCTCGTGGCCTGAAATTAATATAATACCCGAGTCTAATCCCCGACTCCAAATTATTTAGTTTTCATCCATAATTAATTTAAGTGAGTAGTGTCACTCTACTACCATTTCCAAACTTATTCACCCAGTACGTTATTTTATTCTTTCAGAATTTCTTTCTCAAAATTCATTCGAAATGTGTCACTCTTAATTCCCCCACCACTCCCAATTATATTCCTTTGTAATTATTAAGAATTAACTCCCATAATTAATTTTCTCTCTTAATTATACTAGGGGGAAATTGTAACTAAAAATTTTACCCATATAAATCCATAGGCCAAACTGCCGAAAAACCAGAAGGGTTGATCGATCGAATCACAGTCATCGATCGATCGACTCCGCCTTACTGTTTCCTCCATTAAAGAAATTCTCCAATTCCTAACATTTCCCTTGGTTTAACCTAAGAACAATCAACATCATAACTATATAAGAGCATGATCAGGACCTCTCATAGAACCTCAAACATAAATTTAGTCTCACAAATTTCTACCTTCTCGATTTGGGGAAATTCTAGGGTTTTTACTCGTTAGATTCCAATTTCATCTAATACCCCAAATTCGTCCATAATTGTTACTGGATTTTTTTCACATGTAAATCAAATATCATCACAGAACCATGTCACACAATTAATTCCCACATTAAATCTCATTTAAATGTTCCTTTTACAAAAACCCTGTTTTGTACCCAAAATGAATTTCTGATTTCACATCACAAAAATATGATTTGAATTACATCAATTAATATCACAACAAATTTACCACTTTCCTTATGGGTTCATCGGGTCTGATCCAAGGTGTGATTTGCAAGGTTGATGATGAACTCCCCAAATTCGTCCCTAGCCTTGTCTCCAAAAGGATCCCCAATGCACTCTAACTGCTCCCTATAGCTTTCTCTCAAAACATAGGATTTAGATTTGTGTTTTCGGCCATTTCCCTTTTCTCCCAATTAGGTATTAAATCTAAATCTCATTTTAAGACTAATGGGCCAAGCTCGAGTGACCCAAACACCCCCGTGTGGGCCCGACTATGCCTAAAAATGCCTCGAAACCTATTTACTACCAGTGGTTACTCTTTTTCGACTATCTCGGCCCATCTGGACTCAACCGCGCACTCAAACTTTGCATTCAAATTGATTTATAGAATTTCTTATCTCGCACCTAACTCCGTCTATAACGAACTCCCGATTGAGATAAGTAGATCCCACGTCACTAATATACTTATGACGTAAATAATTAATACTATTCACTTAGTAATTTAATTCGCATAAATATTAACCATTTATTCTCTTGATTAATATTTATATAAAGATTTCCATAATTAATTCCATTAAATTACGACACGCACGTAATTTAAATTTTTACCCAAATTAATTAATTTTTAAATGCATACAAATATGGGGTGTTACATTATCCTCCACCCTCACCCAATCACAATAAAACACCATCTCTTTAAAAATGGTATAGTCCATATCAATTAATTGTTTGATAACACCATACCACAGTCCATGTATTTGTGATATTCTTATCACGTTTACTATCTTGAAATCATGTCCATGTGTGGCATTATGGTCTCCGAGTGAGAATGATTCTCTGTAATCGGGGGAAGGGAACTCGCATTACGGTGGACACTGGGGTGGTTATCTCTCATTCCTCCACTCTTGCTAAGGTCGAGTTTTCAGTTCGACATTTACGTGTCGATGAATTTGACCCTGGATGTAAATTTATGCCAATTTTAGGTTGGTCCATGACCCTTTGGTTTCTCAAGATTCGGGCCTGAATGTTCATTTTCGTGCAGGAAATGAGGGTGTTCCATAGGGTGTTCCTAGTTGCCAGTTTGTTTTATACCAAAACTAAAAAAAAAGGTTCAGCCCATCCCTTCCTAGCTAATCCTAATGTATGTTTAGAGTATGTGGTTGGTCAAGAGATTATTTTTATGTGGGTTGAAAAATCGAGTTATGAGTGGGGAAGGTGTTAGGTACCCCACTTGTTCCGTATGCTTCCTTAATTCAATGCTCTTATTATTTCTTTTTACATTAATTGATTACTTTTTAGCTATTTTAGAAAGTGTTAAGAGAACTTAGCGTGAGGGTCTATAAAAAATGTAGATCGATGTTGAGGTTGGAAAATGGTATTAGTGTCAGGTAGAGGAATGTCCCTTCAACCAATGCAGGTACATAAGATTTTCTTATGCATGACTCCATGATTTTACATATATAACGGATGGTCATTATTAAGTATGTAAGTGCACAAGAAAGATCGATTTTTGAGATAGTTTGATATCCCGTTCGTATTATGAGAAAGCATAAGTAGGTGTAAGATGGGTGCATTTCTATTGTGATTAGTGTATACTTGTTCGCATGTTTGTATTTAGGTGTATGTTTGGGATGTCCCGTCTTGAGATTATTTTATATCTCCTTTGGTGTGTATTCGAGTATTTGTAGTAATGCGTCAAAGATAAATACTTTGAGATATGTTGATATATCATTCTAATTTATTTGGGTGTAATGGGTGAACATCTAGAGATAGATTAATCTCAGTGGGGACAATATATCAAGATAAATATTTTTGAGGCTCGAGCTCACGAGAAGAACTTAATGTGTTACCTACATAACCAAGAGGGCTTGGGATTAAATCCTGCGTAATTCGGATGTAACACATGTTCAAAAGTAATGCGTGTTCATGTGTAGGGAATATTATAATGGGAATGGACTTGAAGATATCCGATATTAATACATAAACTGATAATAGTTGGGTTATTATTAGCGAGAAGATGTTGTCCTTCAGATTCTTTTGGGGTTTTCGTATTAGGAGGAGTTGGGACAAGAAGTGGGGAGGTTATATCAAGGATTTAATGTTCTTCTACTGAGAAGCAAAGTAGGACACTGCATCTTAGGATTGGGGTGGACCAGGAGAAGTTAGGGGAGTTCAGGACTAGGGATGGATGTATCGCTAGTATATAATACTCTAAGATACATATTATGAGGCTTGGGCTTCACGAGTTTACCTCGATATAGTGGATACATACACAAGGATACTTGAGATTAAAGAAAACTTAGTTTACGGCATACGGTATATTTACACGTGCCAGCAACATAATACCAGGTATACCAGGTACATCAATGCGGTATTTATGTAGCCTATTACTTAATAAATAATTTATATTATTTTTTATTGATATAATTATATGTTAATATAATAAGTTGATCAAATTTCGATTCTTGTAAATTATTGAAATGAAAACATATGTTCACGGTTCCATGCAGAGATGCATTTTGTTCGCTAGGAGAAGTGATGAGTGTAGACGAATCTTAGACTTTAGCCTGTCAAGTTTTATGTTGAACACAACTCAATGGAACTCTCGTAAGAACGTGTTTTGAAAATTATGTTTTCATGTTTGTATTTCGGAATTACGTCATTTTCTTTGTATTGTTTAGCATGCTCATAATCCGTACTCAAGGGGAGGTTCTAGATTAGATATAAGGTTTAAAAAAATATAAATACTGTAAATTGTATTCCTGATCCCCCAAATGGGGGTCGGGTTAGAAAAGGTACACAAGTATGAACAATTTATTACAATATATAAATGTGGGATGTTGTCCCATAATTTGGTCAAAGGTTCTTTACCTTTGTGGTGAAAGAAGACTTTTTACTTTAGGGGAAATCTCCATTTTTTCTACCTTTCAATCGAGAAATGCTTCGTCTAGAGAGGCCAAATTTTGTAGAATTTGTGCAGGTTTTGACTCAGTTTTCTATTTTAAGGTGACTTTTAGGAAGTACGAACCTCTTTTTGGGGCAACTCTAGGGAAGTAAGAGCTTTTCCTTTTAGAAAAATAACTTTTCTATCCCTTCAAGAATTTTAAAAAATGAGCTCGAGTATCTCTAGCATTCGAGATTAAGAAAGTTAGAAAACTAAACCTATGTTGTGTTTGGGGATCATTTTAAGGTTGATGGGAACCTCTATTTGTAAGGATTTCATAGGTGGAGTTGGTCGATTGGATAAGGGTCCCGAGCCATTGATTTTTATCAACGGTGGAGAAAATATTTGGATAAGATTTGGTTGTCAGACCATTTGGCCTATCACTTGAAACCTTTGGCCGATCGGATATTACGCGGAAGACCTTTGGCTGATCGGTTAAAGTCCCAAGATGACCTATTTGTTGGATTTTTTAATGGATTAAGTCAATTTAGGGTTATTTTTACTTTTCCCTTGCATACTATGGTCTCTTGTGTTTTCGCACCCTATACTTTAGTGTAGGTTTCAAAAGTTATTTTTTCTTAGGATTTCTTATACTCACAAGGTTTAATTATGATATGGTGAAATGTCCAGGAATTTTGATTGCAAATCAAGATGTCCAAAAATGCGATCAACTAAGAGTGTGCGCGTGAAGATAATCTTTGTTGAAACAAAAGCTCACCAACATTAGTTTGCCTATTTTGGAAGGGATAAGAGGTTTTATGAGTGATGGTCTGAAATTTCAAGCCAAGAAATTGGGATTTTGGAAAAATCTTAGGGGTTAGACGATCGATCGTAGTATGGAAGGGAACAATTTATCCGATCATCTAAACATTTCGGTCGTCCAAACCTATAAATTCGGTTGATAGTGATATCTTTTTCCTTTTATCCATATATATTTTCTCTCCCTCTCCCTTCTCAGTTTTTGCTCTATCTCTCTCTCCAAGTGATAGACTACTCCATAAGTTTTACTTGTCATTTTTCTTTGATCATGGACCTACACCAACCCATTGTGGCCATCTTGAGATCTTTCTTGCCCGTGATTTGAGGGAAATAAGGAGGATACAGGTCTCGCTCCCATCGCTACTCGGGGGGGGGGGGGGGGGGAGGCTTCGGCCATCGTCAATTTTAGGGTTATCTAAAGAGATAGAGTCACTAACCTATTGTGAACCAAACAGGCGAAAGAACATGTTGCCACCTCGAGAGAACATCATAAAAGACAATCTAATGCTTGTGAAATCAAGTACACCATAGGTTCAGGGGATAAGTTATGATATGGGAAGGTGTTAGGAACCCAACCCGCCCTTTTGGTCTCTCATGGTCTTATGTTACTATTTTCTTTAATTTCTTGATGAGGAGTGTGTGTGTGTGTGTGTGTGTGTATAAGTGGAGATCGGAATCGCTCGACTCGCATCATGGGAAAAGACAGAATGGGTTCATCTATAGGAATGTTCCAAAAATAATAATTAATAATAGGATGAGTGCGCTTATCGATATATTAATCGTTATGACAAAACGATAATATATGTTAGATAAGACATAAATATGAATCACAAGTATGATATATAAAAATAATAAATGAATAAGGAAAAGAGGAAAATAGGAAAAGGAGAAAATAGGACTCGAGTCTTGAGTTTTATCCCAAGACGCCTACGTAGCCTATAAAGCCCTCAAAGTCGACATAGTTTGCATGTGGAACAAGGGTGGGATATATCCCGTATATTAAAACGGGAGTTTATTATATATGTGTCTGTGTAGAAAATATATTTTTTGTTTTGAGAAAATGTGATGAATAATCCCATCGAAATTTATAGGTGTAACCCTCTTTTACATTGTTCTCGGATTTTTATAGAAAATAAATTGGGTGCAATACTACTAATAAAGTATTTAATAAATTGGGTGCAATACTACTTTTAATGTTTACGATCTAATAAAAATGAAAAGCTATATTAAGAATTTATATAACTAATGCGAGAATAAAAGGAATTCAAAGAGAGAGAACAGTGTTTGGACATTATTTAGAGACATAGAGATTGATCTTGATTGATGATGAGCTTCCTTGAAAGTGAATGAAGAATGTAGGAGGATTTTTGTTGAATTGGGTGTGACAGTGATGGGAAAGAAAGGTGGAGAAATATTTCAAACAAGGAAACCTCATTGACTTAAGAAGAACGTTGCTGAGAACACTGAGGTTGATGTTTTGAGCTTCCTCTTTAAGTGAGGTCATGATCTCCTTATATAGGGTAGGTAAACTATCGATCGACATTGTCCTTGTCCTGCCTATTGGTAGGTATCCATAGACGCACTACTGATAGGCAAGTCCAAGGTCCTACCCATTGACAGTCTCGTACAAATTTTTTGAAAAAATGGTTGTAAAATGCAATCTGTCGGTCCAAATCGTGAACGGGGCATACATGTTGAAATACCTTTGAGAATTTTTGTGCCTCAACCAAGTTTTGGAGTTAACTTTGGATAAAATAAGGCTCAAAAGACCACATTTATCCTTTGGATAGGAGATCATCTTCTGAACCATTATGTCATTTTGTACATAGGGTACACCATTAGAAATGGGATTCAGTGCCCTTCAAATATTCATTGAGAATTTTCTCTGATGATGAAGTTGATTAGGGTCAATTTGGGGGCCGAGAGCATCCTGTGACCTCCAGATCAATTTTTCATAGTAAAATGGTCCATTCATATGAATTGTTATGCTTATTTGCACACTAGGGAGGCCGTTGGAATGGGAATTCAGTGCCCCTTAAAGATTCATTGACCTTTTGCTCTGATGACGAAGTTAACTGAATTTAAATGGGCACCGAGAGCATCCGATGGCCTCTAGATCGGTAATTGAAGTATGACCAAGGATTTCTAGTGAACGGGGAGGTGTAGGGACCTAAGGAGAGACTTAGGGAGGTCCTAGAATGTGGAGTCGATAAATTCCTTCAACGGGTGAGCTTGGAACAAGTGACAGCCACCAAATAAACACTATGTGGATGCTTTATGACATAAGTCAATTTTGCGGACCTATAGGGACGAGGGTGACCATTTGAGAGGGGGGAGGTCGATTATAAGGACCTAAGGTAATGTTTTAGATGGATGATTCGGCAGACCGATGTCGATTCTGAGAACCTAAAGTTATGGCAACCAATTCTGTGATTCGAGGTCAATTATGGACCTAAGGTTGTGGTGACCAATTCTGCGGGTCGAGGTCAGTTCTGAGGACCTAAAGTGGGGGCGCCCAATTCTGAGGGTCGAAGCCAGTTCTGAGGACCTTAAGTAGGGGCGAACCATTCTGATGGCTGAGGACAATTATGAAGACCTTAAGTAGGGGAGACCAATTCTGAGGTTCGAGGCCATTTCTGAAGACCTCAAATAGGGGAAACCAATTCCGAGGGTCGTGGCTAATTCTAAGGACCTTAACTAGGGGCGACCAATCCTGAGGAAATTAAGTAGAGGCAAACAATTCTGAGGGTCGAGGTCAATTTCGAGGACCTTAAGTAGGGTGACCAGTTCTGAGGGTCGAGGTCAGTTATAAGGACCTTAAGTAGGGCTGACCAATTCTGATGATCGAGGCCAATTCTGAAGACCTTAAGTATAGGAGAACAATTGTGGGGGTCGAGGTCAATTCTTAGGAATTTGACCTCAAGTAGAGGCGACCGATTCTATGTGTCAAGGCCAATTCTGAGGACCTTAAGTAACCAATTATGAGGGTCAAGGCCAATTTTGAGGACCTTTTTATTATAAACGTGAGGGGTTTGTACTCCAGTGATCTTCTACCTTTAGGGATTTGGATGCACTTGTGATTTTGCCGAGGAGTGTGTTTATTGGATACGTTGGGGAGATATGTCTCAGGGATTCTACTTTTGTTTGGGGAAATTTTAATTTTTCTAGGAGAAAGTTTAATTCGTGAATTCCTGCTAAGGAACGAGTGGGATATTATGTAGCCCTTCTGGATGAGGATTTACGATTTTTTTGGGGAGTTATAGTGGGCTTTTGGGATGCGGTCCTAATGATTTTTAGGGTTTAAGATAGGGATAAAATGTGGTATTAAATTTTCTACGGATTTGGGAGCTTGAAAAATGGGTTTCTTGGTGAAAAAATGTTCCAATATTTATTTGGAAATTTTAGGAATTTTTAGAGAAAATTTTGGCATTTTCTGTGATTTTTTTGTACAACATTTATGACTGCAAATCGGAGGGTGGAAGGAATTGGAAATAGGTAATGGCATGGTCTTATAGGATGCCTTGGGAAGGGGAATTGGTAGGTGTCGATCGATGGGTGTTAGGGGACTTTCGACCGACATACCCCTTAGCCTCTTATAATAAGGGGCGGATTATCTTCATTTTTCACAGCTTCTAGCTTTCCGATCTTCTTATTCTCTCTTATGTAATATGCTCCTGCATTCTTTCCTCATTCGAGACTAGAAAATGGAAGATTTCTCATGTAGTGAGACCCGCAGGTCATGATTGGGCATTGAGGATTGGGCGAACTTGGAGTGGAAGGCTAGGGTGCCCCTGACACTGGGCAATGAGAATTCTTTCAACTTTCTCTAGACGGTTGTCGATGACCACTTGTAAGAACATGTTTTCGATAGTCTGTAGTTTACATAGAGTATGCCGTATATAGCTACAACCATCAAAGAAGTTCATGTACATAAGTTCATGAAGACGGATCCAAATTTCATGTATCTTCAACATATGCACGACATGAGGCATAATTTCAAATAAAATGTGTTTAAGTTTCATAAATGCTTTACATTAGTATTTCAATACTTTCCAAAACTCGTTTCTAACAAAATATGCATTTTTTCTAAGTCAAAATAATTTTTGAAGATGTGTAGGCAAGAATTTTTAAAATAATATTTTTCACTCTTGTCGTTCAAACGACATAGCTATGTTGTTCAGATGACATTGATATGTCATTCAAACGACTGCTTCTAACAAAATCACATCTCATTTAAAGGGTCACTCGAAGGTTCGTTTCTTTACCACTTCCAACGAACCCATACTATTTTTTAAAGGGTCATTAGTAACGACATCTAGTGTCGCTCAAACGACATGAACATATCATTTGAACGACTTTTAACCACATGCGCCACCTCAAGAATTTTTTTCAGTTTTAAATACATGTTTTGGAGACGTATTTCATTAACACTTTTACAAAACGAAAACTAATTTTTTGCTGACATTAATCTTCATTTTTTCACGTTATAAACTTTGTTTTCGATTCGCTAAAACATCCCAATCCTTTTGTGAATCATTTGTGGAACCCAATCATTTATGTTGAAGTTTGTCTTTGTGGAGTGCCATCTCTTTTGCTGATTTGGTAGTTCTTGTTGGAGCTTCTTGCTGACGACTATGGTCATTGGGGATACTCGAGGGTATTCACTGTTGAGGAAGATCTATTGTTCTTGGGGATCTTGGGAGATTCATTGCTAATCTACGATGCGATCTATGTGAGTTTTATGTGAAAGACTCATTGCAGATTTGTATTAGTGTATTGCAAGTTACAATTTCCAAATATTTAATAAAATAAAGGTTTTACCCGAAAGAAGTTTTTTCTTAAAATTGTTTGTCCCGCAATTTGTGTTTGAATGATTGATTTAATCACATAGATGCATATCTATGAGTTAATAAAATCTGGATTTAAGAATGACTCTAATTAAATAAGATTTAAATTGGAAATTTGTGAATCCCAAAAGTATTCGATACCACCGCATCCTCAAATTGGTATTAGAGAAGGTTTAGGAAAATTACCATGAGATTTTTTTCTACAAGTTTTTTTGTGATATCTATTTTTTTTAACAAAAAATTGATTTTTGAAAAATCGCTATTTTTCGATGGAAACTTATATAATAGATTACCCGTCTTTGATGGAACAAATTATGCCTATTGGAAAACTCGCACGGAATCTGGTTTGAAGGCTATTGATGAATGTGTCTGGATTATTTTTAAAAAAGGGTGGACTCCTCCCATCGTCATCGTTGATAATGTCACGAGTCTCAAACCTTTGTTTAACTAGACTGCGGATGATTTCAAATGGAGTAATTTTAACTCCCGTGGCCTTAGCGCAATTTTTAGAGCCATCACCCCTGACGAGTTCTGGCGTATTATGACGTGCACCACGTCTAAAGAGTCATGAGATATCCTCCAATTGACACATTATGGTAGAAACGCAGTTAATGTGTCTAAGTTACAAAATTTTACAACCTAATTTGAGACAATTATGATGTCTTAGTCTAAGTGTTTTGACGAGCTCTATGCTAGGTCATTTTTTGATTGATAATTCAGATGTTTTTATTTTGTACCGATATATACATAGGGGGAGACTTGTAAGGACATTGTCCGTCACAATTTAGTATGTCGTATACTGCTATAAGTAGCTATAAATCGTCAAAGGATTGATAAGATTACATGTACACAAGACGAATCCTAATTTCAAGAAGACTTCGACATTTAAGCCCAACAAGGATGAATTTGGTAAAATATGTTAAAATTCCATTTACATTTTACATTAAAAGTGTTGGGATACTTTTATAAAAGTTTAAATGATTTTAAATGGTTTTTAATTTTTCAAAATCATAAAAGGTTTGGATAAATATCTCCTAATCTCAAGAAAAGTTTTAAGGTTTCAGGATTCAAGTTATTTCAAACTTTAAAAGTCTTTTTTAAGGGGATCAGTGACTATCGTTCAAACGAAGTCACATCTCATTCGAACGAGATGAAGGTTTGCTCGAACAACGCCACATGTCATTCGAACGACATGTGTTTTTACCTGACATGTCACCGCCTTGATTTTTAGCATAAATAAGGTGTCAGGATTATGTATTATGCGTGGAGAAAACACTGGTTTTAAGAGAATACGTTTTAAGTGTTTTTATTCTCCAACACAATTTTGAGGGTTCAAACTGTGTTTTACAATTCACAAATCCCTGACTTTTCTCTGCGTTGTTTTGTGGAGCCTGAAGCATATTTTTTTTGGGAGTTTTGCTGCTGAATCATAGGTGCCTTGGAAAGGTACTGGGCTGACCATAGGTGCCACATAGGGGAGGTACTAAGCTGATCGACTGCTTGTCATAGGGAGTGCTGCGGTGGTCCTGGGCTGGCAACTACGAACCGACACCTGCCGGTATTTCGTAAGTCAATTGTATTTTTACTATAATCCGATTGTAAACTGTTCTTATACAAGTTTTAGTGGAAATCAAAGGTTTTTTCCCTGCGAGGATTTTTTCCTCAGATCTGATTTTGTCAGCATTTGTCATTGCATGATTTAATTTGAGATTTTAGTTGTCACGTAGTTGCATCTTTAGGGGCTAATTTAATTCGTATTTGGTCGGAGAAAAATTTAGACCTCCAATTAAATAAGTCTGAATTGTAAATTGCGAATCTATTTGAATTAATATCGCACACATACTTTCAAACTTGTTCGCTAGGATAGTTTGATTTTCATGATGATATTTTACGCCTATTACCAGCATGTATCACCTTTGTATTTATTTTTTCACTTTTGATGTATTTTTCGAAAAACCAATTTTTTTTTTTGTTTTTGAAATTTTTTGAAAAATACAAAATGATTTTCTTTTTTTTTTGAAAAATTTGAAAAAGACAAAAAGATTTTATATTGATCAAATTTCTCGGAAAAGACAAAAATATTTTTGTATTTTGTTTTATACCTTTTTTGAATGGACGTTTATAATGACCAAGTTATTACATCATTCCATATCCATGTGAGGATTTGATTATGATTTTAGATGCATCATCATTTGAATTTGTGCTTTACAATGTTTGGAGTCATTAAGATGGGATTAGTTATTACTTCCTTCATGTTTGACTCGTGATTTCATTTATTGCACACATTGATGAATTTTTCAGATTATTTTACTTGTCTATGACATATTGGTCAAAATATTTTCATCTCAATCTTGTCTTTAAAATGAACCATATGAGATAGAACTTTACAATGAACGTAGTGCATGTAAGAATCGTTGCCCATGAGGATTTGTTTAAAATTTGAACAATGATAAGGGAACACGGGAAAGGGCTTCGAGTGGATAATAATCATATCGTGAAAGCAACCATATGAAAAGAGCCCGAAAAAATTAGGACAATAAAAAGATAAATATGCAAAAAATGGGCTAGTAGGATTTAGATCAACTCAATAGAAAAATAAAAGATTTATTATTTATGAGTGTGTTTGGTTGGAAATAAAACAATAGGTTTGCATGTCCTGACAAAGTCTCAAAAAAGCACTACATAGTTTTAGACGTTATTAGTGTGGAAATCATATTTGACTTTGATATGTCGATTAGAGTGAGTCGACGTCAATTGAATTCAACACTTTGACACCAAAGGACGATTTTGAGTTCACTTGTTAGGAGTATACATATTCATCATGCACACATGTTATGTTTGATTACTTTTATCTTCCTATCGAATTTGTTCACACCCATTTATTCCATATCCACAATGTTGTTATCTTAGTTTAAATTCATGTTGCCTGTTAATTTTATGAAAATTGCATTTTCTTGAAAAATTGAAAATTTTGAAAATTAGTTTGTTGTGTTTGCTTTTGAGTTTATCCTTGCATGATCATAGTTGATTTATTCGTGATGATTTTCTTTGATTATCATGATACTCAATATTTCTTTGGTTCATTATTTTCCTTGCCTATTTTAAACAAATAAAAGGGGGATAACGAATTATGAATTATGGGGGAGAATTTATTTACTTGATATCAAACTCAATACGTTTATCTTATTTCAATCTTGATATGTCACGAAGGTATTTGTTTTGTTTATTTTAAGTAGAACTTTGATGATTATATGGACAACACAAAAAATAAGAGCAAGGAAAGCAAAGAGGCTTGCTTTAAAGAGATTTAAAGTTAAATATTTTGAGAAGGATTTGAACACTTGCATTTCAAGTATCTTTTCGAATTTTGGGTTGCATGGGAGAGTATTAGATTTGTATAGGATTTTTTTTTGTTTTGATAATTCTGATTGTTTTTATTTTGTACCAGTATAGACATTAGGGGGAGATTTGTAAGGATATATTTTCCATAGTCTGTAGTTTACGTAGAGTATGTGGTCTACCGCTACAACCGTCATAGAAGTTCAAGCTCATAAGTTCATGAAGACGGATTAGAATTTTAAGTATCTTCAAAATGTGCACTAGATGAGATATAATTTCACATAGATAGCGTTTAAGTTTCATAAATGCTTTACCATAGTATTGTGATACTTTTTGAAACTATTTTCTAATAAAATGAGGCATTTTTTCTAAGTCAAAATAATTTTTCAAGACCTATAGGCGAGCATTTTTAAAATAATATTTTCCGCTCCTATCATTCAAACGACAAAGCTATGTTGTTCAAGCGACTGTATCTAAGGACATCACAGGTCGTTCGAGGGGTCGCTCGAAGGGTTGTTTCTTTACTACTTCAAACAAACCCATACTGTTTTATTTTTTAAAGGGTCATTTCTTAGGTTGTTAGTAACGACATCTAATGTCGTTCAAACAACATGAACATATCGTTCGAACGACTTCTAATGGAACGCGTCACCTCAAGAATTTTGTTCAGCTATAAATAACTATTTTGGAGATCTGTTTCATTAACACTTTTCTAAAACGAAAACTGCTTTTTGGTAGACCTTTAGTCTTCATTTTAAGGTTAAAAACCTAGTTTTTGATTAACCAAAACATACCGACCTTTTTGTGAATCATTTATTGAACCCCATGACTTCGGGTAAAGTTCGCCTCTAGTGAGTGCCATCTCTATTACTAATTTGGAAGTTCTTGCGGCAACTACTTGCTGACGACTATTATCATTGGGGATACTCAAGGGTATTCACTACTGAGAAAGAGCTGCGGTTCTTATGGATCTTATGAGTTTCATTGCTGATCTAGGCTCTGCTCTATGTGAAATTTCTGCTGAAGATTCATTACAGATTTCTATAAGTGTATTGTAAGTCGCGATTTCTAAGCATTTACTAAAATAAAGGATTTACGCGAAAGGTTTTTTTTCTAAAAATTATGTGTCCCGTTTAAAAATTATTTTAATCACATAGATGAATGTTTGGGTTTAATAAAATTTCAATCTAAGACTCATTCCAATTAAATAAGATTTAAATTATATCCTAAAAGTATTCTATATCACAGCATTCTCATCGCTTTCTCCTACGCAAGCCTTCGCCTCATCGGTCGTCTAGAGTGAGGAACCATAATGGCTATGTAAGTACCACATTAATTTTAGCATTCCTTTTCTTCTTTGCATTTTGTTATTTCTTTGAATTTTGACAAAAATTTTATCTTCTATTTTGGCAGACTAACATAGCTACTACGAGCTTTTTCTCTCGGGGGATGAAGAGATTTAGGAATATTTGGGAGAACTTTCATACAATGGTGTGTTAGGTAGTCTCCTTTCTCTATGACCGTTATACGTACGCTGGGGGAGAGGTGGTGGAACATTATCCAAACCTTAAACTTGGGTTTTGAGGAGATGTTGATAACTCCCATTGACATTTAACAACTCTTGGGGATTGATTGTGAGGGCATTCAGAGAGAGGTGGACTGATCTCTTAGGGTGACACCAGTGGCAATTTATGCTTCTCTGGGAGACATTGGGTGAATAGCCTTGGGGGACTTGATCCGTATTATTCTTCTCCGATAGGTTCTATTGAGTCAGAGGATTGACAAGATGAACGGACTGTAGGTGAGGTAGATGGATCGCTTATTTATTCTTCTGTTATTGGGGGTTTCTTGGTGGCCTAGAGCGACGACATCGTCCACTTATGGTTTTTACCATTTTTAGGATAGTTTTGACTGTCCCTCTCTATGATTGGGAGATATTGACTTTGGCGACCCTTTATTCTTCTTTGGAAGCTATCTGTCGGTGCTGTCACCAGACTTTTACTAGAGCGACGTATCTTCTGGAGGTAATTTTCTCATTTATCTTTATGTATTTTCTCTCATTTTTCTTTTGACTTTTTCTTCTTACTGACTCTTGTCCTTTATACAGACATGATTTTATAAGGTGATTGGGCTTAATGCCCATTTCATTGGTTTACATAATGAAGATGTGGGGGGTTTCTGCCTGATGTATCGATGGAAGAAGTCTAACCGAAAGTCTAAACAGTCTCTTTCCTTATCGACAGGGTGTTAGGTCTTGAATGTCCTGATGAGCGACTAGGTTAGTTATTCTTTTCTCTTTTCAATCATTTTTTTGTATTTTCTTTATTTGTGCAGGTATTGACTTTATTTTGGAGAAATGTAGGTGACTTTTTATCCTTGGGGGATGACTATCTAACATATAGGGGTGATCGGCATGAATGCACTAATGCACTGACTGCTAGCACATGAGTTTCTTGGTATTTAGGAGAGAGAGTATTTTGATGAATCATAGAGGACGAGGTGGTGTTCCCACTAGATAGGACCCCGAGGTACATGAGATGGGTACGAGAGATGTTGGAGGCTAGGTAGGTGGAAATGGTTGTCCATCCTTACTCGTCCTATATTGACACGGTGGCGACTTATGACTACCTCGATTTCATGATGATCTAGTTGATGCCCTCCCGTATTTATAATGTTGTGAACATGACTCCTCCTCCTCCTACTGCTTCGGGCATGGGTACAGTTTTGTCGATGGCGTCTTCCCACAACAGTGGGGGTGCATCGTCGTTAGTGGTGGTAGTGATAATGGAATTTACATTCATTTAACTTGCTCCTCCTTTCAGACTAGTTGGAGGGGGATTGTTGAGTATGCATCACCTACCTAATGCGGTTGATCCGATAATGTTGGGGCTAACGTGAAAAATAATTTCAGAACGAGTTATGTTATGACGGATCTGTGAATAAGCTTGTCCACTCAAGTTCACATATGGATGAGGTCTAGAATGAGATGGAATTTTGATGACATGGTTATTTCTGATGGTTGGGGGTGAATATTAGATCATTGTAGAAGAATTTCATTCCACAATGTTCGCAATGTCCATTAATGAAAGTACTCATGAATTTGTAAAGGACTGAATGAATTCTTAACTCTCGAATGTAATCCTCCTTCGAACTGCTTACATTTCTTTATCTCAGTAACCACATATTCCAGGGCATAGAGAGATATATCGGTAAACATAGCATCATATTGGGATACTGAAAGGTTATCTTGTTGAAATTTTAGGAAATCAACAATTCATTACTCTCGCTCAGTTTTGGGAAAGTACTTTTTGAAAATATTATCCTCAAATTCCTCCCAAATAAAATTAGCAACATTGTGATTATTTTCTTGCCACTAGAAATTAGCTTCATCTTCAAACATATAAGCGAGTAAAGTTATTCAAAGATAGGAAGTTATACCTAGTCCGTTCAAAATTTTCACAATTTGGTGCATCCATTTCTCAACTTCATTTGCACCGAATTTCAAAGAGGATATGGGGTCGTTATCCTACAAAATTCCTTAAGATCACTCATTATACGAATTTATTCGAAAACCTCTTCAGGAGTAAAACAAGTAGTCTGTTGTTGTCGGGCTAGTGTAGTAAGTTCCTTGAGACACCGCATGATTCCTTCAGTCTGAGTCTATTCAGGTTAAGTTCCATCAGATGGGGTTGAGTACTAACCATCCTAAAATAGAATAATTTAAATAGTAAAATTTATGAACGAAATGAAGTTACAATCCTACTATGTTCTTGCATGAAGTTATATGGTACAATACGAGTATACATCATAACCCATATCACTGTAGCTAAAGTAGTATTCTATAAGATTTAAAATAACTTTTGACGTTAGATTCTTTTAAGTAGAAACGATTGCTTCGTCTTTGGATGTAGACTCTGGGATAACTAGATAATCTCATTGGTATGCGTCATCAGCTGTGGTGCTGGAAGACTACCCTCCGTGAATTTCACCATTAGACGTCGCTTCAGGGTATATTGGTGGAGTTGGCAGTTCATCTTCAAGTGCCAAATTTATATATTCTTGAAGTATGACCGGATCATTGGCAAAATTATCTAATTTTTGCATAACCTGGATCTGTCCCAACACTCTATTTGTCAACAAAGACTTTTAATATCTTTACTTGACCCTACCCAGTCTTCTTCAACTCCACGAATCATTTCTCTTAACCTGGAAAAAGCCTCTTCTCTTTAATGCATGTCCCATCTGTTATCTAGCTTGAGATCTATGTGAAACAAGAATAAATCCCATGCATCCATACTGCAAATTGGGTTTACCATATAATAATAGTAATAAAATAAGTTACAAAAAGATAAAATAACTAACATCTTATTTATTTCTCGTATAGAATGCTAACTAGGCGATATGTTTTAGATTTAAAACATGCTCTGATACCAACCTGTCACCCCCTGATTTTTGGTATGAATGAACAAGAAGTACATATAACGTAATGAATTAAAGCTAAGGCAGAATAGAATAACTTTATTCATTATTAAATTATATATAGAGGGTTAAACCACCACAAAGGTGAGTTACACATTTTTAGTACACACGATATTATAGATAGTTGAAAACTGCCACTCCTTGCACCCATCTAGTTTAATCTTTGCCCTCACGATCACATACATAAACAAGTGACCAATTTTTATCTCTAGTAGTGTGTATAGATGATATAGATACAAATGAGAGTTGAAGTGTGTATAGAATCTTTGTTTAAAAAAGTTTACAATAATAAGCTGAAATTTCCATATTTATCAGATTATAAGAACATAAAAACATTGGAACTCATAATTCCATAGTGATTAGCACGTTTAAGAAATGCAGTTCATTACCAGTTATTTAGGATCATGTAAAGAAATTCAAGGAGTTTTGAACTAATAATTTCATTCTTACTAGTTCACTAGAGGGTATAGAAGTAGTTAAGCCATCATTTAACTCATAATAATAATAAGTCAACCCAAAACTTTTGGGGAAAAGTAACCTTATATGCACACAATTAAAGTGTCACTCATACGTATGGAGCAATAATTATGTCTCTGAATCATCTGAGACCAGTAGGCCAAGTACAAAGTTTTACGGGATAACACATCAGTCTACTTACTAGTTAATACTGATGCTTATAGTAAAAATAGCATAAAGTTCTAGGGTGAACTGAATAAATAGATACATGATATCAGTTATTAGATGAGAATGGTTAAAAATGATCCTTAAGTTTAAATACTAGTGAGTAATTCAAATACTAATGATGGTTAACAAAATATTTAGTATGGCAATATAATAACATGCTGACATTAAGAGTAAATCGGGCTATCGTATAGTGATATCAATAGCAATATTTTAATTACGCCAAATATAATACTGAAAAGGTAGGAAAAACCTACTTTCTTGCTATTCGGATGTCTTTCTATCATACTGGGATATTTTGAAGAACTGGGGGTTGATCTTCTGTTATACAATGTGTGGTATATAAGTATTTAGGGTTTTAGTCTGTCAGTTTTATATTAAAACTTATTTTTAAAGTTTCGGGGGCTTATTTGTAATTATCTTGGGACTTTAAAATAAAAAATATAAGCTCATTGTTGAACTTTGGTTCAAGATAGTTTTTATCTTAAAATAGTTTGATGTATGTATGGGCAAAGTTTGGGTTCAAACTCATAAGTTGGAAAAGTTGATAGGGGTTAATTTGTAATTTTAGAGACGTTTCTTTAAGTAAAAACCTTGCCTTTGCATAAATTGGGATAGAAATATGAAAACATTGTCTTATCTTATACCATTTTGATTAGAAAAATTTAATAAAAACTTTGAGGAAAAATCAGAATTTCCTGATTGGCCACGTGCCCTCACGCGTGTGTTCAAGGTTTCGGAAAAAAGTCCTCATCTTCAACCTCCCAATTTTGTCTTTTTAAGGTTTTTATTTTTTACCGAGGTTTTCTCCTTCATTTCTATACCATTTGAGATGATTTCTTAACAAACTTAACCTAATTGTTTACGAGGAATCAAAATATATAAGTTTTATGGATTGACATTCAATATAACTTTAAGTTCCAAAACTGTGTTTTTCTTAAAATTTGACCCGAGTTTCTTTGATTTCTAGAGTATGGCAAGTTCTCTTATGAATTGGGTTTATTTTATTCTATATGTGGGAGTAATTTTGCATTAATTTCAAGAATTAAGATGGATTGTATAGGGAGAATTTTGAATTATCAAGTTTTTAGTTCAAAAAACTCTTTTGATCAATTTGAGCTCTTCACTAAGATTCATGGCTTTTAACCATTAAACTCAATATCCTTAGGTTATAATGAAGTTATACATGGCCTCAAATCAAAGTTTAAGTCAATATGTCGAGTTTCACCATTAAAGCTCAAGATTTAGTGGTGTTCCTACTTATTTTTACTATCCTAGGCCATTGTACCTATAAAAACTTGTATATTATGATTGTTAAAACTATATTAACTATGCAAGAAAACTACTCGAATTGAGCGAATTGAAAATGAAGCATAAAATGATAAGATACCTAAATTTGGAGAAATTTTAAGATTTGAAACTGAACTGTGGGGTAAGTTTTTACTGCTTGGGTCGAGGGGTATTTATACTACTTCTTGAAAGGATTTAAATGGAGCTAAAAGGAGGATTATTTGAATTAGTTTAGACGAGGTTCGGGTTATGGGTAAATGGGGTACGCATGGGTTCATGTGGTTTTTCATGTGGTTTTAACTTCTTATGCTGATGTGTGGCAGCATGTGGACAGGGAACGAAGTTTAAATTAAGAAGGTTTTGAATTTAGTCCTTCATTGTTTATATATTTGCTTTTATAGCCTTAAAATTAATTTTTTTGTAAAGTATAAGGGTATTTTGGTAAATTTAGAAAGTTTCCTGGGTTGAAACTGTAATTTTATGTTAATTATGTCTAAAGGATTAATTTGATGTAAAATTAGGGTTTAGGGGTTAAATATATCTCAAGTTATCTTACTTTAAAATTTTCAAGGGCTCTTTTGTAATTTACTAAAACTTTAAGGGGTCTAATATAATAAAAAAGTTATAGGTTTTTAAGTATAGCTTCTTTCCTCTTTAGAAGACTTTTGATTTTACACACCTTATGAGGATCTAAATCAGGGTCGTTGGTAAATGAGGGTTTAAAGAAATTCCCGATTCTTACATAGGGACGTAAGGAGAGACTTAAGGAGGCCCTAGAATGTGGTGTCTACACCTATCGTTACGGAGGAGGACGTTCTAGTGATGGGTCAAGTGATGGAGGCTGTGGGAGGAGTTGATGCGGGACTTGAGTAGGAAGTGGGGGCAGATGTTGGAGAATGGACAGTTATTTTTATCTTGGGGCGAAAGGGACATCAGGGGGTGACCTCCCATGAATATTACTAGACAGGTGTAGGTTAAAAGGGGAAGGATGAATTTTCCAAGGTTCAAGTGATAGCATACAAGGCCCCTATTACTTGTGACACCCCGCCTAATTAAACCTTGGGTGATCAAGCCTTAATTTAATTTAAAACATGTTTCTTATATGGTTCATTCTTAGCATCACTGTCGAAAACCTTTATTATTACTAACCACCTAAGTGAAAAATTAAGCTAGTGCCAAATTTTATCTTTATTAAACAGGTACAACTCAAGCGAAACAATATAAATTAAGTAGTATTAAAACCAACCATCATAAATAACTGAATAAAATAAAGTCTTGCCGAAAAAAACGGCTGAAATAAAACCAACTCAAAATCCAACACCATAGAATAACTACAAATGTAACGAGTGCACAACATGCCCCAAAATGAGAGTGCTAAAAAAAACTGAGATCCTACACTAGATCAGGAAGGATGAAGGAAGCGTCTAATCAATGCCCTGCAACACCCACCTGTGCTGCAGCTCCGAAATCCCTGGAAATGAAGTCTCGCTTGGCGTCCTTGTGGCTGGACACCTAAAAGGTTTTAAAAAATGTATTATATAAAGTGTTAGTACACAAAACGTTTTGAAAATATTTAGCAAATAATTTATCAAAATAAATATCAGTTATTGATTACAGGTTAGAATCACGCACACTCTCTTGAGTTTTCTCACCTCTCGTCTATCGTGCTCACCTAACGTTCCTACCTAGTTTCGCTACCCATATTAACTAGGTCTCCAACATCTACACACCTCACACAATCTATCTCATTAGTACCGCCCATACAGTACGCTACACGCTACCCTTAATTTACATTAAGTCATTAGTTAAGTTTGACATTAACTTTCCCATACCGCCCACACATTATTTGTTCGAACGTCTAGCAATTATCATTACTCTTACCTTAGTATCAATACTTTAAAATAAAGTTCTCATACTTAATCAAATTTTGGGTAAATACTACCTACCTTCTCTACTAATCACGCTCAAGTAGATTTTATATATATTCTAGCTATCCACTTATGTTCCATCCACTCTAACCTATATGTAGTTTATACAATTTTAGTCACGCACTAATAGTTCTCACTACTATTACGCCTGAGTATATATTGAAAATAATAATTAGGTATTCCCCACCTAATCTTACTACAATCACACATAATAGGTTATTCAGACGGTATATGACACGACTTAAAATTTGTCTTAAAAGTGCATTCACTCTAGGTTCAAGTGCAAACCTATCGTTCAAGTAATAACCCTGTAAGTCGGGATCGAATCCACAGGGAATGAAAATGTCAACTAGTAATCAGGAAACTTATTAGATCTAAAAATGATTTCTTAAAATAAACAAAAAGATGATTAATGATTTTGGAAGATTTCTAGCGAAATAAAACTTTTCTTAACAAAAGCAAACTGGAAATTTTAATGAAAGTAGACTAAAAATTGCAGGAAATTTTTTTAATCAAATGGGATAAAATAGGGTAGAATACAATCCCTCAATCCTTAGCAAATTATCATAGAGAATACTAGATTTGTAAATTAAAATAATTGATTAGTGTGACACCCCGCCTAATTAAATACCGGGCGATCACTCCTTTATTAAATTAAATCAAGGTAAACAGTCGGTTCATTCTCAGCATCACTGTCGATAAAAATAAATTTTCCAATTTAACACCCTAAATAATTAAGCTAAGTGTCAAAAACATTTTCATACAACTTTCCCAATTTTAATTAATGAAAAAGATTTATTTAATTAAAGCAACATTTCTACAATTAAGAATCACACCACAATAAACCAAATAACATAAACCATTCATCAATCGAATGTCAACATATGAAACTAAAATCACAAATCCATCCTAAATAAATTCCATGGAACAATACTGGAAATAACTGAAATATAAATGTCCCAACAACAAATGAAATAATGGAAAGGGCGACACATGCCCAATAAATGAGAATACTAGAGGTGGAGTCAATAAAGGAAGCCGTCTACGCAAGTGACCTACAACTCCCACCTAAGCTGCAGCACGCTCCTCTCAAAGGATCCTAAGCAAGACGCCCCTGTGGCTGGGCACCTGAAAATATACATATATATACAAGAGAGAGAGAGAGAAAAAGAAACGGGTCAGAGCCCGAAAGTGTGTTTGATTTTAAAATACGTTTAGCAAGTATTTAAATTGATACAGGCCAATGCAATAACATATTAGTACGTCACTCTCTTGAGAAAATACTCACCTCTCTTCTAATGTGCACATCTATCGCACTAACCTTCCCCACGGTTTCTTATCATTTAACGCACTAGTCTTTCTAAGAGATTTAACTTAACTTCGATATCTCGCAAGGTTTATAATTCACGACTCCATTTTTAAAGAATGTTCCAAACAGTAATCAAAGTTCTCCATTTTAACTTCATAAAATCAATAAAGTTTTACAGTGACATCTTATACTTTTTCAAAACAAGTATTTAATAATTTGAGTCAACAACCATGTCCTACTTATCAAATCTCAGTAGACAGTTTCAAATATCATAATCTCATATATATATATATATTAACTACTCGTATAATATATATATATATATATATATATATATATATAACAGAACCCCGAATAAAACTATGGTGCATGCATACTCTACTATCCAAAGCCCCATATCACTCATATTAAGGGGAATACATTCGGAATCACTCTCGAATTGTATTAACAGAAATATACAAACAATTGAGGCGAAGCATAGATTCCAAGTCTCTAAGAGGATGGCACATACCGGCATCTCTTAGGACCGTCTGAACTATCACATCGATATCCTGTACCAAGGATATCTATCTCATAGGGTATAAGTCAATATCCCCCATAAAGGTCCCATCGAGATAAGACTTGTCCCAGCGCGGAAACCTCAGGGATAGTAAGTAGCGTGGGTATGATTTTCACATGCATATAATATATGTACACACAATCATATAAATATACCACTTTATCATATTAATATAGGTTCTTCTCATCACCCATAATTATACCATATATCCTTAATTTCATAGTTATATAATTTCGTATAAGGTTTTATTTCTAACCTTAACTCGAAGGGTTTTCTCACTTATTACCTAACACTCATGGGCTACATCCTCACAAATCTGAATTTCAGTAAGTGTCTTTCTTAGGTTCCAACGTAACTCTCTTACGTACCTCACCCTTTAAATTCATAAGTCCACTAACCTGAAGTAAATATCCCATAAATAACATTTTCGATAAAGATAAAGGTTCCAACATTTATTCATATACCCTACTGGTCCTCAATGTCTCCCAAATCAACTTATCAAGAGTGACCAAGAATTATATCACGACAATTTGAATTTAATGCATTTAAAGAGGGAATTAATAGTCTGCCAGGAGGGGTCGATCGATTGAAGCTTGGGGCTCGATCGATCGAACCTTCGATCGATCGAAGCTCTAGGCTCGATCGATCGATCAAGCAGGTCTGGGCAAAATTCTGCAGAATGCAGTTACGGGTTTCATCCAACTTCTTCATCTAAAACGATTTGTTTCCATTCTAATCACCCCAAAAATCCTACTACCATCATTATAACATTATACCAGGTGTTTTTAATGTAAAGCATGCGTGTAACTATCATTAAAGATGGGTTTTCAACCTAAAATCATGTCTAATTATCAAGAACCCTAAAATTTTCTTAAACAGATTTCTAATGAATCTTTCTCCAATATTTCTTTATTATGATCACAAAATTTCGTGGATTATTACCTCTACATGGCAAGGGTTTCCAGAATTTACATATACATCAATACTACATTGGTTCTCCTATCATAAATGGGGTTTTCTTCCATAGTTTATATCACAATTTATTCCTAAGCTAACATGAAGATTGCATCAACGAAAATAGCAAGTTTAAACACTTGCCTGGGATTTTGGTATGTAGATTCCCGGATGATTTTGGTATGGCTGCGTTCCTTGTCTCGTGATCTACGCGGTGGTGGTGGTGGCGGTGAAATCCGGTGGCTTTTTGGCCTTGGTTTGCCTTGGAGCTCTCTCCTCTCTTCTCCAATGGCCGTCACTTGATTTGTGAATGTTCTAACCCTAAAAGGCTGACCTAATGGATGATATAGGTTGGCTGAAATTCGTGGGTTTAATTGCCCACTTAAGTAAAATGACTAAAATGCCCTCCCGGGGCACCAATTAGGCCTAAAAATGCCCCGAGACTCAAACTAAACCCCCGGGTACACTTTTCTGACTATCTCGACCCTTCCGGACGCGGTGGCGCACTCAAAATGACCATACGAACAACTTATAAAATATTCACTTTTTATTTAACAAAATTAGTCCCGACGTGACACGGGCACGTCCCAACTTAAATTTCCGAAAATAGTCATTTAATTCACTTATGACATTCAATATAACCAATATAGTATATCACTATGCTCATTAGTAATATACAACAAGTCTCCCATAATTACTAACTCTTATCACGTTAATAATTATAACATAATTAATTTCCGGATTTTTATTAAATAACCATTCTCATTAAATTTAATAAATCCCCAAATTAATATAGCATAAAAATACGGGGTATTACATACTCCCCCTCTAATAACGGAATTTTGTCCCGAAATTCGGAAAATAAGGCATACCTGGTAAAAATAACTCTGGATATCTCTCGCGTATATCTGCCTCACGCTCCCAAGTGGATTCCTCCACATTATGATGCTCCCACTGGACTCGCACAAGTGGAACTATTTTCGACCTCAATCTCCTCTCACTATAGTCTAGAATAGCCACTGGTCTCTCCTCGTAAGAGCTATCAGACTGTAAATCTATCTCATCTATCGCAATGTGAGTATAGGCCATATCATCCCGAAGATATCGTCTTAATGACGAGATGTGGAATACATCGTGGATGCGATGTAAATGTTCTGGCAATCCCAACCTGTATGCAACCGGCCCAATCCTCTCGATGATGGGAAATGGTCCCACATACCTCGGGGCCAATTTACCCTTCTTCCCGAACCTCATCACTCCCTTCATAGGAGATACACGCAATAACACTTGATCTCCCACATTAAACTCCCGGAAGAACCGTTTCGCATCGGCGTAGCTCTTCTGCCTGTCTTGGGCTACCCGAATACGACTCCTGATTATCTCGATCCTTGCGGAGGTCTCCTGAATCACTTCTGGTCCTAACAACTTGTTGTCCCCCACCTCAAGCCAACAAGTTGGAGAACGACAAGGCCTGCCATACAAAGCCTCAAATGGGGCCATACCAATCGTAAACTAATAAGAGTTATTATAAGCAAACTCTACCAGTGAAAGATGTGGCTCCCAACCTCCTCCAAAAATCGAGAACACACATGCGTAGCCTATCCTCTAACATCTGATTAGCATGCTCTGTCTGTCCATCTGTCTGTGGGTGGTAAGCTGAACTCAACCTCAACTCGGTACCCATAGCCTCCTAAAAACTTTCCCAGAAATGTGACACTAAAATCTTGTCTCTATCTGACACAATATTCAGGGGCACCCCGTGTAATCTGACAAACTCAGAAATGAACAATTGAGCATACTGACCCGTAGTATAATCTGTCCGCACTGGCAGAAAATGAGCCACTTTGGTCAGACGGTCTACAATCACCCAGATAGAATCGTGGCCCCGCTGTGATGTAGACAACCCTGTAATGAAATACATGGAAATACTCTCCCACTTCCACTCGGGTACTTCCAACAGCTGAAGCAATCCTGACGGTTTCTGGTGGTTCACCTTCAACAATTGGCAGGTAGAACACTTGGACACAAACTCGACGATGTCCTTCTTCATCCCACTCCACCAGTATTGACGCCTCATGTCCTGGTACATTTTATCACCTCCCGGATGTACTACAAATCGGGACCCGTGAGAATGAGTCATCACTTCATGATGTAACTCCGCTCCTTCTGGAGCCACTAATCTCCCATTAAACCGCAAACCTCCATTAGAACTAACAGAATAGGACTCAGCACCCTCAGCTAGGAGTCGCACAATCTGCTCCTGGCAAAACGGGTCTGTGGTCTGTGCCTATATCACCCTCATAACAATCTCGGGTGTGACTGACATCACGGATATGAAAGAACGGGCTACTGCGTCATAGTGACCCAAATCCTTCCACTTTGCTTTCCAGATGTCCGCTACATCGTCTACCGGTCTACGGCTCAACGCATTAGTAACTACGTTGGCCTTCCCCGAATGATACTGTATATCGAACTGGTAGTACTTCACAAACTCTAACCACCTACGCTGAAGCATGTTCAGCTCTCGCTGAGTGAACAGGTACTGCAGTGACTAATGGTCTGTGAACAAACGGAATTTCTCGCCCAATAAGTAGTGCCTCCAAATTCTCAATGCAAAGACGACCGCTGCTAACTCCAGGTCGTGGGTGGGGTAATTCTTCTCATGCGGCTTAAGCTTGCGGGAAGCAAAAGCTATAGCCTTCTCCTCCTGCTGGAGCACACCTCCAAGTCCCCGTAAAGACGCATCGGTGTAAACCGGGTACTCCACACCCGGCTTCGGTAACGCAAGGACTGGCGCTGAAGTAAGTTTGTCTTTCAGCTCATCAAAAGCCAATTGACCAGTGTCATCCGAACCATATGGTACCCCTTTGCGAGTCAGATTTATCAATGGACCCGCTATTTTGGAGAATCCCCGAATGAATCTCCTGTAGTATCCAGCTAACTCCAAGAAACTACGCACTTCTGTCGGTGTTGTGGGATGCCCCCACTTTCTCACCGCTGACACTTTGCTCGGGTCAACTGCAATCCCCTGCTTAGAAACAACATAGCCCAAGATTTGTACCTCTCGCAACCAGAATCCACACTTCTCGTACTTAGCATACAACGGATGCTCTCGTAGAGTCTGAAGAACCTGCCTCAAGTGCTCGGCATGCTCCTCCTCGGAGTGTGAATATATCAAGATGTCATCTATGAAGACGACTACAAACTGATCCAAGAACTCTCTGAATACTCGATTCATCAAGTCCATGAAAACGGCTGGGGCATTTGTGAGTCCGAACGGCATCACCCTGAACTCATAGAACCCATATCTCGATAAGAAGGCCGTCTTTGAAACATCCTGGTTTCTAATACGTAACTTATGGTACCCCGACCTCAGATCTATCTTCAAAAAGAAAGTTGCTCCCCTCAACTGGTCAAACAGATCATCGATTCGAGGCAACGGATACTTATTCCGTATCGTGACCTTGTTCAATTCACGGCAATCCACACACAATCTTAGTGAACCATCTCTTTTCTTCACAAACAAGACTGGAGCGACCCAAGATGAGGTACTCCTATGAATGAAGCCCTGACCTAACAGCTACTCAATTTGATCTCGTGGCTCTCGCATTTCTGCTGGAGCCATACGGTACGGTGCGCGTGCTATAGGTCTCGTATCTGGCAATAAATCAATAACAAAGTCTATCTCACGACTGGGCGGTAGGCCAGGTATCTCCTGAAACACATCGGAATACTCCCTGACAACAGGGATCGAATCTAAGGGAATCACAACCTCCTTAGAGGTATCCTCCTCTATGTGATACAGATGAGCGGTCAAACCTCACTATGGGCGAGGCATCGCCACTACAAACATCTCTTCCCCCGAAATGGCAAAAACAATGCTCCACCGAAGTAGATAATCATGGCTCTATAAGCGGCGAGCCAATCCATACTGAGTATAACATCATGCTAATGCATATCTAAGACTAGCATATATACAGGTATTACCAAGCTACCAATCTCTTCCCCCACTCCCGGGCATATAAAGAAAAAATAAAAGACCCACTCCCAAGATGGTGAGTCTACACACGTCACTGAGCTCACTGCCGTGGCTAACAACCCTAAGGCTTTCGCAAAAAAAATTAGCTTATAAAATAGCGCGTTGCACTCGTAACAAACAAATCTCGACTCATGGTGACATGGATAGAAAAAACATACCCTCAACCGCGGGTGACGCCTGCGGGGTTGCTGTCTATGGGAAATTATAGACACGTCCGCCCTGTAGCTTTCTCTGTTGAACTGAGGCTATTGGAAAAGGTGGCGGAGTTGGCTTCTGAGGTACATTGTCAGCACATTCCTGCCGTGGGGCCCTATTCTTCTCTGGACAATTTTGACGTCTATGGACATTCCTGCCACATTGGAAACACCTCCCCCGAAACTGCTTTCCTTCCTTACGGTATTGACTAGCCTCTCTTTTTCCCTGGTCTTGCTGGCCTTGAGGGGAAATCTGCGAAAAAACTATGTCAGGGCGAGGATAATCCATCCACTTGTGACCCAGTTTTACACATTTATAGCAGAGTTTCAAAATTCTTTGCCGGTCAGGTTGTAGTTTATCCCCAGTCTGATTCAGACAAGATTTACGTTTGTGGTCCTCCATTCCACAACCGAAACACCTATTGGTGATTTCATTCTGAACCTGGCTTCGTTGTCTCTGACACTTTTGTCTCTGTACATAAATCTCGTTACTACTGGAACTGACTCTATCTTGATTGTTTTGTTGTCACAGATTCGGTGCCTTCACACAGTTCTCAACGTCAGTCACATGCACTAGGTTAACCTCTCTAGGTCTTTTGCCTCCTCTAAGTTGTAGGTTGCGTTCTTGGTATTGTATAACTGCAGTGGTAACTGCTTGTGCCACGATACCTGCTAACTCGACGGTTGATACTCTCCCTGGGGATACCTGAGGTGTGAGTCGATCTTGCTCGATGACTCCCTTAACCGTCTTAGCTAGTTCTTCTTGATGATCCATCTGAAAATTTAAGTAAATTTGGATGAGTTCATCATTCAAATAACCAAATCGCAGAAGTACGAATTTCCAAAGTATAGAGATAGACACAACATTCCTAGTAGTAGGGCTCTATATCAAAGAAAGCAACGCTGAAACATAATAGGCCGCACAGATCCTAAAGGACTATAGAACCTGATGCTCTGATACCACCTATGACACCCCGCCTAATTAAATACCGGGCGATCACTCCTTTATTAAATTAAATCAAGGTAAACAGTTGGTTCATTCTCAACATCACTGTCGATAAAAATAAATATTCCAATTTAACACCCTAAATAATTAAGCTAAGTGTCAAAAACATTTTCATACAACTTTCCCAATTTTAATTAATGAAAAAGATTTATTTAATTAAAACAACATTTTTACAATTAAGAATCACACCACAATAAACCAAATAACATAAACCATTCATCAATCGAATGTCAACATATGAAACTAAAATCACAAATCCATCCTAAATAAATTCGATGGAACAATACTGGAAATAACTGAAATATAAATGTCCCAACAACAAATGAAATAATGGAAAGGGAGACACATGCCCAATAAATGAGAATACTAGAGGTGGAGTCAATAAAGGAAGTCGTCTACGCAAGTGACCTGCAACTCCCACCTAAGCTGCAACACGCTCCTCTCAAAGGACCCTAAGCAAGACGCCCCTGTGGCTGGGCACCTGAAAATATACATATATATACAAGAGAGAGAGAGAGAGAAAAAGAAACGGGTCAGAGCCCGAAAGTGTGTTTGATTTTAAAATACGTTTAGTAAGTATTTAAATTGATACAGGCCAATGCAATAACATATTAGTACGTCACTCTCTTGAGAAAATACTCACCTCTCTTCTAATGTGCACATCTGTCGCACTAACCTTCCCCACGGTTTCTTATCATTTAACGCACTAGTCTTTCTAAGAGATTTAACTTAACTTCGATTTCTCGCAAGGTTTATAATTCACGACTCCATTTTTAAAGAATGTTCCAAACAGTAATCAAAGTCCTCCATTTTAACTTTATAAAATCAATAAAGTTTTACAGTGACATCTTATACTTTTTCAAAACAAGTATTTAATAATTTGAGTCAACAACCATGTCCTACTTATCAAATCTCAGTAGACAGTTTCAAATATCATAATCTCATATATATATATATATATATATATATATATTAACTACTCGTATAATATATATATATAACAGCACCCTGAATAAAACTATGGTGCGTGCATACTCTACTATCCAAAGCCCCATATAACTCATATTAAGGGGAATACATTCGGAATCACTCTCGAATTGTATTAACAGAAATATACAAACAATTGAGGCGAAGCATAGATTCCAAGTCTCTATGAGGATGGCACATACCGGCGTCTCTTAGGACCGTCTGAACTATCACATCGATAGCCTGTACCAAGGATATCTATCTCCTAGGGTACAAGTCAATATCCCCCATAAAGGTCCCATCGAGATAAGACTTGTCCCAGCGCGGAAACCTTAGGGATAGTAATTAGCGTGGGTATGATTTTCACATGCATATAATATGTCTACACACAATCATATAAATATACCACTTTATCATATTAATATAGGTTCTTCTCATCACCCATAATTATACCATATATCCTTAATTTCATAGTTATAGAATTTCGTATAAGGTTTTATTTCTAACCTTAACTCGAAGGGTTTTCTCACTTATTACCTAACACTCATGGGCTACATCCTCACAAATCTGAATTTCAGTAAGTGTCTTTATTAGGTTCCAACGTAACTCTCTTACGCACCTCACCCTTTAAATTCATAAGTCCACTAACCTAAAGTAAATATCCCATAAATACCATTTTCGATAAAGATAAAGGTTCCAACATTTATTCATATACCCTACTGGTCCTCAATGTCTCCCAAATCAACTTATCAAGAGTGACCAAGAATTATATCACGACAATTTGAATTTAACGCATTTAAAGAGTGAATTAATGGTCTGCCAGGAGGGGTCGATCGATCGAAGCTTGGGGCTCGATCGATCGATCAAGCATGTCTGGGCAAAATTCTGCAGAATGCAGTTACGGGTTTCATCCAACTTCTTCATCTAAAACGATGTGTTTCCATTATAATTGCCCCAAAAATCCTACTATCATCATTATAACATTATACCAGGTGTTTATAACGTAAAGCATGCGTGTAACTATCATTAAACATGGGCTTTCAACCTAAAATCATGTCTAATTATCAAGAACCCTAAAATTTTCTTAAACAGATTTCTAATGAATCTTTCTCCAATATTTCTTTATTATGATCACCAAATTTCGTGGATTATTACCTCTACATGGCAAGGGTTTCCAGAATTTACATATACATCAATACTACATTGGTTCTCCTATCATAAATGGGGTTTTCTTCCATAGTTTATATCACAATTTATTCCTAAGCTAACATGAAGATTGCATCAACGAAAATAGCAAGTTTAAACACTTGCCTGGGATTTTGGTATGCAGATTCCCGGATGATTTTGGTATGGCTGCGTTCCTTGTCTCGTGATCTACGCGGTGGTGGTGGTGGCGGTGAAATCCGGTGGCTTTTTGGCCTTGGTTTGCCTTGGAGCTCTCTCCTCTCTTCTCCAATGGCCGTCACTTGATTTGTGAATGTTCTAACCCTAAGAGGCTGACCTAATGGTTGATATAGGTTGGCTGAAATTCGTGGGTTTAATTGCCCACTTCAGTAAAATGACTAAAATGCCCTCCCGGGGCACCAATTAGGCCTAAAAACCCCCCGAGACTCAAACTAAACCCCCGGGTACACTTTTCTGAATATCTCGACCCTTCCGGACGCGTTGGCACACTCAAAACGACCATACGAACAACTTATAAAATATTCACTTTTTATTTAACAAAATTAGTCCCGACGTGACACGGTGACGTCCCAACTTAAATTTCCGAAAATAGTCATTTAATTCACTTATGACATTCAATATAACCAATATAGTATATCACTATGCTCATTAGTAATATACAACAAGTCTCCCATAATTACTAACTCTTGTCACGTTAATAATTATAACATAATTAATTTTCGGATTTTTATTATATAATCATTCTCATTAAATTTAATAAATCCCCAAATTAATATAGCATAAAAATACGGGGTATTACAATTAGATCCAACCTTTATAACTTCTAAGCATTACATATATGAGGTTCAAGCCCGCATCATATGAAATCAAAAATAGGTATAAAGCGGTGAATGATAAATTTATACTAGCAAATCTTTCTTAAACATCTCAAGTACCTAGGGCAAGAGAGATTAAAAGATTGACAGTTTTTGTATAATTTTCTTTCACGATTCAATCAATATTTTAATTTAGCCTCTATTTTCTACATAGATAATCTGCCTTGGATTGAGTTCATGTATCCCAACCCTTGGGAAATTTAGCTACTCATGATTGGATTGAAGAACAAATTCATATTCAGAATTATGGAACTACAATACATGGGAAATAAATCTGCAAATAATAAAGTAACAGAGAATACAATGATATTACTTTTATTCAGCAGCAGGAAAGTAATTGAAATTGAAATCCAGATAACTTCTCCTTAATCAGCAGTACAAACTAGGGTTCTTATGAAAGAAATTAAAACTTATGAATGGTTCTCTCAAAAACTAACTCTCAAATTGTTTAGCTAATTTGTAATCTACCAACAACTAACAACATGCTACAATTCTCTCTCTACTTTCTTAGTTGGTCTCTCTCCTTTAAATGATATAGGGCACTAGATTTTATAATACCAAGTATCGAAATTGATAGCCAATAATGCTTGTTGGTACATTTTTCCAAGAGTTTCTTTGTTTTAATTGAACAATTAATTGTCAGCATTTCACATGACCGGACCGGTCCGGATCAACCTCGGATCGGTCCGAATACACCGAATCGGTTCTTTTCTTTTGACCAGATCGGTCTGGGCCTAGTCGGATGGGTCCAAAGTTTTTTCTTTCATCGGTTCGTCATCAATCCGGGAGCTACTGGACTTTGTCAATTCGGATGGATCCGGATCCAAACCGGATCGGTCCGAAATTCTTCTAATTTGACTTTTTCCTTGAAACTTTGACTGACCATATCTTTTGATTTAGAACTCCGATTTGAATGCCATTTCTTCCTATGCTCTTGTGAACTCATGATCTTCAACTTCAATTTTGACGTTTCTTCTGAATTCTGAATGGAATTTACACTTTTGCCCTTTTACATTTCTTCTAATTTTCTTCTTTTCTTTTATTGCATTCCATTCCTGAAATCTTTATCACAATTACACAAAAACTAGGGAATTTTGTTAGAAACGGACAATAGAATTATATGGACTAAAAATGATTCAATTACCTTGTTCGAGATATTAAAATCACTAACTTAAGGGGCTAAATTCGGAAGAATTTACGCTTGGTCAAATCCCCCTAACTTAGGACTTTGCACGTCCCGGGCAGTGTATTTGAATCTAACCAAAACTCAACTCTTGAAAATTCCTTTATTAAAATAAAATTCCACTTTCGCAGGCACGCGATTGCATTGAGCAGATGCAACAAGCCTTTAAACCCCTAGGTTACCCTAGTAGGACGTGTTTTGTCTCGTGAGGGTTTGCAGTGAATACACCCACAAAATTCTTTATTGACTCAAATAAATATAAAAATACTTTAAAAATTGTACAATTTAAACTTTTCGAAAAAATAATCACCATAAATTCACATTCAACTGTCTCAAACCATAGTGTGTGTGTGCAAAGCCAAAAATTAAACCTCAAACGTCCATCGATTAGGCATTATGTTACTTTCCAAAAATTCGTTTTGATTCAAATTCTTACGGATACACTCACAAACGAATCACTCGGATTGTGGCTATTTTCTCTCGATATGCATGATATAAAGAGTAAATATAATGGACACAAATTCATGCATACAAAATTGAAAGAAGGAAATATATGGTGAAAATATCTCATCATCGGAGTACAGTTATAGGAAACGGAAAACATCATCTCTTAATCACACCATTTAATCTCTCATTTTATCTTTTTATGTCTTAGCTCTCCACGCAGTAATTAATTTCGCCATTTGGACTCGGTTAGGACTTTTTTGGTTTAAAAGGTGTAAAGGTAAAATGGAATGTTCGGAATTGGAAAATTTTCTTATGACGTCCATTTGTGCTTTTTCCGGGCATTTGCTCATTTTTTTTTCTATTGCCCCATTTTGTTGCACTTTTCGGACTTAATTTAATATTCCATTTTCGCAATTCCGGGCTATTTGTTTTTTTTTCGGGTTATTAAACGAAAGGAAATATTCATTAGGCTCAACTTGGGTTGCAAAGGGATAATTTTGTTTTTCACAACTTTTTATGCCTAATATTTTTGGGTAACAAACGAGGGCCTACTTCATTGTCCAAATTGTTAATCACATTACCATATGCATCTCGAGATTAATTAAGTTTAGAGATATATTTAGCATGAATTTCGAGATAACAGTTCACACATTTTCCATAACCGTTCAAAACAAAGGATTGAGATCATCAACGACTTTTTAAAACGCTGAAAAGGATTTTGAGTTAATCATAAACTCGGATTGATTTAAAAACTCATGAAAAATTGAAAGGCTCGAAATCTCACCGGGTTTGATCAATCTCCACCCTTATTCGTTAAGTCGTCAATTTTCTTTCAATTTCCATCTTCGGTCAATTTTGGCTTAGTGCATTAGGGATTTAACAATTTGAGACTTTAAATAGAATAAAGGTGACATTTTTGAAAAATTTAAATTCCAATTTTTATTTATTTTGAAGAATTTTTTTTTATGCGAAATTTTATGAAAACGCACCTGTCATCCCCTTAACTTAATGATTTGCATTGCCCTCAAGCAAAGGATAAGAGAGATAACATAAAGAGTGCGAGAAATAAAACAAGCCAATATTAGACTGAAACTGTATATTACAAACTGTGACAACACTGTGGAAACAAATAAATAAAAAAAAAAGAAAAAAAAAAAAAGATAGAAAAATCCTAAAAGGGGAGAGGGCATCCTAAGGAGCGGGTGGGAGATGGGAAGTACTGGGAACAGTAGGATCATATGGATTATAATAGTAAGGAGGAAGAGGGGCCTCGGGTCCCGCCTGGAGACGATACAAGTCGGCCTGCATACGCAGGACCAAAATCATGTCCCTCTCGTAGGAGGACACATGTGCGTCAAAACGCATTTCAAGAGAGAGAACGCGCTTAGTTAAGCCCATACCAACTGGAACATAATCCGGATCAGCTGTCTCATCATACTCTTCCTCGTCACCTTCCCCCATCTCAACATCCTCCTCGTCACTCTCTTCGTCACTCGAATCGCCACCGCGCCTTGCACGGACTAGCTGAATTTGCCGCTCACTTCGAGTGCGGGACTCTTGACCTAAAGGCTTAGGCAAGTTGATAAGATTTTGAGGAGGTGCAATCCCTGCATCCCGAAGCATGGATATAATGAGCCGACCATAAGGAAGAGGAGCGCGCCCCTTTTTATCATAAGCCACAAAAAGGATATCGGTGTAAAATGTCCGGGCCAAGTTGATCACGGTTGCAGGGTCGAACAGATGATACATCATAGTGGCTTGGCGAGGCCTCATCGCCGAATCATTGGAGGTTTGCAAGATATTGGCATAAACGATATGAAATGTGAAGCGTGCCTTGTCGGATAAGCGACCGATGGGAAAGGTCTCGGTATTCAAAACCGCACCGGGCTGGATTCGCGAGATACAAACCTCTTTAGAGAGAACGGAATCGGGACTCGGATAATCAAATTGGGCCGGAGTGATCACACCAAAAGACTCTAACTTCTGTGCCACAAGGTCAAGTGAGAAAGGGATAGTGATGGAATCCACATAGGCTTGGGATTCAAATTCAGCGGTACGAACAAGAGATCCGTAAAACTGTCGCACTTCATTCTCCCAAACTGCCTCATAAGGTTCATTGAAGAAACGACACCAGCCCCGGGACAGGAAAAGGGTTGTGACAGAATTGGGCATTTGATCCCACAACACTTGTCGTTCGATATGAATCTTTCGCGTAAGGCTGAAAAACTTGCGGCACCAATTTGCTTCACGGTGGGAACGATACTCTCCATGTCCGTCGGGAAGGACTTCAATGGAGGTATACTTTTGAGGAGCAGCCATGGATATGGAGGATAGAAACAGTAATGGAGAAGAGAAGGTAAGTGTAGGTGAAGGTGTGAAGAAAATGGGTAGGGTGATGGGTGTATTTATAGTGGGTGAGTAGGAATTTGGAGGGAATGAAAGGGTGGATGGATTTGGACGAATTTTTGAAGGAAGTGAAAGGATTGGGGAAAGTGAAGAGGTGTGGATCGAAGAGGTGGATCTTGGGAAATGAATTCTGCAAACCACCGGACCGATCCGATTTTGGGATCGGACCGATCTGCCTAACCAGATCGGTTCTTTTAATATCAGTCGGACCGATCCGGTCTGCTGATTTTCTAAATTATTCCTCTCTCTTCTTTTCTTCAAAAATGCTTATATTCTCTCTTCCAAACATGAATTTTCCACTCCTCACACTTCAGACTCTCCTCAATGCTCATCGAAAATGAACTACCCCTCACCCTTCGGATTCTCAACCCCGGGACTGACTCAAACCTAAGACTCCTAGTTCCTAAGACTCCTATGTACTACAATCACCCCATACAAGTCGGGGGTGCGACGACCTCTCCTCTTTTTGTTCAGTCAACCCCCATAAATGGGGTCCGACAGCCAGATTGTGTCGGCTTCCATGACAATTGCTTCCAAGTAGGGCTTGAGACGATGCCCATTAACTTTAAATGTGGTTCCCCCTTTCTCATCTATGAGTTCAACAGCTCCATGGGGAAATACCTCTTTCACAATGAATGGACCTGACCATCTTGACCGCAATTTTCCGAGAAATAAATGCAACCTCGAGTTGTAGAGAAGTACTTTTTGTCCCGAATGAAATTCTTTCTTACGAATGATTCCGTCATGAGATCTTTTCATTCGGTCCTTGGATATTTTAGCACTTTCATACGCATCATTGCGTATTTCTTCCAACTCATTCAACTGAAGTTTACGTGTTTCACCGGCTTTATCCATGCTGAAGTTCACCCTTTTGATAGCCCAATAGGCTTTATGTTCGATTTCTCCCAGAAGATGACAAGGTTTGCCATACACAAATCGAAATGGGGACATTCCAAGGGGATTCTTGTATGCGGTTCTATAGGCCCAGAGTGCATCATTCAATCGGAGAGACCAATCTTTCCTATTAGGATCGACTGTCTTTTCCAAGATATTTTTAATTTCCCGATTAGCAAGCTCAGCTTGGCCATTCGATTGAGGGTGATAAGTTGTTCCAACTTTATGGACAATTCCATACTTCCGCATTAGTTTCTCCATAGGCCTATTGCAAAAATGAGTCCCATTATCACTGATTATGGCCTTAGGCATACAAAAACGAGAAAGTATATTTTCTTGAATAAATTTTATCACCACCTTACTGTCATTTGTCCTTGTAGCTATCGCCTCGACCCATTTTGAGACGTAATCTACAGCGACGAGGATGTATAGAAAACCAAAAGAAGGTGGAAATGGCCCCATGAAGTCAATACCCCAATAATCAAACAACTCCAATACTAAAATTGGGGTTAATGGCATCATGTCACGACGAGTAATAGCTCCCATTCTTTGGCATCTATCGCAAGATTTACAAAAAGCATTCACATCGCGGAAGATTGTGGGCCAATAGAGACCACTTTGAAGGATTTTCGCAGTAGTTTTATTTTTAGAAAAATGACCTCCACATGCTTCCGTATGACAAAATCGAATGACCCCTTGAATTTCTTCATCGGGTACACATCTCTGGATGATTTGGTCAGCACAATACTTAAATAAATAGGGATCATCATAAAAGAACATGCGTGACCAAGTAATGAACTTCCTTCTCTCTTGCGGAGTCCAACTAGATGGAACGACTCTAGTGACAAGATAATTAACTATATCCGCAAACCAAGGGAGAGAAGAAGTAGCAAATAAATTTTCATCCGGGAAATACTCGTCTATGGGAATGGGATCAATAGGCACGTCGGACGAGAGGCGTGACAAATGGTCCGCGACGACGTTTTTTACTCCTTTCTTATCTTGAATCGAGAGATTAAACTCTTGTAGGAGTAGGATCCACCTGATTAGTCGGGGTTTGGCATCTTTTTTACTCAAGAGATATTTAAGTTCCGAATGATCAGTGAAGCATATGATAGGTGACCCAACAATGTACGAGCGAAATTTGTCGAGAGAAAAAATGACTGCTAGTAACTCTTTCTCTGTAGTAGAGTAGTTAAGCTGAGGGCCAGATAATGTTCTACTAGCATAGTAAATAACATGAGCTTTCTTGTCTTTCCTTTGTCCAAGAACAGCCCCAATAGCGTAATCACTTGCATCACACATAAGCTCAAATGGTAGTGACCAATCCGGAGCTTGCATGATAGGTGCGGAAACAAGCATGCTTTTAAGTTTATCAAAAGCTTCTTGACATGCTTTATTCCACTCAAATGGAGTGTCTTTCATGAGAAGATTACTCAAAGGTCTAGCGATGGCGCTAAAGTCTTTGATAAACCTCCTATAAAATCCAGCATGGCCTAGAAAGGACCTCACATCTTTAAGTGATTTTGGCGGGGGTAACTCAGCTATTACTTCAATTTTGGCTCGATCAACTTCAATCCCCCTAGATGAGACTATGTGGCCTAAAACTACACCCTTGGTAACCATAAAATGGCATTTTTCCCAATTGAGGACTAAGTCTTTTTCCACACATCGGAATAGAACTCTTTCAAGATTAGCTAAACATTGGTCAAAAGATGGACCAAAAATGCTGAAATCGTCCATGAACACCTCAAGACCTTTTTTAATCATGTCGCTAAAGAGACTTAACATGCACCTTTGAAAAGGAGCTGGCGCATTACATAATCCAAATGGCATACGTTTATAGGCCAACGTACCAAACGGACATGTAAAAGTCGTCTTTTCTTGATCAAGTACATCCACTTCAATCTGGTTATATCCGGAATACCCATCTAGGAAACAATAGTAAGGATGGCCCGCCACTCGTTCAATCACTTTATCGATAAACGGTAAAGGAAAATGATCTTTTCGAGTTCCGGTATTGAGCTTTCGGTAGTCAATGCAAACACGCCACCCGGTGGTGGTGCGTTGAGGTATTAATTCTCCCTTAGCATTTTCAACCACAGTCATTCCTGAATTTTTTGGAACGACTTGAATTGGGCTCACCCATTTACTATCCGAAATGGGATAGATAATTTCAGCATCTAACAATTTGATGATTTCCGCTCTTACTACATCTTTCATGGTTGGGTTTAAACGCCTTTGCATCTCACGCGAGGGCTTCACTTCTTCCTCAAGATGGATTTTATGGGTACAAATCAATGGACTTATACCTTTCAAATATGCTATAGTCCAACCAAAAGCACTTCTATGCTTTCGCAACACATCCAGCAACATACCCTCTTGCCCTTTTTCTAAACGAGAAGACACAACAACAGGAAATGTATCATTCTCTCCTAGAAAGGCATATTTGACATGTGAGGGTAGTTTCTTCAACTCAAGACTAGGAAATCTATTTTCAGAGGGACTCATGGTTGTCTCCCTCGGAGGTAATTCTTCATACCTAGAAATCCAGTCAACATCTCTCAAACTCTCAAAACTCTCTTCATCTTGTAACCAATTTTTCAACTCTTCCATCTCATGCTCAAACTTAGTATAAGAACTCTTTTCCTCACTACTTTGCACTAAACATACCTCCAAAGAATCTCCTATTATGATTTTCTCAATATTCTCATCCACTACCTCTTCAATAAGATCAACCTCAAGAATTTCATCCTCATCACCCATTTGGTTAGCGACATTAAAAATATTGGTCTCGAGAGTCATGTTTCCAAAAGTGAGTTGCATTTGGCCATTCCGTGTATTGATCAAAGCATTAGCAGTAGCTAAGAATGGACGACCCAATATTATTGGAACATGATTTCTCGTATGGGGTACAGGCTCAGTGTCCCAAATGACAAAATCAACCGAAAAGTAGAACGTGTCCACTTGAACTATCACGTCTTCTATAATCCCTCGAGGCACTTTCACTGTTCTATCCGCTAACTGTAGAGTGATTCGGGTAGGTTTTAAATCACCTAATTCAAGTCTCTTATAAATGGAGTATGGAAGGATATTGACACTCGCACCTAAATCAAGCAATGCTTTTTCCACTCTTTTCTCTCCTATGACGCACGAAATGGTCGGTGCACCTGGATCTTTGAATTTAGGTGGAAGATCGTTGAGAAGAATCCATCTCACATTTTGTGCCAAGAAAACATTTTTCTTCACCTTAAGTCGTCTTTTGACAGTCAAAAGATCTTTGATAACCTTAGCATATGCTGGAATTTGTTGAATACCATCAAGGAATGGCAAATTCAATTTTACTTGCTTCAACACATCCAACACCTCGGTACGTGAAGCCCCTTTCTTGGGTGGCTCTAAACGTTGAGGAAATGGAGCAGCAATAGGCAACTTGACTTCAATTTTTGGTCGAACTTCCTCATCTTTCAATTCCTTTTCTAAGGGAGGTTCTTCGGACTCAAAAGTTTCAGATTCCTTAGAAATTTCTGGTTCAACTTCATCATCGTTCACCTTTGGAAGTTTAGGTGATAGATCAATCACGCGGCCACTACGAAGAGTAGTAACAACTTGACAATGTTCTTGCAACTCCGATGATGTGGAGCCAACAGTGGTTTGACCTTGAAGAGGAGGTCTTTGGCCTTGGGCTGGAAGTTTACCTTTCTCTTGAGTATTTTCCGTTGCTTGCAACCTAGAGATGCTAGTATGCATTTCAACAAACATTCGATCATATTTAGCATCTCTCTCTTTTTGGGATTGGATGAATTGATTAAAATTATCTTCAAGCGTTCTCCTAGGTGGAGCTACATACGGACCAGGAGCTGGTACTTGCATAGAATTTTACATTGGAGGATCCACTTGCTGAAATTGAGGAGGTGGTGGTAGAGTCGTTTGTGGATTATGAACCATCCCACCTTGAGGTTGTCCATAATCGAATCCAGGATTACTCCACGACTGATTATATGCATTCCCTTGCTGTGCATTATAATTTCCTCGAAAACCCCCTATTGCCTCAACCTGTTCAGTATACATTGCTTTGTATGCTGGAATGGTAGGATATCCTTTGGTAGAATGACCCGCATTACAAATGGCACACACTTTCTCCTTTCCAATTTGTACGGATCCAGACACATCTCTCAATCGCACTTCAAGCATATCTCTGAAATTCTTCTCTAAATGGTCAAATTTTCGATCCAACAAAGTGTCCTTGTCCAAGTGATAAATACCGGACGCAGCAGGCGTGTTGGACACTTGTCGATTTCTATTTTGACTATTGGGATCAGAAGTATCCCATGCTTGGGTAGTTTCAGCTATATATTTCAAATGAGCTTCAGCATCGCTCGAATTTAACTCCCAAAAAGGTCTTTCACACATGGTTTGGATAAGTTGTTTCGACGCTAATGTAAGGCCTTGATGGAAAAATGAAATTAAATGATGCTTTTCAAAACCGTGATGTGGGCACGCACTAACTAACTCCTGAAATCTCTCCCAACATTTATCAAAAGCCTCATTCTCATTTTGTCTAAAAGCTTGAATTTGGGCTTTAACAAAATTAGTTTTGTGTTGTGGGAAATTTTTTTGATATAAACTTGTTTTGCATATCTCTCCAAGATAGCACAGAATTTGGGGGTAGGGACCATAGCCAAGTTTTAGCTTTATCCTTTAAGGAAAAAGGGAAGAGCTTCAACCGGACTACATCTTGTGGACAAGCTTAGTCTCCAAAAGTCTCACATGTATCTTTGAACTCACGAATATGGAGATATGGTTTTTCAGAATCCATCCCATGAAATGTAGGAAGGATTTGGATCATGCCATTCCGAAAATGGAACTGACCGGCATTATACGGGAGTAAAATGCAACCAGGGGTAATAGTTCGTTCCGAAAATAACAAATCTTTCATAGGAAGATAAGGTATCTCATCCTCTCCAGCACCAACACCAACACTACCATATTCCGACATATCGCTACCAAAAGGTTCAGAATTCTCACTCCGGATTTGACTCAATGTACGACTAGTAATGGAATTATTAGGCGAATGAGGTGGAACCCAAAAAGGAAGAGACTCAGAATTTTCAGAACTTGCTTCGGCTATAGGATTTTCGTGAACTTGGGTGGGGGATGAATTCAGCATAAGCACATAAGAGATGAAATGGATTTTTTTTTTTTTTTATAGAAATCACTTGTAGATACAAATAACTTTCTTGAAAATTTAACAATTTTTCAGTTCCTCGGCAACGGCGCCATAAACTTGACACGACTTAAAATTTGTATTAAAAGTGCGTTCACTCTAGGTTCAAGTGCAAACCTATCGTTCAAGTAATAACCTGGTAAGTGGGGATCGAATCCACAGGGAATGAAAATGTCAACTAGTAATCAGGAAACTTATTAGATCTGAAAATGATTTCTTAAAATAAACAAAAAGATGATTAATGATTTTGGAAGATTTCTAGTGAAATAAAACTTTTCTTAACAAAAGCAAACTGGAAATTTTAATGAAAGTAGACTAAAAATTGCAGGAAAAACTTTTAATCAAATGGGAGAAAACAGGGTAGAATACAATCCCTCAATCCTTAGCAAATTATCATAGAGAATACTAGATTTGTAAATTAAAATAATTGATTAGATCCAACCTTTATAACTTCTAAGCATTACATATATGAGGTTCAAGCCCGCATCATATGAAATCAAAAATAGGTATAAAGCGGTGAATGATAAATTATACTAGCAAAGCTTTCTTAAACATCTCAAGTACCTAGGGCAAGAGAGATTAAAAGATTGACAGTTTTTGAATAATTTTCTTTCACGATTCAATCAATATTTTAATTTAGCCTCTATTTTCTACATAGATAATCTGCCTTGGATTGAGTTCATGTATCCCAACCCTTGGGAAATTTAGCTACTCATGATTGGATTGAAGAACAAATTCATATTCAGAATTATGGAACTATAATACATGGGAAATAAATCTGTAAATAATAAAGTAACAGAGAATATAATGATATTACTTGTATTCAGCAGCATGAAAGTAATTGAAATTGAAATCCAGATAACTTCTCCTTAATCAGCAGTACAAACTAGGGTTCTTATGAAAGAAATTAAAACTTCTGAATGGTTCTCCCAAAAACTAACTCTCAAATTCTTTAGCTAATTTGTAATCTACCAACAACTAACAACATGCTACAATTCTCTCTCTTGGTTGGTCTCTCTCCTTTAAATGATATAGGGCACTAGCTTTTATAATACCAAGTATCGAAATTGATAGCCAATAATGCTTGTTGGTACATTTTTCCAAGAGTTTCTTTGTTTTAATTGAACAATTAATTGTCAGCATTTCACACGACCGGACCAGTCCGGATCAACCTCGGATCGGTCCGAATACACCGGATCGGTTCTTTTCTTTTGACCGGATCGATCTGGGCCTAGTCGGATGGGTCCGAAGTTTTTCTTTCATTGGTTCGTCATCAATTCGGGAGCTACTGGACTTTGTCAATTCGGAGGGATCCGGATCCAAACCGGATCGGTCCGAAATTCTTCTAATTTGACTTTTTCCTTGAAACTTTGACTGACCATATCTTTTGATCTAGAACTCCGATTTGAATGTCGTTTCTTCCTATGCTCTTGTGAACTTATGCTCTTCAACTTCAATTTTGACGTTTCTTCTGAATTCTGAATGGAATTTACACTTTTTCCCTTTTACATTTCTTCTAATTTTCTTCTTTTCTTTTATTGCATTCCATTCCTGAAATCTTTATCACAATTACACAAAAACTAGGGAATTTTGTTAGAAACGAACAATAGAATGATATGGACTAAAAATGATTCAATTACCTTGTTCGAGATATTAAAATCACTAACTTAAGGGGCTAAATTCGAAAGAATTTACGCTTGGTCAGTATATCTTCCATACACACATATACCTAGTACATCATATCCTAGTATCGGTCCTATTTCACACATTAAGGACAAATGATTCGAAATGTCTCCTCGAACCTTACTCGGAATGTCTCCTCGAGTAATTTTCAGAATGTCTCCTCGAACCTTGCTCGGAATGTCTCCTCGTGTAATGTTCGGAATGTCTCCTTGAACCTTGCTCGAAATGTCTCCTCGAGTAATGTTCGAATTGTCTCCTCGAACATGGTTAGGAATGTCCCCCAGAACCTGGATCGGAATATCTCATTGAGTATAGTTCAGAATGTCTCCTCGAACCTTGCTCGAAATGTCTACTCGAGTAATGTTCGAAATGTCTCCTCGAACATGGTTCGGAATGTCCCCTAGAACCTGGCTCAGAATATCTCATCGAGTATAGTTCGGAATGTCTCCTCGAACCTTGCTCGGAATGTCTCCTCGAGTAATGTTCGGAATGTCTCCTCGAATATGGTTCAGAATGTCCCCTCGAACCTGGCTCGGAATATCTCATCGAGTATAGTTCGGAATGTCTCATCGAACTTACCAATAATATCATAAGGAAACACACAATAGTCATTCACAACCCAAGTAATCCAATAAAACAATAGGTATTTACACAACCCAATTATTCATACTTATACGTAATATATTTCTCTCTAATATTCACCGTACTTGTTTGCTTTACGAATTTATTTCACTTTTGTATTAATTAGAGTATTCAAAAAACTCTAAGGGTCCTAGTTACTCCTTTTTATATAAGTTCAGTATTTACCCTTGTTAACCCACTGACCTAACGAATTGAATCTTTCTCACGCTTTTCCGTAATGATATTCTAATCAGCTGGAATTAGAGTACGTCACAATAAGGCCTACGAATCTCCACTTTAACTCTCTCACAAAATTAAAGTCCAACACTCAATAATAGACCTACTCCCATATTATTATTCCATCAATATATTTCATCAAGGTCCCAAACACTTCCCCGATAAAATTTTAGACATTTGAGGCTTAAAAAGAAAAATCTCAAATTTTCTGGCAGATTAAACACCCTCTAGTAAAATTTTGATTTCTCCCTCTATAGAACTCCAATTGACCTGATTCCAAGTTCATTGTATAGATAAGAGAAATAAATTTCCAGGCATGAAATTCAAATCGCACACGTTTAAAGTCACGTCAAAATTCTGGCAGATTACTATGTTGACAGATCAAACACCCTGTAGTAAAATGTCGATTACTCCCTCTACAGAACTCCGATTAACATGATTACAAGTTAATTGGATAGCTAAGAGAAATAAATTTACATTAATGTATATTTCACACTATAATTTGAAGTACAACTAAAATGGCATACGTTTAAATTTGTGTCAAAAAGTCTGGCAGATTGACATCTTGTGTTCATCTATTAAACCCTAAGTCATTCAAGATTCATGTTCTTCATCCAAGAACCCATAAAGATTCCATGTTAATCATCAAATATATTCAAATTTAATTTAATTTTTACTTAGTGATTCATTCTACATGCAATCCTACCCAAACATTTGATCAATCCAAACATTTAATTCAAGGTTTTTCAATAGAATCAACCAATTCTTAAACCTCCCTACATATGGGTATTATAACTTGAATTTGATTTGAAATAAACACTTTCCTTATGTACAATAGGTCTGATTTCATGATTTTGGTTGGTGATTGATGATTGATGATCTTTCTCCTTCAATCTTTCTTCCCAATGAGCTTGTGGTGAAAGTCTCCTTTGAATCCTTCCCACTTCTTCCTTTTTGCCTTGGAATTGTTTCTCTGTTCTCTCTAATGGCCATGGTGTGTGTTTTTTTCTCCCTAACCCTAGCCTCCAAATCTTATAATCTGACTTAGAGTTCTAAAATTCGTGGGTCTCCTCACCCTAAAATGTAAGAAAGGCCAGAATGCCCTCGTTTGGGTCCAGTTTAGCCCAAAAATGCCCCGAGACTCAACTGCTATCCCCGGGTACTCTTTCCTAACTATCTCGCCCATCTGGACTCAACCGCACACTCAGAATTGTCATCTGAAATACTTTTTGACATTTCCAAATTTCGATCTAAAAATGCGACACACATTTAGTTCGGACAATTAAACTTAAAATTTGGCAAAATAATTAATTCTTACCACTCAAATAATTTCTCCAAATCATAAATTTAATTTCCCCAATTTAAATATTTTTATAACTCCCAAAATAATTAAATATTAAATACTCAAAATTACGGGGTGTTACATACTTCCCCCCTTACAAAGGAATTTCATCCTCGAAATTAAGATAAACCTAGCGTTCCAAGCTTCGAATATTACTCTCTAGTCACGTGCTTATAAGCTCGCTATATCTATCTCTCCCTCTTCTAACCATAACTTACACACATATGAATTAATTTACACAGGGTTTCCATACACCCTATACCCGTGCTTATACACACAAAATTTGCCTTAATTAACCTGGGTGCCCATACACCCTATCCTCGTGCTTTACCGCACGCAAGTTACCCGAATATGCTAGTCGTAACTCGTAATATAACTTCCAACCAATAGTCATATCACACACACACACACACACACACACACACACACACACACACATATATATATATATACTTCCCAGGGTACCCAATCCATGTACTAATGACCAAACATCTCCCCACTTCCAACGTTGCACTAAGTTTCATGCGTGGGATGTTTCGCAAAGCAAAATCCAAACAAGGAACCCCCCCGATGTACTACTACCTAACATTGTCAGTCATTAAGATCCGTTAGACCCTGAGTTCATAGCACGTACCCCTAAATACTTGTCTCTTAACACAAAAGTATATACGCCTACCCATATGCTACCAAAGACAACATAAAATACAATGCCCTTACTATCACTAGTTCTTGCGCAAAAATAAACCCCGCGCTATCTCTCCCTGCTCGAAAATAAATTTAACCACCCTAATTCACTTCGGTAACCACCCCTACTCCCCGGGATAAAATGTGAGAATAGAAGACCTCACTTTGTGTCTATCGCACCACATAATAAAACATATATACACATATATATATCGGCTAGACCCCCTCCCCGGTGATACCTAGTACAAATCATACCCTGGTGTTGCTAACACCAAAACTTAACCCCACTATCCATAATAGTTCAAATCCATCACTATCCAGCCAATATTTGAGAAATATTATCAACCTTATTCTTATAATTCTCGAAAGTAGTAACCCTTCGCATAATTCGAATCTTCTCTCAGTGTACACCTCCACTCTCCCGTGAAGAACACCAAAGAACTCCGCTACCCCACGAAAAGTTTATCTACATACTATGGCTCCTACAGCCAGCGTACCCACTAAATTTTACTTACCAGCGAACTCTAGGGGTATAACTCTTGCTCCTGATGAGCCTCTCTAGTCTCATCTCCCCCTGATGCCCTAGCTTTTCTCTCTCTCCTAGGCGGCATCTGAAATGAGAGTCGAATCGTATGAGTTCACCCTCAAATATAAATTTGGCAGAAGAACGTAGATGCGCATACGTATAAGAATACAACAATCCTATAATAGGGTTGTATATAAGAGATTGTTAAGCCGAAACGTGAAAAGATGCACAAATCCTAAGGACACTAGAACCTGATGCTCTGATACCATCTGTGACACCCCGCCTAATTAAACCTTGGGTGATCAAGCCTTAATTTAATTTAAAACGGGTTTCTTAAATGGTTCACTCTTAGCACCACTGTCGAAAACCTTTTTTATTACTAACCACCTAAGTGAAAAATTAAGCTAGTGCCGAATTTTATTAAACAGGTACAACTCAAGCGGAATAATATAAATTAGGCAGTACTAAATCCAACCATCATAAATAACTGAATAAAATAAAGTCTTGCCAAAAACCACGACTAAAATAAAACCAACTCAAAATCCAACACAATAGAATAACTACAAATGTAACGAGTGGACAACATGTCCCAAAATGAGAGTGCTAAAAAAACTGAGATCCTACACTAGATTAGGAAGGATGAAGGAAGCATCTAATCAGTGCCCTGCAACACCCACCTGTGCTGCAGCTCCGAAATCCCTAGAATGAAGTCTCGCTTGGCGTCTCTGTGGCTGGACACCTAAAAGGTTTTAAAAAATGTTTTATAGCAAGTGTTAGTACACAAAACGTTTTGAAAATATTTAGCAACTAATTTATCGAAATAAATATCAGTTATTGATTACACATGTTAGAATCACGCACACTCTCTTGAGTTTTCTCACCTCTTGTCTATCATTCGCACCTAACGTTCCTACCTAGTCTCGGTACCCATCTTAACTAGGTGTCCAACATCTACACACCTCAGACAATCTATCTCATTAGTACCGCCCATACAGTACGCTACATGCTACCCTTAATTTACATTAAGTCATTAGTTAAGTTTCACTTTAACTTTCCCATACCGCCTATACAGTATTTGTCCGAACGTCTAGTAATTATCATTACTCTTACCTTAGTATCAATACTTTAAAATCAAGTTCTCATACTTGACCAAATTTTAGGTAAATACTACCCACCTTCTCTACTAATCACACTCAAGTAGATTTTACAAATATTCTAGTTGTCCACTTATGTTCCATCCACTCTAACCTATATTTAGTTTATACAATTTTAGTCATGCACTAATAGTTCTCACTACTATTACGCCTGAGTATATATTGAAAACAATAACTAGGTATACCCCACCTAATCTTACTACAATCACGCATAAGTAGGTTATTCAGACGGTATATCTTTCACACACATATATACCTAGTACATCATATCCTAGTATCGGTCCTATTTCACACATTAAGGACAAATGATTTGGAATGTCTCCTCCAACCTTACTCGGAATATCTCCTCGAGTAATTTTCTGAATGTCTCCTCGAACCTTGCTCGGAATGTCTCCTCGAGTAATGTTTGGAATGTCTCCTCGAAGCTTGCTCGCAATGTCTCCTCGAGTAATGTTCGAAATGTCTCCTTGAACATGGTTCGGAATGTACCCTTGAACCTGGATCAAAATATCTCACCGATTATCGTTCAGAATGTCTCTTCGAACCTTTCTCGGAATGTCTCCTCGAGTAATGTTCGGAATGTCTCCTCGAACATGGTTTGGAATGTCCCCTAGAACCTGGCTCGGAATATCTCATCGAGTATAGTTCTCAATGTCTCATCGAACTTAGCAATCCTATCACAAGGAAACACACAATAGGCATTCACAACCCAAGTAATCCTATAAAACAGTAGGTATTTACACAACCCAATTATTCATACTTGTACGTAATATATTTCTCTCTAAAATTCACCGTACTTGTTTGCTTTACGAATTTATTTCACTTTCGTATTAATTCGAGTATTCACACAACTCTAAGGGTCCTAGTTACCCCTTGTTATATCAAGTTAGTAGTTACCCTTGTTAACCCACTGACCTAACGAATTTAAGCTCGCTCACGCTTTTCCGTAATTATATTCTTATCATCACGAATTAGAGTACGTCACAATCAAGCCTATGAATCTCCACTTTAACTCTCTCACAAAATTAAAGTCCAACACTCAATCATAGACCTACTGCCATATCATTATTCCATCAATATATTTCATCAAGGTCCCAAACACTTCCCCGATAAAAGTTTAGACATTTGAGGCTTAAAAAGAAAAATCTCAAATTTTCTGGAAGATTAAACTCCCTCTAGTAAAATTTTGATTTCGCCCTCTACAGAACTCCAATTGACCTGATTCTAGGTTCATTGGATATGTAAGAGAAATACCTTTCCATTAATGTATGGTTAACACTATAATTCTAAGAAAAATTCAAATCGCACACGTTTAAAGTCACATCAAAATTCTGGCAGATTACTATGTTGACAGATCAAACACCATGTAGTAAAATGTCGATTACTCTCTCTACAGAACTCCGATTGACCTAGTTCTAAGTTCATTGGATATCTAAGAGAAATATATTTCCATTCATGTATGGTTCACACTATAATTCGAATTATAATTAAAATCGTACATGTTTAAAATCACATCAAAATTCTGGAAGATTACTATGTTGACAGATCAAAAACCCTGTAGTAAAATGTCGATTACTCTCTCTACAGAACTCCGATTAACCTGATTCCAAGTTCATTGGATATATAAGATAAATAACTTTATATTAATGTATATTTCAAACTCTAATTATAAGTACAACTCAAATGGAATACGTTTAAAATTGTGTCAAAAATTCTGGCCGATTGACATCTTGTGTTCATCAATTAAACCCTAAGTCATTCAAGATTCATGTTCTTCATCCAATAACTCATAAAGATTCCATGTTAATCATAAAATATATTAAAATTTAATTTTATCTTTAGTTAGGTATTCATTCTACATGCAATCCTACCAAAACATGTGATCAATTCAAACATTTAATTCAAGGTTTTTCAATAGTTCAACCAATTCTTAAAACTCCTTACAGATGCGTATTATAACTTCAATTTGATTTTCAATAAACACTTGCCTTATGTCCAGTAGGTCTGATTTTATGATTGTGGTTGTTGATTGATGACCTTTCTCCTTCAATCTTTCTTCCCAATTGTGTTTGTGGTGAAAGCCTCCTTTGAATCCTTCCCACTTCTTCCTTTTTGCCTTGGAATTGTTTCTCTCTTCTCTCTAATGGCTATGGTGTGTTTTTTTCTTCCCTAACCCTCGCCTCCAACTCTTATAATGTGACTTATAGTTCTAAAATTCGTGGGCCTCCTCACCTTAAAATGTAAAAAGGCCAGAATGCCCTCGTTTGGGCCTGGTTTATCCCAAAAATGCCCCGAGACTCAATTGCTATCCCCGGATACTATTTTTTGACTATCTCAACCCATCCGGACTCAACCGAACACTCAGAATTGTCATCCAAAATACTTTTTGACATTTCCAAATTTCGACCTCAAAATGCGACACACATTTAATTCGGACAATTAAACTTAAAAGTGGCAGAAATAATTAATTCTTTCCACTCAAATAATTTCTCCAAATCATAAATTTAAGTTTCTCCAATTTAAATATTTCTATAACTCCCAAAATAATTAAATATTAAATACTTAAAATTACGGGGTGTTACATTACTATGGATGTTTCTAACATCGAGTTGCCCTAACCGGAGTGAGACACCCATCGAGTGTTGGGGGTGAGTCCCAACGACGCTCCATACGTAACCTTTACATTTTTTATACATATTTTTGGAGGTTTATTGCTTGTTTGCATGCTTCCATGGTATGATGTATATATGTATTTATATAAGAGGATATAATGTAAAATTGCAACTCGGATCGTGGTGATGATAGGATTCATTTTTATGTAAAAATAGGGTGTGCCCCCAAAATAATAAAAATATGCACTTCTTACGTATGACCAAGTATGAGCATATGTTCTATGAAAATGTGATGATGAAAATGTAATAATAATGCAAAATAATGGACATTAATATTATGATGGTGGTAATAGTAACAATGATAATGAGAGTAATGATGGTAGGGTAATATATATGATATTTTTAATAGAAAAATGATAATGATGTAATGTGGGAAAAATGATAATAATGGTAAAAATGATAGTAATAAAATAATAGTAATATGATGATATGAGGAGTAATGCTGGAAAATATGATGATAATAGTAGTAAATGATGATGGTAATCATAATGATAACAATCATGATAATTAAAAGTAATCTTAGTGTTTGTGATGATAATGATAATGATAATAGTGATAATAATGATAATCATAACAATAGCATCATAACAATAGCAGTAGTAGTAGTAGTAGTAGTAGTAGTAGTAGTAGTAGTAGTAGTAGTAGTAGTAGTAGTAGTAGTAGTAATGATAACAACAACAACAACAACAACAACAACAACAACAACAACAACAACAACAACAACAACAATAATAATAATAATAATAATAATAATAATAATAATAATAATAATAATAATAATAATAATAATAATAATAATAATAATAATAATAATAATAATGATGTTATTATTTATTTATGGTAGTATTGTGGTGATCCCGGTCGGTGCGGTGTTCGTTCTGGAGGGGTAATGAGGAGGATCCCTCGAGGAAGAACTGTGTTGCGGTCTCGCACCCTTCTCTTCGAAAACAAGGCTTCAACCATCATCGGTGTGGGCTGAATGTAAAAAGATAGAGTCGCCTGCCTATTTTCCTCAAAACAGGAAAAAAATATATGTTGCCATTTCGAGAGAGAGAGACATTAAGGACAACTGGTGCGTAAGAAACCAATAGATCGGAGGTCCGGCGGCTAAGTTACAGAATGGGAAGGTGTTTGGCACCCATCCCGCCCTTTCGGTCTCTCATGGCCAAATATTATTATTTTCCTTTATCCCCGTGAAGTGTGTGTATGTGTTTTTATAATGGAGATTGGAATCATTTGACCCATACCATGGAAAAGATAGGGTGAGGTCATCCACAAGAATATTCCCAAAATAATAATAAATGTAGAAGATAGAATATGAGCGGATACGCCACGAATATTGCATACTTGCGCCATTTATCTTTGTGCATCCTAGCACTTTTACGTTCTTAATACCTATATTTATGCTTATTACCAGACAACCTCGAATTTGGACATGAATATGTTTTACAGGGGTTAATTGTGCTTTTCTAGGTAGTGGAACGCTAAAAGTGAAGATTCGTTGCATTTCGGGGAAGTTTTATCACAAGACGCTACTTCAAGGGAATTTTAGTCAATTCACACTTCATCTTCAGATCATTGAATTTCCATGGATGCTTAGTCGTTGAGTTATCATCGTGTGGCAAAAAAGGGCACATCGTTTCGAGTTCGGACGAAGAAGTTATGGCCATTTCTGTTATGAACCTTTTCTCCCACATGAAGACCAATCAAGGCCAGAAAATAGAGTACTAGTCGACAACGCCCAAGGGGTCAATGGGCATCAACTTAAGGGACGAGTCGACCGGCCCCCTGGTCGCGATCGACCAGTAGCATCAAATATTTATTGCCTCCATTCTTTTCTTTTCTTTTTCCTTTATCTCTTTTGTAACTTACTATAAAAACCAATTTTTGGTTTCTATTTTCAATATCTTACATTTTTGTCTAGTTTTAGGGTTTGTAGAGAGAGCTAAGCTCTACTCTCCATTTTGGGTGTTTTTCCCATTGTTTTTAAGTTAACATACTATTCATTCATCTTCTTTGTTGTAGTTTACTTGTTTTAGATTTATTTCCATTCTTGTCATTTAATTCCCTTGCCTATATTAGTTTGTATTTAATTTATTTATTTATTTATTTATTTATTTATTTCATAATTAGGTTTACTTCGTTTCTTTCAATACATGTAATTTACCATGATTTCTAGCTAATTTTAGTCTAGGTTGTGTTAGATTGAACTCACCTATGGGTTGATGTGTTTCTTTTCTTTTGTGATGGAGTTTACAGGTTTATTTTGAGTGGGTTGTCCCAGTTTTTATGGCTAGGAGATTTGATGGGGTATATGATGTATGCTCCGTACTTATTGATTAGGCATATATTCTTCACATTTATCCCCTTAATTTCGGTATTTTTATGATCCCGTGCAGTGTAAATATCTTGGATTTGTCTCGTATTTATGCTAGTAACCTTTTTTGGAAAGTATTTCGTGTTTTGTGTATTTCTCATATGTTTTACAGGTATTTCACGCAAGTTAGTGCGAAAGGAGAGCTCAAAACAGTGAAAGAAACCAAGAAATGGAGAGCTGAAGGGCATTTTCGTAATTTTACAGACTTAGTCCGGAGGTGGGTCCAACTAGAAAGTTGAAGAGAACTAAATTACAAGAATACTGGAAAAAACGGCACCTCAATTCGAGCTACGGTGAAGAAGTTACGATGTTTTGAAGTTGCGCGATAATGAAGAGTCTGGATGTGGGGATTTCTGTAATTAATTATGCATTTAATGCAGTGCAACTCTTGGAAAACTTGTTCCACAAGCGAAATTTGATGCCAAATTCAAGCAACTTGGTGCTATAAAAGACCAAGCCCTACCTCATTTTCAAAGGAGAGTGGAATTCTAGAGAGAGGGAGTTGCTAGAGAGAGGCTAGGTTAGGAGTAGGTTAGAAGTGCTAGATTAAATTTTAGAGTTAGATTTTGAGAGAAAATTTTCTATTCCTTCAAGAGTTTTCATGAAGATTCCAATTCCATTTTTTGTTGCTGAATTCAAGTAATATCTTTCCATTCTCTAGTTTTATTATTTGCAAATTATTTCCCATGTCTTGTAGATCCATAATTTTGTGTGTGAATTTATTCTTGAACCAAATCATGAGTAGCTAAATTCCCAAGGGTTGGGGTACATGAACTCAATCCAAGGAAAATTATTTATGTAGAAAATAGAGGTTAAATTAAAATATTGATTGAATCGTGAAAGCACCGCTTTATATTTATCTTTGATTTCGTATGGTGCGGGCTTGAACCTCATATACGTAATGCTTAGAATATATAAAGACTGGATTCATTCACCGCTTTATATCTATCTTTGATTTCATATGATGCGGGCTAGATCCCGCATATATGTTATGCTTAGAATGTATAAAGCCCGGATCTAGTCAATAATTTTAATTTACAATTCTTGTATTCTATACGGTAATTTGTTAAGGATTGAGGGATTGTACCCTACCCTATTTTCTCCCATTTGTCAGATCTAATTTCTTTTGCACTTTTCAGTTTGTTAAATTTTCCCAATTATTAATCATCTTTTCGTTTCTTTTAAGAAATCATTTCAAGATTTAATAATTTTTCTTATTACTATTTGGCAATCTCGATCCCTGTGGATACGATCCCGACTTACCGGGTTTATTACTTGAGCGACAGGCTTGCACTTGAGCCTAGAGTGAACGCATTTCTGAGACAAATTCTTAGTCGCGCCACTTATGACCTTGCATGCATCATTTTTGGGGTATTTGTTGACGCCAAAATCTTATTAGAATTTTATACGAATTTAGGGGGTGTGACAACTCTGGGTTTAATTAACTGTCGAAGGAGATGCAGTCTTAATAACTCGTCGACCCATGTAACCATTTTATACTAACTAACTCTAGGTGAGGGATATTCGATGCAACCTATAGTTTGTATTCACTTTGTTAATTTAGTTTAAATACACTCACCTAGTTTAATCTTTCCCTTTTTGCATCTTTTCCTTGTTATTTATAATTATCTTTGACACTTTTATTTTAGAAGTATTAAACCGACTAAATTCTAACAACTCATCTCTGTGGATTTTCGATACCCAAACTGGATGCTATACTCCCTTAAAAGAGTGTAGTCATAGTTTAGATTTTTGTATAGAGATGGTGAGCCTAATATAACAAAACAATCAGTGCATAGGTGACGCTCGTGCCATGGCGAAACCCGACCTTATCAAACGGCACCGTTGTCGGGGACTTGTTGTTTTTGAATTTATTTAATTTAGTATTCCGTAATATTTTCTTTCTATTTTATTTTTTGCTAACCTTTTTGTACGACTTCTACAATTGAGCGCTAAGAAATGCTTGAATTTTTCGTGCGCGCATTTACTTTGTGGAATTCCCCACTTGGAACCATTTTTGGGGTAAGCATGTCTTATTCCAATCGTTTCGGTAATCATTATGATAATTCTCAAAATCCTCGTAAACCTTTGACTTTTGGTCAATATTTAGAGTCCCAGAAAATTGCAAATTCAAAAATGTCTTTGGGCGAATATTACAAAACTCAAGCCTTGAAGTGCGTGTATTTTGAGGAAGATGATAATGATTTTGGGCCTGTAATTCCTTATAATAGGAATTTTGAAACTAATTGCAATAGTTTTCAAAATTCTTATAATAATGAGTTTGTGTATAGTTCCGATAATAATTTTCAAACTTTTCATTTTCAAGTATCTGCGTTCTACGTATGACATTCGGTGAGGGCTTGCGCATGCTTGAGAATGAGAAACTTGAAAATCGTTATCGGGAAGAAAATCGTCTGTGGGAGCATGAATTGAATTTATTATTTGAATGTGACGACGATTTTTCTTTCGAGACTTTTGAAGTCGAGGAATGTTTTGGACCAAATAAGGTTTTTGTGCCTACTTTAGAACAAACCATTGTTTACTTGGCCCATTGCATAATTGATATTCAAAGTGAGGATGAAATGGAGGTAATATCCATTTGCAATGAAATGATTTCTTCTTTGGCCCCCAAAGAAGAACATTTCATTGAAAATGATCTTATTTCCTTCGAAACTCAATCTTCAAGCAATCATGACTCATCTCTTAAGTTTGAATTTCTTTCCTCCCCCTTTTCATTATCTATTATCACACCGTCATAAGTACCCGATGAATCGGTTCCGAACTTTAATGTGTTAAACCTTTTCACCGACGAGGAGTACTTGCTCGAGTCGCCTTCCATGATTGCATCTTTGCCTTTATGTGCGCCCCCCAAATCCTCCATCCTCCCTCCAAAAATGTTAAATGGGAATGGTTAATTTCTTCCGCCTTACACATGTCTTCCGTTATTTGAATGAAATTCCTATTTTTCGAGAGGCATGCATGGAATAAAGGGTCCCCCATGGATCTTTCAAAGTCAAATCGTGTTTTGGGGGGACCCTAAAAAATTTCAACTTCTAGTGTATAGTTAGTTAGAAGTTAAAATTGTATGATGTAAATGTTAGTTTTTATATTTCTTATTTTTTTTATTCTTACTTATAGTTTTGTGTATTTGGTTAATGTTTTATTTCTTCTTTTTGTTGTGCCTTGGTACTAATATGTTTTGTAGACTCAGTGGACTTATACTTTCACGAGATCTCTCCTTTTTGGGTAATATCATTATTTTCCTCTCTTTAACTTGGTTCTTAATTTACATTGAGGAGAATGCTAGGTTTTAAGTTAGGGGGTGTGGAATATTCTATACATTCATTGGTAGTGTCCATGATTTAATTATATGTTATTCCTAAGCTTGCTTTTATTGTAAAAAATAAAAAAATTTCCAAAAGATTTTCTTTTTTTTTTCTCATTCTTTGGGCATTTTGCCTTTGTTTTCGATGAATTTTTTTAATAATTTCCTGGTCCAATAGACAACTCAATGATGCATGTTCTCTATTTTAGAAGTTATTAGAATTTAGTCCTCAATTATTGATATTATTAATAACTTCATGAGTTAGACTTTAATCCCATGGGCACATGCACTTTTCTTGCGTTATTGATTTGGTTTAAGATTTTTATAACTCGATAATCTTTTATTGCATTGTATATACTTACACGGTGTAAGCTTTGTACCTTTCGTCATTTGTGAGTGTATACGCTATTCGTTCATCTTTGAAAATGCTAAATACATCGGTAATCTCTTTATTCTTTCATTGATTGTTCATTAATTGAGTTTATATCTTGAAATGTGTTACTTGAACATGATTTCAAACTAGTTTTGATTCGAGAATTGCTTAAATTTTAGGAAATAAACATAGGCCATATTTTTTTGTATTACCCATATTAGCCTCGACCTCACCTTATATGTTATCCCTTGTCGACCCCTTTGAGACTAAAGATAGACTTTCGTTTCATAAACCAAAGTCCCATAACCAACTCCACATTGGAGTTATAAACCATGTATACACTTACGTTTTTTTTTGGAGTGTTACTTGGGATTGAAGATGTTCTTGCTATGTGGTTGAAATTTAGGCATGTGAGAGTGAGGAAATTAGAAAACAAAAGAAAACAAAAGAGAAAAAGAGAAATTAGAAAAAAAAGAAAACAAAAGAGAAAAAGAGAAATTTGAAGACTTATTCGTCTTCTTTTCGATATTAGAGGAAAACATGTGAAGTTCATATGTTTGTAAATCACCTATGAGCTTTTCTAGTTTTATAGATGCTAAAGTGTGTAAGGAATTCAACACGATCACTTTAGGAATAAACCTATTGGGTAGGAACCTTAAAATTTTCTTTAGTACTCGATCATCGGGTACCTTTTCTCTCAAATTAAAAGATGAATTAACAATGTCGAAAAGTCTAGCATAAAATTCATCAAAAGTTTTATTTTCAAGAATTTTTATGGTCTCGAATTGAGTGGTGAGGTTTTGGTGTTCCCTTATGAGTCAGTTATAAAATATCCCAAGCTTCTTTAACGGTTTCACATGTCATGATACATCGGAATTCATCCGGTGTGACCGCACTAAACAAAGCATTCAAACCTCGGGAATTAAAACTGTCTAGCTTAAGTTCATTCTCGATCCATCTCTCTACAAGTTTGGGGACACGTTCATTTTATACTAAATATGTAGGTCAGGACCACCCGGTAACGATAGACATCCAAACCTTCTCATCTATGGAATTTAGTGCCGATTTCATATGCCCTTTCCAGTACGCGTAATTAGAACCCTCAAAAATTGAAAATTTTAAAAACAGGAAAAATTCCATTTTTTAAGCTAAACATAGAAAGGACCTAAAGGCAATAACTTAACGCTCTATGACACCACTTGTTGGAGCACAAGGTCCCCAAATTTTAAATTCTTTAAATTTACATGATGTTTCAATTCAATTCCCAACTAAAATTACAATTCCAATTTTTAACAAAGACAAAATTCAAATTTTAATTTCTTCAAATTAAAATTAAACTAAGTCAAATGTTTGAATTTTAATTTTAACACAAAGTTAATTCTACCCAAGTCCTAAAATTTCCCTAAAAATAATTCATTCATTTTTCAATGTAGGCTAAACTAAATTAACACAAATTTTACCTATTTAAATTGTGCCGACTTGAATTAAATTAACTTAAAGTCACCCAAACATATTTTATCACCAAATTAAGCAAGATTTCAAATTAAGCCAAATTTTATCTTCTTAACCTAAGCATGTGTTCTAGGTGAGTTAGAAAAGAAAAATAAACAATCTCACTACATGGCGATGTACGAAAAAAACCTACAACAAGAAAAGCTTCGGACAACCCTAGCCTAACAAATTCACTAGATATGGTTTTACAATTACAAGACAAAAATACTTACAAGACTCAAATTGACTCCCTTCAAGCCCCGACGCTTATTCTTGCAAATACCTCCGTCTATTAGATAACCACGATGTCCATTGCAGTCTTGGAGTCCACCAATCAAAGCATAGTAATTGTCAAGCACACATAATGCCTTTCACCATGTGAGAAAGTCGTAGAAAAATAAATCTTCTCCTTTATGGGTAGAGAATGAACCCAAACTTGTCTTCTTGTTAGTGTAGAAAAAACCCGATGCCAAAACACTCCAAAGAAAAAAAATTATATATCTAGAACTTGTATTGAAAAAACATGGTTGATGTGTTTTAGAAGAATTGAAACCATGGAAATCAAACAAACAAAAGAGAATTTTCTTACAGATGTTTTTTACTCAATTACTCTCAAAAGTGAGGTGAAAAAGCTGTCAAAAACTTCTGTCCCGAATTGGATAAAAAACTATCAAAAAGTGGTGGCATAAAATGGAGGGAAAACAAAAACTGACGATATGTCGTTCGAACGACAATTCTCATTCAAACGACTTCGTTTGAACATCTTCTAACGAAAATTCAGAGTTTGAGGGGCAAAGCTTGTTTGATATCTCATTCGAACGAGTTCACCTGAACGAATTCGTTCAATGAGTTTCTAATTATAATTCAAGGATATATGGCTTAAACTCGTTAGAAAACTCATTTGAATTCTTCTTCGAACTACAGTCTCGTTCGAATGACACTTCGAACGAAAATTCAGAAAAATTTTCTTCTCATTTTTAAGCCGTAAAACTTTTGAAAAAATTTCTAAAGAGATTTTATGAAAATAAAATTAATAAAAAATATTTTATGAAATACACCCAAAATAGTTTCCAAGGTCCTTTATATATAAAAAAAAAACATTCATACATTTGGAGACATGGAATCTAATTTTTGTTGACGTAGAAACATGGCACTAAACTCTGCAAGGATGAACTATAAATACGGGCCACTACATCTTCATCTTCTTCAAACGTCACAGGCTTGATAGGAGTGATAGAAAGAACTTTTCATCTCCCCGGCAACAACGCCATTTGATAGAAATGACTTTTCGGTGTATTTTTTTTCGTCGTTGTTTGAAAACCTCGTCTATTCAAAATCCTTAAATACCTACAAAATAGTAACAACTCAAGGGTCGAGGGAAGTAAGGGTATCAATCCACTTCCAAGGGGGTAAGCTATAGACAAATTCAATTGTAGTTCCATTTTTTTTTTCTTTTTGTGATTTTTCACCTTTCTACCTTTTTTTAGCTTTTTCAAATATTAAAACAATTGGGTGAGGTGATGATTTAAACTAAACTAAACTAAATGTGATATGATAAAAACTAACTAGAAAGTTACTAAGATGAAAAATAAAGTCTAAACTAAAATAAGAGATAAAGTGAGGTAAATAATTGTGAGAACAATCAAGGAATGAGATTACACCACAAATTTTATCTATTCTAACTAATTAATTTAATTAATTGAATTCATCCAAATTAATATCAAAATTACAAATCATCTCTCATTGCAAATGTAATTTTAATAGTAACCTTTTAGAAAATTAAGTTTAACACTCCACAACTCTAGAAAATAGATCCACACTCCTTTTAATTAATCACCTGCTAGGATCGATAAATTAAAATTTATGTCAATCTTAGAAAATAAATTTAGAGTTGAAATTCAAGTTATAATACCCCACTTAAGAAACCCCTATCTCTAGTTCGAATCTAAAATTGGTATTATAACTAGAATTTTGCTTTTCTCTCGAAAATCATTTACCCTCTCTCGAGGGGTAAATTTAAGGGTGAGGAATCAAAAATAACATTCAAAGGAAATTTTCAAGTAATCAAACTAATTAAACTAAAATAACATCAAATAAGGGTCCCCCCCCCCCCCCCCCCACCCCCCCACCCCTTTAAATGGTATTTAACCTAACATGGTATTAAACATGATGAACAAATAATCAAAGGCATATATAATAAAAGAGTAGATAAAGAGAACAAATCTTCAACAAGTCTCCTTGAAATTGGCAATTTGAACTCTATCCTCTTCCATACAATTGAATTACTCACAATTAAATCTCACCAAATCTCTACAAAAATAAAAACAAAAACTATTTACAAAAAGGTGTTTATGTCTCTACAATTCTCTCTCTAAATATTCCTATCTAAAAGCTTCTTTTAAATGGGCATTTGAGTCTTCATTTTATAATAGGTATGGAGCTAGGGGTATTTTTGGGAATGGACTTGAGTGTGCATGGAAATGGTGAGAGGAGTGTGTGGTCATGTGGGTGAGGGGATTTGGGAATAAAATCTGATATGGTTAAAGGGGTAGTTTTGGAAATTGGGGTAAGTAGGTAATTGGGGGTAAAATTGGGAAAAGGGTTAAAAGTATTTAAATTTGGCACATGAGTTTTTAATGAGTTTATTGGTGGTTTGATTTTGTCAGATGTGAAGAAATCATTTTTGGCTTGGATGAAGAATGGGTTTGGGGACGATCGGGTTTGGATAAGGGCTGACGAGTTGGGTGCGAGGTTGGTGAAATCTGGATCGGGGTAGGTGGTCGGAGTATGGGATTCGAGTTGGGGTGGTTTCGGTGGTATCGTTGGGTCAACGTTGGATATGGTAACAAGTAGGTCGGAGTTGGGTATCTGGACCGTCGATGCTAGGAGAGAACGAGGGGTGTTGAGGGTCGCGATGGTGGGGCGTCGCGGTCGAGCTTGTCAGGTGGGTCAGCGCCGATTTCTGGTGGGTATGGGCTGCGGGTAACAGGGCAGGTGCCAACGGGGTGAGTTGAGACAGGGGGCCATCGGAGTTGGTCTAGATGAGGGGGTAGGGATGAGAGGTAAGGGTGAAGTAGTTAATGGAGGTTTGTGTTGGTAAGAGGAGAGAGAAAAGGTTGAGGAAGAAGATGGGTGAGGTTGGGAAGAAGATGATGTGTGGGGGATTAGTGTGTGTATGAGGTGTAAGGTGTATGGTGGGAATGAGGGTGTATTGTTTAGGTGTAGGATAGTGTATGGGAATTATGTGTGTGTGTAGGAAAGTAGGGTGAGGGTGAATCAGGAGATATGGTGTAGGTAAGCTGTAGGGTGGTAGTATGAGGGTGAGGTGGTGTTTAGGTGTAGGATAGTGTATATTTTAGGGTGTGAAGGGTTGTATGGGTTACGTGTGTGTGTGTTTAATTTGGACATCTAAAAAAAATATAATACTAACTAATTAAAAACTAAAAGTAAAAAAAATAAAATCTAACTAAAAATAAAACAAACTAAAAACTATAAAAATATCAAAAATAAAAAAATAAAATCCTAAGCTATTAAAAACTAAAATAATAAAACAAAAGAAATAAAATATGAAAAAGCTAATAAAATATGAAAACAAAAGTCCTAAAATATAAAATCTAATAAACTAAAAATAAAATAAAATTATAAAAATAAAATATAGAAATAGAAAATAAATCCTAAAAATTCTAAATAAATCTAAAATAGATCCTAGAAATAAATATGTCTCAAACTCAAAATCTAAAAAAATTATATAAAAAAGACACAAACCAAACACACACAAGCTTTAGGTAGGTTTAGGGACGGTTTAGGGTAGGCTAGGATACGAGACAAGGGTATTTAGCTCCATAAAAAGCGCATTTGCCACGATATATAGCTTTTGACACCGCAAACGTACGTTTGACCTACAAGATAAACTTTTAAGCACATAAGACCCATATTGCCAAGAATTAGCAACTAAAGTACATCTATTCAGCATATAAATTGTACAGTTTTGGGTGCTATCACACCACCCCCAAACAGAGCGTTGCTAGTCCTCGAGCAATAAAATAGAAAGAAAGAGAAAGATAAGAAACCAAAGGTTTACCACTTTCGCGGGCTCTTACGATTGAACTTATCATGTGCAACAAGCCGTTAAACCTGTAGGTTGCCCTAAAAGACGAGTTATGTCTCGTGAGGATTTGTAGGGAATATATCCACAGAATTCTTATTTGCAAAAAATGCAGTCAATCTCTTATTAGACGTAGAATAATCGCAATCCATCATATGAGAAATATTTTGAGAAATACAAGCTAGAATGTGTAAAAAGTTTAGCTAAGTAAATACTCAACGCATATCCTTCCTTGAACTCAACGTGTGTAGTGCGATGTAACAACCCGCCATTTTTGTAGACAATTAAATTCCCTAATTAAATATAAATTGGCAATTTGGGGAATTTTCCTAAATAGTAATTTTTGGGATTTCCGAGGATTAAATGATTTTCGAAGGGTGTTATAAATTATTTTGGGACTATATAGGTCGAAGTAATTTAATTATGTGTCGCCGTGGAGTATAGCGACATGAGGTAAGATTTTTAATGGGAAAACCCGCATTTATTTATTTTGGGTTGGAATAGTGATTTGCGGTCAAGTACCTCGGATGGGAATTTTGACTGCGCCATAATTCTCGGAATGTCCGAGATAGTCGGAAAAGAGTGTCCGATTGACGAAAATGAGTTTCGGGTAATTTTAGAGGTAAAAGTAACTCATAATTGGGTAAACGAGTCATTTTTGGGTTTTAAGGGTTTAAAACCCTTTTCTCTTATAAAAAGAGGGAGAGAGGGAAAGAAAAGAGAAAGAAAGAAAGGAAAGAGAGAGAAGAGAGAGAGGAAGGAGAAAGAGGAGGAGAAATGGGAGATCTCGGACCAACTCCGCCGGATTCGACTCGAGGTCGTCGGATTTTATCCACGAGGCAAGTGTTTACTTGCTTTATTTATCTTTTTGCATAAATATCTCATACCGTAGTTTGGTATAAACAAACCCTAATGGTTTTGGGGTGGGTTATCGTGGATAAAACGGGTTTTTGGGAGTTAAAACAATTAAACCCCACTAATAATTCAATTTTGTGGAACTTAGGTTTTAATCCAAATTAATTGATGGTTTTAGGTTCTAGGATGTTTAGAACCCTTAATATACGTGTAGTTGTAGTTGGTTGAGGTTGTAGGACGTTGGGTGAGGCGACAAAAGCTTGGGAGAAGCTATAATGGCGGAAATCGTCTCGGAGGTGATGATGAATAGTAACCCGTCACCTTTGGGGCATTTTTGGCCAGGAAAAGGACTGATTTAGCTTTCGGCCAAAACAAGAAAGTTGTAGATCTTTTCGATACGGTCGCGTGGGGTGGAAACAAGAAAGTTGTAGAGCCTCCTGAATGTGGTAAACCCGTCCGTACTGCAATTGCCCCTGTTGAGGAGGAGCAATCGGATTAGGCGCTTGGGGCGGAAACTGTACATACGGCTGCTGTGGGGCCCTAGGAAGATGCCCTCCAACCAACTGAGGACACGCCCTTTTATAATGGCCCAGCTCCCCACACTGGAAACATTTATTCACCGCATTATCATGATTCCTACCTTGGTTATTTCGGAATTGCCCCGCACCTCGGCCCTGTTGGCCCCTACCTCCATTTCCACCTCTACCTCCCTGGGGTTGCTGACCACCTTGACCCTGCCTGTTATTATTGTTGTTGCCACCAGCATTAAACCCACCGAAACGTTGACGCTTGGTCGAATCCCCCTGCTGAGGATCCCTCTCAACCTGCTTGTTCCCCGAGGATTGGGACGAAGAAGATGTTCCCCCTCCGCTCCCAGTTCCTCCCTGTCTCACTGCTTGCCCCGCAACTACAACCTTCTTCTTGTTTTGAACAAACAATCTATGCTCTTGACAGTGAAGTAAAGCAGCATTCATCACATCACCAAAGGTCACCAGAGATGGATTTCCAAGAAAATGTTGTTTTATTCGCCAGTGCAAACCTCCCACAAACCTGGAGATCCTCTTCGCTTCTGGAGTTACTTCATCCGGTATAAAGCTTGCTAACCGGGTAAACTCCTCCTCGTACTCGGCAACCGATCTCTCCCCTTGTACCAAATCCTGAAGCTTCCTCTGCATTTCCCTTTGAACTGCGGGAGGGAAATACTTTCCATCAAACAAGGCCCAAAAATTTGTGATGGACATAGTATCCCTTTGTTCGGGTGTCGTCATTGACTCCCACCAGTGTAAGGCCAGTCCAACCAGCTTGAAGGTAACGAGAATTTGCTTTTTCTCCTCACTACATTCCACCATCCTAAGATGGCGCTGCATATCTCTCTTCCACTGGTTCGCCTTTATAACATCCGAACCTCCCTCAAATTCCGTGGGATGTCCCTTAAGGAAAGACTCCCTCACCCGTTCCCACCGAGAAGGTCCCGTAGGAACTAGTGCTTCTTGTCCCCTCACTGGAGCTTGTGGCATTTGTGGAGCCACTGCAGTCATCGCGGCGTTGACAGCTTGGGCCACAATATTTGCCACTTCAGCGGAACTGATACTCCCCTGCTGCGGTGGAGGACCAAACTCATCCTCAACAACCCTATTACGTCTAGCGGGACGTTCTCTCTTTGGCGGCATCTGAGATAAAGACGAGGCAGAGTTAAAACATAATACAAAACAATCTATTTAGCAGAAGATCGCATACATAAGCAACAAATAACCCTAACATTAAGTTCTATATCAAAGAACGCTACGGTAGGACGTGACAAGTCCCCATAGATCCTAAAGACTCTAGAACTTGATGCTCTGATACCATCTGTGACAACCCGCTATCCGAAATAAAGGGTGGCCAGCCCTATACCTCGATAAAATAGGAAATCATTGATAAATATCATTCTCAGCATCACTACAATATGCAAAGTATAAGGAATAACCACACTATATTCCAGAAAATGGGTTATCAAAAACTTTGGTTATTAAATAAGAAGAGAACATTTTCAACAACCCATAGTAGGAATAGAGGGTGGAAACCCCCACAAGCGTATCTAAGAAACCCACAAATACAAAAGAACCGAATGAAACATCGGTCAATAACCATATAACATATAATAATCTCCAGGTGTTACATAATAAATCCATTATACAATTACAACGGTTTGGGCAACATGCCCGAATAAACTGATCATAACTAGAAAACATAAATGGAGGCGTTTACACAAAACATCCCGTGAAACCCGCACGATGTCACGGCTCCTCAAAAACATGTGGAAGGAAAGGTCATTACGGGCGACCGTGCGGCGGAACACCTGAAAGGATTATATATATATACATACACAACAAGAAAGGAAAACCGGTCAGGGCCGGATATATGTGATCAATAGATAAATGACAGGTATGATAATGATGCGTAAGTAAGCATGGATGATAGTCTAGCATGGTAACATCATGTAAAGGGAACTAAAGCTGATAAATGACTAGGTAGAATGAAATTCATATAAAACAGAATTAAAAGCACTTATGAGCCTTTATCATTTTTCAACATATTTTGATTTCAATATTCTTTTCCATTCCTTATCAGGAATATAATTATCATCATGTGCTCTTTATGGCACTAATCTCAATAGCATGCTCTTTGTGGCATAAATTTGCTCTTTATGGCATACATGTTCCATCGAGTCCAACTCGATAATTAGAATAGTCATAAATATAAATGTAACGATTCTAAGACCGCCCGTCCGGGTTTCCCCACTGTGCGCGTCCCTAAATAACCATCATCTTCCAGGGCCTAACATAAGACAACCTGGGATCCTATCGAAAACGTCGGGAAGCGGCCATATGCCTGCGGGGTAGTCAAGACCACACCCAGAATCTCCTACCCATCGCAGAAAAATAAAACAAGCGCTCATATGGCCTAGGACTATATCCACCCTGCATTCATTAGCCAGGGGGCTTCACCTCTCGCACGGACTTCCCTTAAGATGGTATTTAGAGAGGTGTGTAACATCCATTTTATTTATTTCCATTTCGTGACTTAGTAAATAATCATTTACCTTATCATCTTCACGTTTTAACAAAGGTATAAGCCTAACCGGGACTATATGTATTTCGTACCGTCATAACATCCTCAATAAGGAATTCAGACTCCAAAGTTATTTCCAAAGCCTCCTTTAGGCTTTGACATAAACCCTCAAGTCAAATCTAACTCAAGTTAATTCCTAAGGTCTCCAAATTGACCTAAAGATGTTCTAGACCCTTATAAAACTACAAGATAAAAGTAATGCCTAAACATCACTTTAAATTCCCCCTTAAAAGAACCCTAGATGAACCCTTTCGAGTCTAGGATGTCGACCCAACTCAACTAATACTCTAAACCCTATGTTTACTTCATTTAAGAAGGTCCCTAATTACTAATCCTAAAGAAAAAGTGTTAAAATTTAAAAGAAAAATTTTGGAAAAGTGAAGGGCTACCGAATCGATTCGCCCCCTTAGCCGAATCGATTCGGCCAGAAAATTTGAGTTTCTGCAAAGTTGCCGAATCAATTCGGATGGAAACCGAATCGATTCGGTCAGATGGTTTGGGTTTCTGCATAACTGCCGAATCGATTCGGACCAATTCCGAATCGATTCGGCTCACAAGACCTGAGCACTGGATCTAACCGAATCGATTCGCCCAGGGGGCCGAATCGATTCGGGCCTGCGATTTTGCCAAGATTTGGCTATGGAGTCTTGGACTCCATTTTCTACCCCAACTCAAATTTCTTCAAACCAAACTTACATACCAACATCAATATAACATCAATGATACTATTGACCATCTTAAACCTCATGAACCATCCCAATCATCTTTGAATGAATCAAAACCTACAAATACATAAGAAAACCCTAAACTAACTAAAACAAGATCAATACATCATTATCATCACAAATCATCTATCTTAAGTCACAAATAGCAAGTAGAAACTTGCCTTGATTCAGCAAATTGCAGGTCTCTTGGTAGTAGAAGCAAGAATCTCTCTCAATCTCCAAATCTCCAATCTTTCTCTCTACTCTTCTCTTTAGGTTTAGGAAGGAAATTAGGGAAATAGGAAGACTTAGAAGGCTTAAGTCATGACCTAAGACAAATATCCCACTAAATTCACTAATAGTGCGATAAAATAATACGCAACTCCATAATTAAGGCACAACCAGTCAAAAATGCCCAAAACTACAAAATACAACATGGTACATTATTTGACTATTTCGCACGTTTCGGAATCAACTGCAACCTCCAAATTATCATTTGGACAATTTAAAATTCAATTTAGGTTCCTGTCTCATTATTAAGCCAAATATCATTTTGAATTCAGATGATATTAATAAGCATGACATAGCAATATTTACCCATAAATATGATAGGTATGCAAACTCATAATAGATACCAACTTCTCTACATTGAATTAACATTCAAATCATAACCCAACACTTGTCTCTAATTACTATACTAAGTAATTACTATAAAATACAGTCTTAGAAGCGAGGGTTATTACATACTCCCCCCCTTATGAGGGAATTTTGCCCATAAAATTCAGGCGTACCTCATAAGAAAAGATGTGGATATTTCTCCCGCATCTCGTCCTCATGCTCCCAAGTTGATTCGTTTGTATGATGATGACTCCAATGAACTCTCACTAGGGGCACCGCACGAGATCTTAACTTTCGCCCCCCAAACTCAAGGATAGCAACCGGTTGTTCGTCATAAGAGACATCAGGCTGCAATTCGATATCTTCGAAAGGAATGTGCCAAAGGGCACCTTCACACCTTCTGTACTTCTTCAAAGAGGAGACGTGAAATACATCATGGATTTGTTGTAAAGGTTCCGGCAAGGCAAGTTGGTATGCCACGGGACCAACCTTTGCAATTACCGGGAAAGGTCCAACAAAACGGGGTGCAAGCTTTCCTTTCTTCCCAAAACGTTTAATGCCCTTCATCGGGGACACTCGCACCAACACTTGGTCTCCAACCTCCAACTCCATATGTCTCCTACCCGCATCTGCATAACTCTTTTGGCGATCTTGGGCTATCCGTATGCGATTTCGAATAAGCTCAATCTTTGAAGAAGTGTCTTGGATCATTTCAAGTCCAAGGAACTTATTATAACCCACTTCCAACCAACAAGCGGGCGATCTACAAGGCCTGCCATACAGAGCTTCATAGGGTGCCATTCCGATAGTAAATTGGTATGAGTTATTATAAGCAAACTCAACCAATGGAAGGTATTGTTCCCAACTGCCCTTAAAATCGAGTATGCACATACGAAGCATATCCTCCAACATCTGGTTTACCCTTTCGGTCTGACCGTCTGTTTGAGGATAATAGGAAGAGATTAACTTCAACTTGGTCCCCATCGCTCCTTGGAAACTTTGCCAAAAGCAGGACACAAATATTTTATCTCGGTCGGAGACAATATTTAAAGGTAGCCCATGAAGTCTGACGATTTCCTCGATGAACAATTGGGCATAACGAGTAGTATCATAATCGGTGCGCACAGGCAAGAAGTGTGCCGACTTAGTCAAACGGTCGACAATTACCCAAATTGAATCATGACCCTTTTACGATCTAGGCAAGCCCGTAACAAAGTCCATCGAAATGCTCTCCCATTTCCACACGGGAATCTCGAGTGGTTGTAACAAACTTGTCGGTCGTTGGTGGTCGATCTTAACCAACTGACAAGTAGTGCATTGAGACACAAACTCTGAGATATCCCGCTTCATACCCGCCCACCAATACAAACGACGCATATCTTGGTACATCTTGTCCCCGCCTGGATGTACCGCAAACCTTGACCCGTGGGATTCTGCCATCACCGTTCGTCTCAAATCCCCATAGTCGGGAACCACAAGTCTTCCATGGAAACGTAGTCCGCCCTCGGAACCAATCGAGTACGACTCCGCTCCCTCGAACAACAGCTGGCATGTATGGTCTTGACAAACTTTATCTCCTTTCTGAGCTTCCACAATCTTTGCTATAATCGTGGGAGTAACCGTCATCACAGAAAGGAAAGCTCTCACTCCTGCATCCTCTAGGCTGAGTTCTCTCCACTTAGCTTGCCATACCTCAGCTAAGTCTCCCTCGGGCTTCCTGCTCAAGGCATCTGCTACTACATTCGCCTTTCCGGGGTGATAATGAATATCAAATTGGTAGTCTTTCACAAACTCCAACCAACGACGCTGGCGCATGTTCAAATCCTTTTGGGAAAATAAGTATTGCAGCGATTTGTGGTCGGTGAAAAGACTAAACTTTTCCCCCAAGAGATAATGCCTCCATATCTTCAAGGCAAATACGACGGTGGCAAATTCCAAGTCATGCACCGGATAGTTCCTCTCGTGAGGTTTCAACTTACGAGAAGCGTACGCAATGGGTTGTCTCTCTTGTTGAAGAACACCTCCTAATCCCTAAAGAGATGCATCTTTGAAGACGAGATATTCCAATCCCGGCTTTGGCAATGCCAGGACTGGAGCCGAAGTTAGTCTATCCTTGAGCTCATCAAAAGCCGCTTGACATGAATTGTCCCATACAAATCTTACTCCTTTCCGGGTTAAATTCGTCAATGGGCTAGCAACCTTGGAAAAGTCCTTAATGAACCGGCGGTAATAACCCGCCAAGCCCAGAAAACTACGAACTTCAGTAGGTGTAGTGGGCTGACCCCACTCTTTTACCGCGATCACCTTACCCGGATCCACAGACACGCCCTGGGATGACACCACATGCCCCAGAAATTGAACTTCCTTCAACCAGAAGCCACATTTCTCAAACTTTGCATACAATTGATGATCCCTCAATCTCTACAGGACCAACCGCAAGTGAGCAGCATGATCTGACTCTGTCTGAGAATAGACTAGGATGTCATCGATAAAGACAATGATAAACTGGTCAAGGAAATCCCGAAACACACTGTTCATAAGGTCCATAAACACTGCAGGGGCATTGGTTAGCCCAAAGGGCATAACCAAGAATTCATAAGATCCATAACGGGTCAGAAAGGCCGTCTTGGATACATCTTGCTCTCGTATCCTCAATTGGTGATACCCGTCCTCAAATCGATCTTGGAGAAGTAGGAAGCTCCCCTAAGTTGGTCAAACAAGTCGTCGATGCGAGGTAAAGGGTACTTATTCCGGATGGTGAATTTATTCAACTCTCTATAGTCCACGCATAACCGGAGAGAACCGTCTCTCTTCTTCATAAACAATACCGGAGCGCCCCACGGTGAGGTACTACGCCTAATAAAGCCCTGCTCCAGTAGCTTCTGAATCTGATCTCTCAGCTCCCTCATCTCCACAGGAGCCATTCGATAAGGAGCTTTGGCTATCGGTCGAGTTCCCGGCATTAGATCAATCACAAACTCTATTTCCCGACTTGGAGGTAATCCCAGTATCTCCCGAAAAATATCTCCAAAATCTCTAACGATTGGAAGAGAATTTAGGGGAACCACGACATCTCTAGATGCGTCTTCCGCAATACAATAAAGATAAGCACTCGTGCTCCCTTCCATACAAGGCATAACTACCAGGAACATCTCTTGTCCCGGAACCGCAAAAAATATACTCTTCCCGTAACAATTTACTATAGCACGATACTTCACTAGCCAATCCATACCCATAATTACATCGTACCCGACCATATCAAGGACGAGCAAATCAGCCTCAAAACACAAGTCACCAAGGTTAATTCCTACGTTTTTACATACGAAGAAAATCAACGAACCATCGCCCATAAAGGATTCGACGCTAGTGAAGGTACTTTCAGCAGATTTTATCAAACCTGAAGTCTGGGCAAAACTTCTAGAAATAAAGGAGTGTGTAGCACCCGTATCAAATAGAATTCGACCCATGTGCCCATGAATGAGAAACTTACCCTCGATCGCTGGTGGTGCCGGAGGAGCTGGAGGGAGTAGAGCCTCCTGAATGTGGTAAACCCGTCCGTACTGCAATTGCCCCTGTTGAGGAGGAGCAACCGGATTAGGCGCTTGGGGCGGAAACTGTACATACGGCTGCTGTGGGGCCCTAGGAAGATTCCCTCCAACCAACTGAGGACACGCCCTTTTATAATGGCCCAGCTCCCCACACTGGAAACATTTATTCGCCGTATTATCATGATTCCTACCTTGGTTATTTCGGAATTGCCTCGCACCTCGGCCCTATTGGCCCCTACCTCCATTTCCACCTCTACCTCCCTGGGGTTGCTGACCACCTTCACCCTGCCTGTTATTATTGTTGTTGCCACCAGCATTAAACCCACCGAAACGTTGACGCTTGGTCGAATCCCCCTGCTGAGGATCCCTCTCAACCTGCTTGTTCCCCGAGGATTGGGACGAAGAAGATGTTCCCCCTCCGCTCCCAGTTCCTCCCTGTCTCACTGCTTGCCCCGCAACTACAACCTTCTTCTTGTTTTGAACAAACAATCTATGCTCTTGACAGTGAAGTAAAGCAGCATTCATCACATCACCAAAGGTCACCAGAGATGGATTTCCAAGAAAATGTTGTTTTATTCGCCAGTGCAAACCTCCCACAAACCTGGAGATCCTCTTCGCTTCTGGAGTTACTTCATCCGGTATAAAGCTTGCTAACCGGGTAAAATCCTCCTCGTACTCGGCAACCGATCTCTCCCCTTGTACCAAATCCTGAAGCTTCCTCTGCATTTCCCTTTGAACTGCGGGAGGGAAATACTTTCCATCAAACAAAGCCCAAAAATTTGTGATGGACATAGTATCCCTTTGTTCGGGTGTCATCATTGACTCCCACCAGTGTAAGGCCGGTCCGACCAGCTTGAAGGTAACGAGAATTTGCTTTTTCTCCTCACTACATTCCACCATCCTAAGATGGCGCTGCATATCTCTCTTCCACTGGTTCGCCTTTATAACATCCGAACCTCCCTCAAATTCCGGGGGATGTCCCTTAAGGAAAGACTCCCTCACCCGTTCCCACCGAGAAGGTCCCGTAGGAACTAGTGCTTCTTGTCCCCTCACTGGAGCTTGTGGCATTTGTGGAGCCACTGCAGTCATCGCGGCGTTGACAGCTTGGGCCACAATATTTTCCACTTCAGCGGAACTGATACTCCCCTGCTGCGGTGGAGGACCAAACTCATCCTCAACAACCCTATTACGTCTAGCGGGACGTTCTCTCTTTGGCGGCATCTGAGATAAAGACGAGGCAGAGTTAAAACATAATACAAAACAATCTATTTAGCAGAAGATCGCATACATAAGCAACAAATAACCCTAACATTAAGTTCTATATCAAAGAACGCTACGGTAGGACGTGACAAGTCCCCATAGATCCTAAAGACTCTAGAACCTGATGCTCTGATACCATCTGTGACAACCCGCTATCCGAAATAAAGGGTGGCCAGCCCTATACCTCGATAAAATAGGAAATCATTGATAAATATCATTCTCAGCATCACTACAATATGCAAAGTATAAGGAATAACCACACTATATTCCAGAAAACGGGTTATCAAAAACTTTGGTTATTAAATAAGAAGAGAACATTTTCAACAACCCATAGTAGGAATAGAGGGTGGAAATCCCCACAAGCGTATATAAGAAACCCACAAATACAAAAGAACCGAATGAAACATCGGTCAATAACCATACAACATATAATAAGCTCCAGGTGTTACATAATAAATCCATTATACAATTACAACGGTTTGGGCAACATGCCCGAATAAACTGATCATAACTAGAAAACATAAATGGAGGCGTTTACACAAAACATCCCGTGAAACCCGCACGATGTCACGGCTCCTCAAAAACATGTGGAAGGAAAGGTCATTACGGGCGACCGTGCGGCGGAACACCTGAACGGATTATATATATATACATACACAACAAGAAAGGAAAACCGGTCAGGGCCGGATATATGTGATCAATAGATAAATGACAGGTATGATAATGATGCGTAAGTAAGCATGGATGATAGTCTAGCATGGTAACATCATGTAAAGGGAACTAAAGCTGATAAATGACTAGGTAGAATGAAATTCATATAAAACAGAATTAAAAGCACTTATGAGCCTTTATCATTTTTCAACATATTTTGATTTCAATCTTCTTTTCCATTCCTTATCAGGAATATAATTATCATCATGTGCTCTTTATGGCACTAATCTCAATAGCATGCTCTTTGTGGCATAAATTTGCTCTTTATGGCATACATGTTCCATCGAGTCCAACTCGATAATTAGAATAGTCATAAATATAAATGTAACGATTCTAAGACCGCCCGTTCGGGTTTCCCCACTGTGCGCATCCCTAAATAACCATCATCTTCCAGGGCCTAACATAAGACAACCTGGGATCCTATCGAAAACGTCGGGAAGCGGCCATATGCCTGCGGGGTAGTCAAGACCACACCCAGAATCTCCTACCCATCGCAGAAAAATAAAACAAGCGCTCATATGGCCTAGGACTATATCCACCCTGCATTCATTAGCCAGGGGGCTTCACCTCTCGCACGGACTTCCCTTAAGATGGTATTTAGAGAGGTGTGTAACATCCATTTTATTTATTTCCATTTCGTGACTTAGTAAATTATCATTTACCTTATCATCTTCACGTTTTAACAAATGTATAAGCCTAACCGAGACTATATGTATTTCGTACCGTCATAACATCCTCAATAAGGAATTCAGACTCCAAAGTTATTTCCAAAGCCTCCTTTAGGCTTTGACATAAACCCTCAAGTCAAATCTAACTCAAGTTAATTCCTAAGGTCTCCAAATTGACCTAAAGATGTTCTAGACCCTTATAAAACTACAAGATAAAAGTAATGCCTAAACATCACTTTAAATTCCCCCTTAAAAGAACCCTAGATGAACCCTTTCGAGTCTAGGATGTCGACCCAACTCAACTAATACTCTAAACCCTATGTTTACTTCATTTAAGAAGGTCCCTAATTACTAATCCTAAAGAAAAAGTGTTAAAATTTAAAAGAAAAATTTTGGAAAAGTGAAGGGCTACCGAATCGATTCGCCCCCTTGGCCGAATCGATTCGGCCAGAAAATTTGAGTTTCTGCAAAGTTGCCGAATCAATTCGGATGGAAACCGAATCGATTCGGTCAGAAGGTTTGGGTTTCTGCATAACTGCCGAATCGATTCGGACCAATTCCGAATCGATTCGGCTCACAAGACCTGAGCACTGGATCTAACCGAATCGATTCGCCCAGGGGGCCGAATCGATTCGGGCCTGCGATTTTGCCAAGATTTGGCTATGGAGTCTTGGACTCCATTTTCTACCCCAACTCAAATTTCTTCAAACCAAACTTACATACTAACATCAATATAACATCAATGATACTATTGACCATCTTAAACCTCATGAACCATCCCAATCATCTTTGAATGAATCAAAACCTACAAATACATAAGAAAACCCTAAACTAACTAAAACAAGATCAATACATCATTATCGTCACAAATCATCTATCTTAAGTCACAAATAGCAAGTAGAAACTTGCCTTGATTCAGCAAATTGCAGGTCTCTTGGTAGTAGAAGCAAGAATCTCTCTCAATCTCCAAATCTCCAATCTTTCTCTTTACTCTTCTCTTTAGGTTTAGGAAGGAAATTAGGGAAATAGGAAGACTTAGAAGGCTTAAGTCATGACCTAAGACAAATATCCCACTAAATTCACTAATAGTGCGATAAAATAATACGCAACTCCATAATTAAGGCACAACCAGTCAAAAATGCCCAAAACTACAAAATACAACATGGTACATTATTTGACTATTTCGCACGTTCCGGAATCAACTGCAACCTCCAAATTATCATTTGGACAATTTAAAATTCAATTTAGGTTCCTGTCTCATTATTAAGCCAAATATCATTTTGAATTCAGATGATATTAATAAGCATGACATAGCAATATTTACCCATAAATATGATAGGTATGCAAACTCATAATAGATACCAACTTCTCTACATTGAATTAACATTCAAATCATAACCCAACACTTGTCTCTAATTACTATACTAAGTAATTACTATAAAATACGGTCTCAGAAGCGAGGGTTATTACACGCGTCAAGGAGAAAGGGCCTACTGTTTTATTTCGTAGGCTTATTTACAACCCGCGGTCGACCGGGGGTCCAGTACCGGTCAACCGGTGCCCTGTTTTCAGCCCAAGATTTTGGAGATTAGGATTATTTCTCCTTTTTGAGTTTAATGTTTAAGGACCTTCCACATTAGAAATTATGGAGGGTTATGTCCTAAAGGACTTGAGGAATTGGGAATTTATATATGTGTATATTCACTTAGAGTGAATTGGTATAATTGGAGATATCCAAATGAAACCGTAGGTGGGATTTAAGTATGTATTATTTATTAAAGTAAGGAAATACTTTGGATTTAGTATCATTCTTATATGAAAGCATGATTATGATTCTTTGAGAGAATCCTTGGGATTTGTGGTCATCGCTAGATGCTATAGGCCACTATGGCTGTTTATATACATTCTAGGAAGAATATATAGGATATGTATATACTGTGTGATTTAGGTATATATATATGTTATGATGGAAATGATTTTGAAAATATATAAAAATGAATATTTTCAAAATGGAATGAAAAATGTTTTTCATAATTAATAAATTATGGATTGTACACACCTCCCTAAATCGCTATCATAAGGGAAGTCGCGCGCATTGTGGTGAAGCCTCCCTGGCTGTTGAGCAGGTTGGATATAGTCCCTAGGCCATATGGGCGTTTATTTGTACTGCGCTGGTTAGGAGATTTCGGGTGTGGTCTTGACTATCCCGCAGGCATATGGCCGCTTCCCGACGTTGTTAGGTTTCCAGGTTGTCTTGGAGGCCTTGGAAGATGATAGCCATTTAGGGGCGCGTCCAGTGGGGATACCCGGAGGGACGGTCTTAGATTTATTAAAGCAATTCATGATAATGAATTGGTTTTATATTTACATTTCCTGAATATAAAAAGGGAAATGGGATAAAGGTTTGGCTTCGGTAACACTCCCGGATGGAAGAAGGGATGTGGAAGCATATGATATGATCAAAGCATTTTTATGATAATGAAAATGGCTTTGAATACATTTCCTGAGTATAAAAAGGGAAATGGGATGATATAAAACGGAAAAGCATTTTTATGATAATAGAATTGGCTTTTAAAAGTATATGATTTGGTAAAGGAATTCATGATAATGAATTGGCTTTTATATTTACATTTCCTGAGTATAAAAAGGGAAATGGGAAGTTTTAAGCAAAATGAATAGTATTAATAAATACTTGTATATAAATCCTCAGTCCGGGAGATAGATACGGATGTATATTGTAAAATGAATATGTATATATGGATTAATCGAGTACCGAGGGTCTAATGTATCCCGACGATCGACCTTGCCGCATAGTAGTGTATCGGGGGGTTCCTTGTTTGGATTTCGCTTCGCGAGACACCCCACGCACGAATATGGCAGTGTGTTGAGACTGGGGAGAAGTTTAATCCTTAGTGCTCTTATATTATTAATTCTTATGGTATATATATTATTATATATCTTTCTGTACTTAGGGACTGGCAGATCTCGACTATCGACCGTGCCGTGTAGTAGTGTATCGGGGGGGTTCCTTGTTTGGATTTCTCTTTGCGAGACACCCCACGCACGAACATGGCATAACGTTGAGACTGGGGTGAAGCTTAGCCGTTAGTACATTACTTGGACTATCTAGGGTAGATAGTGGTGGGGTGATAGACTAGTTTAGAAGGGTAGCTTGACTAGAATGTTCTAGATAGATGCGCTAGGAGTGCACTATTAGCGGAGAGGTGAGGGGTATCTCATGGGAGTGCGATACCAAACTTAAATATGAGATAAAATTATTTTCCTAAAAATAAGGCATTTATGCACTTGCAAAATATTTTCAAAATTCGGGGCTTTGACCCGTTTATATACTTTTACTTTCTTGCTATATTATATATATATAGGTGTCCAGACACAGGGACGCTTGGATGACAATTCCTTCGAGTCTGTCGTCAGCTGCAGCAGCTGTGGATGCGTGCAGGTTTTTGATAGCCGCTTCCATCGTTGTACTCTAGATAGGAGGTACTGTATAAATATTCGGGACAATGGTCCAATTGCATTTATTTATTCTTTCAGTACAGCATTCGATATGGTTGTATATTTGGACCGAGTGTTCGGTTATTTTAGTTCCTTTCTTTTTCATTTCAGTTCATTACGCATTTAATTGTGGATGTTGTAATTTAATCGTTAAAAAGAGTAGTTAAGTAAAAGTTTTTAACGCTCGCCTAATAGGATATTAGTAATTAAATGGATTTTCGACAGTGATGCTAAGGATGATCCATATGTGACTCCTGTTTTAATTTAATATTGGTGTGATCGCCCGGTATCTTATTAGGAAGGTTGTTACATGCGAATCAGTCAAAACGTGTCGAGAATCACAAGAGTAATTCCTAGATTGCCTTTTCAGAATCAACGCTTCAACTTCAAATCTCACGGATATCTCTCTCTGAAACGAACTCTCGAGATTAGGGTCAATGTATCGCTCTTGTGATTGAGGAGGTGAGTAAATGTAAGTAAGTTCAAACCTCTCATGAAAGAATGCTAATCACTATAGTGAGAACGTCGAGTTATTCACCACGTTGATTTTCATTTTCTCGAACACCTAGGGGAAAATATGGATGATTATGGGTGAGGGGGAAATGAAATGAGAAGGATGGGATATGAGGTTGGATGGTGATGTATGGATCAATGACGAGTGATGGATGCGTGAAATGATGGATGTAAAATGGATGGAAAAAGAAGAGTGTATACACTTTAGGCACAAATGTCTTTATTTAAAAACTAACTACTAACTACAAACTATTTTTCTTCTCTTTTCTCTATTTTTTTTCTGTTTTTGTTTTCTTTTTTCTTCTATTTTTGCTATTTTTATGTTTTTCTCTTTTTTTTCCTCACTTTTCAAACCAACAATGAAGACATTTAACATTTGGAATCAACACTCTTTTTCACAAAATGATGGGTGATATATAAAATGAGTGGGGAATGTATATGGATGGTGAGGGGAATATATATGAAATATGGAAAAGTAATGGGTGAAGGGAATGGGAATGTGATAGGAATGATATATGGAAAAGTGGAAGGGGTATGGATGAAAATCTAGTATTCGGGACAAATTTTAGGACACACATTTCTTACAACTCGAAAATAATGTCGTTCTCAGTGATCAATCCAAATATGAAGAATAATGAGATCATAAAACAATTAAAGTGCATACCCAAAGGAAGTTGAATCAACTTGTGACTCCGAGATTGCGTAAAACTCTCTGAAAGGGTGAACGACACGAATCTCAGAAGCTAAAGTCACCACTAGTGATCCTTAAGGTTCTCTTTAGAATTATAGTACTCTTCAACTCAAAACCGTAGTGACGTGTTTGTTGATTCTAGGAATTTATAGTGCAACGTGCCTTGTTATGTATCACATAAGCTATTTAGAAAAATTATTCTCTAGCTTGATTCCTGAACTTTGAAAGATGGATGATTGAAAATTCACATCAATGAGTGAGATGAAAGAAACTGCGCGAAATTTTAAAAATCAGGTTCAAAAATCATAATTTTTCAAAAGAGGTACGATTTTGATCAAATTCCCCACCCCCAAACAAAAAGGAACATCGTCCTCGATGATAATTAAAATGATTTTTAAAATTGAGAGCATAAGGTAGGAAATATAGTGTGATAACCCGCTCACCAAAATAAGGGGTGGCCAGCCCAATACTCTAATATAACGGAATCATAGATGGAATCATTCTCAGCATCTCAATAAAAATATAGAGTATCCAGGACAACCACCTACTATTCTAGAAAACGGGTTGCCAAAAATTTTGTTTTAAAGTAAATAAAAGAAAACAAACAACCCATTTCCTGAAAAGATAGGGGAAACCACAAGGATGTATATATAATACTATAACAACAGATAACAAATAAGAGGACCAAATATGTTATCGGTCCACTGGATTATACAACATTATTAAACAATTTCAATAAATTTATATATTACATTACATTAATCAATTACAAAAGCTTGGGCCTCGCCCCGAGTAAAAGAGACCCGATCTTAGCTAGAATACAAAAATGAAAACGTTTATACAAATTGTATCCCGTAATACCCGCAATGCATCACGGCTCGCCGAAGACATCGAAATAGGAATTCAAGTCAGGCATCCTTATGGCGGAGTACCTGAGCGGAAACAAGATGCATATGCAACAAGAAATGTAAACGGTTCAGTTCCCGGTTCTATATGATTACCAGATGAATAAAGAGTATGACAGTTATGAATAAAATCATGCTAGAAAGAATAACATCTATCTACACAGTTCTAAAACATAACTAAGACAGAAAAGAAAAGCATGGGTAACATAAATTTAAAAACTTCCATTTCATTATTATGTTCCTTATCAGGAACTCATAATTATAACATTTGTGCTCTTTACTAGCATTTCATTCCTTATCAGGAAAATCTAATTAAAATTTTAAGCTCTTTATGGCTTTTATTTCAAATACATTCCCATCCTGGCATTACCATTCCTTAGCAGGAATATAATCAACATTAAATGCTCAATATGGCATTGTTCTGTGCTCTTTATGGAACTTCATCATGCTCTTTATGGAATATCTCATACATCAAGTCCCACTTGATTATGAATAGTTATATTTATATACATATAACGTTTCTAAGACCGCCCCTCCGAGTTTCCCCACTGGGCGCGCCCCTAAATGACCATCATCTTCCAGGGCCTATCAATACAAGACAACCTGGGCACCTACAACGCAATACGTCGGGAAGCAGCCATATGCCTGCGGGAGAGTCAAGACCACACCCGGAATCTCCTCACCAGCGCAGAAAACATAACATATCGCTCATATGGCCTATGGACTATATCCACCCTGCGTTCACTAGCTAGGGGGCGTCACCAAGAGCGCGAACTTTCCTTATGATGTCATTTAGAGAGGTGTGTATCCAGTAAATTAACATTTACCATATTCATGATTAAGTAAATTATCATTTACCATCATCATTACCATTTCCATTTCATTTCCATGTATATGTTTCATTTTATCCGAAACCATTTCCATTTACTTTTTGTAAATAATCTAACTGATTATCTGAAGTGACCCCGGCAATGCGGGTCGGTGCGCAAAGACTATATGCGGAAGTAAACTATTGTTGAGTAAACACCTTAAACCTACGAGTTTATATGAATGATGCCAAGAGGGACCAAATTAAACTTTTACTTAATCTGATTAACTTTTATGAAAATAATTTTAATTTTCAAAGTTAATTATAGTCCAAAACAAATTCAATTTTTAGGTGAGTTTCTAATTATTTAGTCCTACCTTTTCGTGTGAGGTGAAATACAAGAAATGTACAACACACGGTATTTATTTAACGTCGCAAAAACCCTTCCCTGGGAAAAACGACGAACTCCTCTAGGAGTTACCTAAACTACTTCCACTAAAACAATAAAAGAATAGGTACGAGTTACAAACAACAAACGTAACAATTAAAGAAGAATGATCTAGCTATTATCCCACACGACCAAGTCTCTAACCAGGTTGCTTATTCAGTTCTCTCTTTAACTTGTCCTCACTTGTTTTTGCGTTCTTCACTTCCACGCCTCCCCTTTAACTTCTTTAAGCGCAGGTTGGCTCAGTGCCTATTATTTACTTTCTAGTGAAGTGTGTGTGATGCAACAGAATATATAACACCTATATCTTTGCAAGTCTTGTGTTATTCAAATCAAATCAGTTTGACTTTGAATACACCTTTGAAAAACTTCTTTTCTCTTTCTTTAAATCTCGAACACTAGACTTGTTCAGATATTACACAACCAAAGATATGTGTACGTGAATACGTGAGTGATTATATGTGAGTGATATGAGATGCAAACAATTTCTGAATCACATAAGCATTCAATTAAGCATGTTCACAGATATATTTCTAGACAGATCAGAAATAAAACATATCAAGCATACAGTCAGAAATAATACAAACTGTTTATAACTAGTTCAGATTAAAATGATTTAATCCAGTTTAGTTTAAATTCCAATCAGTCTTAACAGTTCAGGTTCTTGATTAGGTCCAGTATGTTCTTGTTCTCAGTCCAAGTCCTTGGTCATGTATACTGGTACAAATATGTTTAGTCCAAGGTCATATTTCCAGTATCAGGTAGTTAGGTTCCGATTCACAACTTATATTAGGTTTAAATCTCTAAACCTAGAATTAGTTCCTCTTTCGTGTAAATCAGATTTTCAGAAAGAATCAATTTAAAACAAAGTGTTTTAAATGAAGTAAGATCAATACTGGTTCTAGTGTGTGTAGTGTTTATAAAATATATCAGCACAATACTTACACAAACACTTTAGATCTAGCACATAACAGATCAGAAACTACAAGAAAACAAGAACAATAATAGAGATACTCACAAAACGATTTTTCAGAATGAAAAATCAATTGATTTGGAAATGCAGAAATTCTGAGATCTAAAAACCTTCCATTCTTGAATCCACAAAACGTCTTGAAGACTCAGCAATGTTTAGTAAGGAATACACAAAAGATTTTTCTGAAAATACTGGTGTTTAGTCTCTCTCTCTCAGAATTAATTTTGGCAAAATTTATGCTCAAAAACGAATTTTCTCGGGTTGAAAAAATAAAGGCACAAAGTCTCTATTTATAGAGTGCACAAGTGTGTGCTGATAGGTGTAAATTAGAATCACATGGATTACTAAAGAATTACACAGAACCGTTGATGAACAATAGATCTTGTGGCTGAGAAAGAAACACAAAATGTTCCATTAAAAATAAGACACGTGTAAAGCAAGTTGTTCGCACTAACTGAACAAGAAACAATCTGTTATATAAAACGCAGTCGTTTTAAATGAAAAACCACAAACCATCTTCGGTTTTATGTAAAACCGCGGGCAGTGAAAGGCAGTAATGAGAGCCAGGTGGAACGCACTAAAAACATACCGTTATAAAAGAATTATGCGACATCGTTTTAAAAAAAACAGTTTTCGTTTTAAGAGAAAAAACCGTGGGCGACGTCGTTTTGGAAAAGGTTAAACCAATTCCGGTTTTAATCAAAACCCGAGGGCGGTTAACTCGTCACAGGGGAACACGTCACGCCAAACAGTGTACATGTTCAAATTAAAGTGCCACGCACAGCACCTAGCTAGGGGTCTAATTGGCAACATGAATACCTGAGCAGATAATCATATCAAATGAAGTCTATGGCCTTGAGGTCAAATCGGCCAACAGCCTTTGGCTAGGAAAGGTACACGCATGCAAGAAAATATGTACACTTATATGTACTAAAACAATATATATAATCATGTGCCCAAATGAACACGCCAACAGTTCTCGGCCAGCTCAATAAAGACCAAGAGGTCAAGTCTGCAGGGCATGGGTAAATCTAAGGTTACAAGCCATGTATGCTACCATACACGCATACATATATACAAAGTACATATCATATATATATTATATAGAATGCAAATGCACAGTTAACATGTATAAACAATATGTGCGTCAAAACGTAAGCATACCTTATATAACATATATATATACACATGGGTACACACGCATACAAATATATATATATATATATATATATATAAACTGTAAATATATATAACACGCACATGCATATTTTAAATCAAAAAAAATATTTTTAACTTCAAATATTTTATTCCGAAAATTTTATTAACATAAATGTTTTTTGTCAAAATTTTATTTTCACAAAAATACTTATTTTTATAAAAGCTTCAAATAAAAATATTGAACTCAAAAAAACTTTATTATGACGAAACAAAATATTATCACAAGGTATGATAAAAATGCAAAATGCAACATGGTGTCGTGTCCTATGAGCCATAAGATTACCTTTTTCTGAGATGGCGGACTGATTGGAGTGCACATTTGATGTAGATGGACAAGGAGCGCTTGGAGTCGATGTGGGGACACACAATCCTAATATTACAAAAATATTTTGTCAAAATTTCAAGTCCAACTAGATGAAGTCCTATATAGCTAAAGCACGAAAAGCAAATCCTAGATGTGCTCTATATAGGGCCTTCATTATCCGGAGCCATACGATAAATTATATCGTTGCTACAACCTCAAAGGAGTAAGTAAACTCTTAATTAACTCCAAACATTTTAGGGTGTTATTATAATCCATCAATATTAATGTAGCTCTATTGAGCTCCAAAAGTCTCCCAAACATAACTCTAGGAATCCTAGTTCCATAATAATTTACTAGAAAAAGAATGCCCTAACATCAATTGGAAAAACCCCGAAAAAGTCCCCACATACCCCATTCTTAGTGTAGGGAAAGTACTAACTCAATTTCAACTCTAGGACACCTAGTTTAATTCATTAAAGAAGGTTCATAGTCCCTATTGAAGAAATAAATCTAGGAAACAAAATAAGATTTTAGGATGAAAAATAGGGGACCGGTCGACCGGTCCTGGAATCGCGGTCGACCGCGTCTCCAGATTTTTCCTACAAAGAAAAAAAAAGCTCATAATGGAGGGGCCGGTCGACTGGTCAAGGAACCGCGGTCGACCGCGCTCGAATTTTATGCCTTTGTAGGAAAGTAGTAAGCCCTCCCGCAAAGTCCCGGTCGACTGGTCCTGAGACCGTGGTCGACCGGTCATAGCAGACGTAGGGTTCTTCCTTCTTCCAAAATTAAATCCAAGTGAAAATTTCACTTTTTCCAAATCCCCAAATCTCTTCTATTTTGAACCCAACCAACAACCTTTATCTACCCAAAGATTATTCTACATGATTTATAACCATTACAATTCACAATTTTATCATCAAAACCAAATCTAGGTTTAAATACCAAAATTTCCATTTTTGATCTCCAAATATATATACATGAATATCACACAATTTATTCATCTTAAAACATATATTTGCAAGTAGAAAACTTGCCTTAGGGTTGATATTTCAGATTTCTTTGGGTAGGAGCATCAATCCATCTTTAATCTTCATTTTTTTTCTCTTCTTTATCCTCTTTTCTCTTCTTCTTTCTTTCTCTCTTTTCTCTCTATATGTTCAAGACATAAAATGGGAAAAATAAGGGTTTTAGGAAAGCTAAAATCATGGCTTAAGTTAAAACTCCCAACTTAAGTAGTTAACACCACATTAAAATGACTCCCAAATACGTGTTTACGTTAAAACGAGGTAAAAGTGCCCGAAATACAAAAATGCAATATGGCACTTATTTTGACTGTCTCGCACATTCCGGGACTAACTACTCCCTCAAAAATGGCATCCGGCAATTTTCTAAACCATTTTAAATTCCAGTTTCAATTAAACCATAATGTGATTTAAAACATATAACACTATAAAACATACAATAGAATGATATTTACTTTCTCATGCAGTAAATATGCAATAACCCAACAAATATTAACTTTCATTTCATAAAATTAATATTTACTCCAGTTCCAACATTTTATGCAATATCCTTATGCGGTAAAATTAATATAAAATGAGCCTTCCAGAATCGAGGGTTGCTACATACTCCCCCCTTAAGAGGGAATTTTGCCCCCAAAATTCGGGCATACCGAAATCTCAAAAAGGGTATACTACTCTAAACTAGGATTCCACCATCCTAAACAAACCCTTCGTCATCACAGTCATCCTAAATGGACCCGGACTAAGGTCGACTTTATCGATCTCAGCCTACATCATTTGTGCTCTAGCGTAGAACAAAGCGTTCCTCCCTAACTATCGATTCTACCGTCTTAAAACGGAAGAAGATACCCTCACAACTCGGCATAGACCGCTTTACTCCCTCCTCAGGGATATTTATACCAACTTAATTGGTTTAACCCCAACACTAATCAACTTCCCTCGCATTGACGTATCTCATCAAGGCATATGGCTCAAAAGCCAAATCTTAAAGAATCGACACTAGACCACTCCAAGTCCAAGGAACATATTACCCGATGGTTCCATCCAACGAGTATACAAAATATTCAACCGACCACGCTAAGCCACTCATGATACCATGCCTTAGAAAATGATCCACAAGGCCATTCGATAGCCTAATGGTTGTACTGGAATCTTTATCCATATACTAACTGCTCTCACGTGCTATGTATTCTAAGGCGTCCGGTTCGAGGTATGCTTTTCGGCCCTAAGTCAAATTCCTTCCATACATCCATCCACTTTAGAGCGGTAGGATACACGCTATTTCCATACAGTTCCCATTTCTTCATGGAACTTTAGCCAAACTTCCGACATGAATATCTCGTCTCAGTCCACCCTATTTTAATAGGCACCTCCCACGATTCTACCATTCCTCCATCGAGAATGGGGCGTACTCTTCTACATCTAGTCCGCCCATAATGGCCGGAAAAGTAAGGATTTGGTCGAACGATCAACAATTTTCTCAAAGAGGATCATGACCATAACGGTTTCGGCACGTCAATACAAGCGTCTATGAATATTCCCCTCTTCATTCCACCGATACTCTTCTTCGCACTAGTAGGTGAAATGGTCAATCACAGACCAGAATGCTTTCACTACAGAGTCTTTCGAGTCATGCTCGTTTCATTTGGCTTTCCATGCCAACACAAATATCTCCGACGAGTTTCTTACTTGACGCATCTACTACCCCAATCGCATTTCCTTAGCGAATGAGAAAATACCCAATCACTAGTTCTTCTGAAATCTGAGCACTAACTCGATTTCTCCCACGACATATTGCAACAACTTGTTGCTTCGCAAGAAAGACTAAATTTCCTTGCCCAGGAAGTAGTGCCTCCATTTCTTTAAGGCAATTTCCATAGCAATGAATTTTAAATTCAAGCGTGGGATAATACTTCCCACAAGTTTAGGCTTGTGAGACGCATAGACAATGAGTCCATGCTCCAGTATTAATACTTCCCGCTCCTAGAAGAGACTATTTCATTAAACCCACTCTCGAGATCACTATCATGAGCTCAGGAGTGAAGGTCAGCCCGTCCCTTAACTCCCCGTAAGTAAAGTCGCCACGTAGCAACATATCTAAGAAAGGCCTTATCTTCTTCGGCCAAAACCACCCAAATCTCTCGAGACCCCATAAATCTCGTTCCTAGGGATCTAATCCCACATAGAGTTAACCCACAACCCATTCGTGGTCAACTCCTTACCACCTTCCTAAATCAACATCACCTTCCCTAAGGGCCTTATGTTCTAATAAGCCTAAGGTCGATCTACAAGTATACATCCTACCTAAGTTGTAGATAGATAATACTATATATATATCCCTAGTGTCCAAGACCTATCTCAACTTTCGACAATTCGCTCGGTTTCGTGCGTGGGATGTCTCGCCGAAGCGAAATCCAAACAAGGAACCCTCCCGTTACACTACTACCTCGCATCGTTGGTCATTAAGATGTGACGGTCTAAGATACATGATCGGGATCGGTAAATTTTTAACTTGCAATTATTTTACCAAAATTCTACTTCTACGTCTTACAATAGCATTATTAAAGATTTTAACTGATCGGACATTCACTTCCTGTGAAGTCTTTCAGATACATATCCCCCTTATTAAAACATGGCCTTCTTATCAAGGCACAATCCCGAAGTCTCAATCCGACTTCGTATCACAGTCTCCCTCACATCGATCAGAGGAGAGAACTATATACAGTGCTTCTATCCCGGACTTTAGTAGCCCTTAATCACTCTTCTACGTGATTCTCGGCTAATCTTCCAATCCCACTTCTAACAACAAAATAAATAAAGTAAAAGAGAAAGAAAAGGATAGCGTATCTCCAATCACAACATCGTTAAGTGTTCATGCGGTGGAGTGTCTCGCCGAAGCGAAATCCAAACAAGGAACCCCTCTGACACATGCCTACTTAACTAGTTGATCCTGGAGATAAGCGTAACATGCATAAACAAGACAAATAAACAATCAAACACTCACATAATATAACTAAACGAATAACAAAATCTCCTACCTACCTCGATTCACCTCTATAAAGTCTCAACCTGTGTCCAGGGGAGAAATCATAGAACAACTAGTTCCATTTTGAACTTGAAGTGAGATAGCCATACAATTTTATTTGCTTGCTATCGCACCAAACCGACCAAAATATATATACTCACATAATGTACATAAAACACGAGAAAGGAAAAATAACATCTCTCCACTCCCAACGTCGTTAAGGTTCACGCGTGGAGCGTCCCGCAAAAGCGAAATCCAAACAAGGAACCCCTCCTATGCATTACTACTTAACTTGTTGGTCATGGAGATAAGTCATAACATCCACATATAATGCAAATGAGCAATGGAGCACTTAACCCAAAGGGCACATAATGCAATTTACACATACTACATGCATATTTAGAATATCAACACTCGTTTCATAACGAGTGAGGAAAATAGAACTTCCATACCAAGGAAGTCATATAAGTACTCTTCCTATAATGGCGTCAATACAACTACAAGCTCAATATACACACCCGAATCTACAGTAGATATAATACTACTAAGTCTTATAATAAGGAATACACCACCCACTAATAAGGTGGAATTCCCATCCATATTCTTACCAACCACTCCGCATCCTAGACGTTACTCCGGCTCTGGTCGACAATAATTATCCACGCAGTCCCTCTTACTTCCTCAGTAAAAGAGGACACGCTCTCGGCCTCCTCTTCCTCAGTTCAATGAAACCTCCCCAGGCGGATGTCCAGCAATGGGGTTTCATAAATCTTACTCCATTAGAAATGTTAACGACACCTATTCTGGAGCCTATCATTTCCTGGTGCACGGTCTCCCTAATCGTACAACACCTTATTCCCCATCGGTCTTTAACCGAACATTTTGTGAACATTTGAGAATCCACCTTCTCCTCAGTCCAGTTATCCCAGAGAAACTCGCCATTGCAAGTATCCACCTGGCTTCTCTATGGCCAAACTTCCGGAACCCACGAATATGGTGACCACATTTTCACCATCTCAGCACTATTCCTACCGGTGAAGGATTATCCTCCATCCTACTTCAGGACACTTCCCTACTTCAATTTAACATCGCTTGAATTCTCAAGCTTAGTACCACTTTCTACTTCTAGCGGTACTTGGTAAAACTACATAAACTGTAGTTAGTAGTCGTAGTAGCAAGACAAGAAAGTGCTACAAAAAAGGAGCGACCTCCAAAGCGGTCCTCATCCCCGACCACAATTTACTGTCCTTAGTAGTTCCTTCTAATGACGCCCTCCTCCAAATATTAAAACAATTGGGTGAGGTGATGATTTAAACTAAACTAAACTAAATGTGATATGATAACAACTAACTAGAAAGTTACTAAATGAAAAATAAATTCTAAAATAAAATAAGAGATAAAGTGAGGTAAATAATTGTGAGAACAATCAAAGAATGGGATTACACCACAAATTTTAGCTATTCTAACTAATTAATTTAATTAATTGAATTCTCCCAAATTAATATCAAAATTACAAATAAACTCTCGTTGCAGATGTAATTTTAATAGTAACCTTTTAGAAAATTAATTTTAACACCCCACAACTCTAGAAAATAGATCCACACTCCTTTTAATTAATCACCCGCTAGCATCGATCAAATAAAATTTATGTCAATCTTAGAAAATAAATTTAGAGTTGAAATTCAAGTTATAATACCCCACTTAAGAAACCCCTATCTCTAGTTCGAATCTAAAATGGGTATTATAACTAGAATTTCGATTTTCTCTCGAAAATCAATTACCCTATCTCGAGGCGTAAATTTAAGGGTGAGGAATCAAAAATAACATTCAAAGGAAATTTTCAAGTAATCAAACTAATTAAACTAAAATAACATCAAATAAGGGTTTCCCCCCACCCCTTGAAATGGGATTTAACCTAACATGGTATTAAACATTATAAACAAATATTCAAAGGCATATATAATAAAAGAGTAGAGAAAGAGAACAAATCTTCAACAAGTCGCCTTGAAATTGGCAATTTGAACTCTATCCTTTTCCATACAATTCAATTACTCACAATTAAATCTCACCAAATCTCTAAAAAATAAAAACAAAAACTATTTACAAAATGGTGTTTATCTCTCTACAATTCTCTTTCTAAAAATTCCTATCTAAAAGATTTTTTTAAATCGGGTCTTGAGTCTTCATTTTATAATAGGTATGGAGCTAGGGGTATTTTTGGGAATGGACTTGAGTGTGCATGGAAATGCTGAGAGGAGTGTGAGGTCATGTGGGTGAGGGGATTTGGGAATAAAATATGATATGGTTAACAGGATAGTTTTGGAAATTGGGGTAAGTAGGTAGTGTTGGAAAATTGGAATTTAAATGGGTATTTAAAAGCTGTCCAGATTTTTCTGGACAGATTTTTGAGCAACTTTGAGCTCAAATTTAGGTGGGACCCACACTACGAAAATTGTGGGACCATATACGAACGCGTTCACCTCCGCAAGGAGATTAACGTAGTATATTCATATGTCCAATTTCAATAAGTTATGAATGATAAATATGTCCCCAAAGTGACTCACAAAGCAATGAAAGTAAATGAATTGGGTGTGCTTTAACTCTTGTCCCACATTGGAAGAGTAGTGGAATTTTGATGAGTTAATAACACCCCAAGTATGGACTAAGGCTTGGATGCCTTGGGGGTATCCCAACTCTTTGAAGGGGAGATGACCTAAGCTATGCACGGGTTGACTTTCGGTCAAAAGTCCACACGCGCGCGCGCGCGCGTCCGTCCGTCCGGCCGGCTCGGCTCGGCTCGGCTCGGTTCGGTTCGGTTCGGTTCGGGCTTGGGCTTGGGCTTGGGCTTATAAAAATCTCCTACATTTTTGGGCCGAATTTATTTAACTTTCTGGGCTTTAATTATTAATTAATTACGAAATTAATTAATTAGTTGGCAGTTATTGCCAACAGTCAACAGTTAATTTCGTTTAACTGATTAACTGTTTTGACAGTTAATTTCGGTTGACTGTTCCAACAGTCAACACAAAAGCTATAAATTAAACATTCCCCCTACATAATTTAAACTGAAAAAATTTCCCTCCTTCCAGAATTGCTGTCAATTTTATCCCAGAAAATTTCTGTCCTTCTCCTGCATAACATATCTATACTGTTTGTTATTGAGTTGAGTAAAAGCCACAGATTTGAGTTCGTTGAAATTAATTATTGTCGTGCTACATAATTAATTGGAAAATCCGTTCTATCTTGGGAGACAATATTCATCAACCTCGGAGCACATTGGAGGGAATAAATTGTCTTAAGGAAACTGTGAGATTCACAGGGCTCGGATTATTTCTTTTATTCTTGTTTATTTTCTGCAAATTCAAGTAAGTGATTCATTTCTGTAATTCTGTTTTAATTCTGTAATTATATTAATTTCATAATTCTGTACAAATTGTTATTTATAAATAGTAGACATAACAATCTTAAGACAATTTATAAAAGTTCTACTGTTTTTAATGTACAGAATTTTTTTTTATTACAGAAATTTATTTGTTGGAAATAAATCTGTTTTGACAGAATAAAATGAATTAAATTACTGCTTTATTGTAGAAATTAGTAAAACAGTTTTGTTATAGAAATTAGTTTCTATACTGTTTTTATATTCTGTTTTAGAAAATAAAATTTTATTTGCGTACTCTTGTTAAAATCTGTTTATCTAAATTTTTTTCTTAAATTATAATTCTGTTTTGTACGGAATTCTTTTTATTATTAAAAATTAGTGTGACACAGATTTTAAAATTTTGTATTCTGGTTTGTACGGAATTCTGTTTATATTACATTTTTATTCTGAATTATTATTTGAATTCTTTTGGAATTCATTTATTGTGAATTATATTTGGAGGAAATTGGTGCACAGAATTTTGTATTCTGTTTTGATTAAAATTCTGTTTTTGTAACAGAAATGGAATCACAAAGTACGAACACTACTCCTACGAAACTGATTGTCACCAACACAAGTGTGACTGCACCCGTATCTATGCCACACGGGGAGAAACCTGAAAAGTTCATTGGGGCTGACTTCAAACGTTGGCAAGGACAAATGTACTTCTATCTCACTACCTGCCAATTGGGCAGGTTTGTATATGAAGATTGCCCCTCTATTCAAGAGGGAGATGATGCTGAAAAGGTTGCTGCTGTCGATGCTTGGAAGCACTCGGACTACCTATGCCGAAATTATATTTTGGCCTACTTGGACAAGACTTTGTACCATGTCTATTGCACTATCAAAACTTCCAAGGAATTATGGAATTCTTTGGAAAAGAAGTATAAAACTGAAGATGCTGGGATGAAGAAATTTATCGTTGGGCGTTTTCTGGACTTCAAAATGGTTGATTCTAAATCTGTGATCTCGCAAGTGCAAGAATTCCAAGTGATCCTCCACGACATTCATGCTGAAGGAATGTCAATCAGTGAAACTTTCCAAGTTGCTGCAATTGTTGAAAAGTTGCCACCTTCTTGGACTTTGTTCAAAAACTATCTCAAGCACAAGCGTAAGGAGATGAATGTGGAGGAGTTGGTGGTCCGGCTAAGAATCGAAGAAGACAACCGTGAATCTCAAAAGAAAAGTGGGAAGAATCCGATGGAAACAAAGGTCCATGTCGTTGAAGGTCCTAAAAAGAACAAACGAAAATATGATGGGGAAGGCACTTCTAAACATAACAAGAAAAAGTTCAAAGGCAAATGCTACAATTGTGGTAAACCGGGACACCGCTCAAGTGAGTGTCGTAAGCCTAAGAAGCAAAATAAAAATAACTCTCAAGCAAATGTGACTGAGGGTGATCATATCACCAATGATTTGGCGGATATGAATCTTTCTGCCGTTGTCTCTGAATGCAACTTGGTTGGAAATACCAAGGAATGGTGGGTGGACACTGGATCCACACGACACATTTGTGCAAACAAATGGATGTTCTCCACCTATAAGCCTTTGGAAAATGAGGAGAACCTTTTTATGGGAAATTCTTCCACTTCTAAGGTGGTGGGACAAGGAAAGATTGCTTTGAAAATGACTTCTGGAAAAGAACTTACTCTTAACAATGTTCTTCACGTGCCTGACATCCGAAAGAATCTGATTTCTGGATCTCTCCTTACTAAGAATGGTTTCAAGCTTGTGTTTGTGTCGGATCGCTTTGTGTTGTCTAAAAATGACATGTATGTAGGAAAGGGCTACCTAAATGAGGGGCTCTTTAAACTGAATGTTCTTACTGTAACCCCTAAAACATCTGTTTCAATAAATGAAGTTGCTAGTTCTTCTTATTTGATTGAGTCATCTAATATTTGGCATGCTAGATTGGGACATGTTAATTTTGATACATTGCGTAGATTAATTAACTTGGAATTTTTGCCAAAATTCAATATTGATAAAAATCATAAATGTGAAATTTGTGTAGAATCTAAATTAGCTAGATTACCTTTCCATTCTATTGAAAGGATAACTGAACCTTTAGATTTAATTCACACCGATATTTGTGATTTAAAATTTGTTCAAACTAGAGGTGGAAAAAAGTATTTTATTACTTTTATTGACGATTGCACAAAATATTGCTATGTATATTTGTTACATAGTAAAGATGAGGCTATTAATGCATTTAAACAATGTAAGAATGAAGTTGAGAATCAATTAAGCAAAACGATAAAGGCTATTAGAAGTGATAGAGGAGGTGAATATGAATATCCATTTGAGGAATTTTGTTCTGAAAATGGGATCATTCATCAAACAACCGCTCCTTATTCTCCTCAATCGAATGGTGTTGCTGAACGCAAAAACCGTACTTTGAAAGAAATGATGAACTCAATGTTATTAAGTTCAGGAGCTCCACAAAATTTGTGGGGGGAAGCCTTACTTTCTGCTAATTACATTCTCAATAAAGTACCTCACAAAAAGACTCATAAGACACCTTATGAATTATGGAAAGGTCGAAAACCTTCCTATAAATATTTACGAGTGTGGGGGTGCTTAGCCAAAGTGATGGTTCCTAAACCTAAAAAGGTAAGAATAGGGCCAAAAACCGTGGATTGTGTATTCATCGGTTATGCTACTAATAGCAGTGCATATCGATTTCTAGTTTGTAAATCTGAGATTTCGGACATTCTTGTAAATACGGTTATTGAATCGAGGGATGCTTCATTTTTTGAAAATGAATTCCCGTATAACATGACCCGAGAATCTGGTCCTCCTAAAAGGACAAATCAAGCTACTACAAGTGGTACTCATCAACCTATTGAATCAATAGAGGATGAACCAAGACGTAGTAAAAGAGCAAAAACCTCGACTTCTTTTGGTCCGGATTTTCTAACATATTTGTTAGAAAATGAACCTCAATCGTATAAAGAAGCTATATCCTTACCCGATGCTTCCAATTGGAAAGAAGCAATTAATAGTGAAATTGAATCCATATTACAAAATCATACATGGGAACTAGTGGATCTTCCACCAGGTTCAAAACCGTTAGGTTATAAATGGATCTTCAAAAAGAAATTGAAGGCCGATGGATCAATTGACAAATATAAAGCTAGACTTGTAGCTAAAGGCTATAGGCAAAAGGAAGGGTTGGATTACTTCGACACATATTCACCGGTAACAAGAATAACGTCCATTCGGATGTTAATAGCAATAGCTGCTATTAATGGACTTGAAATACATCAAATGGATGTAAAAACTGCATTCTTAAACGGTGAACTAGACGAGGAAATTTATATGGAGCAACCTGAAGGGTTCAAAGCTCCCGGACAAGAAGGAAAAGTATGTAAGCTTGTTAAATCACTATATGGATTAAAACAAGCACCTAAACAATGGCATGAAAAATTTGATAATGCAATGTTATCAAATGGTTTCAAAATCAATGAATGCGATAAATGTGTTTACTTTAAATACATTCAAAATGGATATGTCATTGTATGCCTCTATGTTGATGATATGCTTATCATGGGTAGTAACATGGAAATTGTCAAAACTACAAAACAAATGTTGAGTAGTAGATTTGACATGAAAGATATGGGAATCGCCGATGTTATATTAGGAATTAAAATTTCTAGAACATCGGATGGACTTATATTATCTCAATCTCATTACATTGAGAAAGTACTTGAAAAATTCAAGAAGTATGATATTAGTCCTACCAAGACACCTGTAGATGTAAATTTACATCTAGCAAGAAATAATGGTGAAAGCATATCTCAACTAGAATATTCTAGAATTATCGGCAGTTTAATGTATGTCATGAACTGTACGAGACCGGACATAGCATACTCAATAAGTAAGCTAAGTCGATTTACGAGTAATCCAGGAAGAGATCACTGGAAAGCAATATTGAGAGTTTTGGGTTATTTAAAATATACTCAAAACTATGGATTGCATTACTCAAAATATCCACCTGTTCTTGAAGGACATTGCGATGCAAATTGGATATCTGATACAAAAGACTCTAAGTCTACAAGTGGGTATGTGTTTACCCTCGGAGGTGCAGCCGTATCTTGGAAATCCTCAAAACAAACGTGCATTGCTAGATCGACAATGGAATCTGAATTCATTGCACTAGACAAAGCTGGAGAAGAAGCTGAATGGCTTCGAAATTTTTTAGAGGATGTTCCAAATTGGTCTAAACCTGTGCCCGCAATATGTATACATTGCGATAGTCAATCAGCGATTGGAAGGGCACAAAATCACATGTATAACGGAAAGTCACGACATATTCGTCGTAGACACAATACCGTTAGACAACTTCTCTCAAACGGAATTATCACAATTGACTATGTAAAGTCAAAAGATAATATATCGGATCCACTAACGAAAGGTTTAAACCGAGAGCAAGTTGAAAGATCATCGAGAGGAATGGGTCTAAAGCCTATAAATAAATAAGAATCAATATAGTGGCAACCCAACCTAGCTGACTGGAGATCCCAAGATCTAGGTTCAATGGGCAAACCGAACTACATTGTATTCAGTAAGCACTGGAGGATATTTAATCCTATCCATTCCAAAGATGAGACAGTGCATATCTGCCGCGAAATTAGGATAAGTTATGCTTTTAATGACATCTATATCTTAGTACGTCTAAGTGGGGTATTGCAGAATACTCTTTATGGAAGTCACCTACGTGAGTAAGAAGGGGGCCACTTCTATGAGAATAATGAAAGGCATATTCTCTAAAATACTTGCGGAACCAAGTGGTGTTCACGGCCAAAATGAACACAAACGTGAGAACCAACTGTGTTGAAGAATTGTTGTGTGAATACTGTTGTCTAGGTTTACAAAAACGGTTGACGGTTCAAGGACGTGAAGTCTACTGATTAACCAAGTAAATCCGATAGTATATCACTAAGGAAAGTTCAAGGCCACTAGGCTACTTCTCCCGATGCAATAAGTCTTCAGTTTTACTCAACTTGTGTCTGCATCTGCATTAGCATCTGTTTTGTTTTATTTATAGCGATATATCATTCATGTGGGGGATTGTTGGAAAATTGGAATTTAAATGGGTATTTAAAAGCTGTCCAGATTTTTCTGGACAGATTTTTGAGCAACTTTGAGCTCAAATTTAGGTGGGACCCACACTACGAAAATTGTGGGACCATATACGAACGCGTTCACCTCCGCAAGGAGATTAACGTAGTATATTCATATGTCCAATTTCAATAAGTTATGAATGATAAATATGTCCCCAAAGTGACTCACAAAGCAATGAAAGTAAATGAATTGGGTGTGCTTTAACTCTTGTCCCACATTGGAAGAGTAGTGGAATTTTGATGAGTTAATAACACCCCAAGTATGGACTAAGGCTTGGATGCCTTGGGGGTATCCCAACTCTTTGAAGGGGAGATGACCTAAGCTATGCACGGGTTGACTTTCGGTCAAAAGTCCACACGCGCGCGCGCGCGCGTCCGTCCGTCCGTCCGGCCGGCTCGGCTCGGCTCGGTTCGGTTCGGTTCGGGCTTGGGCTTGGGCTTGGGCTTGTAAAAATCTCCATTTTTGGGCCGAATTTATTTAACTTTCTGGGCTTTAATTATTAATTAATTACGAAATTAATTAATTAGTTGGCAGTTATTGCCAACAGTCAACAGTTAATTTCGTTTAACTGATTAACTGTTTTGACAGTTAATTTCGGTTGACTGTTCCAACAGTCAACACAAAAGCTATAAATTAAACATTCCCCCTACATAATTTAAACTGAAAAAATTTCCCTCCTTCCAGAATTGCTGTCAATTTTATCCCAGAAAATTTCTGTCCTTCTCCTGCATAACATATCTATACTGTTTGTTATTGAGTTGAGTAAAAGCCACAGATTTGAGTTCGTTGAAATTAATTATTGTCGTGCTACATAATTAATTGGAAAATCCGTTCTATCTTGGGAGACAATATTCATCAACCTCGGAGCACATTGGAGGGAATAAATTGTCTTAAGGAAACTGTGAGATTCACAGGGCTCGGATTATTTCTTTTATTCTTGTTTATTTTCTGCAAATTCAAGTAAGTGATTCATTTCTGTAATTCTGTTTTAATTCTGTAATTATATTAATTTCATAATTCTGTACAAATTGTTATTTATAAATAGTAGACATAACAGGTACTTGGGGATAAAATTGGGAAAAAGGGTTAAAAGGATTTAAATTTGGCACAATAGTTTTTAATGAGTTTATTGTTGGTTTGATTTTATCAGATGTGAAGAAATCATTTTTGGCTTGGATGACAAATGGGTTTGGGGACGATCGGGTTTTGATAAGGGCTGACGAGTTGGGTGCCAGGTTGGTGAAAGCTGGATTGGGGCAGGTGGTCAGAGTATGTGATTCGGGTTGGGGTGGTCTCGGTGGTATCGCCGGGTCGACGTTGGATATGGTGATGGGTAGGTCGAAGCTGGGTAGCTGGACCGGCGATGCTAGGAAAGAACGAGAGGTGCATAGGGTCGCGATGGTGGGGCATCACGGTCGAGCTTGTCAGGTGGGTAAGCGCTGGATTCCGGCGGGTATGGGCTGCGGGTAACAGGGCAGGTCGCCAGCAGGGTGAGTTGAGACAGGGGGTCGCCGGAGTTGGTGGGCTGGAGGAGGGGGGGGGGGGGGGGGGGGGGGGGGGGGGGGGGGGGGGGACGGATGAGAGGTAAGGGTGAAGTAGTTAATGGAGGTTTGTGTTGGTAAGAGGAGAGAGAAAGGGTTTGAGGAACAAGATGGGTGAGGTTGGGAAGAAGTTGATGTGTGGGGGATTAGTGTGTGTAAGGTGTATGGTGGGAATGAGGCTGTATTGTTTAGGTGTAGGATAGTGTATGGGATTTGTGTGTTTGTGTGTGTGTAGGAAAGTAGGGTGAGGGTTAATGAAGAGATAGGGTGTAGGTAAGGTGTAGGGTGGTAGTATGAGGGTGAGGTGGTGTTTAGGTGTAGGATAGTATATATTTTAGGTTGTGAGGGGTTGTATGGGTTATGTTTGTGTGTGTTTAATTTGGACATTTAAAAAAAATATAATACTAACTAATTAAAAACTAAAAGTAAAAAAAATAAAATCTAACTAAAAATAAAACAAACAAAAAACAATAAAAATAAAAAAAAATCCTAAGCTATTAAAAACTAAAATAATAAAACAAAAGAAATAAAAAATGAAAAATCTAATAAAATATGAAAACAAAAGTCCTAAAATATAAAATCTAATAAACTAAAAATAAACTCCTAAAATTAATCCTAATAAAATAAGAATAAACTAAAAAATAATAAATATCAAAATAAAATAAAATTATAAAAATAAAATAGAAAAATAGAAAATAAATCCTAAAAATTCTAAATATATCTAAAATAGATCCTAAAAATAAAAATGACTCAAACTAAAAATCTAAAAAAAATATATAAAAAAGACACAAACCAAACGCACGGAGGCTTTAGGTAGGTTTAAGGACGGTTTAGGATAGGCTTGGATACGAGACACGGGTATTTAGTTCCATAAAATGCGCATTTGCCTCGATATATAGCTTTTGACACCGCAAATGTACGTTTGACCTACAAGATAAACATTTATGCACATAAGACCCATATTACCGAGAATTAGCAACTAAAGTACATCTATTCGGGATATAAATTGTACAGTTTTGGGTTCTTATCAAGGAGAAAAACTTCTATCATATGACTCAAATGGGTTTGTCCGAATCTAAGCCAATACTACATATGGACTCGATTGGAAATTTGTGTCCTTACATATTAGTTCTTATTCCTCAGTTTATCTATAATAGTTGGGCATGCTGCCCATTCCTAGTTGGTTATTAATAACGAGACATTGTACTTCAATTTTATTTCCATGTTGGATTTAGTTTTATTATGAATGGTTGTATTTGGATTTTGTTTGGAGTGTTACTCTAGACCTATTGATTCATCTTGTTGAGCTATCATTATTAATATGATTATTGGAATGGTGAATATGTATTATTTAATTTAGATTATTTGCATGTTAAAAATAAGATTGAATTTGACCCCAGGCCAATAGGGTATTGGAAAAAAAATTGGATTTTTATAGAGATGCTAAGAATCACACCATTAATGATTCCTATTTAATTTCGTAATGGACTGATCACCCATAATTGGAATATGTGGGGTGTTACAGGAGGCCTTCCAAATTGACCCTACTAAAAGCCAGAGGACAAACATCGACGACCAGAGGACGTCGACTACACCAAACACATCATTTTCACTCAAGAAGATCTTATCAGAGTGAGGACTCCACATCATGATGCACTCGTGATAACTCTCAGAATTGAAAATTAGGACGTCGACAAGCTATTGGTAGATTAGCGAGGGTCGTCAAAGGTGATGTACTTAGATTTATTCCACAAGATGATGCTTAACCTAGCATACCTCAAGGAAGCCACAGTTTCTTTAATCAACTTTGAAGGGACAATTACCATGCCACTAAGAAAGATAGTCCTAACAGTCAGGGAAGGTAACATATCGAAGATGATTGTGTTCTTAGTGGTGGACACATAGTCACCAAATCATGACATTCTAGATAGAGGCTAGTTGCACGCGTTGAGGGACATACAATCTCCTTACCCCCCAGAAGTTGAAGTGTATCACCGACTGGGGCATGGTCGAGATTCTTCGCAACCAAGAAATTACAAGGAATTTCTTCGTCATGGCCATCCACCCTAGTAATGAGAAGAAAAATGAACCAAAAAAGGCTAAAAAAGAATCCCATGATGGGGCTAGACCCTGTAAATAGTAGCTATCGTACGACCGACTATGGGTAGAAGAGACAAAGGTGCACCCCACTAATAGGTTCACTGAAAGCTTGGAGGAAGTGGGAGCTGATGAAATTTCGCCAGAGAGAAAGTTTCGGAACGGAACTGCACTCGTCGATCACACAAAGAAAGAGTTGATTGTCTTCTTGAGAGGAAATCTAGATTTTTTTCCTACGAACTGTATAATCTGCATGGGATTGATCCCATTTTAGCATGCCATCATCTGCATGTTGACCTAACCTTCAAGCTAATCACTCAGAAGGGTTGCAGAACAGCCCTCGAGAAGGCTAAAGTGGTGCAAAACGAAGTAGGTAAGCTTCTAGATGCAGGATCCATTAGGGAAGTTCAGTTCCCCAAGTGGTTATCCAACCTAGTGGTAGTATAGAATAACTACGATAGTTGGAAGGTATATATTGAATTTACAGACCTCAAGAGGGACTTGTAATACCCTATAATTTTAATAATCTTAAATGTGGGATTAGTTTAATTAAAATGGGAAAATTAATTAGAGATTAATCCGGGTTAAAATAAATATTAATTACCAAGATAAGGGTTAATATTTATTTATATTGAATATTACTTAGTTAATTAGTAATAATAAAGATGAGAAAATATTAAGATTGTCTTGCGTGACAAATATGGCAGTTATGATAAAAGTAGTCGGGAGGCGCGTGTCAGTCACGTCGGGACTTAATTTGAGAAATAAAATGTAATTTCCCTTTTGGTATTTCATATGGTCATTTCGAGGGTGCCAGTGTGTCTAGAAAGGGTGGAGATAGTTATAAAAGCATACATAGGGGTTTAGTTTAGGTACTGGGGCACTTGTAGGCCAAAATGACATCCCAAATGGGTATTTTGGTCTTTTAAAATTTTGGAAAAATGGAACCAATGAAAATTAGAGAGTTAAAGTATCAGGCACATAGAGGAAGTTAAGGTTATCATTTTTTAAGCCAAAAGAGAAAGCAAAGGAGGGAGAAAGAGAGGGTTCCTAAGAATTTCAAGGACAAGAACCACAATCTTGCACCACCACCACCACCAAATTGTAGATCGAGAATAGAGGACCACAACTATACTCTTATTCTTCTTCAATGTACCAAACCTACCAAAAGAGGCAAGTTTTTATCTTGCTAAATTATGTGCGAATGTTATCGAGGTGAAGGATTCCGGGGATGAATCTTCACATGTGATGTGTGTTTCCTTTTTAGCTAGCTGCGTGAGCACACTTAATTTATCCCACGATGATTATGATACTTATGCACATGAGACTCCCAAGGAGGATGATAGTTTGAGTGTTTTTAGCGAGTGTGAGGGTAGTGCGCTAGTGAGGGTGATAGTGAGCTTCAGATTGAATTTAGAGATTTGTATGCTGAGACCCTAAAGACCAAAAAGTTGAAAAAAGACCTAACTCTTAGGGTGATATATTTGGAGAGAGAGATTGAGAGTTTGAGGGGATTTGAGGCATCGGTGAGCCAACTTGAGAAGATGAACGTTTCTTTGATTGAGTAGTTGATCATCGTAAATCAAGAAAAGAGTAAACTTATATATCGTGTGTCACAATTAGAGAGAGATCTTCAACGTGCCCGGGAGGTAAAGGTCACTATAGAGGACGAATCTAAGAAGGTTGGAAAGATGATCCTCGGTCACGCTTTGGGTAATTTGAGAGACTACGAATAGGCCATGACAGTGCATCCATTTCCCACGTTGCGCCCGAGCCAGTTCCCAAATTTGTGATTGATCCTAATGGATCTCAACCCAAACCACCTAAGCGTCCTATTACGGATAGGAGAGTGCGCTGCAGACGTTTTGAGAGAGGTGTTCCTAGGCCCGTGTACATTTTCACCACTGTAAGAAGAGAGGACACCTTAGATAATTTGGCTTTAAGTTGGGTAATGTGTCACTTTTTACTAGGGAGAAAGTTATGTTTTTGGTCAAAAGATCAAATGATCTGATGGATGTTTTTCATAGGATGACACCATCGTTGGAAAACTCCACCGCACCTAACGGTTGAGGTTTGACTTGTTTTCTCACATAGCATGATTTTCATGATTATATTTTATGCATATTTCTAGTGTGTACCATTTTTGTATTTATATTTTCCATTTTTTGATATATTTTTCAAAAAACCATAAAGATTTCGATTTTTGAAAATTTTTGGAAAAATAAAAAAAGATTTTTTACTTTTTTTTAGAAACAATTGAACAAGCCCGAAAGATTTTATTTTGATAAATTTTTTGGAAAAAGACAAAAAGAGTTTTGTATTTTGTTTACATCATTTATGGATGGAAATTTAGGATTATAGAGTCACAATTTCATTCCATATCCACGTGGCTGTTTGATAGTGTTTTGATATGGGTCATCATTTCATTTTTGCTCTTTATAAGGTTTGGAGTCATTAAGATGTAATTTGAGATTACAACATGCATGTTTGACTCTTGGTCTCCTTTAATGCACACTTGTACGAATTTGTTTGATCACTGTACTTGTATATCACACGTTGGTCGAAATGTTTCAATCCCAATCTTGTCTTTAAAACGAACCAAATATGATGAAACTCGATAATGAAAGTAGTGGATGTAAGAACCGTTTATCCTGAGTATTTAAATTGAAAAAAATGATGAGTGTTCATAGGAAAGGGATACGAGTGAATAATAATCACGTCATGAAATCCCTCGTTTAAAATTTCCCGAGAAAAAATTAAGGCAATAAAAATAATCATGTGCCCAATTGGGGCTAGTAGGATTTCTCTAAAGAGATAAAAATAGATCACCTCAAGAAAAAATAAAAGATAAATTATTTATGAGGGGGTTTGGTTGGAAATGTAAAACACGAGTTTATCATTTAGACTTTGATGTATCGATTATTTCGAGTCAATATCATATGAATTGATATTTTGACACCTAAGGATGATTTTGAGATCATTCGTTAGGAGTATCCATATTCAACGTGCACATATGTTATGTTTGATTAAATTGGTTTTCCTATCGAATTTTTTCACACTCATTCATTCCATATCCACGATTTGGTAATCTTAGTGTAAACTCATGGTGTGTGATTTTTTTAAAATTATTTTTGCATTTTTGTTGAAAATTTTGAAAAATAAAAAATAATTGGTGAATGACTTCAAGTATATCCTTGATGATCGTAGTTGATTTGATTTGCTTGTGATGACCCTCCATGTTTGATTTTATTTATTCTTTTCCTTGTCTATATATGACAAATAAGAAGGGGGAGAATTGATTATGATTTAATGGGGTAGTTTTTTTTAATTATGGGTACGTCACCAAGGTGTTTGTTTTCTTGTCTCATGTGTGTACGTTTAAAATTGAAGATAAATATTTTGCACACCGTGATGATGACAAATAAAAGCAAAGATATTTGAAGATTTGAAGTTGAATATTTTCCAAGAAAGTTTACAGAAATATATATTTAGTACCTTTTCAGTTTTGGGTTCATGGGTGGGTATTATATTTGTATACGAATATTGATTTGATAATTTATATGTTTTTAGTTTGTACTTGCATAAACATAGGGGGAGATTTGTAAGGACATAAGTTACATTGTCTTGTTTACATTAGTGTATGTCATATGCCACTACAACCTTCAAAGATTTATTCAAGTTCAATTATGCATCGGGACAGATCCGAATATTAACATTCTTCAACAAAAATGCCTCTACGAGATGAATTTTGGTAAGGCTTTATTTTAGTCCCTTTACGATTCATTTAAAGTGTTAAGATAATTTTCCTAAGTTTTTGAAAAAATAATTTAAACTATTTTTAATCCGTTGAGGCGTTGTTTTTTTCAATTGGAATATTTTCTAAGTGTTGACGCGAAGATAAATTGTCGCTCTCGTTGTTCGAGCGATATTGCCACGTCGTTCAAACGACATTGACATGTCGCGGATGTTGTTCAAACGACATTAGTTCTTGTTCGAGAGAAATTTGTACTTCGTTCGAGTGATCTTCCAATTTAATTTTTTATAAACGACATATTTAATGATTCATTGTTTCTCAATAATGCATAGCATTTTTCATTCGACAAAAACTGCAAACAAACATAATATCGTGTCTTTTTCAATTTAGGGTTCAAACCTTCGTTTTTGAATTAATAAAAAATCCCAATAGTTTAGTGAATTGTTTTAGAACCCAATATATGATCTTTGATGGAGTTTCTCTTATAGGGAAGATTTCATACTACTAATCTAGGTTCCAAATGGGGGAGGTGCTGGGCTGACTACAACTGCGGTCTTTAGGAGTACTCATGGTTGATCCTTGTTGACTTGTGGAGTTGCTGCAGAATTCCATTACTTATTCATAACTACGTGTTCTCATGGGTATCTGCGGATATTCATTGCCGATTTCACTTGTAATCTTATTAGTATTATTAAGTGAAATAAAAAGGTTTTCTGTTTTCTTTATTTTTTTCCTGAAATCTGTGTATCAACAAATTTTTTATAATGGTTTGATTTTACCCACATAGTTGCATGTGTTAGGACTAAATTTAATTTGTTTTAAAATTCACATGTGATTAAATAGTATTCAATTGGAAGTTACACACCCATATTTAATCAATATCACATAGCGTTTACAGAAGATTTTTAAAAACTGATGAAAAAAAGCAAAAAACTTTCGGTCCTTCGAAAGAAATATCTATGTCCTTCCAACGATTTTATCGAACGAGATTTCAGAGATATAACACACAAATATCATTAGATATCTCGATTCAACAAGTCATTCTAACGACTTCATTCAAACGATATTATTGAATGAGAAAACATAAAAAAATGAATATATCTCGTTGGACAGATCGTTCGAACGACATACAAATTTCGTTCGAACGAGATGAAATGTCGTTCGAACGACATTTCAGAAAAACATATTTTTCTTTAAAAAATAAAAAATCATTTTAAACAGTGTTTATTAAATAAAATGACACCCAATAAAAAATAAATCCAAGGCTCTCTCTCTATATATATATATCATACGCGTTCATACCTTTAGAGACCATAGAAAACTGGAAAAGTTGATGAAATAAAACTTGGCACGTAAAACTATAATTATGATATATTCAATATATTCTTGGCCACTACATCTTCAACACAAACGTCATAGGCTTAAAGGTCACAAACTTCTATCCTACGACTCAAATAGTTTTATCCAGAATTAAGACAACAATTCAAAATTGACTCAATTGGAAATTAATCTTTTTAAATCTCCCCATTGTCTATTCTCGGAAAAAACCAAAAAAAAATCTTATGGGACGTCAAGCTCACCTAAAAAACACAATCACACCCAAAAATAAAAATACAGATGCTTGACTGACATAGTTGATAAGCTTGGCTTGCTTTAAAAAAATTATACTCAAAACCTGCACACTCACCATAAAACACATAGGGAATATAACAATATAAAGTTCATAATTAAATTCTCCCCCTAATTAAATTCTCCCCCGTTATCTAGCAATATCTACCCAAGAAAGGACGTCTCTCCCCAAAATAGATCTTTCCAAATTAAAAGTTTTAGATACTATTTCTTCCCCTTTGTGTTCCGGAATAGACAATGGATAAAATGAATATAATAACTCATCTCCCCCCTTAAATGTAACAAGGGATAAGCATAATGAAAAATAGTATACAATGCAATGGTGTATATAGTTACAAGTACAATAAAGAAACATGACAACAAAAGAGCAACTAATCCAAAGATAGATACCTATATCAACACGAAGCATATATGAACTAGTTAACAAAGCAAAGACTAAAAAACATATAATACCATATTCATAAATACTCCAAAGATAACAATGACACACAAGCACATATATGTAGGTATAAATACCATACAAGGCACAAAATACAATAAGTTTTCACACTCATATGGCGTAAATTAGTCTAAATAACCATGTGTTAAATGGAGTGAGGGGTGTGAACTAGAGATAAAATAATTATGACCCAATCACTTAAAAACATTCAAGGAGTTCTATTTGATTGCAAAACTTTATCAATCGTAGATTTATCCTCACGTGACAAGATAAAGTGAACTCAAAGAACAAACAAGCAAAATGCATACAATCCTTGAATTTTGATGGTTCTACAAACCAATAGAGTCACGAAAAAATAAGCATAACTAGGACACATTGCGATTTTGTAACCCCATTGATATTTCCATCCAAACTCCCTCATAAATAATAATTCTTTTCTTTTCTTTTGAATGAACATAACAACTAAACTATGTAGGCCTTGTCTACTTTTTATAATGACACACTTTTTTAGGCCCTTTTCAAACTCTTTGGGGTTTGGCTACTTTTTACAATGCCACACCTTTTTTTAACCTTTTTGTGCACCCTCGTACACACACACACACACACACACACACACACACAGATATATATATATATACAGTTTAAAAAAATCTCAATTGAAACGGTTCTTACATGCACAAATCCTCCATAATTTAACTTAGATCAAATATATATGTGGAATCAAAGTTCAAAGATCTCGTGCATGCATGTGTGAGGCATAAAAAAAGAGAATCCATAAAGCAACTCAAAATCAAACTTCTCCTGGAAAGCACGATAAATAACATTCTTATAATGAAAATCCATAACCAAAAGTTCTAGCCAAATGGAAAGGGGGGAATGGTATACGATTCAAACACAAGTATATGCGACATAAAATGTGTAAAACTAAAATACACACACAAAAAGATCTTTTTGAGTTTTTCAATTTTTTTTTAAACAAACAAAAATTAATCTAAAAAGTCAAACATTTTTTTGTAAATAAGACCAAACAAATACAAAAATAAAATACAAAAGATATACATATCTTAATTCTAGAAAAATTTATATGATGAAGCATAAACTAGAATATGACAAACAAACATACAACTAGAAACAATCTATCATAAAGCATAAAATTTAGTGTATGTAAACAAAACTAACACAATGAACCTTTAGATTTAGCAAGGGAGGAATCAAGTGCATGTAAATGAGAATCATAAGCTCTATCATGTAAGGCCTCCAAATCGGATATCTTAACTCACATTAGTAAAACACGACCCTCTCGGGATTCGGTGACCGTAGTGACTTTACCCTTGGACTTTCTAGGACCATTTCTAAGGTCGAAAAATAACTTCTTAAGGTCACCCTTCCAATAACAATGCGTACGAGTGAAAACACATTGATAAGTAATACCTAAGGATTGACCTTTTGTGGCGTTCCTAGACGATTCTCTCAAAATCATGGCTTTAGATTTATTAGAGGAAGCATTTTGAGTATCGAAGCCAATACCACACATGTCATCTTTGATTAGGACGGTGCCTAGGTGCCTAATATTTTATCTAATTTCTTTGACCTACACTCGAAATCAGATTTGACCCGACTTGAGTCTTTCAATTGATCTTCAAGATCCACTATTCTAGACTCATGTAAACTCTTACTCTCTTCAAACTCAAGAAGCTCTTCCTTCATAGTCTCCATTAAACCTTTAAGGCTATTTGTTTCACCTTTTACGTACACTAGTTTCTATCAAAGAGTTCTCTCACATGCTTTAAAATCATCAATTAAAACACTTTCATCATTAGTTATGGCACGTTCTCTCATTTTTTCTTCTAACTTCAAGTTTTTCCTTTTTAATTTAAATTACTCCGCACATAACTCACGAAAGACTAGTTGAAGTTTGCTCTCTTCCACATCTTCTTCATTATCACTCTATTCTCCACTCTCTTTACCATCAAACTAATGGGATTCACAAATAATGACCAGGGAAGTGTTATGTATTATGTTATCATCAATGGAATATTTTTAACTATCATTCACATTACTAGCCACGAACGGGGTAAAGTTGCGCTCAGTGGGGGAATCGGGTCCCTCTTCCGGTTCAATATCACTAAGGGTGACATTAAATGAAATAGGTTTCTTGCCCTCCTTCCTTAGTTTAGTGGGACCCTCGAATGCCTAATGGCAATATCGCTCACAACCATAACATTTATTTGACTCGTCCCTATTAAGGTCTTCATTACTATTTTTATGGAGTTTCTCGGCTTTATTATGCTTGGAATTATCAAACTTATTATACTCATTTTTATGTTTCTCTTTATTAATCTTAAGAAATTTTTTAAACTTCTTAGAAAATAAAGCCATATCTTCCGAGTCACTCTCAAACTCATCATCCAAAACCGATGCTTTCTCCTTCCGGGCTGTTGAAACAATTGGACCCCAATTTTAAAATCTTCTTACTTCGCAAAAAGTAATTTCCTTTTAAGTATATGCGGAAGCGAAGATGATGGTTCAATTAAACACCAAATTTTAATTTCTTTTCAAATTAAAATTAAACAAAGTGAAATTAAATTAAATCCAAACAAATTATAATTTCACTTAAACCAATTGATTTAACCCAAGTCTTAGAAATTTTCCTAAGTCATATCTTCAATATTACTAAGTTAGGCCAAACCAATTTTAACAAATTAAGTGATGACAAGAATTAAATTAACATAAATATTACCCAAATTAATTTAGCACCAAATTAAACAAGTAGTGATTAAACCAAATTTTATGATTTTACCTAAGCATGTGTTCTAGGTGAGTATAGTAAGATAAAATAAACAATGAATCACTACGCCGTGATGTAAGAGGAAAAACCCAAAACAAGAAAAAACCACGGACGACCCTAGGCTCAAATCCACTAAGTATGATTTTACAAATACAAGACAGTAAGACTTACAACACTCGACTCGATCTCGGCGCTCCTTCTTATATAAACCTCCACCTAGAGAATAACCACGGATCTCCACGGCGGTCTCGGAATCCACCGATCGGACTTTATATGGTCACCGTCACCCGAACAAGGAGCCTTTCTCCAAACTAGTAAACCATTGTAAACTTCTTCTTCTTTGTGGGATGTAAAAGCAAACCCAAACGATCTCTTCTTCAATATGTAGAGGTAAACCGGTGCCAAACTCCAAGCAAAGCATATATATATGGATTAACTTGGATAAAACAAACTTTGGGTGTAAAATAAGTGTTTAAAAGATTTTTCTTGAAAATTAAAAACACTTAAACAATGAACTTTTTCCTTTTGGAATTATGCTCTCAAACTCTCTCTTTTTGGTTGTAGGAAATGAAAAAGTTAAGTTAAAAAACTTGGTTCCCGCACTCAGATATTCAGGAAAAGAGTTCGTGGAAAAAGTAGTGGGAAAGAGGGAAAAAACTGCTCAAAACTGCCAATTAAGCTTTCCCACCAAAACTCATTCGAACGAGATTTTCGTTCGAACGAAGTTCTAGTGTGAACTCGTTAGAAATCTCATTGGAAATATCGTTCGAACATCATGTTCGTTCGAATGACATTCCAGTGGCCAATGTGGGAACTCATTGGCAAACTCGTTCGAACGACATTATGGTTCGAACAACAAACTCGTTCGAACAACAATACGAACGAACTTCCAGAAAGTTGAAAAAATTTGATTTTACCCCAGAAACTTTATATAGATTATTTGAAAGTTTAAATAAAATCTTTCTGAAAATAAACAATAGTTTTAAATAAAACAAAGTACACCCAATACAAATTATTCCAAGCTCCTATATATATATATATATATATATATATATATATATATATATATATATATATATATATTAAAATGCATTCATACCTTAGGAGCAATGGAACCATGTTGATGACGTAGAAACAAGGCACAATACACACATCATTTGATGAAGCTTTATACTCTAGGCCGCTACGTCTTCAACTTTAGTATGTCATAGGCTTGAAGGATGGTCAATAACTATATCCTATGACTCAAACGTTATTGTCCAAAATTGAACCAAAACTACAAAGGACTCAATTTGAAATTTGTGTCCTTACAAATCTCCCCCTTTGGCTATTCTGGGACAAAAAAGAACAAAAATCCTAAAGGGTCGTCAAGCTTTACTAGACTGACAAAAATGTCCCACCCAAAATAAAATTACAATAGCTTGACTCAAACAACCCAAGGATAAATGTCTTTGCCCGATGATGAAAGTTTCCATTTAGAAGAATTCTTGCACACTTAAGAAAACTATCAAACACATAGGGAATATCAAGAATATTAAATGCAATTAAAATAAATACTCCCCTTATATTAATTCTCCCCTTTATCAACTACGATCAACCTAGGAAGATAGCGACTCCCCTAAGTTTAAAGTCCCCCAAACTAAGATACGATTACAATAGGATTAGATACCATTTCCCCTTATCATCCTCCCCCTTTTTGTTGAGGAATAGACAAAGGCTGAAAATTAAAAATATAACTTATCTTCCCCATTAAAGCAAATATACCCCTTAAACTAAACAAGGGATAAATAGAATGGGATAACAAGATAAACATGCATTAGTGCATAAAGTGATGAGAACATGAAAGCACATATGCAACAAAATCCTAACTAATCCATACAAATGAATACCAACTATGATGCGAAAACAAATGATACCAAAATGACAAATAAGATTCTAAGCATGTGTTATCAAATAAACTACGCAACAAGTAAGGTACCAATTATGAATTGAAGCCTAAATGGACTAGCTAAACATGGCAAAGACTTAAACAAAATATCATATATATGTATACACAATAGATACAAGCTAAGCATAAGTACACACATATTCATATAAACACCAAAATGACACAAAATAAGATAATCTTTTCACACTCGTATGGAAAGAATGTTTCATATGGAAACAGAAGTGTTGGGGTGTGAACTAGTAACAATTAAATTTAAACCCAGTCACTTAAAAGATGTTCATGGAGTTCTCAATTGATTGCAAACTTCATCACATTTGAATATAACCTCATGTGAAAATATAGATTGAACTCAATGAACAAACTTACACAATGCATATAAGCCTAGTTATAATACCCCACACTTTTATGGGAAATTAAATCCAATAATTAAGTGTAATTTGGGAATTTAAGAATTTTCGTAAGTAGTAAATTTTTGGATTTTTCAAGGATTAGATGATTTTTGATGGGTGTAATATTTACTTTTGGGATTAAGTAAGTAAGTCAGAGTAATTTAATTATATGTCGAACCCGGGTAAAGCGACAGATGATAATATTTTAATGGAAATATCGCATTAAGTTGTGTTGGGTTGAAATAGTAAACTGCAGTCAAGTACCTCGGATGGAAATTTCGATTGCACGTTTGGTTTCGGAATGACCGAGATAGTCAGAATTGAGTATCCGGAGGTCGTATTTGAGTTTCGGGAATTTTCGGACCAGTAGGGACTCGTAATTGAGTAAAAGAGTCATTTTTGGGTTTATAAGGCACAAGCCCTTATTTCTTTCTTATAAGTCACGAGAGAGAAAGGAAGAAAAAGAAAAGAAAGAAGAAAGAAAGAGAGAAAGAAAGGAAGAGGAGAAAAGAAGAGAAAATGGGGGATTCCAGCCAAACTCCGCCGAATTCGACTCGACGTCATCGGATTTCATCCTTCAGACAAGTGTATACTTGTTGTATTTCATTTTGTGCATTTCTTTCATATTATACTTTGTAAACTATATGATTTTGGGTTAGAACCCTTAAAAATAAATTTCAGAAAATTTGAATATGAGTTTACATATTGATGTAATGTAAACTCTTAATGATTTCTAGTGTTAAATCCATGTAAATGAAGTGAAGAAAGGGATTGAAATGGGTTAAAATGATAAGTTGGGGCTTTAATGGTTTTAGGGTTTAAATCTAAGATAAATGGTTTAATACCACAAATAAATTGATGTGTTAGTTATAAATCAGTGCTACGATGATTGTGGTGATGTTGGTTGAGATTAGAAACCATAAAAATGGAGGTTGGGTTGATATTTGGAATTTTGGAGAAATGATGAATAGTAATGCAACGGTCTTTCCGAATCGATTCGGCCCTGATGAGAATCGATTCGGCAAATGAAAATTGTAGATCTTTTTGATACGGTCACGTGGGCACTGACCGCGTATTTTTATTATTTGTTTTAGATTTATAATTATTTTTCTACGGAAAGCTGTCCGAGATCGAAATCGTTAGTCATAAATTAAGGCTAGAATTATTTGGAGACAAATATTAGGGGTTCCCAAAGTGTTAGGACCTCTAAAGGACTTGAGGAGATATGAAAACTTTGGGTTCGTAGAAATAAATCCAAGTTATGATTTAAATGGAGATTGGATTGAGTTTTGTGTATTTGGAGATTGAAAAAAAAATCTCCCAAACTGTGCCCCTCGAACAGGCCGAATCGATTCGGGTCTAGGCCAAATCGATTCACCTAAGAGGATCTGTAAGGCTGCCTTGGGTCGAATCGATTCCGATTTAGAGAGAATCGATTTTCCCTTAAGGACCTGTTTGCAGAACCCTTACCGAATCGATTCGCATTGGGAGCCGAATCGATTCGCCTACCTGAATCGATTCGCCTTGGTCAGAACTGTTAGTTTTCTTCCTTTAAGAGTATGGGGAGTTAAATTACAATTTAGGGTTTTATATAAGGGATCCTAGTTATGATATCAGGACTCCCAAATATTGGTTTTGAGGGTGAGTAAACCCTTAGAGGAAAAAGGAAACCTTGGATTGGTGTAGGGCATAATTCGGGGAGCAAACCTAGTAAAGGTTCGGGACGGTCAACATCTGAGAGAGAGTTCTTCTTCTGTTGGGCATAGGTATTTACATTATTCGAATGTATGTGAGATGAATACATCCAAGAAACTCCTAGGACGCAATTACTAGGAATTAGTATTTCAGGATTAGATGGTGTAAATTCTTAAAAGTGATTAAAGTGCGAGTTATATGATAAGTGAGGGAATATTTATGAGTTTAAGTATTCTAGGTGTGTGAATACTTATATATTGTTACGAGTGACAACATTTTGGAGATATTGGTCATCGTTATGTAGGGTTGGCAATTATAGCCATGAATACATTTGAGAAGTGGTACTTGTATATATATATATATATATATACGATGTAATTATAGTATATATTATATGATACGAATACATATGTATCTGTGTGTGATTGGTATATGTGTATTTTAGAGGCTGGTTTCCATGGGCTTTCCTATCGTATAGGGTTGGAACAGCCAGAGTATATATTTTCTCTAGTGCGCTCCAGGTAGGTTGCGCGATGTGGATGAATCCCCTGGCTTGAGGAGCAAGGAGAGTATAGTCCCTAGGTCATTATCATCCTGCGTTCTAGTGAGATATGTGTAACTCCACTTACAGGGGGAACATGACTGCCTCCACCATTGTGTATTTGTTTACCATGTCCATTGAGAGAGTCTGGCTTGGTACAGTGGTATAGTGAGTAAACTCGAATTTTGGATCTTCACTATGAGGTCGCATCCTCGAGTTATAGCTCGTTGGGATGGTTATTGTACTTGTGTGATAGTACATTACATATGTATGAGAACAAGATATAATATCACTATGAGAGTAAAGAGACAAAATGAATATGAAATGAAAAATAATGAATTCTCATTCTGGGAGATGTACCCGGAAGTGTAACATGATACGTATGTAAAATTGAGTATGAAAGATAAAGATGAGTTTGTTATGTGTATTTAATTATATGAGTATACATATATAAGTCATGTGATGAGGGTCTAATGGATCTCGATGCTCGACCTTGCCAAGTAGTAGTGTATCGGGGGGTTCCTTGTTTGGATTTCTCTTTGCGAGACACCCCACACACGAACATGGCATAGTGTTGTGACTGGGGAGAAGTTTATCCCTTAGTACTTGGGTTACCTAGGATTGTTAGGAAATGGGTAAGGGACTAGTTAGGTAGGGTAGCTTGACTAGGGTATTTATTAGGATGCGATAGGTGTGGACTATTAACAAAGAGGTGAGGGGTATCTCATGCGAGTGCGATACCAATTTAAATATGAGATAAAACATATTTTTAAAAATAAAGCATTTATGCACTTGCTAAATATTTTCACAACTCGGTCTCTGACCCGTTTCTATATTTTTCCTCTCTTGCTATATATATATATATATATATATGTGTGTGTGTCCGGATAAAGGGATGCCTGGATGATGAACCTTTTGAGTCCGACGTCTACTGCAGTGGTTGTGGATGCATGCTGGTTTGATTTAGACGCTTCTATTCTTGAGATCTAGATAGGAAGCATTGTAGTTACTTTCGGTCCGAAAGCCCAATTGTATTTATTTACTCTTTCATCGCCTTTTAGTGCGGCATTCGATTTGGTTGTATCATATTTGAATCGAGTGTTTGATTATTTTATCTCTTTTCAGTTTCATTTATATAAACTCCGTGGATGTTTTAATTGTGTAGTTGTTTAAAAAGATTGGTTAAGTAAAATTTTGACGCCAGTGCAATTGGGTATTAGTAATTAAATTGGTTTTCGACAGTGATGCTAAGAATGATCCATATGCGACTCCTATTTTAATTTGATATAGGAGTGATCGCCCGGTATTTTATTAGGCGAGTTGTCACAGATGGTATCAGAGCATCAGGTTCTAGTGTCCTTAGGAATATGTGCGGATGTACTACGCTTTCAGTTTTGCTCTTGATCGTTATAGAGCCTTATGATTAGGATTGTTGAATTCTTCTTGTGAGATTTCGTTCTCCTGCCATATTATAAGATTATAGAAATCTTTTGCGTGCTCATTTGAGATTCGTGTGCTGGTCAATGTAGGACGACCACTGAAGGCCATTACAAGGGTAGCAGAAGGCAGGATTTATTTGGAGCGGTTAGTTGAAGTTGGAGACTAGGACCGTAGAAGAGGTCACTCTCCTTGTGGCATAGGTTAAGGAAAGTACAATGAAGAGAGAATCCTTCAAAGGAGTGATAGGCTCACTAGAGGAGTGTTGCTAACACTTATGGAAATAAAATTACACACTTTGATCTTGCCCGGTAGGAGTTAAAGGACAAGAATAGGGTGCCGAGGTGGGGCATCGATTAAAGTAGTTTCTGGATCAGTAAGGGCAAGTATAGAATGTCTCGAAACCATATGGAGCAATCAGGGAGATTGGCAAAGTTATTATGAGTTTCACCTCGAATGAAGGAGGTATATTCATTACGACAAGATTGAGTCACGGTATTTTATTAGCCCTAGACTCGTGTGTGATTTAATTTTATGTGCAGTGTCGATAACATTATACGGTATACGTTTATGTGTTTTTTTTGCGATAACGGAGATCTATTTTCTTTCATTCGCTGTGAAGAGCGGGTGTTAGTATTTTAAGTTTATAGCAGATCAGTAGTACTCGTTTTGTGTGTGTTATACGAGTATGGTGTTATTTTGAGTAGAATATGATATTCGTTGTTCGGAGCAATAGCAGGCTAATGATAGCAAGACTATCGTGTCCGCAGTTCCAGGGTGGAACGGGTTGTTATTGTAATATCTCATCTGGATACAGGCTGAGTTCGCCTTTATTATGTGTATGGATGGAACTTCAGTGAGCAGATGTTTCATTATTATTATTCGAGTGCATGGAGACCTTATATATGTGATTTAAGGTATGTAGGGTTAATTATTAAGCTGTGAGTTTAAGCTCATTATTGATTGCGCAAGGACTGAGTGTAGTGCGAGCACTTATTGGTATGGCTCCTGGATAGAGATAGGAGTTCAGACCACATTTTGTTGAGAGAGGGGATACGGTTATCCCGATTGCATATTTTGAGTTAACAGACCTCCACGACCGAAAAAGTTAACTAGTAGTGTATTCGAGGGGTTCCTTGTTTGGATTTCGCTTGGGAGACGCTCCACGCATGAACCTTAACGATGTCGAGAGTCGAGATATGTTATAGGATGCAAGGATGTTGGTTTTGTAAATAAGTCATATAGTGCGGATGAAACACTATAGACTGTGAGCCGTATGATAATTGTATGCTTATGGAAATATTGTGCTATGTAGAAGCACTAAAATTGTTATCTCACCGCAAGTAGGAAGGGTAAATCAGGACTTAGAGAAATTGAATTGAGGATTATAGCCAGGCCTTAATGAAAAGGCAAATTTTGGAAGAAGTATGTTTTGGGTATGATGTTCGTAACGCTTTTACATAGAGTTGGCGTCTTAATTAGTTATATTTCCCTTTTTGTCAGGTGGAAGGATATAATAGTATAAATGCGTTAATAGGTTAGTGAGGTAGGATTTAGGATGTCCCGTTGGTGTTCCTTAGGCCGTTATATCCCAGTGATCGACGACGCGAGGGAGTAGTGTAACGGGAGGGTTCCTTGTTTGGATTTTTCTCTGTGAGACATCCCACGCATGAAACCGAGCAAATGTTAGGAGTTGAGAAAGGTCTTAGGCAGTAGGGACACAATTTATGATAGTACTATTTACCGTAGGTAGGAATGCTTCGATCTTAGAATTTTGGGCAGTAAGGCCAGTAGAGTTAGTGGCACCGATATAGAAAGATTGGTTGGTTAACCTTGAGAAGAATGGGATTTTACGGGTTCGAAAGACCCATGTTTGAGTATTATGTCAAGGAAATAGGGTCCATTGTTTAGAAAGTATGTACGTTTAAGACGTTTGTGTTAGTTGTGCGGAGAGGCATGGGTTAAAAGGAGTACGTGACCTTACTAAGTTGGTTTTATATACTGCCTGAGATAGAAGGGACGTAGTATATAGAGTTGAAGTTTATGCAAGGATGGAAGTATAGTATCGTATAAATTTTGATAGAGGTGAGTGCTTATTGAGTATACAGTTAAGAGCTATTGGGTAGTACCATCCCACTTTGTGGCATTAAGATTTGGAGTGCTTCACGATCCTAGGCTAGTGTCGGTAGTATTGGTTATATCTGAATTTCGAGGATGAAATTCCATTATAAGGGGGGAAGTATGTAATACCCCACACTTTTATGGGAAATTAAACCCAATAATTAGGTGTAATTTGGGAATTTAAGAATTTCGTGAATAGTAAATTTTTGGAGTTTTCAAGGATTAGATGATTTTCGATGGGTGTAATATTTACTTTTGGGATTAAGTAAGTCAGAGTAATTTAATTATATGTCGCACCCGGGTAAAGCGACAGAGGATAATATTTTAATGTAAATAACGCATTATGTTATTTTGGGTTGAAATAGTGAATTGTGGTCAAGTACCTAGAATGAAAATTCCGATTGCACGGTTGGTTTCGAAATGGCCGAGATAGTAAAAATAGAGTATCCCGATGTCGTATTTGGGTTTCAGGAATTTTTGGACTAGTAGGGACTCGTAATTGAGTAAACGAGTCATTTTTAGGTTTATAAGGGACAAGCCCTTATTTCTTTCTTGTAAGTCACGAGAGAGAGAGAGAGAGGAAGAGAAAGAAAAGAAAGAGGAAAGAAAGAGAGAAAGAAATGAAGATGAGAAAAGAAGAGAAAATGGGGGATTCCGGACAAACTCCACCGGATTCGACTCGAGGTCGTCGGATTTCATCCTCCAGGCAAGTGTATACTTGCTTTATTTCATATTATAGTTGGTAAACTATATAATTTAGGGTTAGAACCATTAAAATTAAATTTGGGAATATTTGAATATGAGTTTACATATTGATGTAATGTAAACTCCTAATGATTTCTAGTGTTAAATCTATGTAAATGAAGTGAAGACTGGGATTGAAATGGGTTAAAATGATAAGTTGGGGCTTTAATGGTTTTAAGGTTTAAATCTAAGAGAAATGGTTTAATACCACAAATAATTTGATGTGTTAGTTATAAATCAGTTCTAGGGTGATTGTGGTGATGTTGGTTGAGATTAGAAACCATAAAAATGGAGGTTGGGTTGATATTTGGAATTTTGGAGAAGATGATGAATAGTAATGCAACGGCTTTTCCGAATCGATTCAGCCCTGATGATAATCGATTTGGCCCTTGGTCAAAAAATGAAAATTGTAGATCTTTTTGATACGGTCCCGTGGGCGTGGCCCACGTATTTTTCTATTTTTTTTGGATTTATAATAATTTTTCTACGAAAAGGTGTCTGAGATCAAAATCGTTAGTCATAAATTAAGGCTAGAATTATTTGGAGACAAATATTAGGGGTTACCAAAGTGTTAGGACCTATAAAGGACTTGAGGAGATATGAAAACTTTGGGTTCGTAGAAATAAGTCCAAGTTATGATTTAAATGGAGATTGGATTGAGTTTTAGGTATTTGGAGATTGAAAAAAAAATCGCCCAAATAGTGTCCCTCGAACAAGTCGAATCGATTTGGGTCTAGGCCGAATCGATTCGCCTAAGAGGATCTGTAAGGCTGCCTTGGGCCAAATCGATTCGAATTTAGACCGAATTAATTCTCCCTTAAGGACCTCTTTGCAGAACACTTCCCGAATAGATTCGGATTTGGGGCCGAATCGATTCGCCTACCCGAATCGATTCTCTATAAGGGGGAATCGATTAGGCTTGGTCAGAACTGTTAGTTTTCTTCCCTTAAGAGTTTGGGGAGTTAAATTACAATTTAGGGTTTTATATGGGGGATCCTAGTTATGATATCGGTACTCCTAAATATTGGTTTTGAGGGTGAGAAAACCCTTAGATGAAAAAGGAAACCTTGAATTGGTGTTGGGCATAATTTGGGGAACGGACCTAGTAAACGTTCGGGACTGTGAACATTTGAGAGAGAGTTCTTATGCCATTGGGCATAGGTATTTACATTATTCAAATGTATGTGAGCTGAATACATCAAAGAAAATCCCAGGACGCGATTACTAGGAATTAGTATTTTCAGGATTAGATAGTGTAAATCCTTAAAAGTGATTAAAGTGCGAGTTATACAATAAGTGAGAGAATATTTATGAGGTTAAGTATTCTAGGTGTGTGAATACTTAAATATGGGTACGAGTGAGAACATTTTGGAGATATTGGTCATCGTTATGTGGGGTTGGCAATTCTAGCTATGAATACATTTGAGAAGTGGTACTTGTATATATATATATATATATACGATGTAATTATAGTATATATTATATGATATGAATACATATGTATCTATGTGTGATTGGTATATGTGTATTTTATAGGTTGGTTTCCACGATCTTTCCTTTGGTATAGGGTTGGAACAACCAGAGTATATATTTTCTCTAGTGCGATCCAGAGAGGTTGCGCGATGTGGGTGAATCCCCTGGCTTGAGGAGTAGGGAAAGTATAGTCCCCAGGTCATTATCATCCCACGTTCGAGTGAGATATGTGTAACTCCACTTGCAGGGGGAACATGACCGCCTCCACCGTTGTTTATTTGCTTACCATGTCCATTGAGAGAGTCTAGCTTGGTACCATGGTGTAGTGAGTAACCCCGAATTTTGGATCGGCACTATGAGATCGCATCTTCGAGCTATAGCTCGTTGGGATTGTTATTTTACTTGTGTGATAGTAAATTACTTGTGTATGAGAAAAAGATATAATATCTCTATGAGAGTAAAGAGATAAAATGAATATTAAATGAAAAAGAATGAATTATCATTCCAGGAGATATATCCGGAAGGGTAACATGATACGTATGTAAAATTGAGTCTGAAAAAAAGAGATGAGTTTGTTATGCGTATTTAATTATATGAGTATACATATATAAGTCATGTGCTACGGGTCTAATGGATCTCGACGATCGACCTTGCTAAGTAGTAGTGTATCGGGGGGATTCCTTGTCTGGATTTTGCTTCGCGAGACACCCCACACACGAACATGGCATAGTGTTGAGAGTAGGGAGAAGTTTAGCCCTAAGTACTTGGGTTTACTAGGATTGTTAGAAAATGGGTAAGGGACTAGTTAGGCAGGGTAGCTTGACTGGGGTATTTGTTATGATGCGATAGGTGTGCACTATTAGAAGAGAGGTAAGGGGTATCTCATGGGAGTGCGATACCAATTTAAATGTGAGATAAAAACATATTTTTAAAAATAAAGCATTTATGCAATTGCTAAATATTTTCACAACTCGGGCTCTGACCCATTTCTCTATTTTTCCTCTCTTGCTATATCTATATATATATAGGTGTCCGGACACAGGGACGCCTGGATGATGATCCTTTCGAGACAGACGTCTGCAGCAGCAGCTGTGGATGCATGCAAGTTTGATTTAGATGCTTCTATTCTCGATATCTAGATAGGAAGCATTGTAGTTACTTTCGGGCCGAAAGCCCAATTGTATTTATTTACTCTTTCACCGCCTTTTAGTGCGTCATTCGATTTGGTTGTATCATATTTGAACTGAGTGTTCTGTTATTTTGTCTCTTTCCAGTTTCATTTATATAAACTATGTGGATGTTTTAATTGTGTATTCGTTTAAAAAGATTGGTTAAGTAAAATTTTGACACCAGCCTAATAGGTTATTAGTAATTAAATTGGTTTTCGAGAGTGATTCTAAGAGTGATCCATATGCGAATCCTGATTTAATTTGATATAGGAGTGATCGCCCGGTATTTTATTAGGCGGGTTGTCACACTAACATGTTGATGATTCTACACACCAATAGAGTCATGACATTGAAAGTACAACTAGGATAAACGGACATTGTGAAAACCGTTGATATACCATCCAATCTCCCTCAATAAGCATATTGTATTTGAATGAATATATCAAATAAAAATAAGCCTTGGAAATTATTTTTCCTTTTAAAGCCATAATTCTATTTTTAGGCCTTTGGGCAACGTATTTCTTTTAGGTCCAAACAAACGGTGGCTTACTATTCACAAAGGATAACAAATCCTTTCGGAGCCCTTCCCCGTGAACATTTATATTTAATATTTTTATTTCTCACAAATCTCACGTGCAACAGATTTTGACATGCACTAGTCCTCCTAGTTCACAAGTATGTAGATGAAATTTTTTGAAGGAGAACACCTCACAAAGCTCAAATATAACATGTGAGGAATAAATTTCAAAACAGCTCGTGCATGTGTGAATTGAGGCAAATAACAATAGAATCCATTTAAGCAACACAAAATCCAACTATTCCATGTAAGCATGGTAAATAACGTAATAGGGATTGACAATCTAAACCAAAAGTTCTAGACACATGGGAGTGAAAAAGATGGGATTCTAATACAAGTTTATGCCACATAAAGTGTGTCAAACTAAAATAAACATACACAAAAAATCTTTCTGAGTTTTTGAAATTTTTAACCAAAAATAAAAATATATACTCAAAAGACAAACAAATTTCATTTGAATTTTTCATTAAGCTTTAATTACTGACAGATAAAAACCCAAATGATAAACGAAAATCGTTTTATATTTTTCATTTAATGCAAACAAAAGAAATATAATACAAAAGATAACCAAGTCATGATTTCTAGCATAAGATATTAAATAAAGAAATGACTAGAAAATAACTAAACATGCATACACCTAGCAATGATATATAATATGAAGAAAAAAAAAATAGTGTATGCAAATAAAACTAATACATTTAACCTTTGAATTTAGCAAGGGAGGTTTTATGTGAAGGCAAATGAGAATAAAAAAATCTAATATCTAGCTCGTCTAAGAATGATTTCCGAACCCATATAGATGTATATTTAAAATGATGGGATTTGGAAATTAATGAAGTGCTAGACATTGACTTCCTAGGACTTCTTTTAAGATCAAAACAAAATGACCTAAGGTGACCATTCCTACCACAATGCAAGCATGTGAAAACACGAGGAATGATACCCATGGTGTGACCTTTTCTAAAGTCCTTGGATAAAGTCGACCCTCTAAAACAAACAATGGTCTTAGCTTTAGCAATGGAAGAATTTGAACAAGATGTGCCAGAACCATTATCACAACTACTCGAGTCCTGTAAATCATTTTTCATTTTTAAAATACTAGACTCAAGTAATAAATTTGACTCCTTAGCTTTACGGGACTCCTTCTTTAAATTTTCTATAACTTCTAGAAGGTTATCATGCTCCCCCTCAATGTGAGAAAACTTGTCCCTAAGAGTCTTTTCTCAACAATCACTCTCTTTCTTGGACTTTTCTAAAATATTAAAATTGTGATTTATGTCCATGATCTTTTCATGAAAAATATCATTTTGAGTTAGCGAGGTTTGCAAAAACTCAACTTTACCTTTAAAATAAGAATTTTGATCATCAAGAAATTTAATTATATTTGCAAATATAAAATTTAATTCTCTTAATTTTTCATTACACTTATTAAGTTCATTAAATTCCTCTCGAATAGAAAAAAAATTCATTATCATTCGAAATGGACAAATTATCATTAAGGCATCCCATCGAGAGATACAAAAAAATGAGAGTGAGTAAAAAATTAACCACCTAAAAAATAAAAGGAGCACAAAAAAATATTGAAGCCGAAAATGTAGATCTTTGACGTGATAACATAGCGCTCCAGCTCTGATACAACTTGTTGGAACAATAGGCCCCCACTTTTAAAATCTTCTTACTTCACAAAAATTAATTTGCTTTTAAGTATATGCGGAAGCGAAGATGATGGTTCAATTAAACACAAAATTTTAATTTCTTTTCAAATTAAAATTAAAAAAATTTAAATTAAATTAAATCCAAACAAATTATAATTTCACTTATACGAATTAATTTAACCCAAGTCCTAGAAATTTGCCTAAGTCATATCTTCAATATTACCAAGTTAGGCCAAACCAATTTTACCAAATTAAGTCATGACTAGAATTAAATTAACATAAACATTACCCAAATTAATTTAGCACCAAATTAAACAAGTAGTGATTGAACCAAATTTTATCTTTTTACCTAAGCATGCGTTATAGGTGAGTATAGAAAGATAAAATAAATAATGAATCACTACGCCGCGATGTACGCGGAAAAACCCACAATGGGAAAAAACCACGGGACGACCCTAGCCACAAATCCACTAAGTACAATTTTACAAATACAAGACAGTAAGACTTACAACACTCGACTCGATCCCTATCAAGCCCCGACGTTCCTTCTTATATACACCTCCGCCTAGAGAATAACCATGGAGCTCCACGGCGGTCTCGGAATCCACTGATTGGACTTTAGATGGTCATCGTCACCTGAACAAGGTGCCTTTCTCCAAGTGGGTAAATCAACACAAACTTCTTCTTCTTTGTGGGATTTAGAAGCACACCCAAACAATCTCTTCTTCAATATGTAGAGATAAATCGGTGCCAAACTACAAGAAAAGTATATATATATGGATGAACTTGGATAAAACACGCTTTGGGTGTAAAACAAGTGTTTAAAAGATTTTTCTTGAAAAACAAAAACACTTAAACAATGAACTTTTTCCTTTTGGAATTATGCTCTCAAACTCTCCCTTTTTGGTTATAGGATATGAAAAAGTTAAGTTAAAAAACTTGGTTCCCGAACTTAGATATTCAGGAAAGGAGTTAGTGGAAAAAGTAGTGGGAAAGAGGGAAAAAACTGCTCAAAACTGCCAATTAACTATTCCCGCCAAAACTCGTTCGAATGAGATTTTCGTTCGAACAAAGTCTCGTTTGAACGAGCCTTCTAATGAAGTTCTAGTGTGAACTCGTTAGAAATCTCATTGGAAATATCGTTCGAACATCATGTTCATTCGAACGACACTTCGAACGACATTCCAGTGGCCAACGAGGGAACTCATTGGCAAACTCGTTCGAACGACAAACTCATTCGAACGACAATTTGAACGAACTTCCAGAAAGTTGAAAAAATTTGAGTTTAGCCCAGAAACTTTATACTTTATTTTAAAGTTTAAATAAAATCTTTATGAAAATAAATAACAGTTTTAAACAAAATAAAGTACGCCCAATACAAATTGTTGCAAGCTCCTATATATATATATATATATTAAAATGCATTCATACCTTAGGAGCAATGGAACCATGTTGATGACGTAGAAACGAGGCACAATACACACGACGTTTGATGAAGCTTTATACTCTTGGCTGCTACGTCTTCAACTTTAGTATATCATAGGCTTGAAGGACGGTCAATAACTCTATCCTATGAATCAAACATTTTTGTCCAAAATTGAGCCAAAACTACAAAGGACTCAATTGGAAACCTGTGTCCTTACAAATCTTCCCCGTTGGATATCCCGGGACAAAAACCAAAAAACATCCTAAAGGGCCGTCAAGCTCTACTAGACTGACAAAAATGTTTCACCCAAAATAAAATTACAATAGACTGACTCAAACAACCAAAGGATCAATGTCTTTGCCCGATGATGAACGTTGCCATTTAGAAGAATTCTTGCACACTTAAGCAAACTATCAAAAAGATAGGGAATATCAAGAATATTAAATGCAATGAAAATAAATACTCCCCCTAAATTAATTCTCCCCTTCTCAACTATGATCAAACTAAGAACATAGCGACTCCCCTAAGTTAAAGTCCCCGAAACTAAGATACGATTACAATAGGATTAGATACCATTTACCCTATCATTCTCATCCTTTTTGTTGAGGAATACACAAAGGTTAAAGAATCAAAATATAACTTATCTTCCTAGTTAAAGCAAATACACCCCTTAAACTAAACAAGGGATAAATAGAATGGGATAATAAGCTAAACATGCATTAGTGCATAAAGTGATGAGAACACGAAAGCACACAGGCAACAAAATCATAACTAATCCATACAAATGAATACCAACTATGATTCGAATATAAATGATACAAAAATGACAAATAAGATTCTAAGCACGTGATATCAAACAAACTACGTAACAAACAAGGTACCAATTATGAATTGAAGACTAAATGGACTAGCTAAACATGGCAAATACTTAAACAAAATACCATATATATGTATACATTATAGATACAAGCTAAAAATAAGTACACATATATAGATATAAACACCAAAATAACACAAAATAAGATAATCTTTTCACACTCGTATGGATAAAAATATGTCATATGGAAATAGAAGTGTTGGGGTGTGAACTAGTAACAATTAAATTTAAACCCAATCCCTTAAAACATGTTCACGGAGTTCTCACGTGATTGCTAACTTCATCACATTTGAATATAACCACATGTGACAATATAGATTGAACTCAATGAGCAAACATACACCATGCATACAAGCCTATCATGTTGATGATTCTACACACCAGTAGAGTCATGACATTGAAAGCTCCACTAGGATAAACGGACATTGTGCAAACCGTTGATGTACCATCCAATCTTCCTAAATAAGCATATATTATTTGAATGAATATATCAAACAAAAATTGGCCTTGGCAATTATTTTTCCTTTTAATTCCATAATTCTATTTTTTGGCCTTTGGACCACTTATTTCTTTTAGGTCCAAACAAACAGTGGCTTACTATTCGCAAAGGATAATAAATCCTTTCGAAGCCCTTCCCCATGCACATTTATATCTAATATTTTTATTTCACACAAATCTCACGTGCAATGGATTTTAACATGCACTAGTCCTCCTAGGTCACAAGTATGTAGATGACAATATTGGAAGGAGAAAACCTCGCAAAGCTCAAATATAACATGTGACGATTAAATTTCAAAACAACTCGTGCATGTGTGAATTGAGGCATATAAAAATAGAATCCATTTAAGCAACACAAAGTCCAACTACTCCATGTAAGCATGGTAAAGAACATAATAAGGATTGATAATCTAAACCAAAAGTTCTATCCACATGGGAGCGAAAAAGATGGGATTCTAACACAAGTGTATGCCACATAAAGTGTGCCAAACTAAAATACACATACAAAAAAATTCTTTTTGAGTTTTTGTAATTTTTAACCAAAAATAAAAATATATACTCAAAAGACAAAAAAAATTCATTTGAAGTTTTCATTAAGCTTAAATTACCAAGAGATAAAAACCCAAATGAAAAACGAAAATCGTTTCATATTTTTCATTTAATGCAAACAAAAGAAATATAATACAAATGATAAACGAGTCATGATTTCTCGCATAAGATATTAAATAAAGAAATGACAAGAAAATGACTAAGCATGCATACACCTAGCAATGATATATAATATGAAGCACAAAACAACCTAGTGTATGCAAGCAAATCAGACACATTCAACCCTTGAATTTAGCAAGGGAGGTTTCATGTGAAATCAAATGAGAATCAACAGATCTAATATCTAACTCGTCTAAGAATGTTTTCCGAACCGATATAGATGTATATTTGAAATGATGGGATCTGGAAATTAGTGAAATGCTAGACATAGACTTCCTAGGACTTATTTTAAGATCAAAACAAAATGACCTAAGGTGATCTTTCCTACCACAATTCAAGCATGTGAAAACATGAGGAATGATACCTACGGTGTGACCTTTTCTAAAGTTCTTGGATAAAGTTGTCCCTCTAAAAAAAACAATGGTCTTAGCTTTACAACGGAAGCATTTGAACAAGATGTGCCAGAACCATTATCATAACTACTCGAGTCCTGTAAATAATTTTTCATTTTTAAAATATTGAACTCAAGTAATAAATTAGATTCCTCAGTTTTACGGGACTCGTTCTTTAAATTTTCTATAACTCCTAGAAGGTTACCATGCTCCCCGTCAATGTGAGAAAACTTATCCCTAAGAGTCTTTTCTCGACAATCACTCTCTTTCTTGTACTTTTCTAAAATTTTAAAATTGTGATTTATGCCCATCATCTTTTCACGAAAAATATCATATTGAGTTAGCGAGGTTTGCAAAAACTCAACTTTAGCCTTAAAACAAGAATTTTCATCTTCAAGAAATTTAATTCTTTTAGCAAATATCAAATTTAATTAACTTAATTTTTCATTACACTTACGAAGCTCATTAAATTCCTCTCGAATAGAAAAAATTCATTATCAGTAAAAATGGGAAAATTATCATTAAGGCGTCCCATCGAGAGATACATAACAAATGAGAGTGAGTAAAAAATGAACCACCTAAAAAATAGAAGGAGCACAAAAAAATATAGAAGCCGAAAAAAGGGATCTTTGATGCGATAACTTAGCGCTCTGGCTCTGATACACTTGTTGGAACAATAGGCCCCCAATTTTAAAATCTTCTTGCATCACAAAAAGTAATTTTCTTTTAAGTATATGCCGAAGCGAAGATGATGGTTCAATTAAACTCAAAATTTTAATTTCTTTACAAATTAAAATTAAACAAAGTGTAATTAAATTAAATCCAAACAAATTATAATTTCACTTAAACCAATTAATTTAACCCAAGTCCTAGAAATTTGCCTAAGTCATATCTTCAATATTACCATGTTAGGCCAAACCAATTTTACCAAATTAAGTGTTGACTAGAATTAAATTAACTTAAACATTACCCAAATTTATTTAGCACCAAATTAAACAAGTAGTGATTACACAAAATTTTATCTTTTTACCTAAGCATGCGTTCTGGGTGAGTATAGCAAGATAAAATAAACAATGAATCACTATGCCGCGATGTATGAGGAAAAACCCACAACGAAAAAAAACCTCGGACGACCCTAGCCTTAAATCCACTAAGTACGGTTTTACAAATACAAGACAGTAAGACTTATAACACTTGACTTGATCCCTTTCAAGACTCGACGCTCCTTCTTGTATACACCTCCGCCTAGCGTATAGCCACGGAGCTCCACCGATCAGACTTTATATGGTCACCGTCACCCGAACAAGGAGCCTTTCTCCAAGTGGGTAAATCAACGCAAACTTCTTCTTCTTTGTGGGATGTAGAAACAAACCCAAACAATCTCATCTTCAATATGTAGAGATAAACCGGTGCCAAACTCCAAGAAAAGTATATATAAATGGATGAAATTGGATAAAACAAACTTTGGGTGTAAAACAAGTGTTTAAAATATTTTTCTTGATAAACAAAAATACTTAAACAATGAACTTTTTCCTTATGGAATTATGCTCTCAAACTCTCTCTTTTTGGTTGTAGGATATGGAAGAGTTAAGTTAAAAAACATGGTTCCCGCACTTCGATATTCAGGAAAAGAGTTAGTGGAAAAAGTAGTGGGAAAGAGGAAAAAAACTGCTCAGAACTGCCAATTAACTGTTCCCACCAAAACTCGTTCGAACGAGATTTTTGTTCGAACAAAGTCTCGTTTGAACGATCCTTCTAACGAAGTTCCAATGTGAACTCGTTAGAAATCTCGTTGGAAATCTCGTTCGAACATCATGTTCGTTCGAACGACACTTCGAATGACATTCCAGTGGCTAATGTGGGAACTCGTTGGCAAACTCGTTCGAACGACAAACTCGTTCGAACGAACTTCCAGAAAGCTGAAAAAATTTGATTTTAGCCCAGAAACTTTATAAACTTTATTTTAAAGTTTAAATCAATTTTTTTTTGAAAATAAACAACAGTTTTTAATAAAACAAAGTACACCCAATACAAATTGTTCCAAGCTCCTATATATATATATATTAAAATGCATTCATACCTTAGGAGCAATGGAACCATGATGATGCCGTAGAAATGAGGCATAATGCACACGGCGTTTGATGAAGCTTTATATTGTCGTCCGCTACGTCTTAAGCTTTAGTATGTCATAGGCATGAAGGATGGTCAATAACTCTATTCTATGACTCAAACTTTTTTGTCCGGAATTGAGCCAAAACTACAAAGGACTCAATTGGAAATTTGTGTCCTTACAAATCTCCCCCTTTGTCTATTTCGGGACAAAAACCAACAAAAATCCTAAGCGGCCATCAAGCTCTACTAGACTGAAAAAATGTTTCACCCAAAATAAAATTACAATATCTTGACTCAAACAACCCAAGGGTCAATGAGTTTGCCCGATGATGAACGTTGCCATTTAGAAGAATTCTTGCACACTTAAGAAAACTATCAAACACATAGGGAATATCAAGAATATTAAATGCTATTAAAATAAATACTCCCCCTAAATTAATTCTCCCTTTTATCAACTATTATCAACCTAAGAAGATAGTGACTCCCTTAGGTTAAATGTCCCCCAAACTAAGATAAGATTACAATAGGATTAGATACCATTTCTCCACCTATCATTCTCCCCCTTATTATTGAGGAATAGACAAAGGCAGAAGAATCAAAATATAACTTATCTTCCCAATTAAAACAAATACACCCCTTAAACTAAACAAGGGATACATAGAATGGGATAACAAGCTAAACATTCATTAGTGCATAGAGTGATGAGAACATGAAAGCACATAGGCAACAAAATCATCACTAATCCATTGAAATGAATACCAACTATGATGCGAAAACAAATGATACCAAAATAACAAATAAGATTCTAAGCATGTGATATCAAACAAACTACCCAACAAACAAGGTACCAATTATGAATTGAAGCATAAATGGACTAGCTAAACATGGCAAACACTTAAAAAAAATATCATATATATATATATATATGTATACACAATAGATACAAGCCAAGCATAAGTACAGAAATATAGATATAAACACCAAAATGACACAAAATAAGATAAGCTTTTCACACTCATATGGCAAAAATGTGTCATATGGAAACGTAAGTGTTGGGGTGTGAACTAGTAAAAATTAAATTTAAACCCAATCACTTAAAACATGTTCACAGATTTCTCAATTGATTGCAAACTTCATGACATTTGAATATAACGTCATGGGACAATATAGATTGAACTCAATGAACAAGCATACATAATGCATACAAGCCTAGAATGTTAATGATTCTACAAACCAATAGAGTCATGACATTGAAAGGGCAACTAGGATAAACGGACATTGTGCAAACCGTTGATATACCGTCCAACCTCCCTCAATAGGCATATATTCTTTTAATGAATATATAAAACAAAAATAGGCCTTGGCAATTATTTTTCCTTTTAATGCCAAAATTATATTTTTAGGCCTTTGGACCACGTATTTCTTTTAGGTCCAAACAAATGTTGGCTTACTATTTGCCAAGGATAATAAATCCTTTCGGAGCCCTTTCATGTGCACATTTATATTTAATATTTTTATTTCTCACAAATCTCATGTGCAACGGATTTTGATATGCACTAGTCCTCCTAGGTCACAAGTATGTAGATAACAATATTGGAAGGAGAACACCTCACAGAGGTCAAATATAACATGTGACGATTAAATTTCAAAATAGCTCGTGCATATGTGAATTGAGGCATATAAAAACTGAATCCATTTAAGCAACACAAAGTCCAACTACTCCATGTAAGCATGGTAAAGAACTTAATAAGGATTGACAATCTAAACCAAAAGTTCTAGCCACATGGGAGATAAAAAGATGGGATTCTAACACAAGTGTATACCACATAAAGTGTGTCAAACTAAAATACAAAAAAAAAATGTGTTTTTGAAAATTTTAACCAAAAATAAAATATATACTCAAAAGACAAACAAAATTCATCTGAATTTTGCATTAAGCTTAAATTACCCAGAGATAAAAACCCAAATGATAAACGAAAATCGTTTTATATTTTCATTTAATGCAAACAAAAGAAATATAACACAAAAGATAAACAAGTCATGATTTATAGCATAAAATATTAAATAAAGAAATGACTAGAAAATGACTAAACATGCATACACCTAGCAATGATATATAGTATGAAGCACAAAAAAAACTAGTGTATGCAAACAAAACTAACACATTCAACCTTTGAATTTAGCAAGGGAGGTTTCATGTGAAAGAAAATTAGAATAAAAAAATCTAATATCTAGTTCGTCTAAGAATATTTTTCGAACCCATATAGATGTATATTTTAAATGATGGAATTTGGAAATTAATGAAATGCTAGACATATACTTCCTACGACTTCTTTTCAGATCAAAATAAAATGACCTAAGGTGACCATTCCTACCACAATGAAAGCATGTGAAAACACGGGGAATGATACCTACGGTGTGACCTTTTCTAAAGTCCTTGGATAAAGTCGACCCTCTAAAACAAACAATGGTCTTAGCATTTGAAACATCAACATTTGAACAATATGTGCCAGATCCATTATCACAACTACTCAAGTCCTATAAATCATTTTTCATTTTTAAAATATTGGATTCAACTAATAAATTAGAATCCTCAATTTTACGGGACTCCTTATTTAAATTTTCTATAACTCCTAGAAGGTTATCATGCTCCCACTCAATGTGAGAAAACTTGTCCCTAAGAGTCTTTTCTCGATAATCACTCCATTTCTTGGACTTTTCTAAAATATAAAAATTGTGATTTATGTCCATCATCTTTTCACGAAAAATATCATTTTGAGTTAGTGAGGTTTGCAAAAACTCAACTTTAGCTTTAAAACAAGAATTTTCATCTTCAAGAAATTTAATTCTTTTTGAAAATATCAAATTTAATTCTCTTAATTTTTCATTACACTTATTAGGCTCATTAAATTCCTCTCGAATAGCAAAAACTTCATAATCATTAGAAATGGACAAATTATCATTAAGGCGTCCCATCGAGAGATACAAAAAAAATGAGAGTGAGTAAAAAATGAACCACCTAAAAAATACAAGGAGCACAAAAAAATATAGAAGCCGAAAAAATGGATCTTTGACACGATAACTTAGCGCTCTGGCTCTGATACCACTTGTTGGAACAATAGGCCCCCAATTTTAAAATCTTCTTACTTCACAAAAAGTAATTTCCTCTTAATTATATGGGGAAGCGAAGATGATGGTTCAATTAAACACAAAATTTTAATTTCTTTTCAAATTAAAATTAAACAAAGTGAAATTAAATTAAATCCAAACAAATTATAATTTCACTTAAACCAATTAATTTAACCCAAGTCCTAGAAATTTGCCTAAGTCATATCGTCAATGTTACCAAGTTAGGCCAAACTAATTTTACCAAATTAAGTGATGACTAGAATTAAATTAACATAAACATTACCCAAATTAATTTATCACCAAATTAAACAAGTAGTGATTAAAACAAATTTTATCTTTTTACCTAAGCATGCGTTATAGGTGAGTATAGCAAGATAAAATAAATAATGAATCACTACTCCGCGATGTACGAGGAAAAACCCACAATGGGAAAAAATCATGGATGGCCCTAGCCTTAAATCCACTAAGTACGATTTTACAAATACAAGACAATAAGACTTACAGCACTCGACTCGATCCCTCTTAAGCCTCGACGCTCCTTCTTATATACACCTCCGCCTAGCGAATAACCACGGAGCTCCACCGCGGTCTCGGAATCCACCGATCATACTTTATATGGTCACCGTCACCCGAACAAGGAGCCTTTCTTCAAGTGGGTAAATCAACACAAACTTCTCTTTCTTTGTGGGATGTATAAGCAAACCCAAACAATCTCTTCTTCAATATGTAGAGATAAACCGGTGCCAAACTCCAAGCAATGTATATATATATATGGATGAATTTGGATAAAACAAAATTTGGGTGTAAAACAAGTGTTTAAAATATTTTTCATGAAAGACAAAAACACTTAAACAATGAACTTTTTCCTTTGGGAATTATGCTCTCAAATTCTGTCTTTTTGGTAGTAGGATATGAAAAAGTTAAGTTCAAAAACATGGTTCTTGCACTTCGATATTCAGGAAAAGAGTTTGTGGAAAAAGTAGTGGGAAAGAGGGAAAAATTGGTCAAAACTTCCAATTAAGTGTTCCCGCCAAAACTCGTTCGAACGAGATTTTCGTTGAAACCAAGTCTCGTTCGAACGAGCCTTCTAACGAAGTTCTAGTGTGAATTCATTAGAAATCTCGTTGGAAATCTCTTTCGAACATCATGTTCATTCGAATGACACTTCGAACGACATTCCAGTGGCTAATGTGGGAAATCGTTAGCAAACTCGTTCGAATGACAAACTCGTTTGAACGACAATTCGAACGAACTTCTAGAAAGTTGAAAAAATTTGATTTTAGCCCAGAAACTTTATATACTTTATTTTAAAGTTTAAATAAAATCTTTCTGAAAATAAACAACATTTTTAAATGAAACAAAGTACACCCAGTACAAATTGTTCCAAGCTCCTATATATATATATATATATCTATTAAAATGCATTCATACCTTAGGAGCAATGGAACCGTGTTGATGACGTAGAAATGAGGCGCAATACACACGGCGTTTGATGAAGCTTTATACTCTTAGCCGCTACGTCTTCAACTTTGGTATGTCATAGGCTTGAAGGATTGTCAATAACGCTATCCTATGACTCAAACATTTTTGTTCATAATTGAGCCAAAACTACAAATGACTCAATTGGAAATTTGTGTCCTTACACGGGCTTTTAAAGCTCTGATCCTAACTTCCTTCTTCTCATCCTAGGAGGGAAACATATAAAGTTCATAGGTTTGTAATCCACCTACAATCTCTTTGAGTTTCGTACAGTCTAAAGTTCCTATTGAATTTCAAACGGTCACCTTTGGAATAAATCTATTGGGTAATGACCTCAAAAGTTTAATTACGACACGATTTTCAGGTATCTTTTCTGCTAAATTGAAACTTGAATTCAAAATATCATACCATCTCGAATAGAAGTCATCAAAAGTCTCAGTTTATAGCATTTTAAAGCTTTCAAATTGAATGGTGATATTTTGGAGTTTAATATCTTTAACGAAACTTGTTCCTTCATCGGTGAGTTGGATTATACCTTATGCCTTTTTAGACGTCTCACATGTCATAATCCGACGGAACTCATCTGGTGTGATCGCACTAAAAAGAGAATTTAAACCTCGAGATTTAATGTTTGCTAGTTTAACCTCAGGCTCACTCCATCTTTCTACATGTTTAGTTACACGAACTTCTCATTCTAGACATGTTGGTGGGAACCACCCTTCAATAACCGATTTCTAAACCCTCTATTTAAGAGCCGACCTCATACGCACTTTCCAATACGTATATTTTGAATGATGAAAAAGAGGATATTTTGAGAAATGTAAATTTTCCATATTTAAACCCAAAAATGATCTTAACACAATAAATTAGCGTTCCTCTTTGATACAAATTTGAGAATGTGATTTCTTAAAATAATATGCTTTAATTCCAATTTTTAAAATCCAAACGGGATGGTTCACAAAATATTACAAATTTTAAATTTTACCAACAATTTTAATTTTACAAAATTAAAATTAAATTAAACTAAACAAATATTTGAATTTCAACTCAAACAAAAATTAATTCAAGTTATAAATTAGGCCAAACAAAACAAACATGGATTTTGCCAAATTATTTATAGCCTACTTGAGTTAAATTACACCAAACTTAGCCAGTATGAAATTTGCACTGAGTTGAACAAAAGTTGTGATTAAACCAAATTTTATCTTTTTAAACCTAAATATGCATCTAGGTGACTTATGTAAGATAAAATTAAGCACAAAACCACAACGCTGCGATGTACAAAGAAAACCCACAACGATAAAAACCCTCAGACAACCCATCCACAAGTCCACTAAGTACGGTTTACAAGGACACGACTTAAAGAATTACTTCAACAACTTCACGCCCTCTCAAGCCTTGACGCATTTTAGTTTCTCCACCTTCTCCTAGTAAACAACTCAGGAATACAACTTCGTCTAGGAGTCCACCGATGGGGCAAATAAAATGTCAACACATGAAGTTCGCCTTCATATGTATACCACGAACATCAAACGAAATCATCCGTAGGAAACTTTCTCCTTTGGGGTAAAGAATGATACCTCGTGTCAAGATGATGATCTCAAAATATAATATATGAAGGAACTTGGATCAAGAAACTTTATGAAAGAAAACTTTATCTTTTTTTGGATATAAAACCATTAAAATCAATAACACAAATGGGACTTTTTGATAAATGCTTTCTCGATCAAAAGTATAGAAGAAGGCTCTCAAAATTTTGTAGAAAACATTATTTCCCTCACTACTTAAAAGGGTAGATAAAAAGGTAGTGGGAAGATGTTTAAGAACTGACGAAAACTACAAAAAATTATCAGTCATTCGAACGACTTTATTGAACGCGATTTGAGAGATAAAATGCACAAATCTCATTAGACATCTCGTTTAAACGTGTTTCGAAAGACTTCATTGAAATGATATTATCGAACGAGAAAATAGAGGAAATGAAAAGATCGCATTTGATAAATGGTTCAAATGACATTCAAATATCTTTCGAACGAGTTGAAATGTCGTTGGAAAGACACTTCATAAAATTTATTTTTCTTTAAAAAATTAAAAATCATTTTAAGCAGTGTTTAGTAAATAAAATGGCAGCCAGTAAAAAATAAATCCAAGTCCCTATATATATCGTATGCATTCATACCTTTAGAGATCATGGAAAACTTGAAAGGTTGATGACGTAAAATTTGGTACGAAAACCATCAATGATGATATCTTCAATATATGCTTGGCCAGTACGTCTTCAACACAAATGTCATAGGCTTACAATTCACAAACTTTTATCCTACGACTCAAATAAATTTTTCTGGAATTAAGCCACACTTATAGATTGACTCAATTGGAAATTTTTCCTTAAAATAACCCCTATCTAAGGTGGGATTCAAGGATCGTTTCCTTATCATAACGATGTTGGGAGACACCTTGTGATGAATGATTTCATTTTTTTTAATGAAATGATGGACAAACTATTCGATTTTGTAACTCCCCCTATTAATACTAACTACCCTTGATTGGAAAAACTATTTCACCAACCCGAAGGGCATCTTGATCATTCAATGATATTGGTAACCCAATAATGAACGTCATCAGTCTGCATATCCATTTGATCACTAGAATCACCAATCACTAATGATTTCAGAGGATCACCTCAGATTGACCATTTCCCACCTACAAGTGGTACACCTGGAAACAACTTCAATATATATCATTGCACATTGATCCATATGTTTATTGTCCCATGTCATATGGTACTTCTTTCTACCATTTTCTAGTCCTTTTCGGATGGTAGGAATCCATGACCTATTTATGCACAAGCCACCCTCAGCTTTTGACGGATTAAGTCTCCACTCGACACACTAAAATTGTTGGATCCTCCCTTGTCTAGAGAAATCCCTCATCATATATTTATGTTCGAACTATCTCCTTCCCTAATTGAAGTTCAGTACATATTTTTCTTCAAATTCTGCTTCTACTACCCCACAAGCACACAGTTCGACACATTTATTACCATGTACCCTTAACCTGAACGAGTTTGATAATCAAACTAACCAGGGTGCCCATTAACCCTATATCCTATGCATATTTTAACAACCATCACAAACGTAATATTTTTATCTCAAACTTGGACCCGTATGCTCGGTGTGGCTATACAGTAAGGTTATTCTCGATCACCCCATTAATAGAGATTTAGTTCTTCTTGAGATTTCTCCACCCATCAGCTAATGGTGCAATAATTTTCACAGTGCATCCTATACGGTACTACTCAGCTCTACTGGCCTCATAATAATAATAGCTCTTACCTCAAAGTGTTTTCTCCACATGTATAATGATCATCATTCAAAACCGATACCCTATCATCCAACAATGTCTCTGAACTGTAGACGTTTATTAAGGTTCATGTATGTAACATCATGCAAATGAAATCAAGCTAAGGAAATTCCCTAATGCCTTACCTCTAAACATTGTCGGTTATCGAGGTACTTTGACCCAAAGAAAATAATCGGGACACTAAAAATTATGTCCCCAGACATATATGGCTAATCCTCAACTCCCACATATCTAAAGAAGTCGTACAATATGATGATCGCACTGTTACTAAGTCCCCAGTGCTAAATCGATAATGAACTAAATATAATTATGTCTTCGGAACTTTTTGATGGAAACAAATCATAATTATAAAGGGAACTTAATCAAAAAATGAATAAAAAGGGCTTTTGACATAACACTCGTATGATAATAATGTATTTTAACTCGCATGTCATGTCGAGTTATGTCAATATACATTACTATCTCGAGGGGTTATGTAAAAAAAAACTTAAAAATATTAGTATTTATATACTCACCTTCTTTGATAACCAAGGGATAAAAGAAATTTGTTTCTCCACTTCAGTCATTTTAATCCCCTGCCCTTCATCACGAAAAATATATTTCAATGATTCTTCATACTCACTGCACTATGTCGTTTGATATTAGTAATTATAACTTATGATTTTAATTAATTTTTAAATATAAACAAACGAAATAACTCAAACCTATAGCATTATTGAATTCCATCATGATTAAGTCCATATAATAACCATCAACATATGTGTTTAAATTATATGAGTCCCGAGGTTACAGTCTTATGATCAAGAAAAGTCCATTCATCATAGAACTTTCCATCTTCGTCTAAAACTGATTCACTTGTGCATTTATGATTTCCATCATATGGATTGGGCATGTACTCCGTTCAATATCCAATAGATCTAATAAAAGCACAAGACTCCGTAATGGAACCTTCAACATACCGCTTATTGTTGAGTATATCTTTCAAACCTTTCATCGTCCTATTTGTATAAGGTAGTAAAATTAAATACAAGAATATTAAATTAAATGGTGAATATTTTATCATATTAAAAGATAAAAAATTCACCTTTCGAACCAATACATCCAATTAGGATTGGTTGATCCATAAATCGAGGCTTCATCTACTAGATTCACTATAAGATAAATGCTAATATAAAAAATATCGGCGGGAAATATTTTTCCATAATGCAAAATGCCTCAAGAACCATGTATTGGGATCTTTGGATATCTTGTTGAATAAGGACCTTAGATCAAAATGTGGTAAAGAAAAAACTTTATTTTTGGATTGCTTTTCTTAAATCTCGATGTTTCAAATTAATTGCTTCGGTGGTTTTCACAAATCCTCTCATTTTAAACCAATATTAGTTCATCCCTAAAATATGCAACTACGTGTCAAAACAAATCAAGTAAGCATGCGACACAAATTTCAGGAAAAATCCACTCAGGGAAAAACCTTTATTTCTAGAACTTTGATAAGTTTACAAGACCATTGACTTACATACGAACTGATAATCGCCCACAAGTGTAACGCATTGTCTCTTCGTTAAACCTTCAAAGCATTGGCTATAAATTATCAATGGTTCACACGCAGCTATACCACAAGGACACGCAATCCAAACATGAAGTCTTCAGCAAATAATCACCACGTGAAAAATCCTCAATGACACACAGTCGTAAACTTCATAGAGACTCACTCCACAATAGCACGCGACTCTCGATTGTAGAGATCTATCCAAAAATGATGAACAATATCAAAGTATGTTCTTCGGGTTCCCAAATAACTGACATAAGTATTGGGATTTATTTCTGAATTGTAAATAAAAAAAGGGATTAAAGACCCTAAAAGGAGAAAACATAAATCTGCTATTTTCGCAGTTTTGTGTAGAATAAAAACGTCAGGTCTCTCAATAAAAAATGGATTTGAAAAGACAATTTATGAAATATTTAAAGCGGTTGGTCGCTCAAATGAAACATGTCGTTTGAACGAAATACACTATCGTTTGAACGACAGGTATACTTCGCGTGACACGCTGTCGTTTGAACGACATATGGTGTCATTCGAACGAGATTTTTAACATTTTATATTTTTTCTTTTCCTCGTTAAATGCGCCACCTCAAAAACTCCTAAAATTATATTTTTGATAAAAATATTTAAAGGTCCGCTCCAACACTTAGAAAATATTTTATGAAAAATAATCCCAATACTCTAAGTGCATTATTAAGGTACTCTAAAGCGTAACTTAAACAAAGTTATCCTTACGGAGACTGTTTGTTGAAGAACCTTGATTATTCGGATCCATCTTGATGTGAATGTGATCTTGAACTTCTTCGACGGTGTAGCGGTATGGGACATATAAATTGATAACATACAAAAATATCCTTACAAATCTCCCCTTATTTCTACGCCGGTACAAAATAAAAACATCTGAATTATCAATCAAGATATGACCTATGCAAATCTACCCTCCCATGAGACAAAGCAAAAACCTTGTGATGTATCGAGTTTGAAAAGATATCAACATATAAAACATCTACGCATAATCAAATATCCCCCATACTTATACTCCCCCATAATATCATAATTTGTTCTCCCCCTTTTTATTTCTCTAAAATAGACAAAGAAAAAAATAAATCACATAAAAATATATCGGGGTGTCACGGTAAAAAAAGCAAAAAAATATGACAAACATGCTCATTGCAGGATATGCTCTCAAAAAACTACACAAACTATTTTTTATTTTTCAATTTTTTTATAGAAAAGTGTTACAAACACACACCATGAATTCATACTAAGATAACCAAATCTTGGAAACGGTATGAATGGGTGTGAACAGATTCGATAGGAAATAAAACTCAACCACGTCATATGTGCAGGATGCATATTGTGCACTCCTAATGAATGAGATTCAAAATCTTCCTTAGGTGTAAAATGGTTGAATTTAGATGACATCGTCTTAAATCAAAATAAATAAATCAAAGTCTACATGATTTTCACACCAATAACGTCTAAAAACTTTTTAATGCATTTTTAAGACTTTTTAAGGATGTGCAAAGACATTTTAATTATCCAACCAAACTCCCTCATATATATTTTATTTTTGTCGTGATCTAAATTCTCAAACATTGGAGAATTGGTGAATAAACATAATGGCCCCTCTAGGCATAAATTTCTTTTTATTGCCTTTAATTTTTTTTTCGGGCTCTTTTAAACCTCTTTGGACCCGAATAATTGAAATACCTTAATTTTTTTAGGTCCAATTAAATGGTGGATTAATTGCAAAGGATATATGTGAACCTTTTGTAGCTCTTCATCATTTTTAAAATTCACACAAACTCACAGGAAACGGTTAAAACATGCACACCTTTTATTATCTTGTTTTATCGTATTTGGTTCGTTTTAATAGACGTAATTGAGATGAAAACACATAACCAACATGTTATTTGACAAGAACAATATTAAAAAAAAATTGTGCTCGGGTGCATAAAAGGAAATAATGAGTCAATCATGTAGTTAATAACACTTAATTACATCTTAAAGACTCCAAACACTATAAACCACATGAATGACATGACTTATTATCTTAAAAAACTAACAAATAGTCAAATGGATGAATGGAATGAAATTGTGACTCATTCATCCTCAATCTCAATTCATATATGGTGCTAAACATAATACAAAAATCTTTTTGGATTTTTCAAATTTTATCAAAATAAAATATTTTGTATTTTTCCAAAACAAAAAACAAATACAAAAGTACACATGTAATAACACTAGAAAGAATATATCAAGAAACACAACTAGCGTATGAAAATCATGCAAACACAATCATCTATATGATATGGCAAGAGAAGAATCATGTGCAAGAAAATGGAAATCAACTTGCCTAAAATCTAGTGCCTCTAAAAGTGATTTCCTAACCCAAATACATGTGAAAAGCCTTGTGGGGGTTTTGTAAATCATGGAAACACTAGACATAAAATTCCTAGGACCTCTTCGACGTTCAAAACATAAATGCCTAAGTTCAAAACAGAAATGCCTAAACGGGTGGAACGACACCTATGGGCTGACCTTTTCTAACGTCCTTAGAAACGGTTGACCATTTACAACAAATAATGGTTATGGCTTTTGCAACAGAATCATTAGAAGAAGACAAGCCATTACCATCACTACACAAACTACTCGAGTCTTTCAAATCATTTTTCAAAGCAAAGAATTAAACTCTTTTAAAGTTAGGGATTTCTTTTTCATGTTATCAATTAAACTTAACAGTTTATTTCGCTCATCCTTGATTAAAAAAAATATATCCCTAAGAGCCTCTTCAGGTGCCATAAAATCATCGAATAATTTTTTATCCTCAATGACACAAAACAGGAACCTTAAATTTTGTAAGTCCTCCACTTCTTTTTGTAAAACTAGGACTTTATCATCACTCTCCTTTTTGGAAACTTTTAAAGAATCAAAGTCAATACAAAAATTACCAAAGTGTTCATGACAAATATTCAAACTTGTGTTTAAAAAGATAATTTTCTTCTTCCAAAATTTTAATTCTTTTGCAAATTTTCAAATTCAAAAGAGTTAATTTTTCTGCACGGTCTTGATCTTTATCAAACTCATCTCGACTAACAACATCAACAGTATGAGAATCCATCGAGCAAATAAATCAGGAGAGAAACATAAATAACCCCCCAAAAAATTGCACTACAGGATCTACACAATAAATTAGCGCATCAGGCTCTAGTACCAATTTGACAACATGAGTAGTCAAATTGTATCAGCAAAAATACGTGAAAAATCTGGATCGCACGATAAATTAGCGTAACCTTCTTTGATACCAATTTGAGAATGAAAAATATTAATTGCCTCAGTGGTATTAAAAAATCCCCCGATTTTAAACCAATTTTAGGTCATACCTAAAATATGCAATTACGTGTTAAAACAAATCAAGTAAGCGTGCGACACAAAATTCTGGAAAAATCCACTCAGGGAAAAACCTTTATTTCTGGAATTTGATAAGTTTACAAGACCATTGCCTTACATAAAACCTGATACTCGCCCACAAGTGTAATGCATGGTGTCTTCGTCAAACCTTCAAATCATTCGCTAGAAATCAGCAATGGTTCACACACAGCTATACCAAAAGGACACGCAATCTGCAGTAAAGAATCACCACGTAGAAGATCCTGAATGACACGGAGTCATAAACTTTGTATAGACTCACTCCACAATATCTCGCAGCTCTAGATTGTAGAGATCTACCCACAAAGTATGAACAATAGCAAAGTATGTTCTTTGGGTTCCAAAAAAACTCACATAAAGATTGGGATTTATTTGTGAATTGTAAAAAAAAAGGGATTAAACACCCTAAAAGGAGAAAACCTAAATCTTCTATTTTAGCAGTTTTGTGCAGAATAAAAACGCCAGGTCTCTCAATAAAAAACAGATTTGAAAAGGCTATTTAAAATACATAAGGCTGTGGGTCGTTCAAATGAAACAACATGTCATTTGAATGAAATACATTGTCGTTTGAACGATAGGTATACTTCGTGCGACACGATGTCGTTCGAACGAGATTTTTAATATTTTATATATTTTCTTTTCCTCGTTAAATGTGACACCTCAAAAACTCCTAAAATTATATTTTTTATTAAAAAAATTTAAAGCTCTGCTCCAACACTTAGAAAATATTTTATGAAAAATAATCCCAATACTCTAAGTGCATTATTAAGGTACTCTAAAATGTAACCTTACCAAAGTTAACCTTACCGAAACTGTTTGTTGAAGAACCTTGATTATTCAGATCGGTCTTTGATGTGAATGTGGTCTTGAACTTCTTCGACGGTGTAGCGGTATATGACATATAAATTGATAACAGACAAAAATGTCCTTTCATGTTGGACTAACATAGGTAGAAAATATTCCAATATGACATGATAGTCACGCTAATTTCATGTGTGCAAAGACATGGGACTAAGACTTATTATATTTATAAAGTTAGAGGAAAAATAGTAGGAAGCTTTAAGTACTTCAAATTTTTGCAAAATTGTCTTTTTTCTTCTTTATCCAAGATAAGTGGTGTTTTTGGTCTTATTTCCAGTGCATCTATCAACTTCATTCCATTTACCATTGTCTATGCCTATGTCCTTTACTTACAATCTCCCATTTTTTTGTATTATTTGTTTTATTAGCATGAAGTTTTATGTCTATTAAATGCTCTGTAACATTCTTCTTCGTGTGCATCACATCAAGGACATTTCAAACTTAATAATATATCCACTATTCCAAGTTAAAGAAAATGGATTTTTTATACGAAGATTCTTTAACTTCAACATTGTCACCCTCATTCACATTATTAGATTTATCTTCTTAACATGAACGTTTGAGACTTTTCCAGGTATATACTATAAGTTGATTAACTTCTCCACAAGTTCATGTCCATTTAGTCAGAATGGGGAACTTCTGATTTCTTAATTCCTAAGTCCTAAACCTCTATTACTCCTAAACGGATTATCATGTTTAAGAAACATATGATGGCATATGTAAAATATCTTCATGTTGTGTTCTAGACACATGGATGAAGTGACATCACCACAAATACGAGATGTTGTGTAATCATATGTTATACACCCTGGTAAGTTCCCATATGTGGGAAAATCATGGACCCCACATATCATTATAACTCTCAACGTAAAAAGATATGTTTTATTCATATCCGTACACACCCCATCCTAATACACTCCTAAGAACCTCTTTTATGTACCTAGCACTCACCCATGCACCACAAACCTTAGGTCATACTCCAAGTACCGATCTAGATGTCACCAGATTCCCTTGGTCCCCATTTGATTCCGATCATCTTTCTCATTAGAGAGAAACCTCAATGAATCTTCAAATGGATCTAAATCCCCTTTCCAACGGTCCATCCCGTGCATGAATCGGACCTACGGTTCGGAAGAATGACCCATTTTGCTATCAAGAATGATCTAAAGGACATCGAGCACTCCCGGGCCCCATTTTGACCCAATTCAACTTCATCTCCTATGAAAAAGAACAATTAATCCACTTTTCAATGGTTTATCCCATGTACGAATCGGACCTACGGTTCGAATGAACGATCCATTTTACCCGAAAACATGATCCAGAGGCCACTGGGCACTCCCGAGCTATGTTTGACTCGTGCTAACTCTTCAGACAAAATGACACTAAATAAATATTAAAAGGGCCTTGAATACCATTTCAAACAGTCTACCCTCGTGCGTGAATCAACCTTACAATGAGGACAAATGACCTATTTTACTCCGAAGTATCATCGAGCACTTCAAGGCTCCATTTGACCAAAGTCAACTCTCCGAATCGAACGAGACTGAATGAATATTTGAAGGGATTTAATTAATCTTTCCAATAGTCCATCCCATGCGTGATTCTAACATATGATTTGGAAAAATGATTTGTTTTCCTCCGGGATTTTCCTCTCAAGTGACGAACAAGCACTTTTAGGCCCCATTTGACCTCAGTCAAATCCCAAACCCAGGAGTGACTCAATGGATTCTTAAAGGGATCTGAATGCCCCTTTCAATGGTCTTTCCTATTCGCAATTCTAACTTAAAATTCATGTTCATATCCCACATTCCTTCCATCATTTTCATACTTTTTTGAGTAAATATCCACCCACTTCCTCAAACAAACATCAATTTACCATGAGGATACCGCATCTACAAGGAGGATCTACTTGATGTCGTCATAAGGAGGTCAAGTTCTTCCTCTTTGTCTTTAATTTCTCCTAATTTTTCACTAGTTACTTCATTTTTTCTATAGTATCTTACTTCATCACATCACATATCGTAAATCAAAGTTTTATTATTAGTATTTTCACATACATTATTTTCATACAAAAGCTCAAAAATAAGAAAAAGAGGGTTCACTTGTAAATTACAAAAGGTAATTTCTCATCACATTTTCTCATACTAAAACAACTTTTTCTACACACACACACACACACATAAATAAATAAATAAAGTCCTCTATTGGATTTACGGGTTAAGCCCCACCTCTTTTTTTTCAAACTATGTGGACTTTGATGCACTTTGGGCTACGTAGGCATCTTGGTTGAATCCCTCGACTTGATTCCTCCCTCATATATTTATAATTTTTTCTCATCATATATTCATGATATATGAATTTTAAATTCTTATTTACACGTGTCTTGTCCGATATACGCAATCGTTCGTTCATAAGGGTTTATAATTCAACAAACACTTACATCATAATTTTATTATTATTATTTTGGGAACGCTCTTAAGGATGACCTCGCTCCACGTTATCAATGACACGAGTCAAGTGACTAAATCCTCCATTTTTATTATGTACATAAGCACATACATCACAGAGTTCTACCTGAGAAGATGAACACATGATCACAAGAGATCGATTGGGAAGGATGAGTGCCTAACACCTTCCCATTCCGCAACTTGGTTCCCAAAACCTTCGAACTACTTGGTTGGCAAGCATCATTATTGTCCTTAACGCCATTCTCCCGAGACGATAACATTTCTTTTGCCTATTTTGTGCAAAATAGGCTAGTGACTCTATCTCTACATATCACCCCACATTGACGACAGCTGAGGGCCCCAATAAAGGATGAAATCCCACCACCCATCAGATTAGAAGAAAGGGTTGAAGAAAGGAGGGATTCACCTTCGGATAACCCGAACCTCACCTCAGGATGGCAAGAATGGAAACTCTACTGGGGACTTTTACAAGAGTACTAGACTCTATTTTTGACTGGGCGTTATTCTTTTTTTTCATGTGTACGTTTTCACCTACATGTATGTTCCTGTGACACCCCGCTTATTAAAAATAATGGGTGGCCAACCCTCTACTAAAATATAATAGGAATCTCAAATGCCTCATTCATAAAATCACTATCGCACATACCAAATATACAACTAACCACCCAAATTTAAATAAAGTGGATGCCAAAAGTTCTAGTTATATAAATATTCTAATTAAATCATCATTAGCAATTATATATATATATATATATATATCTGTGTGTGTGTGTGTAACAAACTGCACAACAAAAATAACCGAATAAGTTGTCGATTAACAGACCCATATAATATATCTAATGCCTAAAATATAAAGTACATACATCAGTACAACACTTGGGCAAAACAGACCTGATTTACACTGATAATCCTTGACTAAATTTATAAAAATGAAATGCTTTTATATCAAAAACTCCTGCAACATTCCACATATGCTGCAGCTCCAAAGACTCTGGAATGGAAACATATCCTTGAAGTCACAGCTAAAAAGATATAACAAAGGAAAAGAAGAAGAAAAGATATATACGGGTGAACGCCCGATTTAAAAATATTTTAGCAAGTGAATTAAAATGCATAATAATTATGAATGCGAAATTCAGTACTTTAGTTGGCGGCGCCCTCTCTTGAGACTCATACTCACCCGTCAACTATATCACGCACCTAACATATTCATTTTAAGTCTTAGTTAAGCTACTCGACTCATCTATGGATAAACCAATCTCATGCTTACGCTTTAACCCATGCTCGCTTATCTAATTTGTACCGATATAGCCACTTTTAATATTATTCTCAGTGATTATATATCAATTCATTATTAATAACTTTCACTAGTTATAAGCATAAGGATTAGCACATTAATCATTAAAGCCTGTATAATATTACTCTCATTATTATACATGATTTATCACTTCGCATCAAGTACACATACATATCACTCATTATATGTATACTATCCATATCTCAGAGCATTAGCTCACTGGATGGAGTCTCTTTAAGTGCTACCATCTTCTAGGGGATATGCACACCATCCCAGGTACCAACCGTCAGACTCTCACACCGACTTGGTAAAATAAAGCACAAACTCTTGGGAAGCAGTCATAGTTCCTCACCTGAAAGTGAGACGAATCATACCCATGACATCTCACCCCTGATAAAAGTCAGATTTTAAAAACACTGGACGCCTATTACCTGGGGACTATACTCTCCCTACATTCACTAGCCAGGGGATTCACACACAATGCACAACTTCCCATGATAGCACTAGAGGGGTATGTTCCACGTAATATATATATATATATATATATATATATATGTGTGTGTGTGTGTGTGTGTGTGTGTGTGTGTATGTGTGTGTGTGTGTGTGTGTGTCAGACTTATACACACCATCTTACATCCGCATGTATATATGATAAACCCAACTACCTGTATATATAACACTCAAACACTAGCTGATACTTCCTCACACTTTATTCCACATTAGCTTTATTTATCAATTACTCACTTAAGCTTTAGTAATGAATGGCACATTTTATTAATCATTCAATTTGACATAACTCGGGACACACGAATCCTCTCGACTAGCCCGTATCCAAACCTCCAACTAGGAGGATTAATGAAGGAACTGAAATATTAATCTCCCTAATAAACTTTCGTATTTATTCCGATGTGTCCCCACCACCTCATAGTATCATTATCTCACTTTTTACATCATAAAAAAAAATATTACTTCATATTAGAGGGTTGTCAATCACTAAACCCAATTTGAAAGGAGTTAAATAAGTTTTAGACCCCCCCCTAAAGCAACAGGTTTTCGAATTGATCCTCCCTTATAGCGAATCGATTCCCCAGAAATCGAATCGATTCAGTAGAGGGACCTGATACTTGTGCATCATGCCAAATCGATTCGCGAGGCACCAAATTAAGTCTTAGTTAAGCTACCCAACTTATATATGGAAAACCCAACCTCATGCTTAAGCTTTAGCCCACCCTCGCATATAAAATTCATACCAATATTATCTCTTTTAATATTATTCTCAATGATTATATAACAACTCATTATAAATAACTTTCACTAGTTATAAGCATAAGGATTAACACATTAATCATAAAAGCTTGCATAATATTACTCTCATTATTATACATGATTTATCATTTCACATCAACTATAGATACATATCACTCATTATATGTATACTAACCAACCCTCAGAGCATTATCTCACTTAATGCAGTCTCTCTAAGTGCTACCATCTTTCAGGGGATATGCACACCATCCTGGGTACCAACCATCGGACTCTCACACCGATTGGGTAAAATAAAGCACAAACGAATGGAAAATGGTCATAGTTCCTCACCTGAAAGTGAGACGAATCATACCTCAGACGTCTCACCCAAGATAAAAGTCACACTATAAAAATACTGGATGCCTATGATCTGGGGATTATACTCTCCCTACATTCACTAGCCAAGGGATTCACCCACATCGCGTAACTTTCCATGACATCACTAGAGGGGTATGTTCCACGTAATATATATCATACACAAGATATATATATATATATATATATATATATAAGTATGACACACACACACACACTTTATTCCACATTCTCTTTATTTCTCAATTACTCACTTAAGCTTTAGTAATAAATTGCACATTTGATTACTCATTTAATTTGACATAACCCAGGACACAGGACTTCTCTCGACTAGCCCATATCCATACCTTAAAATTATACCTTCTACTAGGAGGATTAATGAAGGAACTAAAATATTAATCTCCCTAATAAACTTCCGTAATTGTTTCGATGTCTACCCACCATCTCATAGTATCACTATCCACGTTTTACATCATAAAAATTAATATTACTTCATATTAGAGGGTTATCAATCATTAAACCCAATTGGAAAGGAGTTAAAAATCATTTGGAAGCCCCCCTAAAACATCAGGTTTCCGAATTGATTCGCCTCTAACCTAATCAATTCGCCCTTGTAGCGAATCTATTTGCCACAAACTGAATCGATTTGGTAAAGGGACCCGATACTTCTACATCATGCCGAATCAACTTGCTAGGCACTAAATCGATTCGGTAAGAGGGACCTGCTACTTCTGCATAATGACGAATCGATTCAAAAGGGACCGAATCGATTTGGTATGTTCAGCAGTTCACAATTTCTTACTTCTATATAACACATACGAGTTTTACACCAAAATCATTACGTCTAACCCATTTTACTCCCATCCAACATTTTCTAGTATCCCAACTGATTGGGCATAAATATTGTATATTTATCCCCCTAATTTCAGTACTTTTGTGAACCCGAGTGATGTAACATATATGGATTTGATTCACTTTTATGCTTCTAACCTTCTTGGCGAGTATTGCGTGTTTCGTGCTTCTCCTATTAGTTTTACAGGTTAATTATGCAAGCAGTGCAAAGGAGGAAACAAGACTGTGCAAGAAAAGCTAAGAAGGCAAGTTCAAGGGCATGTCGGTAATTTTGCAGCCCGATCCGGAAGAAGAAGTCATCTGTGAAGTTGAAGAGCTCGGAACAACGAGAACATTGGAAGAAACGGCACCCAAATCCGAGCTACGGTTGAAAAGTTATGCTCAGTTGAAGTTGAAGAAAAATCCAAGAAAAGAAGAGAAAATCCAGAAAAAGTCTAAGTGTAGAGAGCAAGTCCAGGCTGGTACATGCGAACCCCACCCCGAACCGGTTCGGAGGGGCGAACCGGTTCGCTGTACCTCCGAACCGGTTCGCTGTACCTGACACGCGAATTTTGTCTTTCAATTGGATTGGTCTCCAAGTCTCCTATTAGGTTTTAAACACCCCAAACTTGTGGGAAACGGAGGCATTAACCTAGGAGCAGCTTTGAGGGTTATTTTTAGAGAGTTTTTGATAGAGAAAAAGGAGAGAAACATCTAGGAACATCAAGGGCATAATTTACTTCAAGAATTCATTGTTTCGGGTTTGTTTTTACCAGTTTTAATTCAAGATTCTTGTTCCTCATTATTGTTCTTGCATGCTTAGTTTTCCTAATTGATTCAACTTGTTTTCGCATTCATAATACGTATTTACATGTTTAGATTTAGTTTTATCATGAATTCATACACATGCAACGTTATTATTTCATGCATTAGTCCATTTAACATGTCCGGCTAGGTTTTTCAAGGTTGGGATGCATGAACCCAACCTGATGTGTTAGTGCGTGTGTATAACGTCGATCCGCTAAATTTAATGATTAATTTTAATCGTATCGCGTAATTTCTTAAGAGTTGGAGATCTTTATATCTCGTTTGCCTCTGGGTACTCGTGATGATTTAGAGTCCAATTTGAATGCAATTACCGCGATACCGATTTACTCATCCTCAGATTAGGTATGACGCGGGCTTGAACCTCGTATACATAATGCTTGGGAGTACTAAATTCCGGGTTTGAATTAATCGGATAAATTTATGATCAACGTTATCACTGCATTACACTAGGGTTGGGGGATTGTATTCCCATCCTATTTTCTCATCATTTAAGTTTAGCAATTTCAATTTAATCCTTCATTCTTCATTTAGATAATTTAGTTAGTTGCATATTTTATCATAGTTTCATAATTGCATATTAGTGTAATCAATCCCAAAAACCAAAATCAAATCTTTTCCTTTCTTTTTAGAGTCATCGTTAGGATTCCTCCGTCTTATCCCGTCATCACAACTCCGTTGTCCTTTTTCCCTGAGGATCGATACCCGACTTGTCGGATTATTACTTGAACGATAGGCTTGCACTTGAGCCTAGAGAGCACACACTTTAGAAACACATTCTGAGTCGTGTCAAGTTTTTGGCGCCGTTACCGGGGATTTAGGTAGACTTAGGATTAGATCGAGTTAATCCAAAACTGTGACCAAAAATTCAAAACAAAAAAAAAAATTAAAAAAAAAAATTCCAAAAAGATTCACAATCATCATCTCTCCTGAACTTAATGCAAAATTCTGAAGCCACTCCCACACCCCATAATACTCCAACCAGCATTCACGAAAATCCGCTTGTTGAGTATAATCCTGACAGTCCCCACACTCCACAAGCCCCACAGTTCTGGATCCCACCTCCCACACCGTCACACTCCATCTCTAGCAACACTCCCTTCTCCTTCGTAGGACACACGTCGTGCACACCCAGTGAGAACGCCGAGTCGTCGAGTGAGAGAGAGATGTCGCAGCACAGTAATGCAACTACCGGTGAGGAAGAGCCTCCGTACCGCCCGTTGAGAGAATTCTTATATCCCGAGCGCACTGTCACTCCGGGATGCATTATACTCCCGTATAATGCCGGGCAATTTCGTTTCAAAAATGGGATGATCCAGACGCTACCACATTATCACGGTATGGATTCTGAAAAGCCATACCTCCACATAAGGGAATTTGAGGACATGTGTGATACTCTCAACGATCAAACCTGCACACAAGAGGTAATCCGCCTCAAACTCTTCCCCTTCTCGCTTAAAGATAAAGCCAAAGCTTGGATATGGTCTTTACCTCCAAGCTCGATTCCATCCTGGAATGAGCTACAGTCTAAATTTCTCAAGAAATTCTTCCCAACACATCGAACAATCTCTATAAAGGCTCAAATTCAAGCATTCAGGCAACAAGAAAATGAGCCTTTCCATCGATGTTATGAACGTTTCAACGAGTTAGTGGCTTCGTGCCCCCATCATGGATTTGATCCCTCACAAATCATCTCCTTTATCTATAATGGGTTAAATCTTAATTCTAAACAGCTTGTTGAAACCATGGGAAGTGGTCCATTTGTCGATCTAGATGCCCATGACGCTGATCTTCACATGAGGTATGTTGCCGAGACTACCCAATCCTGGGATACCTCTGATCCGAACGCTCAAAACCGAAATCGACAATCTACCACAGCTCCGTCGACATCCGGTCTATTCCACATAGATAAGAATTCGATGTCGGACTGTCGGTTGGACACCATTGAGAGAGGACTGCGAGATTTATGTGAGGTAGTTGGATCCATCAAGAATCCCATCGAAAAGGTGTGTGCAATTTGTGAGGCGGGACATTCAACTGAGGAATGCCCGACGATACCCACCTGCAAAGTAATATTACAGGAGTAAGTTAATGGTATAGAAGGCTTTAAGGGAAATTTCGGTGCCCCGCACGGAAATTCATACAACCCTTCGTGGAAAAACCATCCCGGTTTTAGCTACGGGCAACAACACGCCGTAATGAACCCTCCTTCGCATGTTGCCCCTCCTCCTCCACAACAATTTCAATAAGCTCCACACATGCAAGGACATGTGCAAGCACCACCACATCATGGAAATTATATTCCGCCACAGCGGAGAACTCTTGAGGATACTGTGAATCAATTCATCAATAGCCAGGCCGCAACCAATGCCAAGTATGATCGTCTCATTGGCGACCTAAATGCAAACCTGTCTAAGATACAATCCTCGTTGAGTGTCCAAGAGAAGGGCAAATTCCTTGCCCAAGGCCAACGACCTCCCCAAGGTCAAACTAGTGTTAGCTCCACATCCACTGAACATCAGGAGCAATGTCAAGCAGTGACCACTCTTCGTAGTGGAAGAGTCGTTGATTTATCACCTCCTCCACATGACACAACAAAAGACAAGGAGATTTCGCCCGGCACGAAAGAGGCCGAAGATGTCCCCTTGGACGAGAGTGATAAGGAAGGCACTAGTGAGCCTAAGGTGGTAGTTAAACCACCCTCCGCAGCACCATTTCCTCGAAGGTTGATTCCTACTCAAAAAGGGACTCCACGTGATGAAGTGCTAGAAGTTCTAAAGCAAGTGAAGCTGAATCTACCCTTCCTTGATGCCATCAAACAAATTCCAGCCTACGGCAAAGTTATCAAAGATTTGTTGACGGTGAAAAGGAGGATGAAAGTTAAAAAGAATGTCTTTCTAGCTCAGAACGTGAGTTCCATTCTGCTAAATGATCTCCCGCCTAAATTCAAAGATCCCGGTGCACCCACCATATCATGCATCATTGGAGATAATAAAATTGAGAAAGCCTTACTTGACTTGGGAGCAAGTGTAAACATACTTCCTTACTCCATTTATAGGCAACTTGACTTGGGCGACCTCAAGCCCACAAAGGTCACTCTCCAATTTGCGGATCGATCAGTGAAGATTCCACGAGGCATAGTCGAGGACGTGATCATCCAAGTGGACACTTTCTACTTCCCGGTAGACTTTGTCATTTGGGACACGGAGCCCTCCTTTAACTCAAGCAACCATGTTCCCATCATCCTTGGTCGCCCTTTCTTAGCTACAGCTAATGCCATCATCAACACAAGAAATGGGCGAATGCAACTCACCTTTGGGAACATGACCTTGGAAACCAACATCTTCCACGTAGCCCAAAATGCAGGGGAGGAAGATGACCTTCACGCGGTGAGCTTCATAGATGAGGTAGTAGAAGAGTACTTCGAGGAAACTTTTTGTGGCGACGCCTTAGAGTTATGTTTAGCGACGAGCTATGAGTGTGAGGGGACGTCTACCCACTTCGAGAGGGATGTTGGAAGGTTGAGAGAATTACTCAATGAGAGTGCGTCGGACGAGGACGTGAGAGAGATTGATTGGGTTTCTAGATTCGAGGAACTACCTCCGAGGGATACACATATGGCTCCTTCCAGTGAAAAATTTCCAACCCTCGAATTAAAGAAACTCCCCTCCGATATCAAATATGCATACCTAGGAGAGGATGAGACATTCCCTGTTGTTATCTCCTCTAGCCTAGACGAAGGGCAGGAGGGCAAATTGATGAGAATTCTGAGGAAGCACCAGAGTGCTTTTGGTTGGTGTATAGCTGATTTGAAGGGGATCAGTCCTTTGATTTGCACCCACAAGATTCATCTCGAAGAGGATGTCAAGCCCTCTAGAGAAATGCAAAGAAGACTGAATCCCAATATGAAAGAAGTTGTGAGAACCGAGATCATCAAACTATTGGATGCCGGGATTATCTACCCAATCTCGGATAGCAAATGGGTGAGCCCTATTCAAGTCGTCCCGAAGAAGTCGGGTATGACTGTTATTGAGAATACCAAGGGAGAGCTTGTTCCCCAACGCACCACCACCGGTTGGCGTGTTCGCATTGATTACCGGAAACTCAATGCGGGAACAAGAAAAGACCATTTCCCCTTGCCATTCATCGATCAAATGCTTGAGAGAGTTGCGGGCCACCCTTACTATTGCTTCCTTGATGGTTATTCCGGATATAACCAAATTGAGGTAGATGTACTTGACCAAGAGAAGACGACTTTCACTTGCCCGTTTGGTACGTTTGCCTACAAACGTATGCCATTTGGCTTGTGTAATGCACCTGCGACCTTTCAAAGGTGCATGTTGAGCTTATTTAGCGACATGGTCGAGAGAGGACTCGAGGTGTTCATGGACGATTTCAGCGTTTTTGGCACCTCTTTCGATCATTGTTTAGAAAAATTGGAAAAAGTACTTACCCGGTGTGTGGACAAGAACTTAGTGCTGAATTGGGAGAAGTGCCATTTCATGGTCACTGAGGGAATAGTTCTTGGTCACATATTATCATCCAAGGGCATAGAAGTTGATAGGGCTAAGATAGATGTCATAGCTGACCTTCCCCCATCGAGATCGCTTAAAGACATGCGCTCATTCTTGGGTCACGCCGGGTTTTATCGAAGGTTCATTAAGGACTTTAGCGCCATCGCTAGACCCTTAAGTAACCTTCTCATGAAGGATAACCCGTTTGAGTGGACCGAGGCATGCCAAATCTCCTTTGATAGATTAAAGAACATGCTCGTGTCCTCTCCCATCATGCAAGTTCCGGATTGGTCCCTACCGTTCGAACTTATGTGTGATGCGAGCGATTACGCAATTGGGGCCGTTTTGGGCCAACGTAAAGATAAGCAAGCTCATGCCATCTACTACGCTAACCGGACCCTTGCCGGACCTCAACTCAACTACTCTACCACGGAGAAGGAGTTGCTAGCGGTGGTCTTTGCCCTTGACAAGTTCAGATCGTATCTCATTGGTTCACCTATCACTGTCTTCACCGACCACGCGACTTTAAAATATCTACTCGCGAAGAAAGACGCCAAGCCGCGTCTCATAAGGTGGGTCCTACTCCTACAAGAGTTTAATCTCTCCATCAAAGACAAGAAAGGAGTAGAAAACGTTGTGGCCGACCACTTATCTCGGCTCTCGTCCGACGTACCTAGTGATCCCATACCCATAGACGAGCACTTTCTGGATGAGCAACTATTTGCCACCTCTTCTTATCCCTGGTTTGCGGACATTGTAAATTATCTAGTCACGGGAGCCGTCCCTCCCGATTGGACACCGCAAGATAAGAAGAGGTTTCTTAATTGGTCGCGCATGTTCTTTTACGATGATCCCTTCCTTTTTAAATATTGCGCCGACCAAATCATCCGACGATGTGTACCGGATGACGAGATCCCAAAGGTCATCCAGTTTTGTCATTCGGAAGCATGTGGAGGCCACTTCTCGGCGAAAAAGACGGCCGCTAAAATTCTGCAATGCGGCCTCTATTGGCCCACAATCTTCCGGGATGCAAATGACGCTTGCAAGTCATGTAATAGGTGCCAACGAATGGGAGCCATTTCTCGACGCGACATGATGCCCCTTACCCCCATACTCATCATTGAGATATTCGATTGTTGGGGTATTGACTTTATGGGTCCTTTCCCCCCATCCTTTGGTTTCCTATACATCCTAGTCGCGGTAGACTACGTTTCTAAATGGGTAGAAGCTATAGCTACTAAGACTAATGACAACAAAGTGGTGATAAAGTTTCTACAGGAACACATACTTTCTCGCTTCGGAGCACCGAAAGCGATAATTAGCGATAATGGCACGCACTTTTGCAATAGGCCATTTGAAAAGCTCATGAGAAAGTATGGGGTCGTCCACAAGGTTGGGACGACCTATCACCCACAAACGAATGGGCAGGCCGAGCTAGCGAATCGGTAGATCAAGAACATTCTTGAAAAGACCGTCAATCCTACCCGGAAAGATTGGTCCCTTAGATTGACCGATGCACTTTGGGCCTATCGTACCGCGTTTAAAAATCAACTTGGAATGTCCCCTTTCCATTTTGTGTATGGCAAACCTTGTCACCTCCCTGTTGAGCTCGAACACAAAGCGTATTGGGCAATCAAGAAATTGAACTTTGCCTTGGACAAGGCCGGTGAAGCCCGGAAGCTACAATTGATTGAGTTAGAAGAACTACGCAATGATGCGTATGAGAATGCCAAAATTTCAAAGGAGAGGATGAAACTTGCTCACGATAGCATCATTCGACGAAAAGAGTTTCATCCCGGGCAAAAAGTTCTTCTATACAACTCTCGGCTTCACCTCTTCCCAGGCAAGTTGCGGTCATGATGGTCTGGCCCGTTCGTGGTAAAGAACGTTTTTCCCCATGGCGCTGTTGAACTAAACGATTTAAAAGGGGAAAACACGTTCAAGATAAATGGACAACGCCTAAAGCCATACCTAGAGGCGTTTGTGGATGAGGTCGACACGATTTGGTTGTCGGAAAGCGAGTGAGGTCGTCGCACCCCCGACGCATATGGGGTGATTTTGTGTAAAATAGTCGTGTGTAAATAGGGTAGTTAGGAGTCCGGAGCTTGCGTTGCATGAGAGATAGGTTAGCACGTTTTTCGAGGGTGCTATTACGCTTTTCAAGGTCGTAGTTGAGGAAGTTTTTGGGAGCCCGAGGGTCTAGAAGGGTTTTAGGGGCCGTATGCACAAGTTAGGGGATGAGAGAGCACTTAGAAATGAAGAGAAGAGTGAATTTCCTCGATTGGACCAGCCTGGTACCACCGAACCGGTTCGCTGTACCTCCGAACCTGTTCGGAGTAGCGAACCGGTTCGCTGTACCCCCGAACCGGTTCGCTGTACCTGTCAGATTCTTCCCCCCTTTCTTCTCCAAATTCATTCCCCTTCCCTCCATTCTTTCCTCTTTCTTCCCCCTTCGTTTTTCTTCCCTCCAAATCTTTCCCTCCTTCCCAAATTCATCCCAATTCATTCCCTCCACCATCTCCTTCCCAACCTTTCACATTTCCCACCAAAAACACACCCCTTCACACCTATAAATACACCTCACCCCTCCTCCATTTTTCACACCAAAACATTCTCCCTCACTCTATTCTCTCCCATATTTTCTCCCTCTCTCTCCCTCTTTTCCATCAAAATGCCGCGCCGCCCCGCTCCCCGCCCAAGGAAATATGATGAGACCACCATACTTGATGACCCGGGTAGGGGGGGTATTCCGATGCGTCCTAGAATGCCATTGGTCCGAGATCTACTTCTCCTCCACGCACGCCATTCACATCGAGCGCTTCGTGGATTGGGACACCCTTCCGGGCGAAGTCACCGCCCTTTTTGACCGCCGTGGGTGGTGCTCGTTCCTCGCCCCTACGTGCAATACCGTGTTTGAGACTGCCATTCGTCAATTCTATGCGACCTTGGTTCGCAAATCTTCCACACTTCACGAGGCGTATCTCGACGGTATCACCATTCCCCTCTCGGCAGCTCTCATTGCACGCAAAATGCGTGCCAAAGGGGTGATCCTCCCCGTACCCTTCCAATACCCCAACAATGGTGCCCCACACTCAAAAGACGAATGCGTTGCCCGCATGGCACCCGGGGCGGAATGGACACGCGAATCCTTCCCCATTGGTGGTTTGGCCGCCACGGTCCGCTTCACTCACATCATCGTTTGTGGTGCCATCCACCAAACCACCAATGACTCGGTGGTCCGGTCCCGTCACGCCAATTTCCTCTACTATTTTTTGGACCCCGAGAGCACCATCAACCTTGCCCAAGTCTTCTACGCGGATATCATCAATGCCGCCTATGACGAGAATGGCAAGGTAGCCCTCCCATACGCCCGTTTCATTACGGAGCTCTTGATGGATGCGGGAGTGGATGAACCCGGAAACCAAATTCGACTTCCTCGCCCCGTAAGCGGCACGTCCACAACTCGTAGTGAGCGCCAAATGCGCGTGGCTCACCCCGACCGTCCTATTCACGAGGAGGACGTGGCCGAGGAAGCTCCTGATGACCCGATGATGGATGTAGACGAGGAAGAATTCGAGGATGAGGAGGATGATTCCGATTTCGAGCCCCCGGGGGCCAACTTCGATAGGCGCATTTCGGCGGTTGAGGCCCGTCTCGACGGGTTCATCAACCAATACAATCAAGACCAAGCGGACTACCGAAGGGACACCCGGATGATGTATCAACTTCAAGTCCATCTTCACCAGCTCAACTTTGGCGGTCCACCTCCCCCCTTCTTTTATGACCCATATGACCCGAATGCACCAAGCTCCTCCCATCCACCACCCCCATGAGCTTTTATTGTTTTTATCTTTTGGTTTAACTGTTAGTGGTGGTAGGGATTGCACATTGTTCACAGTTGTTTACCCATTTCTTATGTAACACAGGCTTCTCTTGGTTATAATACAATCTTGTATTTTTTCATATTTGTTTGTTTTATTTTTCCGCACTTTTTATTCGCCTTAATTTCGATTTTAGTCCTTTTTGCTTGAGGACAATGCAAAAGTCTAGGTTAGGGGGGGTCACAAGTGCGTATTTCTAAAACTTCACAAATTTTCAAAAATGCCCAAAATTTCCAAAAAAAAAAAATCATAAAAATTTGAAAAATTCAAAAATATTTTTGTTCAAAATAAATAAAAATTGGAATTCAAATTTTTCAAAAATATCATTAAAAGTCAGTTTAAAGTCTCAAATTGTAAACATTCAACATACACAAAGCCGAAATTGACCAAAGATGGAAATTGTGCGAAAATTGACGACTTAACGAATAAATGTGGAGATTAACAAAACCCGGTGAGATTCGAGCCTATCACGTTTTTCGAGATTTTAAATCAATTCGAGTTAATTGTTAACTCAAAGTTCTTTTCAGCATTTAAAATAAGTTGTCAAGGATCTCAATCCTTTCATTTTGACCGGTTTTGAAAAATGTGTGCAATATTGCCTTGAAAAACGTGCCAAATTAGTCTCTAAACTTAAATTCATCTCGAAACGCATATGGTAACCTAATTGGTATTTTGGACAATGAAGTAGGCCCTCGTTTGTCACCCAAAAATATTGGCCAGAAAAAGTAGCGAAAAATTATCCCTTTTGTAACCCAAATTGAGCCGAATAATTTTCCCTTTCATTTGACAACCCGAAAAAACCCAAAATAACCCGGAATTGTGAAAAATGAAAAAAATTCAGAATTTAAGTCCGAAAAGTGCAACAAAAAGGGGCAAGAAAAAAAAAATAGAAGAATGCTCAACAATAATAGAAAAAAAAAAAATGAGCAATAGCCCGGAAAATGCACAAATGGACATCACGAATGACTTTTCCAATTCCAACCTGCCATACCGCCCTTATTTTACCCAATGCAACCTTCAACCCGAAAAAGTCCTAACCGAGTCCAAATTGCGAAAATTGAGTACCGCGCGGAGAGTTAATACACCAAAAGATAATATAAGAGGTTAAATGCGCGAAATAGAGGCAGTGTTCCCATTTTTAAAACCGTAATCCGTTGAAGAGATCCCTTCACCAAAATTTCTGTCTTTCTAATTGCATGCGTGTATTTGCTTCCACTACATTTACTCCTTATATCACGCATGCCGAGAGAATAACCATAATCCGAGAGATTCGTTTGTGAGTGCATTCCGTGAGAAATTGAAATCAAAACGAATTTTCGGATAAGTAACGTAATGATCAATCGATGGAAATTGGCGGTTATATTTCCGGCTTCGCACACACACACTATGGTTTGAGACTTGTAAATACGACTTGATGATGTATATTTTATGGAAAAGTTTGAATTGTACAATTTTTGCATATTTTGAATTTTCTTTGAGTCGAATTTTGTGGGTATATTCACTACAAACCCTCACGAGACACAACTCGTCCTACTAGGGTAACCTAGGGGTTTAAAGGCTTGTTGCATACGCTAAATGCAATCGCTTGCCCGCGAAAAAGGTATTCTATCCCAATAAAGTCCTTGACGTGTCCTTAACTCTTACTCTCATTCTTTTACATTGCTCGGGACGCGCAAAGTTCTAAGTTAGGGGGGTTTGATTGGGCATAAATATTGTATATTTATCCCCCTAATTTCAGTACTTTTGTGAACCCGAGTGATGTAACATATATGGATTTGATTCACATTTATGATTCTAACCTTCTTGGCGAGTATTGCGTGTTTCGTGCTTCTCCTATTAGTTTTACAGGTTAATTATGCAAGCAGTGCAAAGGAGGAAACAAGACTGTGCAAGAAAAGCTAAGAAGGCAAGTTCAAGGGCATGTCGGTAATTTTGCAGCCCGATCCGGAAGAAGAAGTCAACTGGGAAGTTGAAGAGCTCGGAACAACGAGAACATTGGAAGAAACGGCACCCAAATCCGAGCTACGGTTGAAAAGTTATGCTCAGTTGAAGTTGAAGAAAAATCCAAGAAAAGAAGAGAAAATCCAGAAAAAGTCTAAGTGTAGAGAGCAAGTCCAGGCTGGTACATGCGAACCCCACCCCGAACCGGTTCGGAGGGGCGAACCGGTTCGCTGTACCTCCGAACCGGTTCGCTGTACCTGACACGCGAATTTTGTCTTTCAATTGGATTGGTCTCCAAGTCTCCTATTAGGTTTTAAACACCCCAAACTTGTGGGAAACGGAGGCATTAACCTAGGAGCAGCTTTGAGGGTTATTTTTAGAGAGTTTTTGATAGAGAAAAAGGAGAGAAACATCTAGGAACATCAAGGGCATAATTTACTTCAAGAATTCATTGTTTCGGGTTTGTTTTTACCAGTTTTAATTCAAGATTCTTGTTCCTCATTATTGTTCTTGCATGCTTAGTTTTCCTAATTGATTCAACTTGTTTTCGCATTCATAATACGTATTTACATGTTTAGATTTAGTTTTATCATGAATTCATACACATGCAACGTTATTATTTCATGCATTAGTCCATTTAACATGTCCGGCTAGGTTTTTCAAGGTTGGGATGCATGAACCCAACCTGATGTGTTAGTGCGTGTGTATAACGTCGATCCGCTAAATTTAATGATTAATTTAAATCGTATCGCGTAATTTCTTAAGAGTTGGAGATCTTTATATCTCGTTTGCCTCTGGGTACTCGTGATGATTTAGAGTCCAATTTGAATGCAATTACCGCGATACCGATTTACTCATCCTCAGATTAGGTATGACGCGGGCTTGAACCTCGTATACATAATGCTTGGGAGTACTAAATTCCGGGTTTGAATTAATCGGATAAATTTATGATCAACGTTATCACTGCATTACACTAGGGTTGGGGGATTGTATTCCCATCCTATTTTCTCATCATTTAAGTTTAGCAATTTCAATTTAATCCTTCATTCTTCATTTAGATAATTTAGTTAGTTGCATATTTTATCATAGTTTCATAATTGCATATTAGTGTAATCAATCCCAAAAACCAAAATCAAATCTTTTCCTTTCTTTTTAGAGTCATCGTTAGGATTCCTCCGTCTTATCCCGTCATCACAACTCCGTTGTCCTTTTTCCCTGAGGATCGATACCCGACTTGTCGGATTATTACTTGAACGATAGGCTTGCACTTGAGCCTAGAGAGCACACACTTTAGAAACACATTCTGAGTCGTGTCACCAACCTTCCTACATATGATCCTAACAATTTTTCACCAAGATACATCTATATAACAACAAATTCAAGATTAAATCAACAAATTCAAGAGGTTAACCCAAAATGCTCAAAATTCAACAATCGAAAAACTAATTATGCAATAATTCTCACACAACATTATTTAGCAAGTTTAATGACTTGCCTCAAAGTTGTAGATTCTAATTCCTCTTTGTAGTCGTGGGTTTGGCTGGAAAATTCCAATATTCTCTTCTCTTTCTCTCTCTTTAACTTTAGTGGGTTTATAATAAAATGAGAATGGGTTACTAATTCTTAATACTAATGACACATATATCTATTTACCCTAACTTGAAATGATAATACACACGTAAAATGACTCGTATACCCTTATCCGAGTCCAACTATCCAAAAAGAGACCGAAACCGAAATACAACCCCATGCACTCAAATTGACTATCTCGACCCATCCCGGATCTACCGTGCACCCCAAATTGACACTGGAGATTTCCATAAAATAAATTCATATCCCAACCTCATATAACTCACACATATATGCCCCGATTGAGAAATAATCAATTCCCACCGCTTATACTCACATACGACGAAATAACATTTAATATGATTCTATTCACTTTATCACACTAGTAAATATACAATTCACATAAATATTAACTCTTATACGCATATCAATATTTATCTTAACTTCCCATTTTAATTCTCAATTATTTTAAATCACACACATAAGGTAATTTAATACTAAAAATAGATGCTCAAAAGTAAGGGGTAGTACAATTCCCTTTTATCCTCTCTTTACCTTTTTAAATATATCTCCCTCGTGTATATATCACTTCCCACTCACTTCTACACTTCGTACACGTGTATATACTCTCCATGTACACTCCACCCAACTACACTTAGCTTCATTTTACACTCAGATGCTTCATACACCACTTAGAATATCCATGATTAGGCTTCACTAGCACACAACCACACTTCCAACACTTGTATATATGCTCACATGCCACACACAACATGTAGTTGATCCATGTATAAGTTCACTACCACACACACTCGTATATACTCTTATGTCATGTACTTACATATATCCACACGTAGTATAGTTTCCATGCTTGATATACTTGTATATGATCCCCATTTAGTGTAGTTTTCCCTTAACTCATAATGCCAGTAAAAGACGATAAAAAAAATTCTCGCTCCATAATATGTTAATGAAGACTCATGCATGTTCGCGCACCACATCACCAAAGATAATGGCTATTGACCATGATTTTGTCCTATATTGGTGGGTCACTTTATGATGGGCGTTGAACCTGCAGGTCATATTTAGCCTAAGCGATATGACTCTCACCTTACATTGGCATCCACCCTTCGACCTATATCGAATGATTCCCCCGCATCGTACGGCTTGAACAAACTCACGAAGGGAGGCATATAGCAGGGAACTCATTCATATACATAGGGTATATTGAATTCGATCTAAAAAATGTTATCTCGGTGAGATATATAGTGAGTAAATTCACGTCCACTCAGGTGTATCAAATGGTTTGTCAAAACGTATAGATGAATGATTGCCCTAGTAGGTAAGAGGTGCATCGTGGAAGTCATGCAAAAGGGGGGAACCCTTACAATGACCCAACAATTGTATAAACCTCTTATAGATGTCAAACCTAGAACACTCATATTTATTTTGTTAGTTACCATGAGAAACTCTGTCGAAACTCCGAGTTGGCATACCACTTGGTTCTTTGCATGATTTCACCATTATTCAAAAGAGGACCCCACCCATAAGCCTAGAAACAAGTCCAAACATGTTTTACATATTTTTTCTAACTCCATTTTCCCAAGCTCGGGTCTTGTCTGACATTTTTTTCTGCATTTAGGCAAAACTAGTACAATGAGAACATAATAATAACATTAATAATCATCCCCAAATTCTTCTCCTTTTTTCCTCCTTTCCTAAAATACCAAAAACATTTTTCCTTCCCTCCGAAATACCCAAAATTGTCTCCCCCGCTCATTCAAAAATGAATTCGAACCGTTTTCCCACACAGTTGATCGTATACCTAACTTTGTCATGGTTCCCTATTGGCTATAGTCTTCCATTAAACCTCCCCAGAGCCCCTCCGATTCTTTTCCTTCCTCATTTAAGTTTGGGATTTATCATCATGAGCTCTTCATGGATATACTCGACCCAACACTAAATGTGTAGCCTGATTCGATGACCATCTTAGCCTAGTGCCGATATTAACAACATTTAAATTGAGGTCCATGAGATACAACATCACTAGACCCAGATTTCTAAAGAACCATAGGTCCTCTTTCCTCGTCCCATGGGTTCACCGCTCCCGAGCCTATTTGGGTCCCAAAAGAGTATCAGCATTTTTTATGCGCCCTATGTGTCAATGGGTCTCAACCAGCTCAGATCCCTATCCTGAACCTTGCCTAACCAGAGCTAACCTTCAAGTTCCCAATGAAACCTAAGGAAGAGGAACTGAACAAGGTCAAGGAAGTCCTCAATATGTTGTTGAAAAAGTTTAACCAGGTCAAGATATCTGGGAACTACATGGACTATACCCATATGTCTCCCAATCCTAAATCCACACTCCTAGAGAAGTTTAAGATGAAAGACATCGAGAAGTTCAGAGGAAGTAGATCCCCAATTTCTCATATTCGAAGCTATCACCGAGCCATAACCTTCCTTGGTGACTCTAAAGAGATAATGGCCCAGATGTTCTAGTAAACCTTGAAAGAAAGTTCCCTTCATTGGTTTATGTCCTTCAAAGAATCCATAATCCGTAGTTAGGAGGATGTCGCCCGAGAATTCATGTCACGGTACAAGTACAATGAAGAGATGGAGGTTACACGGTGATATCTATAGCTTCTTAAGAAGAGAAATGGGAAACATTTAGTAGCTCATAGGAATGTGGAGAGAGATAGCTTCTAGCTTGAACAATAAATCCTTTGATGAGGACTAAGTCCAAATCATGAAAAAGAATTTCTTACCTCATATCTGAGCATCCATGTGTGGATAGTATTACCCACACTTTCGAGACCTCCGAGAAGCTAGTGTAGAATCTAAGGAAGGTGTTTCCATAATAAAATTCAAGTCAAAGAAACCGATTGAATAGTTACATCCCTGGAATAATGAGAAGCTCGCCAATGCTACATTATCAACCAATAACAACATCTCTTAACCTTCTACCTCTTGGGCACTGAAAAGTCTTCCTAACCTTACCAAGAAATAATACACTGAGCTCCATGTTCCCCTGTCAAAAGTCTACCAAGACCTCTTGAGCCTAAACCCAACCAAGCCCTTGGACCCTCGTCCACCACCAAATCCACTCCCTAAAAATTTCAATGTCGATGATCATTGTTATTTACACCAGTCTGCTGGTCATATTATTGACCAGTGCTTCTATCTGCAAAATATGATCCAAGGCTCAATTGATCGGGGTATTATTGCCCCACTAGCTAATCCTAAACCCATCAGCACTTATAACCCACTTACAACCCATGCAAATGTCGTCTTTCAAGAAAATTACCCAGAATTAGATCCATCTTCTCAGATTATGCCCAGTAAATCACCGATCAGACCCATAATTTCATTTAAACCGCATAAAGTTTGTCCATATTTTCTCCTATGCCCTAGTTGCTTTCTGACGAAGCTTTGTCACTTCTCATAATGTCTTGTATTACCATCTCTACTCGGTCCGAAAGGAAATATATGGAGTTACCTGATGTATTGAACCATCTCTTAGAGTTCGGGCTGAAATTTCTAGGTAGGATGACCGTTGATTATCGCAAATTTAGTGGCTTATTGATGGAAGCATGAAAATGGGCTCAGGAGTGAGATAATTTTATGGTACCCTTTGATCAAGTCATGATAGATGACATAGTGTAGATTATGGGAGATCCATTTTGACAGACATATGAAATTTGCAGACCGCTTTGAAGCTTCAGGGATGGTTGGTCCCTTAAATCCTCCAACTCCCCATTGAGTGGGACGATATGTATGATGAGGCCATCGAGGTCATTGAATGGATTAATTTATCTTAGAAATAGGATAAAGTCACCATCGAATGGAGATACAACTGTAACAACTGAGATGATAAGATCAGTCAATAAGAAACTAATCTAGAAGCTAGTCTATGCAGAATGATAGTTATCGAGTATTCTGAGGAAAGTGACTCTAAGGACTCATTTAACCTGCAGACACTGGGGATAAATCATTACATTATCTGTTCTGATGCCCTTCCACCTGACACTCAAATTGGAGTTGTTGACATGCCTCTCCTCAACTGGAATGCTATGCCAATCAAACCTGCCCAGACTCAAGCCGACACTATTGTCTATCCTATCCAAATCTTTTCATCTGATGTTATTGTTACTTTTTAATATATCACTCTAATTGAGACCTCTTTTCACTAGGTTCTAAATGCTATTTTTCCTGAGAATGAAATAAATAAAGATTTCGAGTATCTTTTTGTGCCTTACATTAGTTATCTTGATTCTAATCAAATTCTTGATGATGACGATTTTACAAATGAACAATTCTTAACCCAATATTAATAAGTATAATAGTAAATAATGTAACCTCATTCAAATTAATGATGATGAAAATCTTGTTATTAATATCGGTTCTACTAGCCATCAATGAAAGATTAGTATAGGGTCCACCCTTAATGAGCATGAACGTGCACAATTCGAAGAACTGTAAAAAGAATTCATGGACATCTTTGCATGGTGCTACGATGACATGCCCGGTATCGACCAAAAAATAGATCAACACGAAATCCCAAAATTCCCAGAATGCAAACCAGTCAAACAGAAGCTACAAAAAATCCGCACCTAATGGTCTCCCAAAGTAAAAAAAATGGTCAAACAACTGAATGTAGGTTTCATTCGCATAGTAAAATATCCTACATGGCTCGCAAACATCATCCCTATACCGAAGTCAGGAGAAAATCTTCACATGTGCATCGACTACATGGATTTGAATAAATCTTTCTTGTGTAATACCCCGCATTTTTATCGATATTTATTTATCGGATTAATTAAATTAAATGCGAATTAATTGAGAATTAATCCGGACAAAATACTAATGAGATGTGAGTTGGTATTTGATTATAATGTGTATATATGGAAATATATGAATATTGAAAATATTGAAATTGTCGCGAGGCTGAAATACGGAAATTTGAAAATTTTAGTTGGGACGCACGTGACAGTCGCGCCAGGAATGTAATTACTTGAATTAAAAAGTGAATTTTATTTTTATCATCCGTATGGTCATTTTGAGTGCGCCAACGAGTTCGGAAGGGTCAAAATAGTCAGAAAACACTATCCGGGGTTTAGTTTGGGTCCCGGGGCATTTTTAGGCCATACAGGTAACCTAAAAGGGTAGTTTGGTAATTTTGAAATTTTGGGAATTAAAACCGACGAAAATTAGAAGTTAAAATCTGATTTAGTCTTTACCCACTAAACCCACTAACAACACTAAATGACTTAATGGGCTACGGGAGTTATTGGAAGAAATTTTAAGAGGTTCCTAAGGCAACCTCTAAACCACCATTGCCATCTTGGAGAAGAACTTGTAGAGAGAGAGAGAGAGAGGAGAATTCTACAGAGAGAGAGAAAGCAATTCAACCTTCTTCAAGCAACAACAAAAATCTGAAGAACATAAGGCAAGTGATTTAGTTACAATTGATTCAATGAATATGTTCTTCCATGTTTAGTGTAATTATCGAATTTTGTCTTGGAAGATTGATATAGACCCATGAATTTGAGGATTAAAACTATAAACCATGTTAGGAATTGCATGTAGACATATTCTGGATGAATTATGAATCCAAAACATAATACTTGATGATCTAAAAATGGATTAAAGAAGAGAATTACTGTTGTTCTTGAATGAAATAGAAAACTAGGGTTCTTGAGGATGTTTTGATCTAAATAAGGCCTTTGGGTGATGATTAATTAGTTTTAGAATGTTAACAATGTTGTAGGATGATTATTTGATGATATTATAACATTAGAATGAAGTTTCATGCATTGTAATGAATTTTTGGGACGATTTGAGGACTGCAAAATGAAGCAGTCCGTAGCCTATCTGGTGCAATCGATCGATCGACATTCATCAGTCGATCGATCGACCACCATCGATCGATCGATGTTCAAGGTCGATCGATCGACCTTCCCAGAATGAGTAAAATTTTCCCTAGTTATATTTTAATGATGTTAACCCTTAGAAAATTATTATTGGCGACTTTATGAATATCCTTAGACTTAAGGAAGACCAGTAGGTATGGTTATAAAATTTGGACCGTAATTAGAATTCAATTTGAGGAATTATTCTAAAATCTAACGAAATTCGATGAGTGAGATAATATTAGGGTTAAAAGAGTAAATTTGAATAATTTGATGAAATGAGGTTTGGGCAAGAAGTAAGGACCTTAAGAATAATGATTTTATATGTGGGAATAATAGGAAACTTAATAATCCCTTTGAGATAGGTTTTAAGTACAAGAAACTATGACGTGAGATGTGTCGACAGTCTACATTATATATTATCGAAAGACTTAAAATGTATAAAATTGGAATAATTGTATAAGGATGTAGAATATAAGTTTATTTATATTAAGACATCTAAGATGTGTGAATTCTTAGTATATAACTTATGTGTATGACATACCTACCATACTTGCTATCACGAGAGGTTTGCGTTCGTTTAGGACCATCTAATCTTTGTGTGCCTACGGGGGGATATAGATTGGTACCTCGAGGACATAGGTCAGAGAAGGACTTATTGAGATGTTAATAAATCTGCTGATCATGGGAGCGTAGGTATGTGCGTGACCCATGTGATGTGACTGTGTTCGCCTCCATTGTTTGTGATTTGCTATTATCTGAGAACGATTCCTGAGAGATTCGGAATTCGTGATCCTTATGTACGTGATGTACCGGGATGGATAGCCGAGTATGTGTGCACCGCAGCTTAGTCTCGGGGTGCTAGTATTGTATATTTATGTTGAGAATAATATACGATTAATTGAAAAGAATTGTCATGTTTAATTGTGAGTATGACTATTGTAACGTTATGAAAAGATAAAAAGGGGATATATACCAGTAAATGGTTTTGTTAATAATTGGGAATCCTAGAATTAAAGTAGAACTCTCTATTTAATTGTTAAGGTTGGAATTAATGCATAAACCGAGTAGATATGTTAGAAACTCTTTTGAACTAGATAGATATGAGAAACACTTGAATGGGTACGGGAACGTTAGGAGTGCACAGTTAGACGAGAGGTGAGTATTTCATGCGAGAGCACGTCCTAACATGTATTTTGCATTCATTGTTTTAATGTTATTAAAGCACTTGCTGTTTTTTAAACTATTCTCCACATTCGGGCTCTGACCCATTTGCTTTCAAATCTATCTTTTTGTAAAAAAAACTTTTTAGGTGCCCAGCCACAAGGACACCATGCATAGGAATTCTATTCAGGTGACGAGCTGTCGCTGTTGTGGAAGTTACTTGGCCTTGACAATAGATGCCTCCTTTCTAGTCTTGACTCCATATTCAGTTTCATCATTTATAGGGTATGTTGCCCATTTCCTTTTGAGACATTTTATATTTCAGTTATTCAGACTTTGGTTTGTAATTAATTCAGGATGCAGACTTGTTTATTCATTTCATTGTTGCGATTGTTGTGAGGAGTATTTCCTCCAGACGCATTATTATATTGGTTGGTTATTCTATTGTGACTTTACTGTGATTGGTTATGTTAACCTTTATATTTATTATTGCACGTTCATCAGATTTAATTTAAAATTTGACATCTCACTTTTCATATACTAGGTGGTTAGTAATTATTAAAATGTTTTCGATAGTGATGCTATTGACTGAACCAACTTAGCATTTTGTATTAATTTAATAAAGGAGTAGCTACCCGGTATTTAATTAGTCGGGGTGTCCGAAGTGGTATCAGAGCATCAGGTTCTAGTGTCCTATAGGATCTGTACGGCTTATTATGTTTCCGCTGAGATTTATTTGATGTAGAGCCCTATATTTTAGGACTGTGGTATTCTTTTATGTATGCTTCGCTCTTCAGCTATTTTCAGTTTATAACTGCGAAACTTATAGACTTTACTCTTAATTCAGATGCCTCCACGACGTGCACCACGGGTCCCTAGGAATGCACAGCCAGAGCCCCAGCCAGCACCGGTACAGGGCACCATGAATGCCGCTGAGGTTGCAGCCATTGTAGCCCAAGCGGTAAATGCCGCTCTAGCAGTTATACAGCAGGCACCACCTCAGGCACCAGTAGCCGCGCCGGTTCAGGCACATGCATTCTCGTCTGCTTGGGAATGCGTACGTGATGCTTTTCAGAAAGCACACCCACCGGAGTTCGCAGGTAGATCCGATGTTGTGGTTTCAAGTTAGTGGAGGAAAGACATTCAGAGGCACTTGAGGATGTATGAGGGTACCCACGTTCAGAAGTAGGTACTAGCTACTTTTAAGCTAGTGGGATCTGCACTGCAGTGGTGGGAGTCTATTACCACCGTGGAGGAGAGAGATACTCTCACGATAGAGGAGTTCTGGGTGCGGTTCGACCGCAAGTATTTTCCGTCAGCTGTTCACACGGAAATGAGGAGGAAGCTAATGAATCTCAGACAGGAGGGAAGGACTGTGGCCGAGTATGAGGCTGAATTCACTAATCTATTGAATATTGTTCCGGATGAAATACCAACAGAGGAGAAGAAGATCCAGAAGTTCACCGATGGATTGACATGGAGGATCCGTCAGCATTTGTTGGGGAACCTCTCGTTGTCCACTTATTCTGACGTGGTTAACGCTGCACTGTTACACTGCCAGGATCACCGCTTTCACATGGCTGAGAGCAAGAGATCAGGAGAGTCCAGCCATCAGGGCAGGACTGGAGGAAATGGTACTGGTGGGGCACAATCTACTCAGGGGCAGAGACAGGGTTACCAGGGTTCCCAGTAGGGGGATCATAAGAGGTTTAGATCGGGAAATTTCAGACACGGACAGGGAGGTTTTAGGTAGGGCCATCAGGGTTCGAACGACCATCAGGGCCAGCAGGGGTAGAATGGTCAACAACAGTTTCAGCAGGGCTAACAGGGCTAGGGGAGGAATGGTAACGGCCACCAGGGCCGTGGGGAGCAGGGACAGAGAGGGGGGAACTTCCCGGGGAAGTGTTACGTTTATGGAAAGACTGGCCATAAATGCCAGGATTGTCCTGATAGGGGCAGGGCCCCACAGCAGCAGCAACAGGGTGCTCGGCAGGATCCGCAGAGGCCTATGTTTCCCGCCGCCATCACAGCACCACCACAGATGGCAACATTACCACCCATTCCAGCAGTCCCAGTTCAGCAGGGACAACTTTAGTATGGGAGAGTGTATCAGCTCCAGCAGGCCGCAGCCCCACAGGATCCACCAGCCATTGAGGGTATATTCTCTATTCAGGGGACTCTGGGCGTATTTTATTTGACACGGGGGCTACACATTGTTTCATTGCTATGAGATTTGCAAGAACCATTGGGTTGTTAGACACCGCCGAGAGAACGGTTACCTGTGTAGATTCACCGCTGAGTAGGGGTTCCATGATTTCCCTTATATGTAGGGGTGTGGGTATAGAGATAGGGAGGCTTACTCTACCCGCGGATATGTTAGTGTTAGAGATGGCTGAGTATGGTGCCATTATTGGTATGGATTGGCTAGTTGGGTACCGAGCCATGGTTGACTGTTTTAGTAGGAGTATTATCTTTTCCATTCCCGGGTAGGAGATGGTTTTAGTGGCAATGCCTCGTCCTGAAGGAGGATTGTCCACTCATTTGTACTATATAGAGGAGGAGACCTCTAAGGAAGTGGTGACATCACTTGATTCGATTTTGATTGTTCGAGAGTTTGCCGATGTATTTTAGGATATACCTAGATTACCTCCGAGTAGAGAGATAGATTTTGTGATCGATTTGACGCCGGGCACTTGACCTATTTCCCGCGCACCTTACCGTATGGCTCGAGCTGAGATGAGAGAGTTATGGGATCAGATTGAGCAGTTGTTGGGTCAGGGGTTTATACGGAGGAGTACTTCGCCATGGGGTGCCCCTGTGTTGTTCGTTAAGAAGAGGGATGGATCATTGAGGTTGTGTGTAGATTACCGGGAGTTGAATAAGGTCACGATACGGAGTAAGTATCTGTTGCCCCGAATCGATGACTTATTCGACCAGCTGAGAGGAGCTTCTTTCTTCTCAAAGATTGATTTACGATTGGGATACAATCAGTTGTGTATTAGGGAGGAGGACGTCTCGTAGACTGCTTTCTTAACGAGATATGGTTCCTACGAGTTTCGGGTTATGCCTTTTGGTTTGACCAATGCTCCAGCCGTGTTTATTGACTTGATGAATAGGGTGTTCAGAGAGTTCCTAGATCAGTTCGTCATTGTCTTCATTGATGATATTCTGGTTTACTCCCAGACAGAGGAGGAACACGCCGAGCATTTGAGGCAGGTTTTGTAGACACTACGCCAGAACGAGCTGTATGCAAAGTATGAGAAGTGCGGGTTTTGGCTGAAGGAGGTTCAATTTTTGGGGCATATTATTTCCGACCGGGGGATATCTGTTGATCCGAGAAAGGTATCCGCGGTGAGGGAGTGGGGACAACCCATGACACCGACTGAGATCCGTAGTTTCTTGGGCCTAGCAGGATACTACAGGAGGTTTATTCGGGGTTTCTCCAAGATAGTGGGTCCTTTGACACATCTGACTCGTAAAGGTGTGCCGTTCATTTGGAGTGATGCCTGTTAGTTGGCATTTGATGAGTTGAAGGACAAGTGGACCTCAGCACCTGTGTTAGCATTGCCGAGACCGGGAGTTGAGTATCTAGTTTACACCGATGCGTCCTTACAAGGACTTGGAGGTGTATTGCAGCAGGAGAGTCAGGCCATAGCCTATGCTTCCCGTAAGCTTAAGCCTCACGAAAAGAATTACCCCACACATGACTTGGAGTTAGCGGCAGTGGTATTTGCCCTTTGGATTTGGATACATTATCTTTTGGGGGAGAAGTTTCGATTGTTCATGGACCACAAGTTCCTACAGTACCTATTCACGCAGAAGGAGTTGAATATGCCGCAACAGAGGTGGATTGAGTTTGTGAAGGACTATCAGTTTGATATCCAATATCACCCGGGGAAGGCTAACGTGGTAGCAGACGCGTTGAGTCGTAGCCCAGTAGATGAAGTGGCAGGGGTGTGGAAGGCAAAGTGGAAAGAATTGGGACACCAGGATGTAGTGGCCCGATCATTCATGTCGGTGATGACTATTACATCGCAGATTGTCACGAGAGTGGTAAAGGCACAAGCAGATGACTCGTTCTGTTAGGAGTAGATAGTTCGATTATTAGCAGAGGGAGCCGAGTCCTATACCGTTAGCTCAGATGGGGGATTACGCTTCAATGGCAAACTGGTAGTTCCGGAAGGGGAGGAATTGTGACACGAGGTGATGGCAGAGTTGCACGGCTCACGGTTCGCAATACATCCCGGTGGGGACAAAATGTACCAAGATATGAGACGTCAGTATTGGTGGAGCGGGATGAAGAGAGATATTACCGTGTTTGTTTCTAAATGCGCCACTTGTCAGCTGGTAAAAGTGGATCATCCGAGACCGGCAGGACTTCTACAACCATTAGAGGTCCCGATGTGGATGTGGGAGAGCATATCCATGGACTTTATCACGGGGTTGCCTACGTCACAGAGAGGTCACGACTCCATTTGGGTAATTGTGGACAGGTTGACCAAAGTCGCTCATTTTCTACCCGTAAGGATAGACAACACTACGGGACAATATGCCCAGCTTTTCATTGTAGAAATTGTGAGACTTCACGGTGTGCCCCTAAATATCGTGTCTGACCGAGACAAGATATTTGTTTCGTGGTTTTAGGAGAGTGTTCAGGAGGCCATGGGCACGGAGTTGCGGTTGAGTACGACATATCACCCACAGACCGATGGGCAAACCGAGCGTACAAACCAGATGTTGGAGGACATGTTGCGTATGTGCATCATTGATTTTTGGGGTGGATGGGAGCAGTATCTTCCACTGGTGGAGTTTGCTTACAACAACTCCTACCAGTTCACCATTGGGATGGCTCCATTTGAGGCGTTGTACGGTAGACCTTGTCGTTCCCAAGCTTGTTGGTTGGAGGTGGGGGACAACAAACTACTTGGGCCGGAAGTGATTCAGGGTACTTCGGCAAGGATATAATTGATACGGAGTCGCATTCGGGTAGCTCAGGATCGGCAGAAGAGCTATGCTGATGCGAAGAGGTTCTTCAGGGAGTTCCAAGTGGGGGACCAGGCTTTACTCAGAGTATCTCCTATGAAGGGGATTATGTGATTTGGGAAGAAGGGGAAGTTGTCACCGAGATATGTGGGGCCATTCCCTATCATCGAGCGGATTGGGTCTGTTGCCTATAGACTTGGATTACCAGAGTATTTGCATCGGATTCATGATGTGTTTCATATTTCCTCGCTAAGGAAATATCTCAGAGACAATTTGGCTCATTCTCACATTGCTTTGGAGGACATCGATCTCCAGCCTGATAGCTCCTACGAGGAGGGGCCGATTGCTATTTTAGACCGAAGTGAGCGGAAACTGCGGTCAAAGATAGTTCCGTTAGTGCGTGTTCAGTGGCGACATCATAATGTCGACGAGTCCACATGGGAGCACGAGGATAATATGCGCGAACGTTATCCAGAGTTATTTTTACCAGGTACTTTCTAGTTCCGAATTTCGGGATGAAATTCTGTTATTAGGGGGGAAGTATGTAATACCCCGCATTTTTATCGATATTTATTTATGGGATTAATTAAATTAAATGCGAATTAATTGAGAATTAATCCGAATAAAATACTGACGAGATGTGAGTTGGTATTTGATTATAATGTGTATATATGGCAATATATGAATATTGAAAATATTGAAATTGTCGCGAGGCTGAAATACGGAAATTTGGAAAATTTAGTTGGGATGCACGTGACAGTCGCGTCAGGAATGTAATTATTTGAATTAAAAAGTGAATTTTATTTTTATCAACCGTATGGTCATTTTGAGTGCGCCAACGAGTCCGGAAGGGTCGAAAGAGTCAAAAAACACTAGCCGGGGGTTTAGTTTGGGTCCCGGGGCATTTTTAGGCCATACCGGCAACCCAAAAGGGTAGTTTGGTAATTTCAGAATTTTGGGAATTAAAACCCACGAAAATTAGAAGTTAAAATCTGATTTAGTCTTTACCTACTAAACCCACTAACAACACTAAATGACTTAATGGGCTATGGGAGTTATTGGAAGATATTTTAAGAGGTTCCTAAGGCAACCTCTAAACCACCATTGTCATCTTGGAGAAGAACTTGTAGAGAGAGAGAGAGAGAGAGGAGAATTTTGCAGAGAGAGAGAAATCAATTCAACCTTCTTCAACCAACAACAAAAATCTGAAGAACATAAGTCAAGTGATTTAGTTACAATTGATTCAATGAATGTGTACTTCCATGTTTAGGCTAATTATCGAATTTTGTCTTGAAAGATTGATATAGACCCATGAATTTGAGGATTAAAACTATAAACCATGTTAGGAATTGCATGTAGACATATTCTGGACGAATTATGAATCCAAAACATAATACTTGATGATATAAAAATGGATTAAAGAAGAGAATTACTGTTGTTCTTGAAAGAAATAGAAAACTTGGGTTCTTGAGGATGTTTTGATCTAAATAAGGCCTTTGGGTGATGATTAATTAGTTTTAGAACGTTAACAATGTTGTAGGATGATTATTTGATGATATTATAACATTAGAATGAAGTTTAATGCATTGTAATGAATTTTTGGGATGATTTGAGGACTGCAAAATGAAGCAGTCCGTAGCCTATCTGGTGCAATCGATCGATCGACATTCATCAGTCGATCGATCGACCACCATCGATCGATCGATGTTCAAGGTCGATCGATCGACCTTCCCAGAATGAGTAAAATTTTCCCTAGTTATATTTTAATGATGTTAACCCTTAGAAAATTATTATTGGAGACTTTATGAATATCCTTAGAGTTAAGGAAGACCAGTAGGTATGGTTATAAAATTTGGACCGTAATTAGAATTCAATTTGAGGAATTATTCTAAAATCTAACGAAATTCGATGAGTGAGATAATATTAGGGTTAAAAGAGTAAATTTGAATAATTTGATGAAATGAGGTTTGGGGCAGAAGTAAGGACCTTAAGAATAATGATGTTATATGTGGGAATAATAGGAAACTTAATAATCCCTTTGAGATAGGTTTTAAGTACAAGAAACTATGACGTGAGATGTGTCGACAGTCTACATTATATATTATCGGAAGACTTAAAATGTATAAAATTGGAATAACGGTATAAGGATGTAGAATATACCTTTATTAATATTGAGACATCTAAGATGCGTGAATGCTTAGTATATAACTTATGTGTATGACATACCTACCATACTTGCTATCACGGGAGGTTTGCGTTCGTTTAGGACCATCTAATCTTTGTGTGCCTATGGGGGGATATAGATTGGTACCTCGAGGACATAAGTCAGAGAAGGACTTATTGAGATGTTAATAAGTCTGCTGATCATGGGAGTGTAGGTATGTGTGTGACCCATGTGATGTGACTGTGTTCGCCTCCATTGTTTGTGATTTGATATTATCTGAGAACGATTCCTGAGAGATTCGGAATTCGTGATCCTTATGTACGTGATGTATCGGGATGGATAGCAGAGTATGTGTGCACCGCAGCTTAGTCTCGAGGTGATAGTATTGTATATATATGTTGAGAATAATATACGGTTAATTGAAAAGAATTGTCTTGTTTAATTGTGAGTATGATTATTGTAACGTTATGAAAAGATAAAAAGGGGATATATACCAGTAAATGGTTTTGTTAATAATTGGGAATCCTAGAAATAAAGTAGAACTCTCTATTTAATTGTTAAGGTTGGAATTAATGCGTAAACCGAGTAGATATGTTAGAAACTCTTTTGAACTAGATAGATATGAGAAACACTTGAATGGGTAGGGGAACGTTAGGAGTGCATAGTTAGACGAGAGGTGAGTATTTCATGCGAGAGCACGTCCTAACATGTATTTTTCATTCATTGTTTTAATGTTATTAAAGCACTTGTTGTTTTTAAAACTATTCTCCACATTCGGGCTCTGACCCATTTGCTTTCAAATCTATCTTTTTGTAAAAAAAAACCTGTTTAGGTGCCCAGCCACAAGGACACCATGCATAGGAATTCTATTCAGGTGATGAGCTGTCGCTGTTGTGGAAATTACAGGGCCTTGACAGTAGACGCCTCCTTTCTAGTCTTGACTCCATATTCAGTTTCATCATTTATAGGGCATGTTGCCCATTTCCTTTTGAGACATTTTATATTTCAGTTATTCAGACTTTGGTTTGTAATTAATTCAGGATGCAGACTTGTTTATTCATTTCATTATTGGGATTATTGTGAGGAGTATTTCCTCCAGACTCATCATTATATTGGTTGGTTATTCTATTGTGACTTTACTGTGATTGGTTATGTCAACCTTTATATTTATTATTGCACGTTCATCAGATTTAATTTAAAATTTGACATCTCACTTTTCATATACTAGGTGGTTAGTAATTATTAAAATGTTTTCGATAGTGATGCTATTGACTGAACCAACTTGGCATTTTGTATTAATTTAATAAAGGAGTAGCTAACCAGTATTTAATTAGTCGGGGTGTCACATCTTGAAGGACGATTACTCGTTACCTAAGATCGATATGATCATGGACAACATAACCATCCACGTCGTGAAGTCATATTTTAAATACAATCATATCAAGATGCACCCTATTCATTAGGAGAAAACCAACTTTATCACCCCATGGGGGACCTTCTGCTATATTTTCATGACATTTGGACATAAAAATGTCAGAGCTACCTACCAAAAGGGCTGCCACAACCATCCTGCGTGACCTTATTCATACAGAGGTCAAAGTTTATGTATATGATATGATCATAAAATATAAGAACCGAGAAGGACATATTCATACCCTCTGAAAGTTTTCAGAGCGACTGTGGCAATACCAAATGTGGTGGAACCCACCGAAATGCATTTTAAATATCACAAGAGGAAAACTCTTGGGATTCATTATTAGTGAGAAGGGAATTCAAGTAGACATTTCCATATTGAAAGACATAATTGATATGCCACCACCACAAACGTAGAATAAAGTATGAGGATTCTTCAAAAAAATATAGTACATCAGCCAACTGACTTCTATCTGCGAACCCATTTTCAATCTTCTCTGCAAAGATTCTACAAAAGTTCAGAATGGTGATTATACTTTTGCAGGTATGGCTTCCCCTACTCCTATACTTGACCATGACATATACTATATCAGGGGAATTGCTAGCCAATACATTAAATAATCCCACAAGGAAATATCCATTTTCTATGCCAGTCAAAAATTAGTCGGGTACGAAGTCAATTATACTTCTTTTGAGAAAGCATGTGTCATCCTGGTCTGGGTCACACAAAAGGTATGACAATATATGTTTTGCATCCCCATTATACTTGTGTACCGTATGTATCCCATCAAGTAATTGCTATAAAATCCCATTCTATCCGGTCGAATGGCCCGATGGTTGATGTTTTTAGCCGAGTTCAATATTATATATGTTACGTACAAAGCTATGAAAGGGAGAGACATCTCCGACTACCTTAATGATTACCCCATGGAAGAAGTTGATGTACGGCTCTCTGAATTCATTAATAAGATATTCTCTGTACCTATCAAGAGGACCTTAGATGGAAAATGTTCTTTGACGAAGCGACAAATAAGAAAGGATACGACATTAGGATACTCTTGATCGCCCCTAATGACTCTCACACCCCAATTTCCATCAAGCTAGATTTTTCCTACACCAACAAGATGACCGAGTACGAGTCATACATGGTAGGCCTCAAGATCTCCCTCCAAGAAGAAATCCAACACCTAGACATCTATGAAGACTCTAATCTTATCATAGGACAAATCCTAAAAAAAAACAAAGTCAAAGATGAAAAACTCCTACCATTTCGTGCCAACTTAGAAGAACTGGTCTCCCAATTTAATGATGTCACATTTCAGTACTTTCCCTATCACGTCCCAAAATATTCAGGAGTGAGCTGGGGGTTGGGTTTATAAATCTCACTGGAAAATAAATATCGGTTGTGGAAATAAACCATAATTTAAAATAGTGGCATCCTTTAATAGCATAGGGCATGGAGCTATAATGTTTATTACATAAAAAATAAAGAAGCGGGATTTTATTACATATTCTCCAAACAGAGTAAAAGTAATGTTGAAAAGAAAAATCTGACATATATTTAAGACTGCGCAAAATACGTCTACTTATAAGTAGTAAAACAGGACATTATGACAGTTGTTTCATTTCTTCGATTGATTTGCAAGGTGTATATAGTTCTAAAGGAGAAGCGAGAAGAAGCAATATTATTGTGAAGAGTAGTGTTGTCCTCTCTATTTCCTGTATCCCTCTTGAATTTTAAAAAACATTAGCAAATTTCCCAAGTAGATTATTCTCATTATATACAATTTAAACATGATTTAGAAGAGTTTGTATAAGATTTTCAATAAGAAAGATATTCAAATAATATGATATGATAACATATTTCTTTGGAAAAATGTTACAACTCTAGGATAGAGTTGGTAATAGTTGGGGATGGTTTCCAGACAAACAAAGAGGCTTAAGGGTAATAGAAAATACAAGAAATTAATCAATCCAAATAAATTGGAGATAAACGTAACCTTACTAAGTCAATAATGACATTCTATATGGTGGCAATAATATAGGCATCAATCATCTGAGTTCTTTAGGCCAAATAATACAGACATGGGAATAACGAAATATTATACCTTGATTGTAATGTATGCTATAAATATGTAACCGAGTAATAAGCATCATGTGAAATAATACGATGACACAGTCATTCCAAGATATGATCAATTGTACACAAAGAATTTTAATTACTCAAATCAGTTCCAATAGGAGAATCTGCTATATTGGGTCTATCACAAAGTGATATCAAGAATGGGCATAATTCAATAGCTTCAAGAAAATAATATTGAACAAAAAATCACCTACTTAGCGTTTCTAACATGCCTTAGAAAGTCTTAGTGGCCAGTATGGTGTTTCGCGCAAGTCTGTTTAAAATAAAAATGTATTTGGTGTGTGTATAAAGTATGTAACTTACGTGGAATGGGAAGTAAATTTATGATTGCGTAAAAGAACAAATTTTGGGGTTTACTTTGTAAATAATCTTAAAATTTTATTTTATTAAGTTCCTTAACTTGTTTGGACATGTGCCAAAAGACTTTTTAAATACAAATTAGTTCTAAATACTATAAAAAAATTGGGAAAAAAGTTTGGAAGTAAAAAAACTTCAGGGGTTCTTGTGCAAAAATTTATTTTTTAAGTCTATATGTTAAATTAGGATCTGTGTCGAATTCGAGTTTTGGACGTCCAAACATGGTGTTACAATATACAATTTTGACTAGAAAAATAAAATAAATATTTTTGAATTTTTTTCATAATTTTTTTACTGGACACGCGCACACATGAGCCTGGTCAAGGTTTCCCCACGCTGGAATTGACCTCAGTTGCATGCTTGGCCTACAAGCATCTTCAACCTTACAAAATTTGACCAATGGTTTCCAAAACTTTGATTTAAAATTAAACTCTCTACCAAAAGCCTTTTTAGTTCATTCAGAAGCCATTTTCTCTGATTCTAACGATTCGAAATAAATAACTTTTAGGTATTGATATAAACTGTAGAGACAATTCCATTAACTAAAAAATATTAAAGAATTTAGTAAAACATAAATGAATTTTGGGTTTAATTCAAAGCATGGAAGTAATAGAGTTTGGTTTCTGGGTTGTTTAGGAGCAATATAGTTTTGGTTTGAAGGATTGATTCATCCCGAGTGAGAAGAAATTTGTTTCTAAAATTTTTGCTACCAAAACTGAAAATCTAAAATTACGAACTGATAAGGATACTACAATGAAATTAACTACATGCTGAAGATCCTACATGTATGAGGAAAAGGATTCTCGCTGAATTCAGAATCCATTATTGGAGATCAAGCTTCAATGGTGTTTTTTCTATTTTTTGCCATAAAATCAAGGTTTCTATGCTATAAAGAACATATATGAGCTTGCTTGAAATCTATTCTACTGCAAAAATCCAACCAAAGTAAAAGAATCAATACTCAAACATAAAATAACTGTTTACCTAAAGTTGCTGAAAATTTGAGCTTTAATTGTATCACTGTTTTGTACTTAACTTTCTACATTTGTATACGCTTTTTATAAGGGTGTTGACGGTGAACTAATAGGTCGAAACTGGAGGTGAGGTAGTGTGGTCTAATGAGATGAAAGCATAAAGGAACCTATGGTGTAAAAGAATATAAATTTGTAAGGACAAATATTGGTTCAATTTGAGGGGGATTAACAGTTCTTACTAGCCTTACTTATAAGGAAAGTTTTTGGTTTCGTCATTGGGAAGTTTTTGTCAATGTTTAAGGTATTTATGCTTCGTTTTCCAACTTTGAGGGGATTTTGTGAAATTTTGATAATTTAGGAAGATGTTTGGATGTTCTAGTTTGTAATTTCATAAACTAATGAAGGTATTTGTAAAGAAATATGGGGTCAAGATGGATATTTGAATAGATAAAATGTCATTTCAAACCTTTAGGGGGTGGTTCTATAATTATGGAAACTTCAAGGATATCTTTGAAACTTATCATTTATTATTATTTTTGTTCATGATACTTTATAGGTAATTCTCATATTGTAACATAACTCGTCTCTCATTCATGCGGGTTAACGTAATGAATTTAAACACGTTTGCATTACTTGGGTCTTACAATTATCTCTACCAAAAAAAAATTGTCCTTGAAATTACGTTGAAAATAATTCGGAGTATTGTTGATGTATGGCGTGTCTGAGTTACCATGTTGCATTTTTTTAATCGGAGCATTGCCAAATAAATTTTAATAACGGAATGGTCTTTGTGCGAAGTTCTCAGCCCTAAGTAGCTAAAATTTAAATGGGTCATTCTTCAAAGTCATGGTTAGTTTGGATCGATAGTCTGTCCCTTGAAATGACATGACTTGGATTTGCAATATGCTTCCTTAACTGTGATACATAGAATACGTTATGTAGTTGAGCTAGATCTGGGGTAATATTAGTTGTTATGTGACTGGTTAGATACAGTTAGAAATGACAAAAGGTCCAATGTATCATGGTTCCAGTTTCACTTTTTATTTAAATCTAACAATCTCCTTTTGAGACGATAACTTCAAAAAACTTGATCTCCTTTTCGAATTTCCAGGGGGCATCTGCGATTGTTGGCATAACTTTTTTGTCTACTTTAGGCTTCTTTATCTATTTAAGCTTACTTTTTTAGTAGTCTCAGCTATAATCTCTGGCCCAAAAATATGATTTTCTCCGGACTCATTCCAACAACGTGGAGAACGATGGGGTCATCCATAAAGTGTTTGATATGGGGCAGTTTGAATACTAGCATGATAGTTGTTATTATAGGAAAATTCTACCAACGCTAAGTGATCACTCCCATTCCCTACTAAATCTAAAGTAGATGCTTTAAACATATCTTCAAGAGTTTAATTAAATATTCTAATTGGACATAAGTTTGAGGATGATATGTGGTACTCAAAAAGATTTTGGCTCCTATGGCTATTTCCAACGCTTGCCCGAAATGTCCTGCAAATTGAGGATCATGGTAAGATATAACAGATAAAGGAACTCCATGTAATCTAATAATTTCTTGAAGATATAGGTTGCTGAGTCATTGTAAGTAATCAGTAGTACGTTCTTTATAAATGATCTGACTTAGTTAATTGATCTATAATTACCCATATTGATTTATAGCCCTGAGTTATAGGGGTAATCCAATAACAAAGTCCATAGTGATATGATCCTATTTCTAGGTTGGTATAAAAAGATGTTGTAAGAGTCTACCGGGTTGTTGGTGTTCAATCTTGACTTGTTGGCATGTTAGACATTTAGTAATAAAAGTTCAAATTTCTTGTTTCATTCATGCCCACTAAAAAATATTTTTGAGTGTTCGGTACATTTTGGTGTTACTTAGATAGATTACAAATTCAGAATGATGACATTATCGTAAAAGTTCTTCCTATAGTATGGGGTCTCAAGGTACGCATATATGATCTTGAAATCGTATCCCCTTAGAAGGGTAATATGTCCAATCTGGGATAGCTTTCCAACGTTCAATATTTTTTCGTTGGCTATTAAACAATTTATCAGCATCTTATTTCTAAATGATCCTAGTTTGAAGTGATGGGTACGCTATGATATTTTAAAAAGTAGAAGAATATTTGTGTTGTAAATCTTAATGAGTGAATGTGAGCAGGAGCTGATATGCAAGTATGTTCATGTTGATCTTCCACTAGTTTTAAGTCTTAGAGCATTGACTACTTTGTTGCGCTTTCCTGGATGATAGTGTAATTGGAAATTATAATCTTGTAAGTACCCCATTTGTCTACGTTGTCGGAGGTTTTGATATTTTTGAGTGAAGATATATTTTAAGTTTTTATGATAAAAAAATAGTTAAAATTCCACTCCATATAAGTACCACTACCAAATCGTCAAAGTAAAAATGGTAGATGCTAATTCAAGATCATGAGATCGATAATTTTTTTCATGGTTCTTTAATTTTCGTGATCCGTATTCTATGACCTTTCCCGATTGCATAAGTACACATCCTAATCCTTGTAGAAAGTAATCCATGTAAACATGATAACTTACATTGCAAGAAGGTATGGTAAGTACGTGTGCAGTGGTTAGACATCCCTTTAATGCATTGAAGGCTTGGGTACATTCAAGGATCCATTCGAATCGTGTGTCCTTTTCGAGTTAATTTCATAAGAGGTAAAGCGATAGTAGAAAACCCTTCTATAAATATTCAATAACATCAATCTAAACCCAAATAATTGCCTACTTTAGTTATCATTGTAGGTTGTGACCATTCTACCACTACGACGGTTTTTACGGTGCATACTTGGATTCCTAATTCAGTAATTACGAGTCCTAAAAACCTCACCACTTTCATAAAGAAGAAAAACTTACTTTTCTTTCCATATAAGTGATGACATCGTAACGTATCTGGGATGATTCGTAAATGATGTTCATGTTATTCTTTATTTTGTGAGTATATTAGGATATTATCGATGAATACAATTACGAATTGATCCAAGAATGGTCGAAGCACTCGATGCATTAAGTCCATAAAAGTGGTCGGAGCATTTGTAAGCCCAAATGACATTACTAAGAATTCAAAATGTCCATATTGTGTTCTAAAAGTTATTTATGAAATATATTCCTCTCTTACCCTAGCTGATGGTATCCCAAACGTAAATCGATTTTTTAAAATACTTTGCCTCCTCTTAATTGGTCCAATAAATCACCGATTCTAAGTAGAGGATATTTATTGTTAATTGTGACTTGATTCAACCTACGATAATCTATGCCTAGTCGAAATGATCCACATTTCTTATATACATATAACACCGGAGCACCCCAAGGAGATGAACTGGGTCGAATAAATCCTTTGTCTAATAGTCATCTAGTAGAATTCGAAGTTCTCGTAATTCCAAATGTGCCATACGATACGTTGGTATGGATATAGGGGTATTATTGTGGGGAAAATTAATTACAAATTCAATTTGTCGAGGTGGATGGATTCCAGGTAAATCTTCACGAAATACATCATTGTAACTATCGAGAATTTTTAGCCCATAAGAAAATATATCAAAGAAAGTCCTAACATATTGACCTTGAAGTTGACCATTTCGTGTAGTAGTATTTTGAAATATGACTTTCCTTGATGCATTATGTTGAACCCCACTATATCTAAAATTACCAGATCAATGATGATGTTTTCGACCTTAAGTCTTATTTCACAATTTTTATAAATCTACCAAGGTCTAGCAATAATACCGATAGACATACTTATGGAAATTGGGTGATCTAAATAAATAGGATAAATACCTACTAAATTCATAAATTGTATACTAACAAAAGACTGATATGACCCCGAGTTAATAAATACATGTGCCTTAATGTTACCAAGGAAAATAGTCACTTCGACCACGTCGTGGTTGTTCATTTGTGTTAGCAGTGTGAAAGATCGGCCCTGAGTAGGTGTGTTGGACGTAGATACCATGTTTAAAATTCCCTGGAAGAGTTTTTGGAATAGCCGTAGCAGGTACTGTTGGAGGTTTTCCCATGTTTCCTCATGGCTCCTAGTATTTACCGGTATTGTTAGTGATTAGAGGAATGGGCTTCCAAAATTTAGGAAATTGAGGTCTAATATGATCGGGAACATCATAATCATGGAATAAAATAGTAGAACGATGTTTAATTTGACTAAAAGATCATCCATCATTCTTTAAATTAGAGCGATTTTGGACAGAAAGATTTGGTGTATGCCAGTTTGAATTATTTCGGAAAGGAGTGTCACTGCGAGTTGTCTCACTAGGATATGGATTCTTCTCAATAAGGCTGGCTATATCAACTATTTTTTAAATATCCCGGATCTTTAAGGGAATAAGGAAAGGATTTATACTAGCTTTAATTCCATATTCGAAATGCTTACATTTCTTAATATCATATAGACATATTTTTGGGCATGAGATGAAAGTTCTTTCAATCGAGCTGCATATTGTGCCATTGTCATGTTATTTTGCTTAAGCCCTAAAAATTCCACTGCCACTTGGTCACCTAATGCTTTGAATAAATACTTTTTGAAGAATATTTCCTTAAATTGTAACCATGTGTAATCTTCCATATTCTAGGTACGTTTCATCGCTTGCCACCCATGATCTGCCTCGCCTTCAAATAAATAGGTTGCCAAATCTACTCAAAGCTTAGGTATTATAACTACTCCATTTAAAACCATCAAATATTATCAAAACCATCATTCTTCTTCCATTTCCTTGGGTTTCCCGTGAAAATTCGGAGGTCGTTTTCGTAAGAATTCCTTCAAAGAATTCATACATTGAACTTCGGTTAATATCTCGATTCCTGGTGTACGATTCTATCGTGTATGTGTGAGCCCCATAAATTCTTGTAGACATCTCTCTATATTATCCATTACCGTGTATGGAAGATTTTATATTTAATCGGATCGTGGTGTAGTATTAATGTTGCGTGTATTCATCGTCCTACAAGTAGACAAATATTAAAGTATAGCGTAATGGGAAAAAACAGAATAAATTATCACATAAGGTCTTTCAACATTATTTCTCAGGACATTAGAACAAACATACTTAACATAGTATTATAAGTAAAGAAGTTCCTAGTTCATATATAATGTTAACGTAACACTCTACATAAGGATTCTAGTGCAATAAATTTATTTATTTCACAAAAGTTGTAAGTCCTCTAGGTAGAGATATGACGTCCTTCTTCCTCTTCTCCTTCCTCATTCGAACTTCCTAAACTCAAACTTGACGATGTATTAGCATTGAGGGTTGGTAAGTCTTTGTCATAATATTCGGGAGATACTTGGCGAAGTAGTGTGTATTTCCTCCATTGGAGCGACATCAGAGTCAAAACGAATTACAGCATGTAGTAGTTCGTTATCATTCGCAAACTGTCGAGACTTCTTCGTGACATGTTCTTCACCGAGTAATCGACATGTCTGCAGATAATGCTTGATGTTTGGGGTAGTAATGGCCCATTATCGTTCGATGTCTCTAATAGCCATACATAATTAATTAGACCCCCTCCAAACAGATTGACTGAATTGGTATTGATTGACACCATCAGTAACCAACTAAATGTTACCCCACACATTCATTGCCGCAAGACAACCAATTAGTATTTAATGTAATATTAACAAGTTAAAAAAATGTAAAATAACTATATATCTATATGCGTACATCGTGGGACTAAGAATCTAGTTTAACTAATATAAATGATATGATAACATGATGTCACATCCTAAATATTAAGGATTGAGTTGGGGATTGGGTTTAGAAATATAACTATAAAATAATCATAAGTTGCCAAAATGATCCATAATTTAGGATAGTGGCATGATTTAGTAGCATAGGGTATGTAGGTACAATGCTTATTACATAAAAAATAAAGACACAAGATTTTATTTCATAATCTGCAAAGAGATTGAAGTAAACTAGAAAAGAAAAGTGCGATATATATTAAGAATATACAAAATACGTACACTTATAATTAGTAACATAAGACATTATGACAGGAGCTTCATTTCTCCGGATAATTTTCTAGGTGTATACAATTCTTAAAGTGACGCGAGAAGAAACACTATTATTGTGCGGAGTAGTGTTATCCTCTCTATTTCCTGGATCCATCTGGAATTTTTAAAAAATAAGAAAATTTCCCAAGTAGATAATTCTCATTATATACAGTTCAAACATGATTTAGAAGAGTTAGTATAAGAGTTTCAAGAAGAAATAGATTCAAATAATATGATAAGATAACGTGTTTCTTCAAAAAAATGTAACCACACTGGGATTGAGTTGATAATAGCTGGGGATCGTTTAAAAAAACCCCCATAATTATCTTTTTAGAGGCTTAAGGGCAATAGAAAATACATACAATTAGTTAATACAAATAAATTGGAGATAAAATTAACCCTTCTAAGTCAATAATGACATTCCATAAGGTAGCGATCACCCAGGCCATCAATCATCTGAGTCCTTCAAGAAAAATAATACAATCATGGGTATAAGAAAAGATTATTCCCTGATTGTAATGTATGCTACAAATAAGTAACAGGGTAATAAGCATCATGTAAAATAATATGATGACATAGTCATTTCAATATATGAATTAATTGTATGTAAAAAATTTGAACTACTCAAATGGGTTCCATAATGAGAATATGATATACTCGGTCTATCACTAAGTGATATCAATGACAGGGGTAATCCAATAGCATTGAGATAAAATAATATTGAATAAGAAATCACCTACTTAGCATTTCGAATATGCCGTAGAAATTCTTAGTGGTTAGTATGGTGTTCCGTGCAAGTCTGTTTGAAAGCAAAAATGTATTTGGCATAAGTATGAAGTGTGTAATTTACATCGAATGCGAAATAAACTTATGATTGTGTAAAAGAACAAGTTTCGGGCTTTAATTTGTAAATAAACTTAAACTTTTATTTTATTAAGTTTCCTAACTTGTTTGGACATGTGCGAAAGAGATTTTTTTACTAAAAAAATTTATGTGCAAAAAAAATAAGGCTGAAGGTGGAAGACAGAAAACTTCAGAGGTTCATATGCAAAAAAATATTTTTAATGTTTAAAGTTAAATTAGGGTCTATGTCGAATTTTTTTTGGACATAAAAACATGGTGTTACACTATACCATTTTGACCAGAAATATAAAATAAAATATTTGGATTTTTTTCGAGAATTTTTTGACTGGACACGCGCGCGCATGGGCTTAGTCAAAGTTCTCGTGCTTGAATTGACCTCATTCTCCCACGTGGCCAACACGTATCTTCAACCTTACAAGATTTGATCTAGGTTTTCCAAAACTTTGACTTCAAATAAACTCTATAAAGAAAGCCATTTCAATTCTTTCAAAAGACATTTTCTCTGATTGTCCACAAGGATTCCCAATATATAACTTTTAGGTATTGATACAAACTGTAGAGATATTTCCATGAACTGAAAAGTAACAAAACTTTTAGTAAAACATAAATGGATTTTGAGTATAATTCAAAGCATGAAAATAATATGGTTTGGTTTTTGGGTTGTTTGTGAGAAAAATAGTCTTGGTTTGAAGGATTGATTCATCCTGAGTAAGAAGAAATTTGTTTTTGAATTTTTTTGCTTTCGAAATTGAAAATCTTAGATTATGAACTGATAAGGATAATATAATGAAATTAAATACATGGTGAAGATCCTACGAGTATGAGGAAAATGATTCTCACTTTAAAAGTGGGTTAAGCCCAAGAATTCAAAATCCACCAATGGAGCTCAAGCTTCAATGGTGATTTTCTGATTTTTTCCATAAACTCAAGGTTTTTATGTTACTGAAAACTTGTTAGAGCTTGCTTGAAATATGTGGTACTCTAAATGTCAAACCAAAGTAAAACAATCTAAACTCAAACATAAAATAACAATTTACCTACAGTTGTTGAAAATTGAGCTTGAATTGTATCACTGTATTGTACTTAACCCTTTACATTGGTATGGGGTTTTTATAGGGGTGTTAATGGTATATTTATTGGTCAAAACTGGAAGTGAATTAGTGTGGTCTAATGAGAGGAAAGCTTAAAGGAACCAATGGTGAAAAATAATATAACTTTGTAAGGCGTGGTATTTGTTCAATTTCAGGTGGACTAACAGTTCTTATCAGCTTTACTGATAAGGAAGATAGGGGAAGTTTTTGGTTGGGTCCTTGGGATGTTTTTGTTATGTTATATGGTATTTATGTTTGTTTTCCAACTTTGAGCGGAATTGGTTAAATTTTCAAAATTTAGGAAGATGTGAGGATGGGTTGGTTTGTTATTTCAGAAAGTAAGGAGGGTAGTTGTAAAGAAGCATGGGGTCAATTTGGATATTTGGATAGATAAAAAGTTATTTCAAAACTTTAGGGGGTTATTTTTTAATTATGGAAATTTGAAGGGTAACTTTGAAACTTATCATTCACTAGGATTTATGTTAGTAATACTTTATAACCAGTTCTGATATTGTAAGATAACTCGTCTCTCAATCATGAGGGTCATTGTAATAAATTCAAAAATGTTTTCATTACTCAGGTATTACATTACCCAAGTAAATAATAGCCTAGTTGAAGCCCCAGCCACCCTGGCCTCCATGGTCAACATGCCCGAGGGGATAACAATGGCCTTATTCCAAAACAATCTAAGCCTACACATTGCTAACATATTGAACTTGTTACAGAGGAGGAGTCTGATATGGTAGGATTATGTTACTATGACATTTATCACCTCCTCAAACATGGTAAGTATTTTCAAGATGTCGATAAGAAAGACTGTGCGACCCTTCAAAAACTGGTCGCCCATTATATCATCTACGACAAAGAACTGTTCAAAAGAAACATCGATGGAACCCATTTGCACTGCATTGCAAGGGATGATCCTGAAGAAATGATGCAGAAGATCCACAATGGAAAATGTGGTCCCGACATGAACGGTCGCATGCTTGGTAAAAATATCATCTGTCAAGGTTATTATTAGACCACTATGGTTCAAGATTGCACTATCCATAAGATTCCTCGAATGCCAACAGTTGGCTAATCTCTAACAGTTTCCTCCTTGAGAGCTATACAACATAAACTCTCCTTGAACCTTCTCCACCTGGGGCATCGACGTCACAGGGAAAGTTACTCCCAAAGATTCAAACGGTTTAGAATTCCTCTTGGTCTCCATTGATTACTTCACCAAATGGATTAATGCCAAGTTGTATGCGATGCTAAATACCAAGAAAGTAGTCAAGTTTATTAGAAAGAACATCATCTGCCGTTATGAATTTCCCCAGGAATTAGTGTCAGATAAAGGGCTCCACTTCAATGATGAAGCTCTAGAACTAGTTAACGAGTATGGGATTCAGAGACACAAATCTTCTCCCTACTGACCCCAAAATAATGGTGTCGTCAAAGCTACCAATAAAAGCCTCAAGACCATAATCACAAAAATGACTGAGAGTTGTAAAGATTAGGCTAAGAAGGTCCCTTACGCCTTATGGTTCAACAGTAATTCCATCAGAACACCTTTTGGGGCTACACCTTATTCTCTAGTATACGACATGGAAGTAGTCCTACCCATTGTGCTAGAAATATCTTTCCTTTGCCTCTTGCTTGAAAACAAACTTGACAAAGAATAATGGCATCCGAGCCTCCTAAACGATTTATCACCCTTGGATTAAAAGAGACTTAGGGTTTTATACCATATACAGGAGTACCTTCGCTAGATAGCTTGATCATTAAATAGGAAAGTCAAGGACTGTGGTGTCCAAGAAGGAGAAGCTACTCTAAAAAATATCATAGAACCCATTTGGGATCTCAAAGGTAAATTCAAGCCAATTTTTAACGGCCCTTATAATGTTAAGAAGATTCTCTCAGGAGGTGCCGCTATGCTCACTCACCTTGAGGGAGAAGAGATGGAACATCCAGTCAACCGTGAGTGCCTTAAAAGTTTTATCATTAGTTCGAAATCTTATCACCCTACGACTCTTCTTACCCCCCTTTTATTCTTTGAAAAACTTCTTAATTTCCCCTAGATAGAAATATTTGGCACCTGATCCTCTCAAAAAAACTTTCTTTTCGAAACGAAACTCATGAAAATTTTCAAAAACATTTGGAGGTACATAGGCAGCCCATACGCCATACATGGGTCTGGTCACCTTCTTTTGACAAAATTCTATTGTTTTATAACCTGGGAGAATGATGGTTCATTTTATCATTTACACGAAGAAAATGATTATGTATGCCTTAGAGATTATTATAGACCATTCAAATGCAAAATTAATCAAGAGGTACAACAAAATATGTTCAAAATTAACTTTTATTTATGATTAGGATAATGGTTCTATTACTTAAAATATTAGAAAGGGAGTCAAAACAACCACCCCTATACACACCTTTTCTGAACAAAACCCTAACCAAAATTCAAAAATAATCCTAAAATCCTAAATACAAAAATAACCCAATACCCATATTTTCATAAATGTCAACAAAATCTTCACAAAGATTCACCGCCTTCAACTATCGGATGACCCTGCTCCATCATCATTACCATCCCCAGAGGTCTCCAAGTTTCCCACTCCCGATTGGCACTTTGTACGCCTTCCATGGAGCAGGACACCCTAACAAACATGGACAAAACCACGACATCATCTTTCATGGTGTCAATAGCCATGAGCCAACTATGATCATTCTCTTTCTTCAAGATGGTATCTACTACCCGCTTCCATAGGAATTTTAGGTATTCCCCATATACATTCCAGGCCCCTCCCATAGACTCTGACAGATGGATAGATGGCCAAAGGTGTTTCCATAAAGAGCCTAATATCATCCTCAGCGATTCAGTCAGATCCTCCATCGGGAATTATTTTTATATACGAGGGGGCACCATTTGTTCCCACCCAACTTAGCATAGGAGATGCCAGGGGAAATAGAAGGAAGTCTATCGAAGGCCCATAGTCATGCATACCGATAATCTCCAAGATTCAAGGAAGGAAATAAGTCCCCCTCATCATGGCACTGACCATTGAAGGCACCGAGCTCCATGCCCTACCAACTAGCTTACTAAACTCTCAACAGATTGGTCGAATCTGAAGAAAGTATGGACGAAGAAATTGGTCACAACTGCCAACTGGGACTCCAGAGGGGCTCCCTTGAAAAACCACTCTATAAGCCCCGAGTTAATCACTTTTCATTGTAATCTTTTTGTATTTCATTACCATTGCCATACTTATCTCTACATTTGCATAAAAATAAACTATCTTAGAAGAAAATTAAAATTACATATCTGATAAGTCACTAAATCGAAAATCCCAAAAAAAAAATCCATATTTTTTATATATTGCTTCACTAAGTTTACATATTTCAGATAAGAAGAAAAATAGAAATGTAACGGGACTCGTCCTTAAAATAAAATCTTTCCCTCTCTCTCTAAACACTCAATGCCCACGGCGCATGCACTTTCCCCTATCGGGGGCGCTGGATCTTCGACTCTCAGAACCCGAATACTCATTAGAAGTGGTAGGCAGCTCCAATACTCATTAGAAGTCGATCTCTTAATATAATCTTACGTAAAGGACATCCAATCCTTGATATCCCTCAACCAAGTAGTCGACACCCGAACGTACTACAATGAGCCATAGAAAAAGGCAAATCAATCAGTCAAGAAGCCAAGGAAAGTCAACAGAATAAGAAATAAATCGAAAAGGATATACCACATACCGAAGGGCATTGTCGATAAGCTCCGTCAATTCGAACACTGATGCATGAGGATGATGTTTCACGCTCAATGACTCCCCGATGTGCAATCCAAAATTTTGAGAAGTGGGAGTAACATCAATAATTAGAGCCTCCTCTGTTGGTGCCAACATGTCGACACCTGCACTGTGGAACAATCCCAGTAGTGAACTGGTCCCCCTTCCCGAATATGTAGGGAGTGGATGAATGTTCTCCATGCTATAGATATAGGAGGCGTCAACTAGCTCATCACGAAATCCAGATAATCACAGCTCACCATCGTATCTGTATATAACACGTAGGTCTCCTCGATCATCATCGCTACCCGGGAATCATCGCCTATAATGCCTCATGTACATTGGGGGCATTGATAGTGGTACCACCACCTCATACTCCATGATTTACCTAAACACCCTCTCCCATAAGTACCAAACGTACCTGAACTTATACACGATCAACTGCCGCATCTGTGCATGTAGTCGCATCATCCCCATATCACGTTGACTCATCCCCTAGGGGTAGAAGGTCACTTGAAATCCCCAATAGAGAATAAATATCTATTAAAGAATGAAAAAATCATAGGAAATGCATGAAAAAGAAAATAAATTCAAGATTACCTTTAAAAAGTACATGGCCCCCGTAAAAGTTTGCTAATATCACCGTCAAAAATAATCCAACTAGAAATAAATGGACGCTAAGGTGAGGCTCCGCCACTTATAGATAGGAACCTTAGAGATTGTCTGCAAAATGACAAGAGCAATAAACGGATGACGTCAACGCTCGTCACCATCGAAAAACTACCCAATAGAAGAAATATAAACAAATGGGATGTCCACCTCACCTTCCGCCCTTCATCCACATCCACCTTACTATGAAAAAGAGTTTCCTTCAAAGAAAAAATGCAAATCGAATCCCCAAAAATGATCCTATCCACATCACCTAACACCCCTGCACAGCCTCAGGCTTCACCCTCAATATTTGGTCCACCACTATCTGAAATCCCTCACAGTCTATCCCTATCCATGGATGCACTTATATAGGAGTCACCCTCATCTCCCAAATCCAAGAAGGAAGGTGTGGGTAGTGTCCCACCACCTCTCTGCCAAAGCACACAAATTCACAGTACAACTTGGTGTCTCGTCCAAAGCATTCGCTAAATGACAAAAACCCACATAAGAGACCACCCAACGTACGGCACTAGGAAGCTTCCACCAAATATCCTTTAATCCTGTTGTTCCCCAAGACTAAATAGTCGAAGGTCAGAGGTTAGTTTGCAAAATAAAAAGAAGAAGAAATCATCACTAAACACAAAAGAAAGAGAAAAATGAAATGGAATACCAAAAGTCATTGCACTTACACAGCCACTAGGGTTCCTCACCCTAGATGAATGGTGGTGTGCCAACTCATGTAGAAGAGTACCCTCATCATCCACATGCTCAAATAGATCAAAGACATTATCGTTGCCCAAGGTAAAGGGCACCCTAGATTGCCACTACAGTCCAGCCCAGTCATCGACGGACAAACATTCATTATCATACACCTCACTTAATCTAGAAATTTGAAGTCTTGAAGTGATAAGGAATTAGGAATGATTTTTTGACTGAGAAATCAAGAGATTCAAACATATGACGGTATGAAAAAATGGGAGGATTCGCCCCCTTTTTATATAAGGTTAAGAAGCCTGACCATGTCGATCGACATGTGTCTTTTCCCTTTTCCATGGAAGACCAGTAGTCTGCGACCTTGTCGTTTGGCACTCCTAGGACTGCCCAATAGCACCCGCCTCTAAAATTCATATAGAAAATGCTAGAAAATTCAAGAAAAATATTAAAAAGTGCCCCAAAAATTTCTAAAATCCTAGAAAAATATAGAACCTCAATTTCCTCCAGAAAATCATTTTTGGAGCACTAAGCCCCAAATAAACTCTCAAAAACCTGAGTCGGATCACTTCTACACCCTTATCTCCAGCATAAATGCCCACTCGGGTTCATCTTACAAACTTATCCTTAACATGTTCTGCAAGAAGAACCAATAATGCGTCCGCATCTAAGTCTACTATTACCTTCCCCCAGATGAGTTTAAAGATAACATAATCCCCACCAGGATATCTAAAAAATAAATCCTTTCCCAACGAAGTCTCAAAGAAACACAATCACCTGCAAAACCACAGGTGCATCCGCACCTACAGTATAATTTAAAATTTCGCAGGAGATCAACTCCCTGCATTTTATCTATAGTTTATCATAATTGACCTTAACCCTCAAAATTGGTCGCCTAAACTTAAGGTCCTCAGAATTGACCTCGGCCCTCAGAATTGGTCGCCACAACTTTAGGCCCTCATAATTGACCTCAACCCTCGGAATTAGTAACCACAACTTAAGGTCCTCATAATTAACCTTTACCTAAAAAATGGTCCCCATAACTTAAGGTACTCAAAATTAAACTCGGACTTCATAATTGGTCGCTGTAACTTAAGGTTGTCAAAATGGACCTCGAGCCTCAGAATTGGTCGCTACAATTTTTGGTCCTCAGAATTGACCTCGGCCCTCAGAATCGGGTCGCTACAACTTTAGGCCCTTAAAATTGACCTTGGCAATCAGAATTGGTCGCTACAACTTTAGGTCCTCATAATTTACCTTGATCCTTAGAATCGGTCGCTACAACTTTAGGTCCTCAAAATTGACCTCGACCCTTAGAACTGGTCATCCCCAGCATAAATTTAGATATAAGATTGACCCGTCGAATTATTCATCCCTAACCCTTTAGAAATAATATTAACACATATTCGAATCGCTGAATCAGTCATCTTTATAACTTTAGGCTCTTAGAATTGACTTTGACACGCTCAATAGGTTAACCTGATCCTCTCCAACCCCAAAATCAACCTACATAATATGTTTCCAAATGTAATGTGGTTTCTATAATTTGAAGTCCTTAACATGTCCCAACCTCATCTGTCAAGGGGCTCTTTGAATACACACCATCCTGGAACCCACATATGAACCACCTTAGGTCCCTAACACTCACCCATTCACAATAAACCCTATATCATACTCCGAGTATCAATCTAGAGGTCATCGAGTGCTCTTAAGCCTCATTTGACTCTGGTCAACTTTCTCGCTAGAGAAAAAGATCAATGAATCTTGAAAGGACTCTGAAAACCCTTTCCAACGGTCCATCGCATGATCGAATCAGACATACAGTTCGAACGAATGACCCATTTTACTATCGAAAACTGATCTATAGGCCACATAGTTCTCCTGGACCCCGTTTTCACCCGAATCAAATTACTCTCCTGAGCGAAAGCTCAATGTATTTTTGCAGGGCTCTGAATCACTTTTACAACAGTATATCCTATGTGAGAATCGGACCTATAATTCGGAGGAATGATTCATCTTACACCATAAACTGATCTAGAGGCCACCGAGCGCTCCCAGGGTCCTTTTAACTCATGTCAACTCTTTACCTCAAATAAGACTTAATGAATATTTAAAGTTCCTTGAATACCATTTCCAATGATCCGCCCCATGCTCAAATCAACCTTCCTATACATACGAACAAGCCATTTTACTTCAATGTGTCGTTGGGCACTTTCATGCTCTATTTAACAAATGTTAACTCTTTGAAGCAAAAGAGGCTGAATGAATCTTCAGAGGGATCTAAATAACCTTTCCAATGGCCCATCCCGTGCAAGATTCTAACTTACGATTCAAACAAACAATTCATTTTTCTCCAAAATTTTTATGTCTAGTTACTAACGGGAACTTTTGGACCCCATTTGACATTAGTTAAATCCCAAACCCGAGAGTGGTTGAATGGATTCTTAAATGGATCTAAATACCCTTTCCAATTGTTTGCCCCGTTCATGATTCTGACTTACAATTTTTATGGTCATTTTTCTAAAAAGCCTATCTCAGACTATCGAATGAAAACCCCAGGACCCAGCCTATCGACAATGTCTCTAGGGTTCTATGGTGATAGGCAGGTCAAATTTCATGCCAATCGACACCTCCCTTGGCCTATAATTAGAGTCAATAACCTCACTTTAAAGGACACCTCAACATCCCACTCAGTAATTCAAAGAAAATTTCCTCGAATTCAGAGTTGTTATTTCCTAAAATGCCCATATTCCACATTCCTTTTGTCATTTCATACTCTTTTGAGTAAATACCCATCCACATCCTCAGACCGACATCACTTCACCTTCAGGTTATCACATTTACAAGGATGATCTACTTCAAGTCATCATAACGAGGTCTATTTATTCCTCTTTGTCTTTAATTTTTCTTAATTTTTTCTTAGTTACGTCAATTTCATATTAGCATCTTACTTCATCACATCACACATCATAAATCTAAGTTTTATTATTAGTATTCTCACCTATATTATTTTCAAAGAAAAACCCAAAAACAAGAAAAATAGATTTCACTTGCAAATTCCAAAAGGGGATTTCTCATTACATTTTCTAATACTAAAACACCTTTTCTACACACACACACACACACACACAAATAAAGTCCTTGGCTGGATTTATGGGTTAAATTACAACTTGCCTTGTTTTTTAGCTACGTGGACTTTGATGCCCTTTGGGATACGTAGGCATCTTGGGTGAATCCCTCGACTCGAGTACTCCTTCATATATTTGTTATTTTATTCTCATCATATATTCCTGATATATACATTTTATATGTTTATGTCTATGTGTCTTGTCTTATATACACAATCGTTCCTTCATAACGATATATAATTCAACAAACACTTACATAATAATTTTATTACTATTTTGGGAACACTCTTAAGGATGACCTCGCTCCGCCTTTATCCATCACACAAGTCGAGTGATTCCATCGTACATTTATATTATGCAAAGAAGCACACACATCACGGAGTGCTGCATGTGAAGATTAATACATGACCACAAGACATAGAAAGTAGGTATGGGTGATTAACACTTTTCCATTTCGTAACTTGGTCCATGAACCTTTGAATTACTTAGTTTGGCAAGCATCAATATTGTCCTTGATGCCATTCTTACGAGACATTAACATTAATTTTTCCCATTTTATGCAAAATAGGCTGGCGGCTCTATCTTTATATATCACCCCACATCGATAATGGTTGAGCGCCCCAATTGAGTGCACAATCCCGCCCTCGCGTCAAAAAAGAAGAAAGAGAGAAAGAAGGTAGGATCCACCTTCGAATACTAACCCCCCAACCCCAGGATGGCGATAATATCAAAATCTTGAAGTCATTCCCAAAATTACTTTATCTCGTCTACTAATGGTTGATGAAAAAATCAATGTTTTGACATAGTGCATTTGACCCAAGAATCAGTAGAGAGGAGATTTGGAACTCATGCTTCAAGCATAAATAAGATACCATACTATAAGTCGCAGTCATAACATGCCAATAACTATAACCGCGTGACTGAATACCACGAGTATTGAACCAATCTGTTGCTATTTCAAGACAAACATTACGACTTTCGTACCAAGGGGATTGAACCCATATGTTGCATCCAAGATGGTCCATCTATTTTTAAATATTCTCCATTAGGATAAAGCAAAAAAATGTTTCTAATAATTCCTTGAACTATTTCCTCAATTGTGCCATGTCAGTTTATGTGCTATCTAAGGTGTAGTATACAATATAACTAGACACGGAATTAAAGGGAAATGTCTCAACACTATCATCGATTATTTTCATAACCTTTTCCCTTTCATGGAGTTCACTTCATATCTCGATTCTCCAAACTAAGGACATTCCTCCAAATCTTTATTATCTTTCAAATATAAAATAAAATTGGTAATGCAAGCATGAATGTAATTCATTTTGGTCCCTAGGTATTTCATCATTCTCAATGCGGATACTTTTATGGTAATTTGTTTTCTTTTGGAAGACACCTCTTTCAGATCGACAAGAGAGCGATTACGCTATTTCCTGACAAATCGAACAATGTTTTAAATAATCCAGTTCCAAAATTTCAGAAAGAGTAGTATCAGGACCCTCACATCAAGGGTATAATTTTTCGATTCCTAATCTATTGTATTAATTATACTTTTCATTTTCGACATACAATTTTTTATAGAATCCTACTAGTCGAGTTCTACGTAATGTTGTCTGTGCACTCCATAACACTTGTCAACTATGTTTCAAATATTTTCATTCTCAATTTTTTGATCTTCATGATGTCCTTCACATTCAATAGGTTCTACTATGGAACATATTATGTTCGAGGATAGTGTTTCACCATACAAAATCCACGTAGTATATGTATTATTCTAACAATGCATAAAAATATTACCCTTGATACTATCGCATTGAAACACTTATTATTTCGAAACATAACCCATAGACAAGGATAGGTCCAGAATTGATTGCAATTATTTACCATTGTAAAATCAAGCGAAAATGTAACTCCATTTGTGTACACCTCATTTACTATATTCCTCTCATTCATCTACTCTTTGTCCATTGTTCGTGACATCCTACACTATTAAAGAATCATGGTTTACATAAAATTCTATGATAATATACAAAAATAGAATTATTGATAAACATTCACATATAAATAAAATCTTAACTAGAGTATGCCATTTTTTAACACACTATAACTCTAACCCATGAAATATAATAGAACATTCAATCAATTCATTTCAATTTTTACTTGATAAATTAGAAGAAAATGACATAGGATAATTAATGAGCAATAAAAAGTATATGCTATGTGTGTACCTACGACTCAAGTGCAAGCCGATCACTCAAGTAATAAACCCGGTACGAGGGGGTCAAATCCTCTGGGAATTGGTCGATAACGACAAAGGTAGGTTTGGCTTCTTAAATCTACGCTTTAACGTATAAAAGAAAAAAAATGTGATGATTTTTACTTTAAGAGATTTCTAATTACCTAAGCAAATTACACTACGAAAATTGTAAATTCAAACTACTTAAAGGAAAGACTAAAATTTGACGTTAAAACAATTTCAAAAAATGAGGATGGGATCCAATCTACCAAACAATAGAAAATCTATGATAAATATAAAATTCTATAAATTCATTACTTAAAATAAAAGCATAAATCAATTTGAGGCACCAAATATGTTGGATCCTTCTTCGAGTTTTGGCTTGAAAACTATTGTTTTACCTGCAAAATTATAGTTTTCACTTGACTTTCCTTTCTTGCCTTATTTTCATTATTTTGGCAATTCACTTCCATCCAATTGCATGGATTACATGTAAAACACATGAGAAATACACAAAACACGAAACACCTGCCATAAAGGTTTGTTGCAATAAATATGAGATAAGTCTAGGATATATGTGATGTTCGAGACCATAAAAACACATAAATTAGAGGGCTAAATATCAAATATTCATGCCGAATCAAACCCCCTACCTTGGGACATTGCTAGTACCGAGCAATGCAAAAATATAAAAAAATTCCATAGAAAACACTAATTAACTAAAGGATAGAATTCTCATTTCTTAGGCATGCGATTTCACTTAGCATATGCAACAAGTCGTTAAACCCCTAGGTTACCCTAGTAGGATGAGTGGTGTCTCGTGAGCTTTAGTGAATTTAAGCACAAATGTTTTTTTTGTACCACATGGTACGACTAAAACAAATATCAAAACAATAAAAAAAATTGTTTAATTTACATTCCATAAAAAAATCGAAAAAAATTGTATTTCATAAATCCAAATTCATGGTGTATGTGTGTACGAAGCAGACCATTAACCATTAACTTCTATCGATTGATCATTACGTTGCTTTCCAAAAATTTGTTTTGATTTATTGTCTCACAGGATGCACTCAAAGATAAATCCCTCGGATACTGTATTTTTCTCTCGATTTGCGTGAAATTAGGTATAAATGTAACGAACACGAGTTCAAGCACATGAATTAAAAGATGAGAATATTATGGTCAAAATGTATCATGAAGGGATTACGATCATTGGATAACGGGAAAACATCATTATTTATTCAGAGCGATTTGACTTTTTATTATATTTTTGAGTTTTAGCCCTTCACACGATGATCAATTTCATTTTATTGACTCAATTGGGACTTTTTCACAGTTAAGTGTATTTTGGGGACAACTGAAATTTTTTAGGAATTTCTTTGATTTGGAATTTTTTTCCTGTGAAGGTCCGCCAGTACTTTTTCAAGATTTTGCTCATTTCTCTCTCTCTCTCTCTCTCTCTCTCTATATATATATATATATATATATATATATATATATATATATATATATATGTGTGTGTGTGTGTGTGTGTGTGTGTGTGTTTTATTTGGGCATTTTTTTCTTTTCTTTCCCATATTCTATAGTGGATAGATTTAAAATTCTGAATTTTCTGATTTTCATAACTCCTCGTCAATTTGGATTTTTTGGGTCAACAAACGAAGGGGATATTATTTTTTTGGATCAATTTGGATATTTTTCTGGAATTTCTATGGCTAATATTTTTGGTGAACAAATAATGGTCTATCTTCATGTGTGTGAATTACCAACCCAATTACCATATGTGTCTCGAGATTATTTTAATTTTTATTTTTGAGATATTTTTAGGCGTGCTTTCGAACAAAATTTTCACTCATTTCCCACAAATAATCAAAACAATCATTTATATATCCAAGCCAATTTTCTAACATAATGAAAGGTTGAGTTATTTTTAACTCGGGTTGATTTAAATACTCACAAATGAGGAATGACACAAAAAATATCACCGAGTTAAAATCTCCACAGTTATTCATATAAGTCGTCAATTTTGGTTGAATTTCCGTTGTAGATCATTATCGTCTTAGTCCGTGGAATTTTTAAAAATCAAGATTAAAAAAAAAAAATCAATATATTTAAGGATTTTAAATTCCAATTATTACTTAATTTGGAAAATTATTTTGGACTTTTTTAAAAGTTTCTCTTTTTTATGATTTGTTTGAAAATTTCCAATTTTTTTAGGCATTTTTAAAATGTGAAGTTTTTAAAAGACGCACTTGTATCCCTCCTAACATAGACTTTGCATTGCCCTCAATGTAAATGAAAAATCCAAATAAGAAAATAAGTGGTGCTAAATATAAAACGAACGACATTTAAAATTCAACAAAGTCACAATAGGGACACAAACAACTTTAATTCATAACGAGTGGAAACATTACATAGTTTCTTAAGATATAGAACAAATAAATATAAAGAAACTACATAACAAGGTGCACGTCTAAGAGATGCTAAATGGGATGGGCCAGGGCATTTGGATCCCGAGCATATGGGTCGACGAAGTAAGAAGGTATATCGGCCACCAGGCCCATGCTAATTCGATATAAATCGGCTTGAAGCCACATCATCATCGAAGTGTCACGACTATAATTTGCCCAGACGTTATCTCGATCTTGGTGGTACTCCGTGAGGAAAACGTCAATATGGGACTCAAGATTATCCATACAACTATTAGTTAATGTCATCTCGTATGCATGCTCGTCAAAATCACCCTCGTAATCTGTATCTACCGTTTCATCTTCTGCGTTCTTACTGTGGCCAAGTCCCTGCCCACATCTTCTTCCTCTTCGGTCTTATCTCCTCCTTTTCCTTTCTCTCCATCTCAACACCCTCAAAATTTGGTGCTGGAGGAGGGGCTTGAAGACAGGATTCTCTCATGCTCCTATACATCAAGGTGCCATTTGTAGGATTTGTCACACAAGTCTTATCACCCCATGGCAAAACTTTCACTTCTAAGAATTGAGAGGTGATAAAATGGGAATATGTTAAACAATTTGTACCTATGGGGTCATAAGACACATTTCTGATTTCATCAAAGTATATGTGGGGTAGGCTTAGCTTGTACGCATTATCGAAAAAAAAATAAAGAAAGATTTTGTATTATAAGTGAATTGAAGAATCATTATTGGTAGGAAACATTTTCCTAAAAGTTATAAGATTGGCCAACCGGGTGCGAGGAGGGAGTCACCCAGATGGGAGTGTTTCGCTCCTCCAAGGAGTGTCGAGAGCCCATCATCTAGAGAGATCAGTGGGGGGATATCCTTTTAGTGGGAGGGTAACTTCTAAGTTTGAAAATTTTCAGAGGAAAAGGAATAACCACCCCGTAAACATATGCCTCATGATTCCCGTCAGAAGTGTGGATGAGAGTCCCATAAAATAATCGAGCAATCTTCTCATAGACGGGATCTTCATCATAGGTGTACCAAATTCTCAACCCGACTTTGGATAAGAGTGACTCCATATTTTTAGGAATATCGTCCCAAGAAATACGTCACTTAATAAGAAATGTTCATCAGGCGATAAAATATGCGTGGCACCAATCCAAAATGGAACTTGCCCCTCTCATCGCCTACGTGCACGACGTTTGACTTATATTTTCTTAAACATTTTTTTGGGGCAATGGAATTTCTAGGATGGAAATTTAGAAAGAATTAGGGATAATTCTAGGAAAGGAAGATAATGGTATGTGAGAGAATGAATGGTGGTGTTGGTGGTGGGGATTTATACTTTAGAAAGGGAGGGAAAATGGAAGGATTGTTTTAGGGGGAATGATTGGTTTTTGTTAATGAAAGGGTTAGAAGAAGGAAGGGGTAGTTTTTCGTGTAAATCTGAGTTTGGAAGGAATGGGTAAAAGTTTTGGGTGGAGATAATGTAAAAATTTGAGAGGAAAGTGAGAAAAAATGATGGAAAATTTGAGTATTCTCTCCGGAAAAGAAAACGGAGGAACCAATCCGATTCAAATTTCAGCACTGATAAAACCAAACCCCTTCATGAGGGTTCAATTATTAAGAGATTCAGTTTTGTTTTTTAAAGAAACTTTTTCCATGTTTTCTCATTTTCCTAGCAATTTTCACTCCCTCTGAGGCATGGGTGGTGGTATTTTTAAAATTTTCCTGGGATTCAACCTAAATTCATTTTTTTCATAAAAATTTCATCAAAATAACCACGGACTCATTGGGTACTCTTGGGACGGGTCTTAAAAATTGAAATGTTACACTACCTCTTAAACACACAAGAACGACTTCTACACACACAACCCACTCACAGGACTCCTATATACAAGTAACACTCACCCCATACACATCGGGGTGAGATGATCTCTCTCTGAATCCTACTCATCCCCATACTCGGGGTGTAACAATAGAATTTTCTTCACTTCCTTGATCCACGATAGATATGTCTTTCGTCATTGTCCATTTACCTTCAATGTGCTCCCATCCTTCGAGTCTTCCATCTCTATTGCACCATATAGGTACACTTCTTTCACAACAAATGGTATGGACCATCTTGAACTAAATTTTTGAGAAATAAATATAAATTTGATTTGTAGAGAATCACTTTTTGTCCCAAATGAAACTATTTAAGATTAATGTTCTGATCAAGTGTAGGTTTAATCCGTTCTTTTGCAATTTGGGTACACTCGTATGCATTATTGCGAATCTCTCCCAACTCATTTAATTTGATCTTTTTTGTTTCACCGGCTTGATCTAAATTGAAGTTCAACCTCTTGATTCCCATAAATTCCCTGTGTTCCAACTTGACAGGTATGTGCCATGACATTCCATACATAAGAAGAAATGGGGACATTCCGAGGGCATTCTTGTAAGTGGTTCAGTAAGACCATGGAACATCGAGTAATTGGATAGACCAATCCTAACGATTGGGAACAACAACCTTTTTTAGTATGTTTTTTATCTCTAAATTATCTAGCTCTGCTTGTACACTTATTGCAGGTAGTAATTTGTCCTAAACTTTGTGGTCAACTCCATACTTCCTCATTAACTTCTCGAATGACTTATTACAAAATTATGAGCCGTTGTCATTAGTGATGGCTTTGGGAGCACCAAAATGAGAAAATATGTGTTTATGGATGAAATTTACCACCACCTTACTATCATTCGTGGTGTAGCTATTGCCTGTACCTATTTAGACACATAGTCTACTGCAACCAAGATGTAGAGAAAGACAAAAGAATGAGGAAAGGGTCACATGATGTCGATGCCCTAGTAGTCAAACATATCAAAAGTGAGGATAGGGGTCAATGGCATCATATTGTGTATAGTAATAACACCCATATTTTGACAACACTCACATGATCGACAAATTACATTCACATCCCGAAAGATGGTGGGCCAACAGAGATTGCGTTAATGAATCTTTATGGTCACCTTCTCTATGGAAACGTGCCCTCCACACGCTTTCGAATGATAAACCTGTATGACACTTTGGGTTTCGGCATCCGGTACATACTTTTGAATTACTTGGTCCACGAAATACTTAAATAAATAGGTATCATTATAAAATAACATGCATAACTAGGTGAAAAATTTCCTTTTCTCTTGCGGTGTCCAATAGTAGGGAACAACCCCCGTCACTAGATTTTCACGATGTCTATAAACCAAGGTAAAGAGAAATGGAAAAAACTTTATCATCCATAAAATACTTGTCTATGGGTGTAGGATCTTTAGCCATATAACAGGAAATCCTAGACAAGTGGTCGTTTACGACATTTTTCACTCCCTTCTTATCTTGGACTCAAATGTCGAATTTTGGAAGTATCAAGATCTACATAATGAGGTGTGGCTTGGCATACTTTTTTGAACGGAGGTATTTTAGTTCTTCATAGTTGTAAAGCATATGATGGGTGAAATGATAAGATCTGAATGAAATTTATCAAGGGTGAACACTACCTCTAGCAATTCTTTCTCCGTGGTTGAGTAGTTTACCATTGGCCGGTTAATGGTCGGCTAGCCTAGTATATGACATGGGCATTCTTATGTATAATTTTACCAAAAATAACCCCTACCACACAGTCAATCTCATCATGCCTTAGCTCGAAGGGAACGGTCCAATCCGAAGCTTGTATGATGGGAGCAGAGATTGGCGTACTCCTTAATTTCTCAAATGCCTCTGGGCACGCTTCGCTACACTCAAATGGACCATCCTTAACGTGAAAGTTATGTAAGGTTCTAGCTATGGATCTAAAGTCCTTAAACAACCTACTATAGAACCCAGCATGTGCCAAAAATGAGCGCACGTCTTTGAGTGCCTTAGGTGGGGGAAGTTCGACAATGATATCAATTTTCCCCTTATACACTTCTATCCCATTGGATGATACTATGTGGCCTCGAACTACTCCTTTGGTAACCATAAAATGTCTTTTCTCTCAATTTAGCATTAGGTTCTTTCCCACACATCATAAAAATTACTTTTTCATAGTTAGCAAGGAATTGTTCAAAAGAGGGGCCAAAAACGCCAAGGTCATCTATCAACACCTTAATGTCTCTCTCAACCATGTCACTAAAATGATATAACATGAACCTTTGAAAGGTTGTTAGTAAATTACATAATCCAAATGGCATCCTTCTACTAGAAAACATGCCAAAAGTACATGTGAATGTAGTATTTTCTTAATCAAGAGTGTCCACCTCTATTTGGTTATAACCGGAATAACACTCTAAAAATAGTAAAATGGGTGACCTGAGAGCCTCTTGAGAATTTGGTCCATGAACAGCAAAGGGAAGTGGTATTTCTTAGTGTCGACATTTAGTTTGTTGTAAATAAAATGAATGCGCCACCCGTTGGTGGTACATTTTGGAATAATTTCTCCCTTCGTGTTATCAACCATGGTTATTTTCAATTTATAAGGAACGCCTTGGATTGGGATAACCAATTTACTATCCAAGATAGGATACATTATGCCTGTATTTGACAACTTTATAATTTTCATTCTCACCATGTCTTTCATGAACATCTTCAATCTTCATCGCATCTCCCTAGAGGGCTTCACAACCTCCTCTAGGTTGATTTTATGGGTTAAAAATTAGGGAATTATACATTGCAAATACGCAATAGACCAACCAAAAGAACCCTTTTGTTTCCTCAATATCTCCATAAGCTTCCTTTCTTGCTCCTTATCTAGTTTGGAGGAGATAATAAGATGATTTATCTAGGAATGCGACTTCTTCAATTAATGTTTAGAAAATTTAATATCAGAGGGAACCTCGTAGGATTCCCTCGGTGATAATTCCTCAGATCTCTAGACCCAACTCACATCTCTTGCGTCCCCCTCAATCTCGCCCTCACCTAGCATCTACCTCATCCTAGTCAACTCATGATCGAAATTGACATACTCTCACTCTCTCTCTCGATAGCCTTCACTAAACACACATGAACCGGATCCTCAAAATTATATCCCTCAAAATCCTCGTGTACTACATCTTTGATAAGATCCCTATCATGTAAATCGTCCTCATCACCCATTTGCTTAGTGATGTTAAAGATATTAGTTTTAAGAGACATATTCCTAATCATTAGTTGCATTTTACCATTTTGTGTATTGATCAACGAGTTAGTCATAGCTAGGAAAGGGAGGCCAAGAATGACGGGAAGATGATGGCTTGATGGGAAGGAGGGACCCATATTCCTAATGAAAAAATCTACAGGGAATTAGAAAGTGTCAAATTGGATGATCACGTCCTCAACAACCCCTAGAGTAACCTTTAAGGAATGATCTACAAGTTAGAGAGTTTTTTTTTGGGCTGAAGATCTGCCAAATTGATCATTTTATAGATGGAATAGCGTCGAATGTTGATGCTAACCCCCAAATCTAATAAATCTGCCTCTACCTTACTATCTCTAATAATACACAAAATGGTGGGGGGGGGGGGGGGGGGAAGATTTTTATACTTTGGTGGGAGGTCTCTTAAAATTACCGAACTAAAATTTTGTGCTAGGAAAACCTTCTGCTTTAACTTTAATTTTTGGTCACCATGCGCAAGTCCTTTAAGAACATAGTGTACGCAAGAATTTTTTTATACCCTCGAGAAAATCTAGGTTTAGCTTCACTTGGTTAGGAACCTCTAAAATATCATCACGGGAGGCCACTTTAGGAGGAAGGACCAACCGTTGTGGGTATGGTGTGGCTATTGGTGGTTTTACTACCACTTAGGGCCCAATTATGTCTTCTTTCTCACTCTCACCCAAGGGGGCATATTCGACCTCTTACATGATGAGTGAAACCTCATTGTCTTTTTTTACGTCTTGTGGAGGAGGTGACAAATCAACAAGTGTTCCACTAAGTGGAGTTTTTACTGGTTTGCTATGCTCTTGATTTTTATCGGGGATAGAGATCACATTGTTTTAACCTTGTTGAGGTCATTGGACTTGGCCGAAAAACCTCCCCTTATCTTGGACACTCGAATGAAATTGACCCTTATATATTGATTCTTTTATATTGGTAAAATTCGGATCATTTAGGGCAATAATAACTGATTGAGTTTTCATAATTTTGGCGAGAGTGTCCTAGAGAATCTTCTGTTATGGGATCACATAAGGAGCGAGAGAAGGCACTTGCATTTGTTGTGCTTGTTGGAAAGGTAATAGCCATGACGGTTGTTGGGAAATGAGTTAATTTTGATTTAGCGAGGCATTCTGTTGCTCATAATTGAAACTTGGATGGGTCCACCGCGAGGGATTATAAGAGTTCCCATGAGGGCCAGTAAAGTTCTCCCTAATCTCCCATCGCTTCAACTTGCTCTTAAAGCATATTTTGTAGGCGAGAATAGTTGGACATTCCATCATTAAATGTCCCACCTCACAAATAGAGAAATCTCCCCCTTTAAAGATAGAGATGGCTCAGATATATCTCCCCCTAGGTTCTACCATATCTTCTTTTCATTTGGCTAATTGATTCATTTAAAGCTACAAGTTGGCTTCCTTGTCCAATTAGTAGATTGCGTACGTAAAACGAGTTGTTGACGTGATTTTAACAATGGGTTGGGTGTTCGGATCTTATGTGTCCCGTGATTGAGTAGTCTCGACGACATACTAAAATTGTACCTTTGCATTGTTCGCATCCAACCCAAAGAACTCTCAGGGGCACATTATTTTTACGAGTTTCTTTTAGTGTAAGACCATGATATAAGTAGGATATGAGCCTCCACTTCTGAAAACCATGATGTGGTCACATGTTAACCAACTCGTTGAACCTATCCCAACACCTAAGAAAAGGATCATTATATTTTGTCCTAAATGTTTGAATTTGATCCCTAATAGAGTTAATTTTGTGGGCGGGGAAGAACTCTTGGAGAAATTTACCTTGCATGTATATCCACGTACCGATTGAATTCTGTTCTAAAGACCAAAGCCAAGTCTTGGCCTTGTACTTAAGCAATAAAGGTAAATGATTTATACATATGATGTCTTAGGTGCAACATTGATCATTTAACATTTTGCATGCCTCCTCGAACACACAGATGTGGAGATATGGCTTCACCGGCTCCATGCCATGAAAGTAGGAAGAATTTGGATTAATCCATTCCTAAAATGAAATTTCCCTTCATTATATGAGTATATAATGCATCCCAGATAAAATGTTCACTCCATGTATAAGAAGACCCTTATAAAGGGTCACATTATCCCACCCTCTCCCATTTTAAAACTAGCATTTCCCAATATCGAACCCACACTCGAAAAATCAATTCCCACGTGAGATTTTCCAGATGTTCTACTTATGGTATGGATAATCGGTGTATGAGGTGGTACCTAAAAATTCAGAGTGTTATTACTATAGGATGGGAGATTCATTATTAGCTCGAGAGTTGGTTTGGGCTGAGTATTTTTCATTTAAGGACTCGAGCGAAATTATTTTATTTTTTCTTTTTATAATTGTTTTGGATATTTGTTTTTTATATTTTTGAGATTTATGATTTTTGGCTTATAAAGATTAAAATCAAATTATGATCAATTCAAACTAGCCTACAATCTACCTAGTCCCCGACAACGATGTTAAAACCTTAATGAGCAACCAAAAATGGTATGCTACGTGTTACCTATGGCTTAAGTGTAAGTCAGTCTCTCAATTAATAAACCCAATAAGATTGGGTTGAATCCGAAGGGAATAGGTCGCTAACGACGAAGGCAGGGTTGGCTTCTTAAATCTAGACTTTGACTCGTAAAACAAACAAAAGGGTGATGATTTTTACTTTAAGATATTTGTAATTACCTAAGCAAATTACGCTACAAAATTTGAAAATTCAAACTACATAAAGCAAAGACTGAAATTTGTAGTTTTAAAATAATTTCAGAAAATGAGGTTGGGATCCAATACCCCAAACCATAGAGTATCTCCAACAAATATAAAATTATATAAATTAATTAATTAATTTAAAGAAAAACACAAATTAATTCGAAGCACCAAATATGTTTGGGAATTAACACTTGCAATAATTGGTTAATAAATTAATCAATGTGAATGATATATTTACCGAAACATATAATGAATCCTCGAACACTCCGATTGCTTTTAAAAAAACTGAGTTAAGCAGCATACACTAATAATTTCAGTTAAGATATCAAACCTGAGAAATTAATTATTCAATTATTGAAAATTTTACATTTAAAGTCGAAAACTCTAAGTTGGGTTTATCTTCCTCAACCCACAGGTAATTTAGCTGGACATGGAATCTAATTCTATGCAAATTATATTGATCATGAATGCATTTATATTTAAATATCAAGAAGAATATAGTCTATATTATCTTATATCTATCTAAATACTACTATACAAACAATTGTAAGAACAAAAGTTGCATTTATTAATCTAGCAACTGCAACATCAATGCATACTTGTTGAAAATAAAGTAGACTTCAATTTTGTTATCAGAAAGGATAAAATTAAACAACAATGAAAATGTGTAATTATGAATACTTTAATACACTTAAAAGAAGTTAATATTGTATAATAAAGTAGACTAAAATGACTCATAGTAAGTTATTTTATGATAGAGATCATACTAGATAAAAAGAACCTTGTTCAATGCTTCATTGTCAACATTTCTCCAACTCAATTAAGTTCCTAAATCTAAAAAACTATCAAACACTAAATAATGGACAAAGATCATAACTAGAATCGTATAGGGTGACGAGAGAAAACAGAGTTAAAGGATAAAATCAAAAACCCGAAACCATGTTTTTATACCAAATCAAAGACCCAAAATCCTTTTTTATACCAAACCAAAATTCATAATCGAAGGATCTTCAAAACAAACCCCTGTTTAAGAGAGATTCATCCAAACCCAGGTCGAAAATCTTCCAAACCTATGTCGTGATTCATCAAAACACTGAGTGACAATGACATGAACTTCAAAACAATAACTCATGATTTTGAGAAGAATGTTGAGCTTTGGTAGCTAAATTTGGAGAAAAATGTTGTGGGGTTATCATTTTGGTATAGCCTATATGTAGAGTTCGTGTGTAGAGTCCAATAATTTCTTTGGGTTATTGGAAAAGTAACCCTATTTTAAGAAAAAATACTTTCAAAATAATGAAATAATATTACTAGCACTTATATAAGATTACTAATGCTAATTTATTTTGAGAAATAATAATGGTATATTACTATTCGTAATAAAAAAAATAGTATGTTACTAATTATGCATTTTGCTGGTGTCGCGAAGACTAAGTCAAACCTTGAGAATATAAGAAATCAAAGGACACGGCCTTGTCCGAAAAGACCCTTATAGATATGGAAAACTATCAGTTTCAAAATGAAATGACTAAACTAAAGAGACAATTGGAAGATAAGAATAAGAAGAAGGATAATGTCATCCAAGTGAAAAAAGACTTGTCTCCTCTCATCTAGTTTGGGTATCTAAGCTCTTCCTTGACATCTATCGAGTTAAGATCGCTCGTCTTGATATGGACCCTTGTACCTTTGACCCTACCGACTGTGGAGGATCTAATGCCTTATCCAACATGTATGATTCAACATGGCTATACTGAGTATCGGGGACTCCTTATTGAGCTTTGACCTCCTATAGTATGTGAAGTCGAAGACTGTTATGTATTCATGCGTGAAGTTCTTAGTCGTCTCTTGCCTTTTTCCATTGCTCTTTCCCTTTAGGCTTCCTCCTTTACATTAACATTTATTCATTTGATATGCTTATATTATTTTTGAAAACCATTAGACTCCTTTTGTGATGTAACTCCGAACTGATTTTACCTAATGATATGAATATTATTTAATACTCTCCTTAATTGAATGACTTGAATGATCTTATAATAAACTATTTCAATATTATGAATCATATGTGTTTGTTAATAAATAACCCTAATTTAAAACCATAAGTGATGTTGATGAGGTTTTTTATGAATCCTGACCATCAATTTGACATAGGGAAATCTTCGATAGATAATGACTATACTAGTGAAAATAGACCAAAATCTTAATATGTCTTCAGAAAATAATAACTAAGATGGTGAAAATTGACCATTATTTTAATAAGTATTCGATAAATAGTAACTTAGGGGGTGAAAACCGAGAATCAATTGAATAAATCTTTGGCAAATAGTGATTGTGGTGGTGAAAACCAACCATCAGTTTAATGAGTTTCCTATGACTGAATAAGTTGTCTATACTCAGTTGATTACCATGTTATTTATACTCAGTAAGTTAATGACTTACTAATAATCATTTGATTTGATTTAAAAAGTTCTTCCACGGTATTATACATATCCTTATACTTTCCTTTTTATGAAATGATTATTGGTATTCCATCTTCCTGACATAAAGTTGTTCGATGTCACATCGACCATGCTAATCAAACATATTCGGTCTGAGGAGGTTAGGAGTTGATTGGGGGATTAGGTGAGTGTTCTTTCGAGACATAAAATTTTTGGAAAAGAAGTATTAGAACCCTATACCATGTCAGGATGTAGTGTTAGCCTCCATCCAACCCTTTTGTTAGTGCATAATCTAGTATGCACCGAACAGTTTAGGCGAGTAAGTAAATATACATAATTTTGGCAAAAAAATAATCATTTTATTCATATTTTTGGTCCATTCTGAATAGAGCTACATCACAAAGGAAAAATAAACAGGGAAGATAATGTTGAACTAAATAAAAAAAGAAACAAATGGATATTAAAGTTTCACGATCTTCTAAATTTTGGGTGCTAGATGATTCTTTTGTTAATCAGCATTCGGTTCGGCTCGTTCAATAGGCTATTAATAGTAAATATTCAAATTCTAGACTTTCCAAGGATGGGGGAAAGCATGTACTTCATGATCTCTTAGTCCATATGTTCCTTGTCGTATAATCCGTGCGACGACATTTGACCCTCCCAATTATATTCCATTTTCCATGTCTGGGGTTATTGCTTAATTGCCTAATTTATTTCAGAACCAAGTCTCCAAACTTGAACCTTCGATTATTTACCTGTTAATTGTAATATAGGGTGACCTTCTACTGAGTGGTATTTCTCCTTAATGTTGCATCTTCCCTTTTCTCTTCCTGCAGATTTATAATTTTTTTGAGTTGCTCATCATTTTCCCTTCATTCAAATCAGTGCACTAGGAGTCTGGCCAGTTCAAGTTCATTTGGTACAATCACTTTCGTACCATAGGTGAAGTGAAATGAAGTTATCCCGATGGTTCGTCTAGTGGTTGTTCGATACGCCCTTAAAATGAAAATCAATCGTTCTACCAATAACACCTTTGAGTTCTGTAGTTTTGTATTTCTGACATGAAATAATATTCGATATGTGAATTATACTTATTTATTGCACTTGGGATGCTAGGAAGAAGAGAAGTAATGCTTTACCCTAAACTGATTGCGAAGTTTTTCAATTTTCACAATGTCAAACTAGAGACTGTTATATTTGACTATCGAATATTGGACATCGAATCTTCTAATGATGTACCTCTAGATGAATTGATTCACCTTTTGTTCAATAATTATTTCTAACGGTTCAACCTCCACCCATTTTGTAATATAGTCAATGGACACTAAATGAAACTTTCATTATCCTTTCCTAATTAGAAATGGTCAAAGGATGTTAATCCCCCACATGGAGAAGGGCCAAGGAGATATGCTTGTCGGTAAATCTTTAGTTGGTTAATGAATGAAGCTCATCATTCGCTAACACCAATCGTATTTTCTTACATAGTATTTGGCATATTTTTCCATTTTCTCTAGTAATACCCATGTGTCAGCGCTCTTTGTGTTAAACTTTTTTTCCTAGGTATCCCTCGCAGACAAATTTATGAAAGTCCATTACAACCATTGTCAACTCTACTAAGGTTACACATCGTATAATTCGAGAGTGTAGACCTTTCGACACATGACCCCTAGCAGAGAGAGTATTTTTTTTCTTTGACTCACACTTTCATAGATTCCACCTAATCATTCGATTGATTTCCCTCTCTTATGTATTGGACGAACTTATCCATTAAACTAGGACCCATATATACTTTTTTGACTACCTTGTCTTATTCAAATTTAATACTAGAATAATATAGATAATCCTCAAGGTATCTCTTTCATCCAGAAATGCCAGCCTATCTGGATGGTCATTCCTGACATTTTGTTCCCATGGAATATGCCTAATGATGAACGGTCGTAATCAACTTTCCACTTCCATAATCATTTTAAGTATGTGAGAATCCTCTTTCCCTTGGAATCAAATTTCCCATTACTTGTCGAACAACCACATTTGAATCACTGAAGAATTCCATTTAGTTTACTCAAAGTGAAAGCGACTGGTGCCCCGATGACTAGGGCTTCACATTCAGCCTCTTTATTGGATGCCCCGAAATTTAACCTTAACGCATATTCCACACTTGAACCATTGAGTGTTTCAATGATCGGACCCACTTTGCAACTATATGAATAATCTACATAGGTCTCCCTACATTAATTTCTTGAATTATTTCATTAATCTTAAAGATCGTGAAATTTTCTTAAAGGTATGCAACCTCTTGACCCTTTACATCTACTCTTGGCTTGTACTACAAATATAACTCCCTTAGTTCAACAAACCATTTCATTAATCGACCATAGACGTATGTCTTGTGGAAAATGTTTTTTGAGGGGGGGTTATCAATATGATCTTAGTTTTGGGATGGAGAGTGTGAAGGAAAACTTTCCAATCATAGTCTACCTTGATTCTTCTACTTTAAACACCATACTCGCATAATACGGTAGTCTTTGAAGCCCATTATAATCTTTGATCAATGCCGAACTAACTGTCATAGTGGAGAAACTTAAAAGACACAATTATTCACCCAAAAATGTCTTTAAAAAGAGAAGGGACTTAGACGGGTACGCATTCAGATCGAGGAAAGATTTTTTGCATTCGTCAGTCCATATGAACACATATTTCAATGTCCTGAAGAAGAGGATGCATTTGTCAGTCACTTTTTTCATGAACTTGTTCAATTCTACCACTCTCCCTATCGGCCACTTTCCTTCCCTGAGCGTCGTTGGGATCCTTATATGTATGTAGCATGTAAAATATAGCTCGACACAATTAGGTATACTGGGACTCATACGTATGTAGTACATAATTAAAACTACACACTCAAGATCTGAGTCCTACATGATAATTAAAATTATTGTGGTATACCATGGTATAATCCTTGAATGGTAGGTATGCTACTTGGGGTGTTACTGATAAGGATGAAAAATTATGGTTTTATATGCAATTATTCATAATAAGTTGCAGGGTTATACCAAACTGAAGGGTAAGAGAGGTTTAGTGGTTCGAGTATAGTGGTTTATTGATTTTGGGAATAATCGAGAATATCGAGGGAATCAACTATACAAAATAAATATGAACTACTCAAAGGAGTTCTATTTGAATTAAGAGTTCAAAATTATCATTGAGTGGTATAGTAATCAGTAATTAAAAGACATAATCTCAAATTGTCTAATGTTGAAACTTAAATCACCTACGTTGAGTTTTAAAACTTTTGGTTGGTTCTGAGCTAATTTCCTAGGTAGACTTGGTAGTCTGAAACCATAACAAGTGTTATTAGGTCAAATAAGTTTAAAACAATGTGTATGTGATGTAATAGATTGTAATTTCAAAAGTCATTTGAGTGTAAAATTAACTAAGAAGGTATAAAATATATATTTGTAACCTTTTTAAATAAATGTGTTTCCTTTATTCTATTAGGCTTTAAAGTTAGTGCCTGAAGAATAAGTAGGTCTATTTGTACACAAGTAATTATAGAAAAAACTTTTCTTGAGAAAACACTTTTCTAGAATCCCAAAATGACGATGTAATATAGCAATTTGTTCAAAATAAAAAAATCAAAATAGTAGAAAAAAATTTAAAAAAAATTATTTGAGATGCGCCATCACGCGTTTAGTCAAATGTTTGATGCGCCTGTTTTAACTTCCACTCGTGCCCATGTAGGTAAATCATCTTTAACCTCTTGACATTTTGACTTTAGTGTTTCAAAACTTTAAGCTTAATTTGTTTTATAATTCCTTTCAAGTTGATTCTTGAATTAAAGTTGCCTAAATTTTGAATAAAAATCCAACGATATTTGTTTTTAAGAATTTTGGTGGGATAAATGGAGCTATTGGATTTTTGTAAAAATAGTGAAATTTTAACCAAAAAAAACTGATTGAAAGCTATGATTGTCATGCTGACATCATAAAGGTTTTATTCTATATCATAAATGGGGAAAATTGAACATGGTTTGAGGGTTTTGGTGGAGTAAAACTTGCAAATTTGTTTTCTGAAATTTTTAGGGCCAAAAATTTCAACCCATGATTTGAGGTAACAAAAGCCTTGTTTCTTCAATTAAACATTACATCTAGGTTCTTAAGAACCTAAGATCAACTGAACTCACCTTGAAACTGGTTTAAAGTCGAGGAAGCAAAATCCACCATCGAAGCTCAAACTTTAATGGTGTTTTATGATTTTTGAGCTATTTCTATGCATATACACATCAACTTTCACATGAAAACACATATTTCTAGTTTATAAATATTCAAAAACATAAATGCATTCAAGAAACAAGAATTAATATATAAAATTATATAAATTTATAAACTCAAAAAAAAAAGTTTACTTTGAAATTGTACTCACTTAGGATAGATCTTGACTGAGGTAAGAGGGGGTATTTGTATGGCTTGAAAAGGTGATTTAATTGGTTATTTTAGACGTGGAGTTTGAGCTGTTTTACACAAGTTTCCATGATTGTTTCATTGGAGGTAAGAAGGGTACCATAGGTTAAACACATGGTATAACCTATTTTGGCTGTCCAACTAGTTATATCACTAGAAGATGTGGGGTGACAAGTTTGGGTTTAAGTTTAGGTCATTGGATAGTTTTCATATTGATTTTATCAAAGTTTAGGGTATTTTGTGTAATTATACAATGTTAATGGATTTGTTTATTAAATTCCTACAAAATATATGTCCTTAGGTAAACTTTGAGAGAAAGTTGGGATTAAATAGGTATAGGAGTTTGAAAAATATCCTAATTCTACTCATAAAGGCATTTTGATAATTTAGAGAAAGTGTAGGATTTTGATTAAAAAAATGTCTATTGAAGGTATTAAAGGTTAGTTTAAGGTGTGTTATTATATTCTTCCTACGAAAAAAATCTTCCTCAAAATTACTTTGGAAAAGCGCGGGGTGTTGTTGTCTAATCATGTCTTCTGTTTCCAATGTAGCTTTTCAGCCCCATGATGTCGCCAAAAGACATTTATTAGTGGAATGGTTTTTCGTGTAAGAAATTTTTCTTATAGGTCAAGAATTTAGACAGAAATTTCTTCAAATTTGTGATTGGGTTCAACTATAATATCTTTCCAAGTAATTATGTGAATTGCATTAGGGATATATTTTCGTAATTGTGAAACGTGAAATGTGTTATGAAGATTAGATAGTTCAAAAGGTAATTCTAGATGATAAGCGACTGTTCCAATATGTTCGATAATTCTAAAAGGACTAAGATAGTGGGGTGATAACTTTCCTTTCATTCAAAATCTTATAATCCTTTTTTGTGGAGATACTCATAAGAACCCTTGATTATTTACTTGAGATTTTAAGGGCTTTCGCTGAGTGTCGACTTAACTTTTTTATTTTACTCTGGGTTGACTGAAATATTTCTCGAATGAGGCATATCTTTTATGTGGTTTCGGAAATGATTTCGGGTCTAAGTGAATGATTTTCTTTAGATTCATTCCATCTTATGGTCGAATGATGCGGTCATCCATACAGAGCCTCGTAAGGGGTGGTTTGAATGCTGGCTTGATAACTATTATTATATAAGATTTCAATCTGGGCAATATGACTTTTCCATGAACTAGAAAACCTTAAACTACAGGATCGTAACATATCTTCTAGAGTTTGAATTACTCATTTGGATTATCCATCGATTTGGGGATGAAAGGTTGTGCTTAGGTAGAGTTTGGTTCCTAGGTCTATCTCTAAGGCTTGCCAAAAATTTCCTATAAATCTAAAAACTCGATCGGATTTGCTAAAAATAGGTATGACGTGTATTCTCACAATTTCTTTGATGTAAAGTTCACCTAATCGTTGAAAAGAATCGGTGGATCTAGTTAGTAGAAAATGGGTAGATTTTATAAGATGATCAACGATAACCCATATCGTATTAAAACCTTGAATCGTTCGGGGTAATCCGTTGATAAATTCCATGGTTATATGATCGCATTTCCATTCTAGGATAGGAAGTGGTTGGAGTAAACCATAGGGTTGTTGGTGCTTAATCTTTACTTGCTAACACTTTAGACACTTGGATATGAAGTGTATAATATCTTTCTTCATGACGTGCTACCAATAATGTTGCTTGAGATTCTGGTAAATTTTGGTGCTACAATGGTGAACCATGAATTCAGAATGATGAGCCTCAAGTAAGATTTCTTCTCAGAGTGAAGATATAATAGGAACACATACTCTATTTTTGAATTTTAACCCACGCTCGGGGTACAAAGTCCGATCTATTTTTGGGAGGTTGTTTTGAAGTTTTTTCTTTTGGGAATGTAAAAATTTGTCTTAATCTTAAAGCTCCATGATTTTCTTGTGTAGAATGGGGAGAGCGACAATGATTCTTAAAGTAATGCGAGTTATAAAAGAGTCTTGTTATAAAATAAAATATCCAATAGTTTCCAAAAGTACTAACATATTGTGGAGGCTTCCTTGGGCTTTACATCTTAAGGCATCGACAACTACGTTACCTTTTTCGAGACGGTAAAGTAAGTAAAACTTATGATCTTCTAAAAGTTCTATACATTGTCTTTTTTGAAGATTAATATCTTTTTGCATGAATATGTAATTTAGACTTTTATGATCAGAGAAGACTTAAAATTCTTCTCCACGCAAATAACATCTCCAAATCTCTAGAGAAAGGAGAATTACGGCTAATTCTAAATTATCTACTGGATAGTTATATTCATGAGTCTTCAATTTTTAAGATCCATATTCGATTACTTTACCTTATTGCATCAACACATAATCAAGTCCTTATAGAGAAGAGTCGGTAAAACATCCTAGCTGATATTACTAGACGAAATGGTTAAGTCGGGGGAGGAGGTCAACTTTTCTTTCAAAATGAAAAAAGCTCGTTCACACTTAGGGTTCGAGATAAATCGGACATCTTTTCTTGTTAATTTCATCAATGGTTGGGCTATTCATGGAAATCCTTTTACAAAACATTTATAGTATCTGACAATACCTAGAAAACTTATTTGTTTTGTGATGGTGATAGGTTGAGGCCATTCAAGTACTACAGTGGTTTTGGTTAGATCTACTTATATACCTACTTCGATAACTATATGTCCTATAAACTTCACTTATTTAATGAGAAAATCAAATTGTCTTTTCTTTGCGTACAATTGACGTTTATGAAGAGTTTCTAGTACTATATAAAGATGTTCTTCATGTACTACACCCATCTTAATATAAATTAGAATGTCATCTATAAACATGATTACAATCTGATCCAGGAAATATCAAAATATTCTATGGATTAAACCCACGAAGCCAGTAAGGGCATTGGTTAAACCAAAAGACATGACCAAAAATTCAAAATGGCTATAGGTAGTTTTGGATATATATCTTATTCCTTCACATGTTGTTGGTGATAACAATATCTTAAATCAATTTTGGAAAATATCCTTTCTCCTCGCAATTGGTCAAACAAATCTCCTATCCTTGGTAATGGGTATTTAATCTTGATGGTAACTTGGTTCAATTGAGGATCCCCAAGGGGATGTGTTGGGGCGTATAAATACATTACCGAGTAAGTATTCCAACTCTTTTAGAAGTTCTCTTAATTCCAAAGGAGTGACAAGATACGGGGATATTGAACTTGGGGAAGTATTTGGTAATAGGGTGATAAAACACTCAATCTCTCGAGGGGAGGTAATCTCGGTAAATATTCAGGAAACACATCTTTGTGTTGGGTCAAAATATTGGAAATAGAAGAGATCTTCTTTTCACTTATCTGAAAAAGTAAAGGTTGAAGAGGATTTCTTCCTTGAAAATAAAATAAAGTTTGGTGAGGTGGTTTGAATGTTAGCGTCTTCGTATGTTAGTCAATGTGGGTGTAATTTGGTGATGAAATGCCCGTTCCTATTATTAAATCTAATTCCATTAAGTTAAGGACAATTAAGTCTAGGGTCAATGTCCTGCCTCCAAAGCGTAAGGTATGACGTTTACAAATTTTATTGGAAATGGCCATTTCTCACATTGGCATTCCTATAGTGAAATGATAAGCTAACGGATTACAAGTTAGTTATAACCTAGTAAGACATGACTGACTAATTAAAAAATGTGTGGATCCGGAATCAAACAATACATGTGCTAAAATATTATAAAAAGGAATATTACCTTCAACCACACTATGGTAATTTGGATTTTCCCTGGGAGAAGGGAGAAATTCTGACTTTGATTCTTATTAACTAGTTCCTTCTTCTTATCACATGGACTTGGTCGCGAGGGACGATTAAAATTATTGGTGGAATTTTTAAAAGGAGGTTAAAAAAGTTAGGAGATGTAGGAGGAGGAGGCATTTGTAGAATTGGGAATTGGGTTCTCAAGTGTCTTACTTGAATGCATTCATGGAAACGTATAAAAGATCTTTTGTTATTGTGTTGAATTTCATTGAATGCTCGGCAATCCTTGGGTTTGTTATAAGGTTGATATCATTCATTTCGTTGATTGATAATAACATATGGATTTCAGAAAGGATTATAAATTTGAGTTGCGTTAGTAAATGTTGGGATTTTCTCTATAAGAGAGGATATTTCAACAGCCCAGTTAAAATGTCAGGCCTACAAAGGGATAACAAAGGATTTTATGATTTGGTGTAAATCGCGTTCAAAATTCTTGGATTTTTTGGGTTCAGTGTCAACGTATTCCTGGTCATATCAAGATAGTTCGGTAAATTTGTCTTTATATTGGGCCACTGTCATTTATTGTTAATGTAGATTTAAGAATTCTACGGTCAATTGATCTCTTACGATCTCTGAAAACTACTTGTTGAGGAAAATTTCTTCAAACTGTCCATAGGTTAGTTCATTCACAGTTCAGGAATGAAAGATGGTCTGCTATAAAAAATCTGCTTCTCCTTCGAACAGATATAAAGCTCAATTTACCTTAAGTTCAGGGATAATTCAAACCTCTCCAAGTACCTTAAGTGTTTGGCCAATCCATTTCTCTTCTTCAACTGCATCAGGCTTTCCAAGAAATGCTCGAGGCTTTTGTATCAAAAATTCCTTAATAACGTTCATCCTCCGCGTTTCTTTGTAAATTCATTATTCAAAGGGGTGGAGGAATATTTTGTTGTCACTTGCTTAGGGCAATTAACTCTTGGAGACCATGTAGGATTCCTTTATTAGTGGTAGTTGAATTTTGCATTTGTGGAATAAAATGTTCTTCTTGAGTTCCACTGGTAGTTGTTCGATTAGTAACCACCATATGTAAACAATACTATAATAGATAAATTACAAGTAAAGATACTTCAAACAACTCATCATTTTATATCATATTAGACTTTCAAAAACATAGTTAACATAGAGAAAATAAAGAGGAAGAAAAATACATGGCCGTCAGCTCTATTTTACAATGAAATAGAACAAAAGAACTATGAGGTTATGCTACGGTGGTGATTCGGGAATGAGGGTTGTCATAAACTTGAACACTTTAACATATACAACTTATTTAGTAACGTCCACATTCTAGTGATTGTTTTAAGCATTCGAGGAACTGCTTTATCATATTCTGAATCAAGGTCATCATCAGAAGGATTGGAGTAATCATCTGAAGAATCTGATGAAGTAGTTGTATCTATAGGGGTGAAGATAATAGTAACGGGGAAAAGAAGTCCATAGTCTAATGAGGAATCATGAGGAGTCAATGTAACTTCATTGGGTGGTAACGCATCCCATGTGAGATTGATCGATTGTGGAAAAAACTAAAGATCTTTGAAAAAACTTTGAGATTGTCGAATGTCCTGAGCCTCTCCAATTAAATGACCAATTAGAAAACTGTGTTAAGTTTATGCTGTGGAAATTTCCCAATCACGATTGATACTTCTGATATATTGACATAGTTTGGCATATCCCACTTTTTTGACAGCTCACTTAAAGCATTTATGCATCGAGTCTCGGATGTCAACCTAAAGATTCCTTACTACAAAACAGTATGAGTAACAAAATACGATAACAAAAATATTTAAAATTAATAATGACATAAGGCATAGGTCCTCATATTTTTCCGGGATAGGCATAAAATTTGGATATGCTATGATACCATGTTGTCGCATTCGCAAAATTTATTTTTTGATGATAATAAAAATAAAATTAAATACAACAATGGTTTTAGTGCAACAAAATTTAAAAGACTTTTATTATGGGGATGCCTAGCATCCTATTACATATCAGAGTCTAAAAGAAAAGAATGTACAATATTATTCATCCATGCCATACATAAATTTAAAACTTTTAAGAAACACTATGGATTCATAAGAGCTTATAAATTGCGGTGTAGAAGTTCCAACGATGACTAGCATCCTTATCTATCACTTCCCACATGTACATAACTGCGAATATTTTTTAGGCTAGAAATTAATAGAAGTTCAAAGTCACGGGAAGTGCTGGTCTTCTTCAGGTTCATCGTCCATCTAGAATAAAAACAATTGATTAGACTTGCCAAGTAGATAATTTTTATTTCTATACAAGATACGGGAGATGATAAAGTGTTAGAAAAATAACGGAAATAAATGATTGACATTATACTTGTTGAAACAAAATGAAATATCATAGGACTATCAGGGGTATACTGAAGTCTACTAATATGTATATGAATCAAATGGTGAAGATAACTGAATAAACTAAATATCAAGTTCTTCTGATCATTGTTCAAATTATAATCAGATAATCCATAAATTATCTGTTATAACACTTCAACAGTATAGACATACAATTACAATATCTCTTAAGGAATAATATAGCTCGACACACTTAGATAGTGTGGCAGTCATACGTATGTAGCAAGTAATCAAAACTAGACATTCAACATCTGAGTCTTATAGACCAATTATAATTACTGTGGTATACCGGGGTTTAATCATCAAATAATAAGGTTTGGTACTTGGGGTTTTACTAATAAGGATAACAAATTCCAAGCTTATATGCAGTTATTCATAATAGGTTGCATGGTTATACCACATTAAAACGTATAGAGATTTTGAGATATGGGTATAATTGTTTTTCAATTTCGGGAATAATTGAGAATATCAAGGATATCAATTATACGACATAAAATTGAAATACTCAAAGGAGTTTGTATTTGAATTAGGAGTTCAAAACTATCACAGAGTGATATAGCAATCAGTAATTAAAATATATAAGCTCAAATTGTCTAACATTGAAATTTAAATCACCTACGTTTAGTTTTAATAATTCCGTTTGTTGTGAGATAATTTAATGGGTAGACTGGGTAGTCCGAAACCATAACAAGTGTAAATAGTTCATATGGGTTCAAAACAATGTTTACGAGATGTAGTAGAATGTAATTTCAAAAAAGATTTTAGTATAAAATTAACTAAGAGGGTACACAATGTAATATTTTAAACTTTTTAAATAAATATTTTTCCCTCATTTCATTAGGATTTAAAGTTAGTGACATAAGACAAAGTAGGTCTATTTATACTCAACTAATTATAAACAAATGTTTGGAAAAGTTTTGAAATACTTAAAAAATTGGGTAGGGATTAATGTATAAATATAAAAGTTAATTTTTGAACTCAAAACTGATTTTGTTGAGAAGACACTTTCTTGAAATCCAAACATAGTGATGTAATATACCAATTTGTTCAGAATAAAAAATGAAAACATTGGAAAAAAAATTGAAGACTCCCTCACGCGCTTGGTAAAATGTTTGATGCACCTATTTTAACTTCCACTCGCGCACGAGTTGGTTAGTCATGTTCAACCACTTGACATTTTGACTTTAGGGTTTCAAAACTTTGACCTTGATTTTGAAACATTTTAGAATTTCTTTCAAGTTAATTCATGAAAGTTTCCTAATTTTGAAGAGGAATCTAACCATATTAGTTTTAAGAATTTTGGTGGGCTAAATTGAGCCATTAGATTTCTATAAAAAAGGTGAAATTTTGACTAAACATAATTGACTGAAAGCTATGTTTCTCATTCTGGCATCGTAAAGGTTTTAGTTTATATAAAAAATGGGAAAATTGAACTTGGTTTGAGGGATTTTGGTGGAGTAAAACCTGCAAATTTGTTTACCTAAATTTTTAGGGATGGAAACTTCAACCCATGATTTGAGGTATAAAAAGACATTTTTTGTCCAATTAAAAATAACAAATAGGTTCTTGAGAACCTAAGATCAAATTACCTTACTTTGAAACTAGTTCAAAGTCAAGGAAGTAGAATCCACCATTAAAGCTCAAGCTGTAATGCTGTTTTTCTTGTCTTGGTGCTATTTCAATGGATATACACATAAACTTCCACATATAAAGAGATATTTCTACTCTTTAGATATAAATAAACATAAAAAAATTCAAGAAACAAGTATTCATACATAAAATTACATAAATGTAAAAACTCTAAAAAAATTATTATGAAATTTCACTTAGCTGGGATGGATTTCGACTGAGGTAAGAGGGGGTATTTATAAGGTTCTAAGAGGGGAGTTTATTGGTTGTTTTACGGGTGGAGTTTGAGTTATTTTAAAAAAAATTCCATGGTTATTTCAATGGAGGTAAAAATGGTACCATAGGTCACCCACATTGTGCAACATGTGTTTGTTGTCCAACTGGTGCCATGCCAGCAGGGGGTGCAGGGTAAACAATTTTGGGTTCAAGTTTAGTTCCTTAGATATTTTTCATATAGGTTTTAAGGGTTTTAGTTTATTTTATCAAATTTTAGGGTCCTTTGTTTAACTATACAATCTTAATGGACTTGTTTATGAAATTACATAAAATATATACCTTTCGGTAAAACTTTAAGTGAAAGTTGAGAGAAAGTAGGTATTGGAATTTATAAAGTACTGTAATTCTAATTATAGAAACATTTTTTTAATTTAGCGAAAGTGTAGGATTTTTCTTAAAGAGTTTTCTATTTAGGGGATTAAATGTTAATTTAAGGTGTGTTGTTACATAATCAAAGACCTTTAGTGATGAAAATTTTCACCTTTAAATGTCAATCCCAAATTATTTTTCCCAATAATTGGTATAAAAGCCCCAATTGAGATTAATTGTGTATTGAAAAGATCCATTGTGTCCATAAGAAATACTAGTTTTGGCATGTGGTACCGATTCTTTCTAACATGGTTTTATAGAGATTTTAAGTTTATTACCCTTCCATCATGGTCACGCATATTTATTTTGTGTTATTAGATCCTATGATAGTTTATCCGTAGATATTTTTAGCCCCTATATCAGATATGGTTATGATAATTATTTTAATATCGATTTATTTGGAGTTAGAAAAGGGTTGTAATGTTTCTTTACAGTTATAATCATGCATTTTCACGTGTTTGGTTGTCGGGAAATATTTCATGGAATTTGGTGAAGTTTTGACCTGATTTTAGTGGGTTTTGCATGGCAAAACAAGAGAAAATAGAAGGTTGTCCCCAATATAACCGGCAAATAAACCCTGGGTCGTAGATCGATCGACACAAACGGAAGATTCATTATTTAAGGGATCTTGATGCCTTTTTATACTTGTTCCCCCGATTATTCGTTTCGATCATTCGGAAAAGCTGCACAGTAGTTTTTTGAGAAGTGAATATCAACAAGAACTCAAGTTGTGAGGAAGTGTACTTCAAGTTAGATGCTATGTCAAAGGGAAGTCTTCTACAATAAGGATTCTTGGGCTTCAACAAGAAGTGGCCATGATGAATTGGGGATTATTCTATTTATTTATGAAATTATTTATTTATATTTTCATGTATGTCTCTTTATTATTATGTTCCATAATTTGGTGCAAAAATTGGATTAATTAGGAACAATTATTTCATGCATAATATGGATTTAATTTTGAGACCGACCTACCTCATCATTTTTTTCTGGAAAATCCTTTTTGTTTATTATTTTCTAAACTCAATTAAATCGGGGTAATTAATTTAATGTTATAATTAAATTTTGATCTTTCAATTTTTTTTAATTTAAAAAAGGTTTAATTTTTTGGTAAAATTAAAATAGTGACATTAGGTAATTTCAAATGTACAAGTAAATTAGAAATTACCACGGATCTAAATTCGGTCTTTTAGAATTTTAACACCCTGTATTTTTAAGCATAATACATTTAATTAATTCGATTAATTTAAATTACTTATGTCTCATAATTTCATTGAATTACTAATTATTAATTTATTTAAATATTAATGGGGAGAGTAAATGGTTACTATTTATGAAAAATAAATTACCAAGTGAATAGTAATAATTAATTTACATCATAGCAAGTAATAGTGACGTGGTATTATTTTAAATCAACTGGTAGTCGGGCATAGACTCTATTAAGGTCGAGATAGGGATTTTTAGTAAAGTAATTCGGATGACAATTTAGAGTGCGTGATGGATTTCGAATAGTCTGAAATAATCAAAAAGTTTACCTGGGGGTATTAAATGGGTCTCGGGGAATTTTTAGGCATGAACAGGGCCATGCGACGGTGTTTGGGCCATTTTAACTTGACTCGCAAGAAAATTTTCAGAATTAACACATTAAAACCTAAGTTTGAGAGCTTGAGGTAGACACGACTCTAAAAGAAAAATATCATAAAACCCAAATTAGAGAAATTGTGGAAGACACAATTCAAAACGAAAAACCCTAGTTCTACAGATAACAAAAGAGGGAGAAAGAAGGGAGATTTTGGCGATCCAAATCAAAGGAGTTTAGGATAATTCTTCATGGAATCACCATCTACGCTAAAGGAATTCAGACCCTACGAACTAGAAAAGGCAAGTGGTGACTTGATTTTAATTTAAATTGCAGTCTTCAATTCATATCATAGTCGGTGTGATAAAATCCATTATTTTTGGGATGGTTTGATACATGAATTGTATTTTCAGAATTAATGGAGTAATACGTGTATAAATTCTTGAGGAAAAGTGCTATCTCGAAAAAAAATACTATTTGGGAATTAAAATTGGTGATTTCAAACCCAGAAATTTATCTTGTTATATTGATGATTAGAGAAGTCAAATTTAGATGGAGGTGTTATTAATCTGTGTAATTGGGAGTATGAAATTAAGGATGAAAAATCATAGACTGTTAATGATTTGGAATCTATAAAATCGGGCCAATTGTGGTTAAAGAATTTGGGACATGAATTTTAGCAAAAATCATTGTGATATTAAGGTTTACAGAAGGAAAATTCAAGGAAAAAGGATGCAATGATTTTATCAATGGAGGATGAACTTAATAGTAAGAAGAGGAGAGAAAAAAAATAGGGAGTCGTTCGACCGACCCTGGGATCGTTTGGCAATAGATCCTGTTGTTCGAACGACAGGGTGCGTCGTTCACGTGATGTGGAAAAATCCATCCCAATTTGATTTGTTTTCTGTTAGTCCAAATATGTTTACTTTTGGGTGATTCAAAGGAGAAAATAAAGTAGAGTAATTATGTTCTTTTATATTTAGGGATTTAAAAGGAGGCTAAGTATAATAAATTATGTATAGACAAAAAGGGCAAAACCTAGAATATGTAATTTTGGGGAAATAAATTCTAAAGAATAAATTAGGGGCCGATGGGATCTGTCCGGGTATTTTGGTTGAGAGTTATCATTTTAAGAAATCAATGAATATGAGAATTAATTAATTTAGAGTCGAGGAATGGACTCGGATATGTTAGGCTAGTGCTACGGGAGTTAGGCACATATTTATATACATATTATTGTGTGCTCCTTTAATATCAGTGTAGATATTTTAATATACATACCCCTCTAGTGCTATCATAGGAGGTTGTGCAATGTGGGTGAATCCCATGGCTAGTGAATACAGGGTGAGTATAAGTCATAGCGTCTAGTAATTTATTTTGTGATTCTTTTCAAAGTGTGATGCTTTGGGTATGATTCAGTCCCACACTCGGGGAACTATGACTGCCTCCACTATGCTTATTATTTATTTAACAATTCGGTATGAGCAAGCCCTCTCGCGGTATCAAGAGTATAACTAGGTTGATAACTGTGACAACCCGCCTACTAAAATAATAGGTGGCCAGCCCAATACTCTAATAATCACAGGAATCATAGATGGTCCATTCTCAGCATCACTGTCAACTAAAATAATAGTATGAGATAACCACCAATCATTTTAGAAAAACGGACTGTCAATGTAAAAGAATTTAGAAAGTAAAAGAAAAACACTTAGACAATCCCATTTGTAAAAATGGTGGATATCAAAAACCGATGAATAAAGAATGAGAATAATAAATATCACCGAATAAGCTGTCGGTGAATAGACCAATACAAATAATACAATGAGTATTTCAATTCAGTATTTACAATATAATGAATGAGTGAAACACTTGGGCAACACGCCCGAATAAATATCCTGAACATAACTAGAGTATAAAAGAAAGAAGCGTCTAAGACAAGTAACCTACAACATCCGCAATATGCTGTATCTCCATGACAACTGGAAAGGAAATGTAAATACGGGTGTCCATGCGGTAGAGCACCTGTACGGCAAGGAATATATGCAGAAACAAAGAAATATAGATACGGGTTAGGACCCGGTTTGATATAATTACCATGTGTCTAAAAATTCATGACAGTTAAGTGCGTAATTCTCTCGCATATAACAGTAATATTTCTCACCTCTCTATCTAGCAGTAACCTAGCGCAATATCGTGAGGTGATATCGTTAACCCTAAGTACTAAGGGCTAACTTCTCCCCAGTCTCAACACTATGCCCTATTCGTGCGTGGGGTGTCTCGCAAAGCGAAATCCAAACAAGGAACCCCCCCGATACACTACTACTTAGGCAAGGTTGATCGCCGAGGTCCATTAGACCCTAAGCACGAAATAATCAATAAATATATATGCGTGTGCATAGGTGTGGGAGGTCCCATCTACAGCTACACAAAGAAAATATAAAATAAAACCCATCCATCATCTAATGTCACAATTCCTAGTTTCTTTCTTTAGGAATATACATAAATGGTACAACATTTTATCAAATTTTTACCAAGTCAAACTTATTTACCAATTTTATTTCCTTTCTTCCATCCAGGAAGAATACATTTTTAAAGCAAGTTTTATTATCATAAAATGCTTTACCCTTTTTCATTAAATCCCACTTCCCTTCTTCCATCCAGGAAGTGTAATCAAAAGTCATTTTTATTATCATAAAAATACTCTTGTATACCATATGCTTCCACATCCCTTCTGTGACACCCCGCCTAATAAAATACCGGGTGATCAGTCATATACCAAATTAAAACAGGAATCCCAGTTGGATCATCCTTAGCATCACTGTCGAAAACTTTTTAAAACTTACTAACCACCTAGTATTCCAAAAACTGGTGCCAGTTTTAACTTTTTAATTAAACAAAACAATACATGCGGAATAAAAATATAAACCATTCACACAACTGAATGAAAATAAACTGAATCAGTTATACACAACTTGCCGAATAAATCACCGGCCACCAAATAAAATAATCCAATACAATTATTCAACACCTGAATGAATTACTCCTGAAAACTGTACCGAGAAGTCTGGGCTACAAGCCCTAAATAAAACTGAAACCTTTACAAGATTCCTACTCTAGGAATGAACGAACGATGCGTATAATCCAAAATCCTGCTAGTATCCACATATGCCGCAGCTCCGTGTCCCTGGAATAGAATATCAATCCTGGCGTCCCTGTGGCTGGACACCTAAAAGGTTTTGAAAATTGTTTTATAGCAAGGGTTAGAACCCAAAACATTTGAAAATATTTAGCAAGTGAATTGACTACAATAATTTAAGATGCATGAATGCGCTTCATATTTAAGTTAGTGCCGCACTCCCTTGTGGACATTCTCACCCCTCCACTATTGTGCATACCTACCTGTTACCTTAACCCCACCTAGTTGTACTACCCCGTCCAACTAGTCCTGGTATAACCTTCCCTTGCCATACTACTCTAACCCGAGTATAATAATTCTTGAATTATAAGTTATTTCACAATTAACTTAATTAATTCCTCTTAAATAGCAGCATATAACAGTGTCACAAGTTATATAAAGTAAATACATCACACACTGTATTATTCCCACAAATGATTAACTTAATTAATTTCTCATTAATTAACTACATATAACTGTAACCCAAGTTATATAAAGTAGATACATCACACACTGTATTATTCACCTACATATAATATTTACTACCATGTTATACGTAACTCTACTAACATCCACACATATATTATACGTGTATCCATCCTTCCGAGTATACCCTCACCGGATGATTCCCTCTAAAATGCTATCTCACTAGGTGTGCTAACAAAACCTAGTTTCCACAAGTTAGAATCCCTCACCAACTTGGACCAAAATATAAACGAAGTGGAGGCGGTCATATTCCTTCCCTGAAAGTGAGATAAATCCCTCACCCATATATACCGGACGCTATGACGTGGGGATATACTCGCCCTACTCCTCAAGCTAGGGGATTCACCCACATCGCGCAACCTCCCTTGATAGCATTAGAGTATATAAATTTAATAAATATCTAATCACTGATTATTTAGTATCACGCACAATAAATACACGTATATATATACTATCACGACACCGTATATATATAATATAAACCCCGGCTTTACCGTGTACTCAAAATCCCGTACACTGCCTGTAATTTAATATCACACACAATATATACATGTATATATATATATATATATACTATCACTACACCGTATATATATAATATAAACCCCGGCTCTACCGTGTACTCCCAGTCCCATACACTGCCTGAAATTTCCTGAGTCTGTGGCCCGACTCAATGTAGCTAATTTACTCACTTAATAATTTATCGTTTCCCCGAGTCTATGGTCCGACTCCAATTAAATTAATTGACACACTTATTAACTTAGTACCTTCCCGAGTCTATCACCCGACTCTAATTAAATTAATTGACACACATATTAATCTAATACCTCTCCGAGTCTGTCATCCGACTCTAATTAAATTAATTAACAAACTTATTAATTTTATGCCGCCCCGAGTCTATCGTCCGACTCTAATTTAATTAATTTACCCATTAATTAATCAACAAAAATCCGAGTCTGTGGTCCGACTCTAATATAATTAATTAACACATTAATTAATAAGTACCCATCACGAGTCTATAATCCGATTCTGATTAAACTAATTATCCCACCCATTAATTTAATCATACCCGAGTCTACAAAGCGACTTTAATTAAATTAATTAACACCTTTATTAATTTAATACTACCCGAGTCTACAATCCGACTCTCATTAAATTAATTAACGCATTTATTAATTTAATAACTTGGTGTCACCCAACCATTATCCCCGGACTCACTTACTTGGTCCGTATCTTAATATTTTCCCGAGTCTATATCCCGACTCTAAATTACTTAGTTTATCTCCAAACTTAATTCACTACCTTGGGCCGCTTTACCAATATACCCGGATTCACTCACTTGATCCGTACCTCACTATTTTGGAATAAAATTTCTCAATTTCATCCATTTAATGTCCTCCATAAATTCATCCTAATCCCAATTGCTTTCTCCCATAATTGCTAGGAATATTTGTTTCACAATTATTTATCACTAATAAATGTATGGAAATTTAATTTATATTTAATTCCCCCTTATACTTCACCCAAGGCCGAACTGCCCAGAATTTCCCACCATCGATCGATCGATGCCCCCGATCGATCGATCGACCCCTTCGTTACAGCTCTGCCTCCCCCATGTTTTCCACCATTGACGAACCTCAAGGTTTCTAAACCAAAATTTAAACCTCTAATTAGATCATCCCATCGTCTACACATGGTTAATCCACATCCCATTCATCATAGAGGCCTTAAGATAATCAACCTCTCTACTTATCTCATAATTTTCAAAATGGGTCTTTCTCCATAAAATTCTATTTTCTGTTTTAAATCCCAAATTCCAGATTCGATTTCCACTCTTTTATGTTCTGAAATTTTCGTTCAAATCATATATACATATTCAGATATCAATCACCCATCTAAATCTTACTTTGAATCTCATTCAGGTGTTTCAAAAACAAAAACCCCATTTTGTACCCATTTACACCCAGAAACGAATTTTCACACCCACATCACCATGATATGAATTGATTATCATGCTTAAGAATCAAAATAGTTAACCACTTGCCTGAAAGTGTTCGTAGTGTCTGATTCCGTTGGCGTAGTCCCTCGATTTGGCTCCAAAATCCCCAAATTGGCTTTTGCTAAGCTTTCCCCCAATTTCCCTCTCAAGCCCTAGGCTTAGATTTGATGGATGCTGATTTCCTGATCTCCCCATTAGGTTAAAAACCCTTAATCCCGTTTTTCACCTAATGGGCTTAATTAAAGTGGCCCAACTCACCCCGTGTGGGCCCGGCTATGCCCAAAAATACCCCGAGACCCAATTACTACCCCCGGGTACTCTTTTCTGACTATCTCGACCCATCCGGACTCAACCGCGCAATCAGAATTGACATCCAAATTAATTTATAAAAATCCTTATCTCATACCCCATTTAGTCTACACCGACTCCCGGCTGGGATAAGTGCATACCCCGTCATTAATACCCGAAATGACGTAATTAAATTATTACTAATCACTTAGTAAATAAATTTCCCTAAACATTAACCATTCACTTCCCGATTAATATTTAAATAAATATATTGTCATAATTAATTCAATTAAAATTACAACACACCAGTAATTTAAAATCCCGAATTAATTAAATATTAAATGCACAAAAATACGGGGTGTTACATACTTCCCCCCTTACAAAGGAATTTCGTCCTCGAAATTAAGATAAACCTAGTGTTCCAGTATTCACATATTACTCACTAGTCAAGTGCCTCCAAGCCCGCTATATCTATCCCATCCGATTCTAACCATAGATTACACAAGTATGCATTTAACTTTACCAGGGCGCCCATACACCCCATACCCGTGCTTAACCACACAAAATTTTGCCTTAATTAACCCGGGTGCCCATACACCCTACCCCCGCGCTCTACCGCACGAAAGTTACCCGACTGTGCTAGTCGTAACCCGTAATATAACTTCGACCCCGTAGTCATATCACATATACATATATTTACTTATATAATTACTGCCCGGGTACTCAACCCATGCTACGTCCAACTATCTCCCCATAAATACTTATCTCTCAACACAAAAGAATATACGCTTACCCTTATGCTACCAAAGACAAAACATAATACCGCGCCCTTACTACCACTAGTCCTTGCGCAAAATAAACCCCGAGCTATCTCTCTTTGCTCGAAAATCAATTCAACCACCCTGATTCACTTCATTAAACATCCCCACTTACCGGGATAAAATGTTAGAACACAAAACCTCACTATGTGCCATCGCACCACGCAATACCACATATATACATCCACATATATATAGGCTATACGCCCTCTCCGGTGATATCTAATACCAACCATACCCTGGTGTCGCGGACACCAAAATTTAACTCCACTATCCACAATAGTTAAATTCCATCGCTATCCAGCCGATGTTTAAAAATATTATCAACCCTACTCCCATTATTCACGAAAGTAGACATTCCTCGCATAATTCAACAAATCACTCCGTGTATGCCTCCACTCTCCAATGAAGAACACTAAGGAACTCCGCTACCCTACGGAAGGTTTATCCACATGCTATGGCTGCTACCGCCAACGCACTCACTAAGTTTGACTCACCTGCGAACTCTAGTGAAAAATAAGTCTTGTACTGTGAGATCCTCTTTGTCACTCAACAATATACCCCACGCCCCTAGGGTAAAATAATTACTTCTATACTCCAGCTGCATCGGCTGGTTCTCGATTTCCGGAGCAGCTTCTCCCTGCCCGAATGCACCCGTGATTTGCTTTAGTGTCTGTACATCCAGAACGTCGTCTTGTAGTTGACCCCTACCTCGCTTAAGGCAATATCTCTTCATGTGTCTCGCTTTTCCCACAAACGAAACACTTTCTAATATGTTCACCCTGCCACTGATCCCTTCCATGCCAACCTTGTTGGAATTCCTGGCCATCCCGTCAATAGCCTCCAGTTCTAGATCGTTTGGCATGATTTCCTTGCCGGAAATCCTGCCCCTGATCTCCCCCAGTTTGCTGCTGGGATACCCCACTGGTATTGTTCCCTTCTGCCTCATCCGACTGGCTAATCCCCACTCTCTTCCCGTTTCCTTTTGCGTGGAAGCGATATTCCCAACAGTGCCGGAGTGTTGCGTTAATGACATCAGTATAACCTACTAATGCGGAATTATCAATTAAATGTTGTCTGATTCTCCAGATTAACTCATCCATAAACTTTTATTTCTTTCTCTTTTCCTCGCTTACCTCATCCAGTATAAAATTTGCCAACGAGTGAAATCTTCCTCGTAATCGACCACTGAACGGTCTCCCTTTGAGTCTCCTCACAAAATTTTCTCCTCATTTTGATCTCGACCGCTGAAGGAAAAATAATTGCGGTCAAACCGCACCCAAAACTCTGCAGTAGCTAGTGTGTCCCTTTCCTCAACTGTGGTGATCGACTCCCACCACTGTAGCACCGCTCCCACTAACTAAAAGTGGTTAGCATTTACTTTCGTCCCCATCGCAATCTCCCATGCGTAGGTGACACTGGATACCTCCCTTCCTTGACACGCTAGTACTACACCTGAACCCCCTCGCAACTCTGGTGGGTTCCTGCTAAAATAACCTCTCTTTCTTGCTTCCACCCTAACGACTCCGCGTGAGTCTGAACATCCGGTGCCACTAACACTTGTGGCTTATCCCGTGGAAAGTATCCTGCCGTTGTGACCACCGTTGCTCCAACTTCCTGTGCCACTACTTCAGTTACCTAAGTTGCCAAAATCATCCCAGACCGTTGCTGCGGTAACTTTTGCTCCTGATGAGCTTCCCTCGCCTCATCTCCCCCTGTTGCCCTAGATGCTCTCTCATGGGCGTCATCTGGAAGGAGAACCGAATTGGTATGAGTTTACTCTCAAATATAAATTTCGCAGAAGAACGTACATGCGCATACGTATGAGAATACAACAATCCTATCATAGGTCTCTATATCAAAGATTGCTTAGCCGAAATGTGAAAAGCCGCACAGATCCTAAGGACATTAGAACCTGATGCTCTGATACCATATGTGACACCCCGCCTAATAAAATACCGGGTGATCAGTCCTATACCAAATTAAAACAGGAATCCCAGTTGGATCATCCTTAGCATCACTGTCGAAAACTTTTTAAAACTTACTAACCACCTAGTATTCCAAAAACTGGTGCCAGTTTTAACTTTTTAATTAAACAAAACAATACATGCGGAATAAAAATATAAACCATTCACACAACTGAATGAAAATAAACTGAATCAGATATACACAACTTTCCGAATAAATCACCGGCCACCAAATAAAATAATCCAATACAATTATTCAACACCTGAATGAATTACTCCTGAAAACTGTACCGAGAAGTCTGGGCTACAAGCCCTAAATAAAACTGAAACTGTTACAAGATTCCTACTCTAGGAATGAACGAACGATGCGTCTAATCCAAAATCCTGCTAGCATCCACATATGCCGCAGCTCCGTGTCCCTGGAATAGAATATCAATCCTGGCGTCCCTGTGGCTGGACACCTAAAAGGTTTTGAAAATAGTTTTATAGCAAGGGTTAGAACCCAAAACATTTGAAAATATTTAGCAAGTGAATTAACTGCAGTAATTTAAGATGCATGAATGCGCTTCATATTTAAGTTAGTGTCGCACTCCCTTATGGACATTCTCACCCCTCCACTATTGTGCATACCTACCGGTTACCTTAACCCCACCTAGTTGTACTACCCCGTCCAACTAGTCCTGGTATAACCTTCCCTTGCCATACTACTCTAACCCGAGTATAATAATTCTTGAATTATAAGTTATTTCACAATTAACTTAATTAATTCCTCTTAAATAGCAGCATATAACAGTGTCACAAGTTATATAAAGTAAATACATCACACACTATATTATTCCCACAAATGATTAACTTAATTAATTTCTCATTAATTAACTGCATATAACTGTAACCCAAGTTATATAAAGTAGATACATCACACACTATATTATTCACCTACATATAATATTTACTACCATGTTATACGTAACTCTACTAACATCCACACATATATTATACGTGTATCCATCCTTCCGAGTATACCTTCACCGGATGATTCCCTCTAAAATGCTATCTCACTAGGTGTGCTAACAAAACCTAGTTTCCCCAAGTTAGAATCGCTCACCAACTTGGACCAAAATATAAACGAAGTGGAGGCGGTCATATTCCTTCCCTGAAAGTGAGATAAATCCCTCACCCATATATACCGGACGCTATGACGTGGGGATATACTCGCCCTACTCCTCAAGCTAGGGGATTCACCCACATCGCGCAACCTCCCTTGATAGCATTAGAGTATATAAATTTAATAAATATCTAATCACTGATTATTTAGTATCACGCACAATAAATACACGTATATATATACTATCACGACACCGTATATATATAATATAAACCCCGGCTTTACCGTGTACTCAAAATCCCGTACACTGCCTGTAATTTAATATCACACACAATATATACATGTATATATATATATATATACTATCACTACACCGTATATATATAATATAAACCCCGGCTCTACCGTGTACTCCCAGTCCCGTACACTGCCTGAAATTTCCTGAGTCTGTGGCCCGACTCAATGTAGCTAATTTACTCACTTAATAATTTATCGTTTCCCCGAGTCTATGGTCCGACTCCAATTAAATTAATTGACACACTTATTAACTTAATACCTTCCCGAGTCTATCACCCGACTCTAATTAAATTAATTGACACACATATTAATCTAATACCTCTCCGAGTCTGTCATCCGACTCTAATTAAATTAATTAACACACTTATTAATTTTATGCCGCCCCGAGTCTATCGTCCCACTCTAATTTAATTAATTTACCCATTAATTAATCAACAAAAATCTGAGTCTGTGGTCCGACTCTAATATAATTAATTAACACATTAATTAATAAGTACCCATCACGAGTCTATAATCCGATTCTGATTAAACTAATTATCCCACCCATTAATTTAATCATACCCGAGTCTACAAACCGACTTTAATTAAATTAATTAACACCCTTATTAATTTAATACTACCCGAGTCTACAATCCGACTCTCATTAAATTAATTATCACTCTTATTAACTTAATATTACCCGAGTCTACAATCCGACTCTCATTAAATTAATTAACGCATTTATTAATTTAATAACTTGGTGTCACCCAACCATTATCCCCGGACTCACTTACTTGGTCTGTATCTTAATATTTTCCCGAGTCTATATCCCGACTCTAAATTACTTAGTTTATCTCCAAACTTAATTCACTACCTTGGGCCGCTTTACCAATATACCCGGATTCACTCACTTGATCCGTACCTCACTATTTTGGAATAAAATTTCTCAATTTCATCCATTTAATGTCCCCCATAAATTCATCCTAATCCCAATTACTTTCTCCCATAATTGCTAGGAATATTTGTTTCACAATTATTTATCACTAATAAATGTATGGAAATTTAATTTATAATTAATTCCACCTTATACTTCACCCAAGGCCGAACTGCCCAGAATTTCCCACCATCGATCGATCGATGCCCCCGATCGATCGATCGACTCCTTCGTTACAACTCTGCCTCCCCCTTGTTTTCCACCATTGACGAACCTCAAGGTTTCTAAACCAGAATTTAAACCTCTAATTACATAATCCCATCGTCTACACATGGTTAATCCACATCCCATTCATCATAGAGGCCTTAAGATAATCAACCTCTCTACTTATCTCATAATTTTCGAAATGGGTCTTTCTCCATAAAATTCTATTTTCTGTTTTAAATCCCAAATTCCAGATTCGATTTCCACTCTTTTATGTTCTGAAATTTTCGTTCAAATCATATATACATATTCAGATATCAATCACCCATCTAAATCTTACTTTGAATCTCATTCAAGTGTTTCAAAAACAAAAACCCCATTTTGTACCCATTTACACCCAAAAACGAATTTTCACACCCACATCACCATGATATGAATTGATTATCATGCTTTAAGAATTAAAACAGTTAACCACTTGCCTGAAAGTGTTCGTAGTGTCTGATTCCGTTGGCGTAGTCCCTCGATTTGGCTCCAAAATCCCCAAATTGGCTTTTGCTAAGCTTTCCCCCAATTTCCCTCTCAAGCCCTAGGCTTAGATTTGATGGCTGCTGATTTCCTAATCTCCCCATTAGGTTAAAAACCCTTAATCCCGTTTTTCACCTATTGGGCTTAATTAAAGTGGCCCAACTCACCCCGTGTGGGCCCGGCTATGCCCAAAAATACCCCGAGACCCAATTACTACCCCCGGGTACTCTTTTCTGACTATCTCGACCCATCCGGACTCAACCGCGAAGTCAGAATTGACATCCGAATTAATTCATAAAAATCCTTATCTCATACCCCATTTAGTCTACATCGACTCCCGGCTGGGATAAGTGCATACCCCGTCATTAATACCCGAAATGACATAATTAAATTATTACTATTCACTTAGTAAATAAATTTCCCTAAACATTAACCATTCACTTCCCGATTAATATTTAAATAAATATATTGTCATAATTAATTCAATTAAAATTACAACACGCCAGTAATTTAAAATCCCGAATTAATTAAATATTAAATGCTAAAAAATATGGGGTGTTACACCTTCTTCCATTCGGGAGTGTTACCGAAGCCAAACCATATCCCATTTCCCTTATTCCATCAGGGAAATGTAAATTAAAGCCATTTTATTATCATAAAATGCTTTAACAAATCTAAGACCGTCCCTCCGGGTTTCCCCACTGGACGCGCCCCTAAATGGCTATCATCATCCGGGGCCTATCTATACAAGACAACCTGGGAACCTACCAATGTCGGGAAGCGGACATATTGCCTGCGGGAAAGTCTGGACCACACCCAGAATCCCCTAACCAGCGCAGTAATACAAATGCCCATATGGCCTAGGGACTATATCCACCCTGCATTCATTAGCCATGGGGCTTCACCACAACGCACGCGACTTCCCCTATGATAGCGATTTAGGGAGGTGTGTAACCATAAGTTAACACTTATGAAAATCATTACCTTTTTCCCTTTTGAAAACATCCAATTTTACCTTTTTCAATAGCCATTAAATTAGCTATTAAGTACCAAGTTTTAGAATGTGCATTTCATTCTTATTAAATCATATTTTATTAATGACCTAAGACCCAAAGTGCCACTAACCTCAAACTAGCCTCCAAGAGTTCATATTATTTCCTAAACCCTCAAAGTGAGTCTCCATAATGGAGTGTCTCCCAAAAGCTCAACATTAATATTTTAACTTCCATTTTATCTTTAGGTTAACCTCCTATATAAATCAGACATTAAACTATGCAAATTAGCCCTCGGGTAAACCCAAATCTCCACTCTTAGCCTAAGACATTAGTTTACCCAATACAACCCTCCAGGACTCCCCATTACTTCCCAACGGAAGGTTCCTAAACCTCGAACCTAAAAGAAAAGGGCTAAAGAAAACTAAGGAGAATTAAAGGTGAAAAACAGGGTACCGATCGACCGGTCAAGGGACCGCGGTCGACCGCCCTTACAGGTTTGGTCTGCTAACAAAAGCAGTAAGCTAGTTTTGGCATGGCCGGTCGACTGGTCATGGGACCACGATCGACCGCGCCTATCAGATCCACGAAAAACCCTTCTTCTGCAAAGCCAAAACCGAACCCTAAAACCTATAATACTCTACTTCCTTCATTCCCCTCCACCAACAACATTACTCCAACAATTATACACCAAACGAAACCCATATAATAACCTTAAACCACACAATCTACAAGATTTAAGGATTTAACACCAAAATCATTTAAAAACCCATTTATGGTTTAAACCTACAAAATTAACTATACATGCAATTTTATCACATTAAATCAATATCTAGCAAGTAAGAAACTTTCCTCGAGGTTCTTAGTCTCTGATCACCTCCGGTAGCTACGGAAATCCGGCCCAAACCTTCCATTTTCTCTCTTTCTCTCCATTTCTCCCAACTCTCTCTTTTCTCTCTCTCCTTTGGCTTCTCTCACAAAAATGAAGAAAAAAGAAAGGGGATGGGGGACTTATACGGGTCTTAAAACATAAATCCCCACATTAAAATGTTAATACACCACTAAAATGACTCGTAACCACTAATTGAGTCATAATCCCTTAAAAATGCCCGAATCTCAGAAATTACAACTCGGCACTTAATTCGACTATCTCGACTATTCTAAAAACAACCGCACCCCCTATTTTGGCATTCAGAAAAGTGTGAACTATTTATGTGTTCCAGTTTCATTTTAATTCATAAATTTTACCCTAATTTAAAATAGAGGTCATAACCGTCGTTTTACATATAACGACGCAATATCACATTATAATGCTATTTACCTTCTCATAACGGTAAATGAACAAAACATAGTAAATATTATCCCTAAGTCTCAGGGGAAAAATATTTACTCCAACATCCCCTATTTTATAAAATTAGCCCATCAGGCAATATAGTATAAAATAGTCACTCCAAAAACCTGGGTTGTTACATACTCCCCCCCTTAAAAGGGAATTTTGCCCTCAAAATTCAGGCGTAACCCATAACCATATAAAGGGTATACTATACCCAAAACGTGCTATCATACTAGCAAACCCCTCTGCAGTGCAGCGTCCCCATAGGACACAGACTAAGGTCATCACTAATCGATCTCAGTCCACATCATTATGCGATAACATAGTGCCAAATCGTCCCTCATGACTATCGATCCCACCCTTCTACTAAGGGAGGAGATACCTACACCATCTGGGCACAAATTTCCCTACTAGACGAAACACGCTACACCCTTACTAACTTACAATCGCTGACCCCAATACAACAAACCCTATTGCATTGGCGTAGTCCTTAAAACAATTCGGATCAATGGGCCCAATCATTTAATAAATATCCTTGGACCACCCCTAATCACAGAAGACACACTGCCAACTATACTAGGCTACACACGGCATTATACTCGTAGGAAACGATCCAAACTATGGTATGGAAAATTGATCCATAAAACTACTTCTCCGATCTTTCCTTTAAATCAAACCCACCCATCCACTTATGGGTGGTAGGATATACCCCATATCCACACGGTTCCCATTTCTTCCTAGAAACTTTACCAGTACCAAGACACGAATATCTCTCTCAGTTCACCACTGTTGATAGGAACCGTATATAGATCTAAAACTCCACCACACAGGGCTGGGCGTACTCTCCTGTACTTAGTCCGCCCGTTTCCATTGAGTAAGCAGCGATTGGTCCAATGATCCACAGTTTTCTCAACTAGGATGATGAGCGTTGCATTATCGGCAATTCGATAAAAATGTCCATGGATATACCCACTCCTTGTTCCTCGCTACTCTTTATACACAAGTAGGTGATAGGGTCAATCATGGACATAAATGCTCTTACAATGGATCCCTCTCAGTTAAACTCGTTCTACTTGGCATTCTATGCCACGACTAAACTCTCTGACGGGTTATCTATTAGGCGCATTGGCTACCCCATCCGCATTTCCTTAGCGAAAGGGGGTATCGAATTGATAGTACTTTACGAACTCCAAATTGTTATTCGTAATAAGACCCAAACTCCTGCCCAGGAAGTAGTGCCTCTATTCTCTAAGGTAATTACTACCGCTACTAACTCTTCATCAAGCGGGGGATGACACTTCGTAAAAGTGTGAGACACAGGAACAGTAAGTCCATGCTCCCGCGTTAACACTTCTCGTTCCTGGACAGAACTCATTCATTAAATCCACTCTGATCATAACAACACGAGTGTAGGAGGAAAAAGTCAGCTTATACATCAACTTCTCGAGATCCCATACTTCTCGATCTAGGGACCAAATCCTATTTAGAGTTAACCCACAAACCTATTGTAGTCAACTCCCAACCACCCTCCTAAAATATCGTCACATGCCCTAAGGGCCTAGCCTCCTAAGAATCCTAAAGCCGATCTATCTACCTATCCTAGTATAGTCGTATAGATATAATACTAAATATATCCCTAGTGTCCAAGACCTTTCCCGACTTCCGACATTAGCTCGATTTCATGCGTGGTATGTCTCGCCGAAGCGAAATCCAAACAAGGGACCCTCCCATTACACTACTACCTCGCATTGTCGGTCGTCGAAAAGTAACGGTCGAAGACACATGATCGGGATCGACGGAATCCTAACTCATAACTCTACTAATACATATTTACTTCTACGTTATACCATAACAATCAACTGAGGCATTTACTTTCTGTAGGATGCCACAGATACTTTATCCCAAAATACAGATACACCTGGTTATAAATGGCCTTCTCATTAAGGCACAACCATAAGTCTCCATCAGACTTTCATAATCTTAGTCTTCCCCACATCAATCAGAGGAAAACTATCATTGTGCTCACATATATCGCACATCAACATAGCCCTTAATCACTCATATACGTCATTCTTGGCGAAACTTTCCAACCCAGCACTTAACCAACAGAAAAAGAAAAGAAAGAACAGAAAAGAAAATGCACATCTCTCCACTCCCAACGTCGTTAAGGTTGATGCGTGGAGAATCTCGCAAAGCGAAATCCAAACAAGGAACCCCTCCACACAATCCCCTTAACTAGCCGGTCGTGGAGATAAGGCATATCATACACAAGAAAAGCAAATAAAGGAAGCAAACAATCAAGGAAAAAGAATAAAGCAAGATAAACAAATAATAAACAAAATAAAATAAAAACTACTTACATACCGTAAACCACCTCTATAAAGTCTCAACCTGTATCAAGGGGAGATATTATAGAACCACTAGCTCTTTATTCTAGAACTAGAGATAGGATAGCCTCGCGCTATCACACCAACCCAACCAAGAGTATCTCTACTCGTATATTACATATAATACAAGTAGCACGTACTACACATATCGCCACTCGCCCCATGACGAGTGAAGAGGAAAATACAGAACCTCCCTATCATGGAAGCTATATAGATATACTTATATATATAAATAAAATACCGATACTATCACAAGCTCGATATACACACCCGGACCTAGGGTCAACACCTTACTACTCCATCTCACCTAAGGAATGCACCACTCGCACCTTAGTCGGAAAGTCCCACCAACATACTAGCCAATCTCCTTGGCCTCTACCACTAGTTCCAAGACACGTGATTGTAGTCTTATCCAAACCAAACTACTTCCATCAATGTCCCAACTAGGCGTCCCATCCTTGCCGTTCATCTTCAATCGACAAGATCAGAACGTATAGTTCCCTAACTCCCCTTCAGCAAGGAGAACATTGTACCAGCCTCCCCGACCTTAGCTCCACGAGTCTTCCACGGGTGGATGTCCACCAATGGGGTCTCATGAACACTACTTCTCCAAAAGTGTTAGAAACACTTACTTACGAGCCTATCATTTCCACTGAAAGGCCCTCTCTATGGGAAAAACATTCCGCCCCACCATGAAGAGGCGATTACCATTCCCTCCACTTCAACCTTACCCCAATGGGTGAAAGGTTTTCCTCAAATCCTCACACCTGTGCACTTCTATACCCATCTATAGGCCAAAACTCTCGGGCCTTACGTTCTCGTCGAACAAGGTTACACTTCCTCTATCCAACAGAACTTCAACATGTGGTCCTTGTCAAGGACCTCTCAGGTCCGAATTAACATTGCTTGGAATCCCAAGCATAATACCACTCTCCACCGACAGCGGTACTCGGGAAAACTATTTCCACTGTACTTAGTAGTCACAGCAGCAATATAGAATAATGCTACAAGGGAAGAGACCTCAAAAACGGCCCCTATTCCCGACCACAACCTACAGTTCTTAGTAATCCCGCCTCGTGACGCCTTCGCCGCAACCTACCTCAAAGCCCTATATCCGACGACTTACAAGTCCCACACGAACGAGCAGAAGATCTTCGGGGTTCTCGTACTATAGCAGGAGAACGAAATCTCACAAGAGAATTCAACGATCTTAATCTTAGAGTTCTACATCAAATAGAGAGAAACACAGAAGACGTAAAACATTCGTACAGATTCCTAAGGATTCTAGAACCTAACGCTCTGATACCATCTGTGACAACCAGCCTACTAAAATAATAGGTGGCCATCCCAATACTCTAATAATCACAGGAATCATAGATGGTCCATTCTCAGCATCACTGTCGACTAAAATAATAGTATGAGATAACCACCAATCATTTTAGAAAAACGGACTGTCATTGTAAAAGAATTTAGAAAGTAAAAGAAAAACACTTAGACAACCCCATTTGTAAAAATGGTTGATATCAAAAACCGATGAATAAAGAATGAGAATAATAAATATCACCGAATAAGCTGTCGGTGAATAGACCAATACAAATAATACAATGAGTATTTCAATTCAGTATTTACAATATAATGAATGCGTGCAACACTTGGGCAACACGCCCGAATAAATATCCTGAACATAATTAGAGTACAAAAGAAAGAAGCGTCTAAGACAAGTAACCTACAACATCCGCAATATGCTGTATCTCCATGACAACTGGAAAGGAAATGTAAATACGGGTGTCCATGAGCACCTGTACGGCAAGGAATATATGCAGAAACAAAGAAATATAGATACGGGTCAGGACCCGGTTTGATATAATTACCATGTGTCTAAAAATGCATGACAGTTAAGTGCGTAATTCTCTCGCATATAACAGTAATATTTCTCACCTCTCTATCTAGCAGTAACCTAGCGCAATATCGTGAGGTGATATAGTTAACCCTAAGTACTAAGGGCTAACTTCTCCCCAGTCTCAACACTATGCCCTATTCGTGCGTGGGGTGTCTCGCAAAGCGAAATCCAAACAAGGAACCCCCCCCCCCCCCGATACACTACTACTTAGGCAAGGTTGATCGTCGAGGTCCATTAGACCCTAACCACGAAATAATCAATAAATATATATGCGTGTGCATAGGTGTGGGAGGTCCCATCTACAACTACACAAAGAAAATATAAAATAAAACCCATCCATCATCTAATGGCACAATTCCTAGTTTCTTTCTTTAGGAATATACATAAATGGTACAACATTTTATCAAATTTTTACCAAGTCAAACTTATTTACCAATTTTATTTCCTTTCTTCCATCCAGGAAGAATACATTTTTAAAGCAAGTTTTATTATCATAAAATGCTTTACCCTTTTTCATTAAATCCCACTTCCCTTCTTCCATCTAGGAAGTGTAATCAAAAGTCATTTTTATTATCATAAAAATACTCTTGTATACCATATGCTTCCACATCCCTTCTTCCATCCGGGAGTGTTACCGAATCCAAACCATATCCCATTTCCCTTCTTCCATCCGGGAAATATATATTAAAGCAATTTTATTATCATAAAATGCTTTAACAAATATAAGACCGTCCCTTCGAGTTTCCCCACTGGACGCGCCCCTAAATGGCTATCATCTTCCAGGGCCTATCTATACAAAACAACCTGGGAACCTACCAACATCGGGAAGCGGCCATATTGCCTGCGGGAAAGTCTGGACCACACCCAGAATCCCCTAACCACCGCAGTAATACAAATTCCCATATGGCCTAGGGACTATATCCACCCTGCATTCATTAGCCAGGGGGCTTCACCACAACGCACGCGACTTCCCCTATGATAGCGATTTAGGGAGGTGTGTAGCCATAAGTTAACACTTATGAAAATCATTACCTTTTTCCCTTTTAAAAACATCCAATTTTACTTTTTTCAATAGCCATTCAATTAGCTATTAAGTACCAAGTTTTAGAATGTATATTTCATTCTTATTAAGTCATATTTTATTAATGACCTAAGACCCAAAGTGCCACTAACCTCAAACTGGCCTCCAAGAGTTCATATTATTTCCTAAACCCTCAAAGTGAGTCTCCATAATGGAGTGTCTCCCAAAAGCTCAACATTAATATTTTAACTTCCATTTTATCTTTAGGTTAACCTCCTATATAAATCGAACATTAACCTACGCAAATTAGCCCTCGGGTAAACCCAAATCTCCACTCTTAGCCTAAGACATTAGTTTACCCAATACAACCCTCCAGGACTCCCCATTACTTCCCAAAGGAAGGTTCCTAAACCTCGAACCTAAAAGAAAAGGGCTAAAGAAAACTAAGGAGAATTAAAGGTGAAAAACAGGGTACCGGTCGACCGGTCAAGGGACCGCGGTCGACCGCCCTTACAGGTTTGGTCTGCTAACAAAAGCAGTAAGCTAGTTTTGGCATGGCCGGTCGACCGGTCATGGGACCGCGGTCGACCGCGCCTATCAGATCCATGAAAAACCCTTCTTCTGCAAAGCCAAAACCAAACCCTAAAACCTATAATCCTCTACTTCCTTCATTCCCCTCCACCAACAACATTACTCCAACAATTATACACCAAAAGAAACCCATATAATAACCTTAAACCACACAATCTACAAGATTTAAGGATTTAACACCAAAATCAACCAAAAACCCATTTATGGTTTAAACCTCCAAAATTAACTATACATGCAATTTTATCACATTAAATCAATATCTAGCAAATAAGAAACTTGCCTCAAGGTTCGTAGTCTCTGATCACCTCCGGTAGCGACGGAAATCCGGCCCAAACCTTCCATTTTCTCTCTTTCTCTCCATTTCTCCCAACTCTCTCTTCTCTCTCTCTCCCCTTTGGCTTCTCTCACAAAAATGAAGAAAAAGAAAGGGGGTGGGGGACTTATACGGGTCTCAAAACATAAATCCCAACATTAAAATGTTAATACACCCCTAAAATGACTCGTAACCACTAATTGAGTCATAATCCCTTAAAAATGCCCAAATCTCAGAAATTACAACTGGGCACTTAATTCGACTATCTCGACTATTCTAAAAACAACCGCACCCCCTATTTTGGTATTCGGGAAAGTGTGAACTATTTATGTGTTCCAGTTTCATTTTAATTCATAAATTTTACCCCAATTTAAAATAGAGGTCATAACCGTCGTTTTACATATAACGACGCAATATCACATTATAATGCTATTTACCTTCTCATAACGGTAAATGAACAAAACATAGTAAATATTATCCCTAAGTCTGGGGAAAAATATTTAGTCCAACATCCCCTATTTTATAAAATTAGCCCATCAGTCAATATAGTATAAAATAGTCCATCCAAAAACCTGGGTTGTTACAATAACATTTTAGATAAAACATCTGGTGAGTTCTTACTCGGGAGGATGGATATTATATACAACAAGTGTGTTATGTGTAGTATATTTATATATGTATAACAGTGTCGATAATTATGTATGGGTGAAATGCTTGCAGTGATATGGCATTATTTATTTAACTAGTGAAATTGTTATATAGTTAATTAAAAATTAAAAATTAAGTTAACGTGAGAAATAACTTAGCAATCATTAGAAAAAGTTACTCAAGTTAGAGTAAGGTTTCAAGCAGCGGTTATAAGAAGGCTAGTTAGACGGGTTAGTACAACTAGGAGAGTTATAAGGGAAGGGATAGGTGTGCACAATAGTTGAGCGGTGAGTATTAGCTCAAGTGAGTGTGACACTAGCTTAAATATGAAAACCATTAATAAATTTTCATTACTGCAATCTTAATCACTTCCTAAATATTTTGAAAATGTTTTGGGTTCTAAACCTTGCTCCAAAATATTTTCAAAACCCTTGCTACAAATTAACATGCTCCCAAATCAAAATAAGGCAAAACTCCAAATCGATAGTAGGTCGTTAAAATGACCTAGTCTATTTAGTTCAAATGAAAACACACAAGTCTTTAAAATGATCCCTAATTCATTCAAACGCAAAACTACATCTCGTTCGAATGAGAATCTAATCTCGTTCAAACAAGATTGACTCTAATCTTCTTCTCCAAACCCTCAAAATCCACCATTAACAACCTCAATACCAAACTTCAAAAAATCTAATCGATCCTAAACACAACCTCCTTTAAGTTTACGGTCTATAATAATAATACTAACCTGATTACTCATGTTTTTTAGGGATTAAATCAACGCTTAAATAACAAAATTATATATGGGTTTAAGAACCCTGAGTTTTTCAATCCAACTAATTTCACTTAGATTCAATCTAATTACACGAGGATTTTGTGTGATTTGGTATTATGATTCAAAGTATAATCATTTAAATACATTTTCGTGGTTAATTTATAATATTTTTCAATAAATAATTCAAGATAATTATTGAGGGACTAAAGATAAAAATATTACTTAAACTAACTTCAGATGCGAGTCAAATTAGATTACACTTAAATTAATTTATAATCCAATGAACTAGTACTACTTCAACACAATCCCAATTAAATTCTTGAATACACTAATTCCTCTTCTACTATTAGTGCTCATTTCCTCTAGCCTTAGGGTTAGAGTGTGAGTTATGAAAAGGCTAATAACCCTATAAGTCTCCTATTCCCGAAATGAGGCTTAATATGGCACTCAACCATATGAGCCCAAATACACCTCCAAATGTCCTAGAACATGTCCCAAGCCATAAACTAACCTAATAGTCCTAAAGTCCAATATTTAAAGTCAAATATGGACATTTCATGCGTACATATACCAACCCGAAATACGTAAAAAAATTAATTAATTAATTAACTCAGTCTTTTAATAAATTAGCGGTACGAGTCCAAAAATCAATTATGTAATTATTTATTAATTTAGCACAACCTGTCATTATAAGAAACTACTTCACAATCGTTGGAACCTGACATTAACGGGATAATCTAAATAAGGAAACCCTCGATACCAACGCCTTGACCTCTTCATAGTCGCCCATAATACTATGTAAGTTTCGAATATTTAATAAATGATTTACCATATATTAAATCCGATTTCACATGGGAACCAAATAATATATAAAATAGAAATACTGGTATCATTTCTCACAATAAGCACACATAATTAATTTTCATAATTAAATAATAAAGAAAAATTATGAGGTATTACTTTCCTTCCCCTTAAATAAGGAATCTCATTCTCAAAATTAGAATTCTTCATACTCCTACTCGAATGTCTAAGGATAGTCCTCGCATTAATATAAGGAAATCTACTCCCTATGCGACCTAATAGATAATAAGTTCTTTCTCGTCATAATTCGTGTTTAGATACTACTTTACATCAAACTAGTCTAACCGTTGGAACGCCAACTTGTCCCTTATAAACCCTTATATTAGATATCCGTAGTAAACATCGTGCACATACTGATGGTGATTAGATAAGGTCAAAATACACCGGCCTCACCCTCTCAAAAAGTATAAAAAAAATTCATATTGGATTGCCAACTCCCTTTTGGAATCCTGAACTTCACAATTCTCCTTATTGGGAATGTAACTAGCATCACCTGGTTCTCTTTCTTTGGACACCCAAACTATTGTTCCTCTTACCTCCAAGAACTCCTTTTATGGTTTCATAAGTATTTATATGCTCATAATGAACACTACTTTCTTTGCAGTGTCCCGAACACATCCTTATACGAAGAAGTATCTAATTCTTAGCTCTAATTGACTTGGTGAATCTAATGAAAATGACCCCAACTGAATTTATGTCATTATTGGAATCCCATGAACCTTATAAAAAATCAATGGGTCTATGTGACACCCCGCCTAATTAACCCCGGGTGATCAGTCCTAAATTAACTTAGAACAAGTTTCTCAGTTGGATCATCCTTAGCATCACTGTCATCTTTTTAATTACTGACCACCTAAGTGAGAAAAATTAGACCAGGGCCAAGTTTTATCTTTAACTAACTTAAATGAAATCTCATGCGCAAAATAAAATAACACAATTAATCACAATTAACTAAAACAACCATATGCAATTAAATGACTAATCGAATAAACCATCGGCCCAAAAATCCCACAAATATAAAATTAAGACAAGTAAACAATCTCAACAAGTATGACCGAAACTAAATGAAATGTGAGCGACATGCTCGAAATAACTGATAGAAGTCTCTACACTAGAATGAAAGAACGAGGCGTCTATCAAAACTCCCGCGACATCCACATATGCTGCAGCAACGGATATTCTGAAATGGAGTCAAGCCTGACGTCCCTATGGCTGGACACCTAAAAGGTTTTTAATTTTTTTATAGCAAGGGTTAGTACCCAAAAACATTTGAAAAACATTTAGCAAATGATTAACTTGCAGTAATAAATAAATATGCATGCTCTTCATATTTTAGTTAGTGCCGCACTCCCTTGAGGACATCCTCACCCTCCTCTAATGTGCACTACTAACGCCTTAAGTAAATTCACCTAGTTTTTTCATCTTATGACTAGATAAATTATAAATCCCTTGGTAAACATCCTACTCTAACCGAGTATACCTTAATTATGATTTTTAAGTTATTATCGTCATTAACTTAATTAAATCATTTCCTTTTTTAATTTCATATAACTTCCACATTTGTTATACATATAATACTACTGATGCTTGTATTAATTAGCCCGTATATAATTATTTACCTAATTATATAGTCAGTCACATTACAGTAATCACAACTATACTAATATAACATTTAATAATAGTATTTTTCCCCAAGTAAAGTCTCACCGGGTAAAATTCCTCTAAAGTGCTATCCCACTAGGTATATTCACCTGACATAGTTACCCCAAGTTAGAATTTCTCTCTAACTTGGTTATTACATAAATATTGGAGGCGGTCATATTCCTTCCCTGAAAGTGAGATGCCCCTCACCCATATCACGGACGCTATGACCTAGGATTATACTCGCCCTACTCCTCAAGCTATGGGATTCATCGACTATGCGTAACCTCCCCCTATAGCACTAGAGAATATAATAATAATAATAATAATAATAATAATAATAATAATAATAATAATAATAATAATAATAATATCTATCACTGATACTAAATCACACCCATATATATATACATATACTATTGCAGTATCCCGGCTATACCGTGTACTAAGTCCGTAACACGAGCCTATTCCATTTTATAATGAGTTTGTAGCCCAACTCGAATTATTAATTAATTTTCACATTAATTTCTTTTGGTATCGCCCTAACCAATACATCTGAACTTATTTTCATGGCCCGAATTAACATCACCCGAGTCTCAATCCCGGGCTCTAAATTATTTAGCCTTTACCTAAATAAAATTTATATCTCGGTATTTCTCAACCGTTATTCCAGGACTTGTTCACTATATCCTTATTTAATCCTTTCGAACAAACTTTCCAAAATTCAACCTTAGTGTGTCACACCTAATTTCTCCAAAACCCAACAAATTTGTAAATTATGATGTCACACTAAGGCGCCTTCAAATTCTAATTAATTTTATTCACTATTAATTATATTTTAAATCCATGTATTAATTACTCACCAATTTAAGGCATGGAAAAATGTTAAATTAAAATTTTCTCCATATAAAGGAAAACTGAGCGAACTGTCAAAATGTTTGGACCATTGATCGATCGATGGTCCCCCTTTGATCGATCGATCGAGTAGGTCCTCGTCTTCCTCGAGTTGGCTATTTTAGCCATGGACGCCCACCTCCAAACCTTAGTTTCTTCTACACTGAAAACTAAGCGTTCCCATCGACAATAAACATCAAATACCTTATATGAAGCCCCTATAAAGTCCATTAACATCATAAATTTCACTTTCTCTACTATTTTCACAGATTTGTGGTAAAATTACATTCAGTCTTTAACCCATTTAAACATCAATTTATTTCCACCAAATTCGTCTTTAATTCATTCGGTTTACACATCTTACCAGATCTAAATACTTAATCCAGATTATATATGATCTTCAAATCCATTTATATATCAGATTCATGATTTACAAAACCCCATGTTTATACCCTGTTAAAACCCAAAACGAATTTCTTTAATTACACACATCACATGAATATGAATCGAAATACATTTTACATGCTACAGCAAGTTAAACACTTGCCTTAAGATTCGTAGAGTCTGAATTTGGAACCGCGAGTGCTCAAGGTTGAAGATGACTCCTTTATGCTCTCCTGTGATCCCCAAATTTGGCTTTGGCTGCTGTTAGGGTTTCGTAACCCTCTAAGTCCTTTCTCTAATTAATTTAGCCGTTCCCTTGTTTCTTTTATTTGTTTAGTTAACTTGAATCCCGTTTTTGGCCTAATGGGCCAAGCCCAACTGACCCAAATGCCCTCGTGTGGTCCCGGCTGTGCCTAAAAATGTCCCGTGACCTGTTTACTACCCCCGGGTACACTTTCCCACTATCTTAGCCCATCCGGACTCAACCGTACACTCAGAATTGACATTCGAATAAATTTCTATGAAGTTCTTATTTCACAGCCAAATTAGTCTATACCGACTCTCGGCTGAAAGAAGTACATATCCCATCATTAATATCCGAATTAACGTAAATAAAATATTACTATTCACTTAGTAAATAAGTTTTCCTTAAATATTAACCATTCACTTCTCGATTAATATTTAAATAAAATTTCCCTAATTAATTCAATTAAAATTACGACTCACAAGTAATTTTCAATTCCCGAATTAATTAAATATATAATGCATGAAAATACGGGGTGTTATAGTCTACTCTCCCACTTCCACACTAGGATTTCAAACACTACAACTCTTAGAATATTTTTAGTGCTCTACCTTCTCTACTATAAGGAATACCCTCCTGACACAAAATATGCCAATAGATGATTCACTACCCTAGTTTCTTATGGAATGTAAAGTGAACCATGAAACACACGCCTCCGCCAAAACTACCTATCGTAGTTTGGGACCCTTCGAAACAAATAGTATACCTTGTAAAATATAACCCTCTTTTATTGTTTAACGAAGAAAGGGAACTCCTCCTAATTACAACGTGTATACCATCTCTCGATAGAACATTCAACTCTTAGGTTTGAACCACCCACTCCTACACCACTCCTATTTTAACAAGATGTCATCGCCAATCGAAGTCAACTGATCCCCTAAATGGTAAAATCCACTACATGACACACGCTCCGTATTCCGTCATAAAACTATTTTCATGATATTTTCGTCCTAATTCCACCATTGATGATAAATTGTTAACATTGAAATTTCAAGAATAAATCACTCTACTCGAATTTTTAATAGTTCATTGATACGTAATGACAAGTAGTCTCCCACATATTGACCTTGCCCAACTTTAGTTGTTCCACACATCATTTAGCGAACCATTCCTCATTTGGTGTTTTCCCTATAGTAAAGTTTTTTTCGAATAACCTGATATTCAAAAATAATATTTCTTGCTCCCACAACACTCTAAATCTCCAACGGAGTGAATCTAATAATATTCCCTTATAACTATCCAATGCTAGTACCACCCTAAGGCAATAACCAACCTCTTATGTAGGTGGTAACTCAATTCTCTTTCAAATAGAAGCTGGAAGCATCACAAACTATTTGCAAAATCTTTACAAAATCATAATATCCTCTAATGTGTTCGCATCTATACAGACACAATTGTGTTCTAGACCCTCTCTCAAGCCTAATCCTAACTATAAGAAACATCCCCTAACCAAAAATGACAAACATAAAGCCTATTCCCAATTGTCGATATAAGCGTAACTGTCGATATAAGCGTAATACATATCTATCCAAATGATATAAAAAATAATATGATGATATTTCATCTAAAAAGTCAACAAAGCATCTAAAAACCAAGCTAACCCAACAAACTGACATGTCTCTACAATGACGACTTAAATCAGCCCCCGCCCGCTATGGTATCCTCATATAAATAAAGGTCGGTGCTACAATCTATATATGTGATAATAATATTAAACACACTACTAATAAATAATGGCAACTCCCCAATGTCAAAGTAAGAATCCTACACGTGAGCCATAAACATACATATAGCCATCCTCTGGTTGTAATCTAATAATATGGGTTTTCCTAAAGTAACTAAAATCTAAGTGGTCTCAACCTTCACGGTCAATAATGTAAAAATAAGGTTTTGTCGTCCTTGTTCTCATTAGTCATTGTTCCTCTCTCCATAATAGATAATATTTTTTACTCCTGCAAACATCTTGGGGTGTTTCCCTTATTTGGTTCCTTTTATTGGTTAGGTCCTCCCTGCTTGAGTCAACGTTACACCGTCTATAGTCATATGGCCCTCATTTGGCTTTAGTATTTACAATCTTAGGAACTATATACTTCAATTAGTTTTGATGTTCCTGGTGATGTAGGAAAGAATGGGTTACCCAATAACATTCTTAGCATAAAAAAAATACATAACACTAAATAATTTATTCTAATAATAAATAACGAAAGTTGAACAATATAATACCATCTTTGATACCAATTATTCCCACTATAAAAATAAAACTTTGGAATACAAATGTATCTCATACAATTTGTGACTCGAGAAAGATAATAAAATGACACCCACTACCTGAACTAAAATAAATAACTACAAGATGTAGAGGAGTGACACTACACAATGCCTACACCCTAGGAAATATGAATTATGAGGTGGCTAAGGATAATGATCGAGCGAACATCCCAAGTCGATGGCACCAACGGTGATCTAAGACCTATAAAAATAGAATCAACAACAACATAAACAATAAGTTTACAAAAAATAAGAGTTTAACTGAAGTTGGGTCATAATAATAATAATAAATATTTTCCCGCTTTAAATGAATTTTAAATTACTTAAGTTATCCAACCCAAACAACTTAAAGTTTTTATATGGTCTTAATCCCAAATCCATTATGATACTCGCCTATTTTAACCAAGGGTGAGAAGTGCTTTACCAAAATAATTATAAATCTCATTTGGTTCATTCTTAGAATCAATGTCAAAAACCTTTTAAGTTAATAACCACATATGTTAAATTAAGCCAGTGCTAGTTTTTATCATTCATTAACATATAACGATATGAGGTAATTGAATTAATATAACTCAACCATACACAAAATTAATAGAAGTTTGAATCATCATTAGATTAATTAATAAATGGTAAATACCGAATAAACCATCGGTTCCCAAAACTAATATCCAAACCATAAGTCTACGAAAATAAATCTGAATCCATATACATAATCTGGTAAATAAAACAAATAGAATGTATCAACTGAAGTGATAACATGCCCAAATGAAATATTGATCATAAATCCTAATCAAGGTATGAATAATTGAAGCAAGTACACAAATCTAGCAAACCTCCACAAGTGTTGTAGCTAGAAATCCCTGGAATGAGTCATCAACCTTGGCATCCCTATGGTGGGACACCTAAAATGTTTTCGAAAATAGATTTGACATGGGTCAGACCCCAAAATCTTTGAAACATATTAAGCAAGTTTTTAAATTGTCGTCGTAAAAGCAGTTATTAGATTCACATGTTAGTTTAACGTACACACCCTTAAGTTACTCTTCTTTAATCTATAGTGAACACCTAATGTCTCCTATTTTACCCACCTAGTTATGCTACCCAGCCTAACTAGACATAATTATCTAATTAACCACAATCCGTTTAGCTCCACCGTATCGCCCATACGATACGCTACTGTAAAACCAATAATTAATATTAATCGAATATTAACATTGCACCATTAATTAGGTTTCTCATACTTAAATTACTTTTAAATATACAGTATCTATCTTTTCTATCATCACATATAAGTAGAATAATCACACTTATATATATACTTATCACACTATAATATATACAACTACAACATCCCTCTAAATGGCCACTGCGATGCATGCATTATCTAATATCAACTCCATGTACCTCTCGTACCAAATCAGGGAATATCGGTTTGGAATGTCTCCTCGAAACATAAATTAAACAACACACATTGGAGTCGAACATAATTCTAAAACTTTGGGTTATGCACATACCTAACGTATCCAAATGACCTACTAGACCCACTAATACATGACAAATAGTGAGCCTCCCTAAGTTTTATGTTCTGGGAAACACATTCAAACCTCATTGAAATCGCTAAGGTAGGATTTCCCTATACGTGGAACCTCCCGTGATAGCGGACAACGTAGGTATGTCCACACACATAACAAATCACATAACAGGTATTCATACAACATATATACATATATATATACACACATACACACACAAACTATAATTTATCCCGTACGTAGGATTTAATTCTCTTGAATACTCAACGTACTAATACTTCACCCATAGTATTATTTTTGTATTTTTCGAGTATCATTCACTACCCAAGGGGTTCCAATTATCTATTAAGTAAATTTTAGTAGTAAAACATCATTATCCTATTGGTATTGGTCATAAGTTGTAAGTACATTTTTTTCCATTATTAATATGTATGTCGTACGCCGTTACACCGTTGAAGAAACTCAAGATCGCATCAACATCAACGGATCCGAATATCAAAGCGTCTTCAACATCATAACCTCTGCGAGAATGAACTTGGAAAAGTTTTGTCTTTAAGTCCCTTAAAGTTCATACTTAGTCCCTTAAAGTTCTAGAGGCTTTTAAAAGATTTTAATTTTTCTGGAATACCAGACCGGTCCACCCATATTTTAAACGAACCGATCCTCCTCCGGACTGGTCCGCCTACCTATCGGACCGATCCGCTTTGCACCAGAATACCCCGGATCGCAGGAAAATCGAAGAGGACTTTTTGAAAAATGAACCGATCCGAGGCTCCGCCTGGGATAAATTCGAACACTTCCGTGAATTTTTTATCCACCATCTTATATTTCCTATAACTATACCTATTTCGGTGGTGTATTTTTGAAGTCTTTGAGAAAACGTTTCTAAGAGTACAAACACAACAAGACTTCGATTTTTGATGTGCCAAACATCTTTTTGATTCACACACAAAAATCCTAATTACTTTTGTGAATCTTTTGCAACCCTAGAACACAAGCTTTGCTATTGTTCAACCTTTATGGGGAGATCTTTGCGACCGAGGGTTGCGTGTCATTACTGAGGGAGTCTCTACAAAGTGTTATGGTTGCGTGTCATTGAGGAGAGCTGCAATTAGTCCTTTGTTGTTTGTGCTGCGAGTCCTTGGAGGGTGCTACGTGTATTCTCTTGCTGAGTTCAAGACTGCGTGTCTTTGTGGGTTGGTTGCGCTTTGATCTATTACAGATTTCTCTATGTAATTGTAAGTTGCGACTTATATATTCATAGTGAAATAAAGGTTTTACCCGAAAGGGGTTTTTTCCTGAAATCTGTGTCTCAGCATATTTTTGTGTCACATGCTTTATTTATTTAAGGGTTGACCCACGCACCTTAGATGCATGTTTAGGGACTCTAATTAAATAAGGGTTACTTGGAAACTTGCAATTTTAATTTCAATCAATTATCACATAGTCGCACTTCTCAAAAGTCATCAACTACTCTTCTCATATCCCAATTTGAAAAATTCTCGATATGCGACACAATTTGTTAACTATCGTTGGTTCTGCTCCTTATTTTACACTCATTAAGGTTAAATCGGGACTTATATATAAGTATACTAATCTCATATAAGTCTTTATATAGTTAATACGACATTCCTAAAGTCCCCCACGATCATCAACAAAGATAACCATTAAAATAAACAAAAAATCCCCAAAAGAATTATGGTCAATCAATCGACAAAATTTTCTCAATCAGTGGACCCTTCGATGGATCGACATCCTGTGATCGATCGATCGATCCTGGGTTTGGTAACGTCGTCCCACTTCATTTTTCTCCATGGTTGATACTCAAAACCTCCATGAATCTTCCCCAAATTCCCATTCAACAAACCAAAAATTCAAATATATGTCTAGGGAAAGTTTCTAAAATAAATAATACATCAAATCTAAAAGAAATCCATCCAAGAACCGATTAAATCTCAAAATTCATTAAACCCTAGTTTATGTAGTTCTTCATCCATATTCATAATATACCCAGATTTCTTTCAAGTTAATCATCACATATTCTGAAATTGCGTATCATCTACATCTAGGGATTTATGCTTCATGAATTCCTACCCCGAATCATGAATTTCCCCCATCCAAATCTCAAGAAATCATTTAAATCGTGAAATTAAAAAACCTACACTACATGGGTATTATAACATGCCTAATAATGCAAAATAAGCACTTTCCTTGATAAAGCATGTCTGATTTTCATTCTGAGATGATGAGGTTGATCTTTTCTTGCTTTGATCACAAATAAGACGACGTTGGTGATGCGATAAGCTGTGGAAAAGCCTAGTTTTCTTCTCTCCTTCCTCTCCTATGGACTCCTCTCTATCCTAAGTGTTGTAAACCTAGCCTCTAACTCAAAGGGGATGATATAACACTCCAAAATTCAGAGTTCCTTCTACCCTAGCCTCCCAAATGATTGGAATGCCCTGACCTGGTATCAGGTTGGTCTAAAATTTCCTTGAGACCCAATCAATGCACACAAGTACACTATTTTGCCTATTTTTACTCATTCAGAATCAACCCTGACATTAAAATCATCATTCGAGTTATTCAATGTAAATTTCATATCTCGGCCTCAATATAGTCTACACGCAACTCTCGATTGATGTATAACACAGTCACATCGGTATAACTCCTTACGACATACAATAATTATCACAAGCTATTTACTACTCACTAAGTAACTTTAATCCTTATATATTAATCATTATCTCTCTCGATTAATATTTTAATAAACACATAATATTTAATTCAATTAAATTACGAAACACGTGTAATTTAAAATAACCAAATTAATTAAATTTTAAATACTCAGAAATACATGGTGTTACATATTTCCCCCATTATAAAGGAATTTTGTCCCCAAAATTTGGATATGCTCGGTACTAACAACTTTCGATCCTTACACTCAATGCATCCAAACTTATTCAAAGTTAACTCACAATAATATTTTGGTGTTTCCACTATAGACACGCCAGTGGTACCATTAATCGAAGGTCCACTCCATCCCAAGGTTAGCGATAAGTCCATTAAAATTCTTCCGTACTGACATATGATGATACGCAAAACTATCGTGACTCCGCTATCTATGGATTAAAAGATGAGCCTATACTTCACTAGCTTTATTAACTCTATGTTAGAAAAGTCCACACTTCTATAGGTGCAAATTTCCCTTGTTGCCAATCCTCGTGACTCCCTTATGGGAGACACCTGCAGAACTTCTTGACTACTCATACAAGACTTCAAAATTCGGTTCACGCTGACATAATTTCATTACATTCCTGAACTATATGAAAACGGCATAGGTTAAACCAATCCTTATTGACGAACGATGTATTATTTTGGGTCCGAGAAACTTATTATTCCCCACCTCTAACCAACCAAAGGGTCGATGACAAGATCTTAGTACAAAGCCTTAAAAGGCGTGACACAAATAATAAACTTATATAAGGTGTCACAAGTAACTCTACAAGTCGTAATTAATGCTCTTGACTCCCAAAAATTGTAAATATGCATTTCCCATGCTCTCCAAAATCCTCGTCACCTCCTGTCTACCCATCGACCTATGATGATACATCTAGCTCAAAACTCAACTTTATACCCATCATCTACTAAAACTTCCTATCAATGGTGGGAGTCAAGGGTCTCATCCCAATTCACAATAATATTGGGTGACGCCTTATGATGATTCATTTTTCTCTCCAATGAAATGTTGGACATACTACCAGATAGTATAACTCACCCCAAATGAATAACAATTATTCTGTTTGTATCAATTTATTCCACAAGCTTTAAGAAAATCCTTACCTCTATGTGATTTTGAAAACCTAATAATGAACTTTATCAGTCTTTTTATCCATTCCATCACTGGAATCGTCAATATCTAATAAAATTTGGTTAATAATCTCAAAAAAACCTCTTCCATCTACGAGTGGTTCACCTAGATAAGATTTCACTATGTTTCCCTCGACACTGATACAGATGCTTGACACTTCATCACATGGAACGTCTTACCCACCTTTCCTAGGATATACCAAAATCATGGCCCATGCATTTGGTCCAAAACTGCTCACTTTCTAGGAACATTTTCGTCTGGTAGAAGTCAACATAATATCTATAAGCAAGCCACTCTTGGAATTTGACTAAATGATACCGTGATCTACTTTCCAAAATTATGGGGTTCTCCCTTGTCAAGGGATACCTTTTACATGTGCCTCCATCGTCTTATAACTCACCTTGGTTGTGATAGTTCCCCTTGACATACACATAGTTGGACTATCTCCTTTTTTCTCAAATGAAGTTTAGTCCATCATATCATTCCACTTATGTTTCTAACTTCCCCACATGCATACAATCAACACATTTATAACCATATCCCCTTATCTCCAAAGATATTTAATGTCAAGCTTAATAGGGCACCCATACACCCCATATGAAGTGAACATCTTCACAATCATCACCACCGTCACATACGTAACATACTTATCTCAATCTCGGCCCCGTACTCTCGATGTGACTATAAAGTTAGCTTGTACTTAGTTTACCTACGAATCGTGACTAGTTTCTCCTTGAGATTTCCCCGCATATGAACTAGTGGTGCAAAGGTTACCAAGGTCTTCCCACACAAGGTTACTGGCTCCACATGCCTTATATAGTATAGAGGTCTCAGATCAAGGTTTTTTCTCTACACGTTCAGTGGTTATAATTCAAAACTGATGCCCTAGCATCCTACAACGTCTCCCCACTCTCGGCATCTATAATGGTTCATGCGTGTAACCTCCCAAAAACAAAACTATAAAAAGAAACTCTCTCGATGTACTATCACCAAGAATTATCGGTCATCATTACACCAAAATGGTAAAATTGTCACCCTTTAGGGGCCAGGCTTGCCACGGTCATTGACCATGACAAAAAACACGCGTTTTTTGTCACGATCAATGATCGTGAAAAGTGAAGTTTGTCAGGGACATGTCACGGTCATTGACCATGACAGCCTTGCCATGCTCAATGATCGTGACACATTTGTGACAATTCTCTCAGTAAAAAAAACCTCCTCCTTCTTTTTTTCCCACCGAATTCGTTCCATCCATTTCTCTCTCTCTTTTTAGCGGCTGATCTCTCTCTCTCTCTACAACTTTGGTATGTTTTATCTCTATTTGTCCCCCATTTATGTATATGTTCGTGTGTGTATATATGTGTGTAAATGTGCACATGTGTGTGGGGGGAGGGGAGGGGGTATGTGCCTGTGTGTGTGTGTGTGTGTGTTTATGTGTGTATATATGCGTGTGTGTGTGTGTGTGTGTGTATGTCCATATATGTGCGTGTGAATATGTGGGTGTGCATGTGGTGGGCAGGGGAAGCGGGGGGGGGGGGGGGGGGCAGGGGGAGGGCATGGGGTGGGGGTGGGCAGGGGGTAGGGCTGGGGTGGTGGGGGCAGGGGGTGTATATTTTCATGTGTGTGTATTTGTATGCGTGTGTGTTTTTTTTAATTAATTTTTTATTGGTATATTGTAGTGCCCGTTGTAAAAGAATTGATAGATTTAATATTGATTGGTTGTTAATTTTTTCTGTAAAGTAATAATTATTTCCCCTTTCATTTGCAAGTAGGATTACCCCTCATTGTAAATTAGTAAATTAATAATTGTATACTTTAATTGTTAGATTAATTGAACAAAAGAATTAATTAAGTAGATGAATTAGAAGGAGTACGAGATACAAATTTGTTGTTTCCATTGCTTTTGGATTATGGTCGATCGATGTTGGGTTGTTTAATTTTAAAAGTGGCATGACCACTGGATTATTGTCCATATGGTGGTTGGATTTTTCATCTTTTTTTGAAAATTACTTTATATAACAAACAATATATATATTATGATAATTAAATGAAACATGCTTTAAATTTCATATAGTGCGCATAGATACTAGCCTACTAGTTCTTATGCATACGTATTCAATAGCCCTTAGACCCGTTCGAGAGTCATTACCCATGTAATGAGATCTCTCGAATTGTCCCGTTTGGACAGTTTGGGACTGTATAATTTCTGTATAATAATATTCTTTGTGGCTTAAAGTTGTTGCTTTTGGAGGAAGTTTTGCAGTCGTATGCTAATGTTCTCTGGGTACATACTAGATTCACAAGTGTGACTATTATTTCAATTGATCAATTGAAATAATACTCACACTTGCCAATCTACATCGTGTACTTGGAGAACTACGGGGATATGTTGCGAATTTTCTCAAATCGAAACAATGTGCATCAGCTGTTAAGTATCTTACAGAAATATGTAGTCTAGAATGGGATATGACCACTCACCCTTTAGAGGAGATGGAGGAAATAGAAATTAAATGAAATAAAAGAAACACACTATAAATCTAAGTTTAATTTGAATTTGAAAATTTAAAATCGAATATAAATACGACATAATTAAATGAAAAATACTATAAATCTATATTTTTTATACTAATCCATGAATATACGCTTGTTACCTTTAATAGGTGATTAGTTGTGGTAGCTGTGATGGGATATCTGGAATACAAAGAGTGGATGGGTGAGACAAATGAAATGGGGGATGTGTTTCGCAGAGGTACTAATGAATTTCTGAAATACTCAAAGAGATGTCATAATTATGAGGAGTTTCTATGTCCGTGTGCTAGGTGTAAGAATGGTAAGGTGTTTGAGTGGAAAACAGTTGAACTACATTTGTTAAGATCGGGTATGCATGATAGTTATTGATTTTGGACTTTTCACGATGAATTAAAAGTTCCTTTTGTTCTAGAACAACCTTCATAACAAACTTCAGAAAGTAGGATAGATGTATAACATGTTAGAGGATTTAGTTGATGATGCGTACGGAGTTTATGAAGCCAAGGAGAATGATGTTACTGATGATGTATAAGGCTCAAGTGCTCGTGAAGATATCATGATAAACCTTGACGATGACTACCAAAGTTTAAAATTTAAGGCGACCCAACCGTTATACTTTGGCTGTGAGAAAGATGAAACAAATTTACATGCCATGGTTTATTTGCACAGTTTGAAGACGTAGTACGGTTTGTGTGGCAATAGCGTGACATGAATTCCTAAATGGGTGAAGGGGTTACTGCCCAAGGAGAAAATGCTTCCAAATAGCTATCCTATCATGAAGAACAGTTTGAAAGGTTTGGGAATAAAGTATAAATCGATTCATGCTTGTGTGTATGACTACATACTATACCGAAAGGAGTATGAAAATCTCGATTGTTGTCCAGTTTGCAATGAAACTCGATATGTCAAATCTACTAGTAAAGAAGGCACAAGTGCAAAAGTGCCTCAAAAATTGTTGAAATATTCTCCCATTGGTCCTAGATTAAAGCAATTTTTCACAGTACCATGGATAGAGGAGCCAATGAATTGGCATGCTACGACAGAAGTAGGGGTAATCTCACGCGTCATCCTCTTGATTCTACAACTTGGAGGAGGATGGATTATGAGTATCCTAATTTTTCTCGAGAATAGAACAACATTCATTTGGCTATATCAACATATGGTTTCAATCCATTTGTAAATCTAACAACCAATCAGAGTGTATGACCAGTGATCCTAGCCCCACTCAACCTCCCTCCTTCACAGTGTATGAGACCTGAATTTTTGATGATGTCTTTGTTGATACCTAGGCCAAAGGCACCAAGTGATGACATCGACATCGACCTGGATCCTTTGGTAGAATAATTAAATGAGTTGTGGGAAGATGGTGTGCAATCATTTGACTCTATTAGAAAAGAAGAGTTTACGCTGAAACCTATGTTGATGTGGGCAATTCATGATTTTCCAGCTTATGGGACAATATTCGATTGTGCAGTACATGGTTATTTGGGGTGTCTTATTTATGGAGAGGAGACTGAATCTCATCGTCTATCCTTTAGCTCAAAAAATGTATACCATTACCATATGAGGTTTTTACCCCCAGATCATAGTTTTAGATTTGGGAAAGGTTATAATTTTTTATTATGTGGGGTTGAACATAGGCTACTGCCGAGACAACTTTTAGGTTCAAAAATTGAAAGTAAATCTTCTAAATGTGGCCCTAGTATGCCAGGGAAGAATCCAATATTTAAGAATGTCAAGCATAAGAAGACCCCAATTAGAAATGAAATTGCGACAAGAAAGGCGTGGTCTAGGAGATCAATTTTATTTGACTTGCCTTATTAGAAGAATAATCCGGTGCGCCATGTATTGGATGTGATGCATGCAGAGAAGAACTTCACTGAACATATTGTGGGAACTGGCCTTGGGGGAGTCATTCGAAGGATGGAGAAAATGAACGAAAAGACGTTAAATCATTGAAACTTAAGTCACAACTATGGTTGAAAAAAGATAGTAGGGGAAGGACAATAATACCCCCTGGTGCATTTACTTTGACGAGTGGGGAAAAGAAGGTGCTTTTAGACACATTATATAATTTGAAGGGCCCATCTAATTTTTCGAACAACTTGCAAAGGATTATGAATTATGCTACTCATGATTTACATAAGTGTAAGTCCCACGATTGCCATTTGATCATGCAATTAGTTCCTCTATTGTTTAAGCACTATTTCTCCAAGAACAAGGATTTGCGGAGGGATATTATGAAAAATAGTATTACCTTCTCACTCTTGTGTCATAAGGTAGTCAATCGAGAACACATAGTGGCCGCAAAATTGGCGGTGACCGAAGCAATTTGTGTGTTGGAGAGGTATTTTCCCCTAGCATTCTTTGACATAAGTGTTCACTTGTTGGTACACCTCTGCGATGAGGCACTTCTTTGTGGTCCAGTTAGATATCATTGGATGTATCCGTTTAAAAGATTGATGAATTTTTTTAAAGATTATGTCAAGAATACGAGATATATTGCAGGATCAATTGAAGAAGAATACATCACTGTGGAGTCATCAATATATACTCGGGAATATATGCCTTACTCGACCAGCATTGATGAAACTAGTGAGTTTGTCGATGATAGTGGTCATGTGATGGGAAAACGAGTGAAATTAATGAGTTTGCTACATGAACAAGTAGCTTGTTATCTATTTGACACACATGAAGATGTCGAAGAATGGAAAAAGTAAGTCTAAATTATTTTAATGTTTAACATTATTTTAGAATATTTTAGATTATTTTAATGTTTAACTTTATTTTAAAATATTTTAGTAAGTTTCATTTTGTAATATGAAAAAAATATGAAGCCTGTGAGAAGGATAAAAGATGAAAAATAATGGTACAATTAGACGCGAATTTAGGATGTGGTTGTCACAAGAGGTAATTATAATGAAAATGGTCGTTATATAATGTTACATTACGCTCAAACTTTACAACTAATCTAATTAATTTATCTATATTCTCAGCTCTTAAAGATGGGTGATGCTACATCAAGGCTTGATCGTCTAGCCACTGGACCCTTGTCCGTGGCACAAGAGTACAAAAGGTATCGATTGAAAAGTGTACGAGGAAAGTACCAATGTATAGAACTCGGGCATTTCATACATGGATCTTACTTACTTTCGAGCGAGTGAAAAAGATAAAAACCTTGTTGAAGTAGAAATGACTTACTATGCTGTAATTCGAAATATATTTGAATTGGATTATATAAGCTTCAAAGAGGTTGTATTTTACTGTGACTGGGTAAGAGTTGAGGATAAAAATGCTTGTAAAGTTGATACTGTCACCAATTTGATCATGGTTGACTTGTAGAAGTTGAAGAGAAACGATCACGTCAGCGATGAGATGTTTGTTTGTGCATTTTAAAAGATTAACTAAGTGTTTTACTCAGAGTATATCAACAACGAGCCATGATCAATTATCCTACACACGCCAAAGCGTTTAAATAGTTGTGTGGATGACTTGGCTGCTCCTACCAAATATCAATCCATTTTTTATGATAACCCAAATTTGAAACAATTTTTCAATTTCTAATAAATATTCCAATTTGTACTTTATCAATCCATTTTTAATGCTTTTAATTGATTTTCACTTTATCATTTTCACTCCTGTGTAGTGTCCATGCGTGCGGGCAGTAGGGGTGGGGGTGGGGATGTTTCGAATTTTTAGTAATTGTACATATTATGAGCTAGATGTTATTGTTTTGGAATTCAGAATTGAGGTGTTAAACAATAGCAATTAATTTGGATTTGTAGTAATTGTACATATTTGCATGTTTTTTCTAATTCATTTTGATTTGTACTAATAACAACATTTTTTTTACAGCAAATGTCACCTTCAGGTATGCCATGATGATGATGTTGATTGTGATGATGTCGTCTGGGCTCGGTGGTAGCGAAGGCGAGGAGGGATCCTCGGCCCCTAGGCTCCCCAAATATGGAAAATTGGGGATGGCCATCAAGAACGAGACGGGGATATTAGTGAGATCCCTCGAGATGGTAAAGACGATCATCGGCCCGGGGTACACTAGTTGGAGGGAGGTGCCAAATGAGCTCAAGTTAACTATTTGGGTGGCACTACAGGTAATGAATTTATCTTTATATTTATATGAATATTTCAATCTTAATTTCGATTTCAATTTTGATTTAATTTAATATTTATATTTATTCACAACTAACATTGTATTTGTTGGACATGAACAATTCAGCCTGGATCCAAAGCTACGCGATTCCATCTTGGAGCAGTTGAGGGAGAAACACAAGATGTGGAAGAAAAATATGCGGACCTGGTACTTTGGGAAGACCTGATAGTCCGTTATCCAAATGCGTGAACCCGTCTCGCCAAAGGAGCCGATCTCATTGTTACAATGGAAAAAGTTCATTGACAATGAGATCGGGGAGCGACAATTGTCATCTCGCCAATCGGGGAGGGAAAACCGAGCAAAAAAGATGGACATGCACTACTTCGATCGAACGTCTTCTGCCAAGGTGGAGCATAGGATGATGATAAGATTTAATTTTTCTATAACTAGAGAAATATATGATTATGCATTATTTTACTTTGCGGGGCCGATACTAATTTTACTTTATTTTATTTCAGGGGACATGGAGTGACCCTGGGGGTAGGCCACATAGGCACCATACTTATGTGTCTATTCGGACGAAGAAAGGGAAGGATAAGGAGGTGTCCCCGAGCGTCGCGGCCACAATTGTAAGTAATCCGACAATTTACTTTTTGTTAGTTACGTTATAATTGTTTTATTTACTTATTTTACTAATCATGTGCTTTTTGTCGTTTCAGGCAAAGCTTAAGGAAGTGCATGAGTCGCAGTCTGATGCCGACACAGCATCTTTATCCACGGACGCACTCAGTTAAGTTCTTGGCGCTAATCGCAAAGGGAGGACAAAGGAGTGAGCTCGCGGGTGGACAAATCTAGGATAATCGAATTGGAGACGAGCGACATCAGGTTGGCCCGAACGGTGGACTCGCATGACGCGAAGCTGCCATTTGGAGGCGACGGTCCAAGATATGTTCTCATTCATGAAGCGTTCATTGGGAAGAAACTGTAAGGGGAAAGGGAAGTAGAAGGTGATGGAGGAGGAGGAGGTAAAGGAGGATGAGGTGCAGTATGATGAGGATGTGTACCTCGTTGCTTCATCGCCAACACGTGTAGACTTTGATGATCTAATCCCCTATTTGTCTCCCTTCAACTGACCGATGTAGACACTTGGTTACCCGAGCATGTTTATACTGGACATATTTGACGGCTAGCAAATAGGGCAGGGGTTGAGGGATCCGAATCCAATCTAGGGTATGCCAGTTCATGGACGCTTGCTTCAAGACAATGAGTCCAAGGTGCTCGTCATGCATGTGATACCCGGGAAGGAGAACTCCCCCTTGTGGTTACGCAAACAATGCGGCACGATGTATATTGGTGGGTGTGTCAATTAGTATATCATGTGGCCTACTCACCTCCTCAGAGCTAACCTTACCCCAGACATGTAGTGACATTATTTGAATTGAATTGTTTTAAGTTGTTACATTTGAATTATATTTGGATTATATCGTTATACATATTTTTTGGATGTATATTTGCGTTCTCTATATTTTATTTGGATATATGATGTTTGAACAGGTATAATGTTGCTATAACAGGGTCAAATATACTACTGGGCAGTGGCAGTGGCCATACTGCCAAGCTGATTTTTTTTTTAATTCTGCCCAGAATTGTCACTATCATTGACCTGAACGTGTGTGACAAAGGAACTTGTCACGGACATGTCACGATCAATATTCGTGACAAGTTTTTAAATATGGTCATGGGTTTGCCATGGTTATAAACCATGACAAATCTTTTCACGATTATAGACCGTGGAATGATCATGACAATTCTAATGAACTTGTCACAGTCATTGATCGTGACACATCCATGATAATAAACGTTGTCACAGCCAGAATTGTCACGGTCATTTACCTTGATAAGTCCAACTTGTCAAGGTCAATGACTGTGACAATTCGATAGATTTAGTGTAGTGTATTAAGTTATCTAGGCCCAAAGCATATAAGTGGGAAAATCAAAATCATATCCCCCATCATATAATTCTAACCATAAACTCCCACATCTCTTAAGGATTCTAAAAACACTTCTCTCGTAATGTCACTTGGTCCCCAGCACTAAATCAATAATGAGCTAAATCTATCCATTCACTATAAAACCCAATATATACTCAATCACATCAATAAAGTCCCTACACATTAGGATCAAATATAACAAGACAACTATACTCTGTAAAGTCTCATCCACAATAACATATAGGCACATGCTCGACCCTTTTCAGGTGAGACAACGTAAACCACACATCCGAACCTGGAATAGAGAACACGATGGCCTTGTTGTGACAACCCATCATTGCTGAAACCATCGTTAACAAGTCCACTCTTAGGCTAATATGATACTCTCATATCATATTTCTAAACAAGTAAATCCAATAAAATATATACTCTCAGTGACTGAACCCGCTTCCTTGTAGATGGAATTAAAAAGATCCCTGCTACCCAATGGCAAATATATACTCATAATAGGAACACTAATGATACACCCACTAAACCCATCTCATGCGAGAATCTAGTGCTAAAAAATATTGTGACTCACTCGTGTCGCATAAATATTATCCCATTTACCCATGGATAAAACTCATTCCTTCAATCGCCAATTGCACTATCGGTTCAAATAGTTCCTGGACATAATACTCTCATCCAAATAGAACCAAAAACTTCTATAACTGTTACCTCTGTTGGGAATCATGATATTGTCCCCTAACTCGTTGCGTATAAGATCAACACATGTGGCCCTACTATCCATACATAAGACACCTCTCTGTGTCATTCCTAGCCCCTAACCCCACTGGACATGTCAGGTTTGTCCTTCCCCAGGGCTTGGTAGGCTTGGACCTAATGGCTACTCCCATTATTGCTTTGGATCTGTTGGCCCATTGGAGCACATTGCTATCCATGATGGCCCTTACTGAATTCACCATCACTTGTTAGTAATTCCATTGATCTAAATCCTTTAAATGGGTCTCCCACTGGGTATTCCCATCTATTGCCTCACTACCACCCATTAAATCTATTCTTTCACTATTGACTAGAATCTCCAACCACTTTGTTCCCCTGACATGGAAATATTTATATTTCCCTTAAAAAAGTACGACATTGACGACATCACCATCAGTCATCCCAGCCGAATTTCCCCCCAATGCTGGAATATTCTACCCGTGACTCCATCATCAATTAAAAGACCTCCTCCTCAAGTTTGAAGTTTTCTAAATGATAAATTCTCCCTCATGTTCGGCCACTGTCTGGCCCTCCTACAATAAGTTCTGGACTTTCCATTGCCTCTTTGTTAAAATAGCTGAACCACACCCCAAATTCCACGATATTCATGGTATCTCTCCTTGGATGTGGTGACTGACTCCCATCAATACAATACTACTCCTATGAGCTAAATATTTTGTCCAAAATTTTAATCTTAAGTTTCACTCCACTCCATCGTACACAATTTCCTTTGGATGATCTCCTTCCATTGGCCAATCACACTTTCACACTTTCCCCCAACGCTTCAGATGGCCCTTTATAAAAACCTCTTCAAATTTCTCCCTTACCGACTGTAGTAGGTGAGTTTAAATTTTCTATACCATTAGTTATGGTGGTACTTGAGAAAACTATTGTGCCCTAGCGGTCATCATTATTTCCATTGCCTTAATAATAATAGTGGTGACTTTTATTGCGGTCACCGTCCAAATAATATTTTGTGGCTTCGCCTAAGCCTCTCCTCCTACAGTCCTCCTAATGTCCCTCGATAGTCATCATATATGAAGCCCTGCTGAACAAGTATATGATTCCACAAATTATACTTAATATCAGTACAACTTAATTCGCATTATGAATCGACATTCCTAAGCATAGGATTCTGTATCAAAGAAAAGCAACACTGAAAACATAGTAAGTCGCACAGATCCTATGGACTCAAGAAACTAATGCTCTGGTACCATCTATGACACCCCACCCATTTTAGCCACAGATGATCAATCCTTTATCAAAATAAATAGAAATAGCATTTGGTTCATTCTTAGCATCACTATCGAAAATGTTTAAGTTACTAACCACGTACGTTAAATTAAGTTGGTGCCAGATTTTATCTTTCATTAACATATAACGACATGGGAAAATTAAAATCATATAACTCAACCATCCACATAATTAATGGGAGTCTGAATCATCCCAAGATAAATAGATTAATGATAAATATGGAATAAACCATCGATTCCCAAAACTAATATCCAAACCATAAGTTTACGCAAATAAATCTGAATCCATATACATAGTTTGATAAATAAAACTGAACGAATGTATCAACTTAAGGTGCAACATGTCCAAATAAAATACTGGTCATGAATCTTAATCTATGAATGAATAACTGAAGCATCAAACCAAATCTTGTAAGCCTCCACAAGTGTTGTAGATACGCATCCCTAGAGTGAGTCATCAAGCTTGGCATCCCTATGGTAAGACAAATAAAATGTTTTGGAAAATATATTTGACAAGGGTCAGAACCCAAAACCTTTAGAAAAAAATTAGGAAAACCTTTGAAAAATATTGGCAAGTAATAAAATTGCAGTTGTAAAAGCTTATATACACGCGTTAGTTTAGCATACACTCTTGAGTTTCTCACCTCTCATCTATTGTGCACACCTAACATCTCGTATTTTACCCCCCAAGTTATATGACCGAGCCTAACTAGACATAAGTATCTAACTAACCACAATCGGTTTAGCTCCCCCGTATCGCCCATAAGATACGCTACTATAAAATAAATAATTAATATTAACCAAATGCTAATATTGTACCATAATTAGGTTTCGCATACTTAAATTACTTTTAGATATACCTATCGATATTTTCAACCATCACGTATAAGTAGAATAATCACACTTGTATATATACTTATCAGACTATAATATATACAACTACAACATCCCCTAGAATGGCCCCCACGGTGCATGCATTATCTGATATCAAGTCCAAGTACCTCTCGTACCAAATCAGAGCCTATGGGTTTGGAATGTCACCTCAAACCATAAATCAAACAACACACAATGGAAGAGAACATAGTTCTAAGCCTTAGGTCTATGCACATACTTAACGTACCTAAATGACCTGCCAGTCCCATTAATACACAAACCATAGTGATATGCCCTAAGTTCTATGTTTTGGGGCACAAATCCAAATCTCCCTATAATCGGCAAGGTCGTGTCTCCCTATGCACAAAACCTCATATGGTAGCAGGCAGCGTAGGTAATTTCATATACATAATAGGTATACGTACAACCTATTATATATATATATATATATATATATATATATAGGTATACACAAACTATAATATATCCCATACGTAGTATTTATATCTCTCGACAAACTAATGATTCACACATTGTATTGTTTTTGCATTTTTCAAGTATCACTCACTACCTGAGGGGTTCCAATTATCCCTTAAGTAAATTTCAGTAGTAAAACATCACTATCCTACTGGGATTGGTCTTACATCATCGATTACTCTTCCCGTAACCGAATTTGTAAATTCTCGATATGCAACCTAATTGGTTAACTATTGTTGGTCCTAATCCCAATTTTACATTCATTAAGACTAAATCGGGCCTTAACTATAAGTATACTGATATCATTTAAGTCTTTATATAGTTAAAAATTGATTTCTAAAGTCCCCCAAAATTGTTTGCAAAAAGAACCATTGTAATAAACAGAAGAGCCTCAAAATAGCTTTGGTCGATCAATCGAAAAAATATGGTTGATCTATCGATCATGGGTTTGGTAGCTTCGTCCCACTTTATTTTTCTCCATGGTTGAGATTTCAAACCTCCATAAATCTTCCCCAAACTCCCATCCAACATACCCAAACTTCAAATATATTTCTAAGGACAATTTCTAACGTAAATAATACATCAAATCTAAAGGAAATCCATCCAAGAACTAATTCAATCTCAAAAATCATAAAACCCTAGTTTATGGTGTTATTCGTGGATTTTCATTAATATACCAATATTATTTTTCAAGTTAATCATCATATATTCTCATATTTCGTATCATCTACATATAGGGATTCATTTTACATGAATTTTTGCCCCGAATCAAGAATTTCACCCATCCAAATTCCATGAAATCATTGAAATTAAGAAATTAAAACCCTACACTCCATAGGTAGTATAACATGCTTAAAATAATGCAAGATAAACACTTGACTTGATAAAGAATGTATGATTTTCATTTAGAGATGATGATTTTGATACTTCCTTGCTCCGATCATAAATTCGATAATGTTGGTGATGCGAACATGTGTGGAACGACCTAGGTTTCTTCTCTCCTTCCTCTCCTATGGCCTCCTGTCTATTCGAAGTGTTGTAACGTTAACCTATAACTCAAAGGAGATGATATAACACTCCTAAAATTTGAGTTCCTTGTACCATATCCTCCCAAATTACCGAAATGCACTTACGTGGTGCCAAGTTTGTCTAAATCGCCCCGGGACCTAATAAATGCACCCCGAGTACACTATTTTGCCCATTTTGACCCATTCAGAATTGACCCTGACCTCAAAATCGTCATCCAAGTCACTATACAAAAATTTCCTATCTTGACCTCAATATAGTCTACACATGACTCTCGATTGATGTATAAGATAGTCACATCACTATCTCTAGCTATGACATATAATAATTATCACAAATTATTTACTACTCACTAAGTAACTTTATTCCATAAATATCAATCATTATCACTCCCAATTAATATCTTAATAAACACATAATATTTAATTCAATTAAATTACGGCACACGTGTAATTTAAAATAACCGAATTAATTACATTCTAAATACACATAATTATGGGTTGTTACACCCATGTATGACCCGTGTGAATGAACTTCATCTCTTAATTACTTATTCTTTAATTTCTTGTTCTTAAATTAATCTCTTCTATAAAAATCAATTATCTCACAGAATTCTTTTCATTTAAGCCTGCCCCACTAACGAACCTATCTCTAACAATCTCTAGATAGAATATTAAATATGTGTGCCAAGCATATATGACCAAAAGCCGTTTCATGCCACTAATGTACTCTATACCATTATAATATTCTCGATGCATAAATCTCGAGTCATAAATATATATAGTTATACATCTCTAGTATAAGATACAAATTGGTAGGTATAAGTATGTAGGCTACTCTCGCACCCGCACATAACTAAAGCATATTCCTATTGTCTTCGTGGATCTCTCATATGTACTAGGCAAAGTTATAGGTTATTCCACACCTTAAACCCCAAAACATTAACAAAGGATAATCACTGTGCCTTCACACCAATAATATGTCCCCATACCAATGATATATTCGAGGATGCCTCCATTTTATAACCACAGATAATACAGGTACGTCAGCACGTAGTGTCCCGGGTAAAATGATAAAGGTAAAGCATGTTTCTATCACCGAGGTACAAATGTGGTTGACGTAGTACGTTCCCTATAAAGGATATCCCTTCTAGTGATTATCCCACGATTACTCATACATGGTATGCATTGCACATAAAACATGCAAGTAAATATAACCCTTTGCGAATATGTTGAAGAAAACATACACTTAAAGACCCAACGTTACCAGATCACAGATAATATCACTATTGTTAAGAATTTAATAAACATGTTACCTCCATATGATCATACATATCACTAGACCTGTCTCTTAAGGCTCTCCAAATTTAGGTATTTACCCACCTATGATCTCTAGGAATCATTTTAAGAAATTATTACTCTCCTCAATGGGATATAGATGTACTCTATGCTATCATGCACACTAAGCACTCTAAGAGCATTTCTCGGTACAATAACCATTTCCAATTTCAATCCCAACTTAATAAGTTTGCAATAGGTATCATCTCCTACCTATATTCATATGAATATATATGTTACCCTACTGAATGGGTTATTAGAATAAATGATATCATATATACCTCAAAACTAACTTCCAAATTTAAATAATTACTGTGAGCACGTAGTTGGATTCTCACTTACCGAACATTTATCACACTAAATAACTCATTCACCCATCACTTCTAACCATAATCCTATCAAAATCACAAACTAATAAGCTCAAAAATAGAAATATGGCCAAACTCTAAACTGGCAGAAAGTCGATCGAACAACCTAGCCTATGTTGTTCGAACGAAAATAACCATGTCATTTAAACGACCCCTATTGTCATTCAAACATGGTATTACATCTTCTCCGAACAAGAATCCAATCTTGTTCAAACGAGATTGACGTTGATCTGCTTCTCCATATACTCAAAACATGACATTAACAATATCAATACCTAACTTTCAGGCCTCTAATTGTTCCTAAACCCAAATTTCTTTAAGAGACTAATGCAAGGATTAAGGATCGAATTTTGTTTATAGGTTTAAGAACCCAAAGTTCACCAATCGAACTAATTTCACTCAAATTCAATCTAATTACAAGGGGATTTTGTATTATTTGTTAATATGATTCAAAGTACAAAAATTTAATTTCGATTCCAAGGTTAATTTAAAATATTTTTCAGCAACTCATTTAAGATAATTATCAAAAGATTAAGGGTTAATTTATTAATTGAACTAACTTGAAAACTGGGTTTGAATCATATTATACTCGGATTAATTTAAAATATTATGTACTACTACTACTACTACTACTACTACTACTACTACTACTACTACTACTACTACAACAACAACACAATCCCAATTAAATTCTTAAACGATGCAAACTTGCATCTTGTCCTCTTAATGCTCCTTCCCTTAAACCTTAGAGTTTCTATACAAAAAGTGTGGAACGCGACTTATGAAGAGGTTAGTGATCCTCTAAGTCACTTAATCCCAGAATTTGGCATAGGGCCCATATGGTCCTCAGCCAAATGAGTCCAAATACACATCCAAATGGTCGAAAATATTACATAAGACATATACCAAATTAGTAGACATAAATCCCAATACTTTACGTTAAATGCGGACATTATACGCATCCCAAATACCATGCCAAAATAAGAAAACAATAATTATTTAATGAAATAAAAAATTTAATAAATTAATTGGTAAGATTCCAAATATTATTTATTAATTTACATGGACCCGAAATTATAAGAAACAAGTTCACGATCATTGGAACCCAACACCAAGGGGATAATCCAAATAAGGAAACTGCCAATACCAAATCCCTTACCACTTCATAGTCACTGATAATACTAAGTCACTTTCAAATATTTAATTCATAAATTATCATGTATTATCTCTAATTTCACATACGGATCCAATAACATATAAAATGCAAATAATGACATAACTTCTCACAACAAGCACACATAATAATTTTCATAATTTAATAATGTACATAAAATACATAGTATTTCCTAATTCCACAAACGCGTCACATAATATGATTTATATTTGTCCCATGTCTTCAGGGTAATTCTAAATATTTCTTGTCAAGTGATTGACTACAAATACTATTCTGGGTGTCATGCATCATGCTATATATCGAGATATACTAATAACGTGGATTTGTAGTATCCTTGTCAGTTTTATGTTTAAGGAACTTTAACATATATAAATATGTCATTGATGGTTATATTTAACGCTCCAACTTTTCTTTTGTATATATATAAAATATGGAGATATCATTAATATTAGATACCTTTCCCTACTTCAAGGGCTTTATAGTCACTTCAATGACTTATGTCTTTTCATAAACAATAGCCTCTTCTTGTATGTTAGAGTGAGTAAATCTTTTATTCATATCCTCTTTAGGAGCTTATAACCTCTTTGGAGTGTTATTTAGGCATGATTGTATTTAATCTCCATTACCAGGGAGTCAAGTAGTTGGGATCGCTAAGTGTTCCAAGCTCCTAGCATGGAACAAAATTATTGGCTCCATAATTAAAATTTATGTCCTATCGGGACAATGATTATTGAAAGCACCTATGCATCTAATCGATGTGCCTACATCTAAAATTATAATTTTTGTAATCATTTTTTATTATAATATTCTTTTCATTTAATTTTGGCATTGAGGGATAAAAGAGATTAAACGAGAAAAAATGGATGTATTCCACAATAAATCTCATTGTTTTTGAGGATCAAGTCGTTATTAAGGTACATTAACTTTCCACTTAATGGCGGGGAAAATGCCTCATCAATATAGAATTTTGCAAACTAAACAATAAAAATTGTATATGTCAGTGGTTTAATAGAGGGTGAATTACAAGCACCATGTATATACCCTTATAATAACAACAATAAATATACACATCAATTATAATTATAACTAGATTTGAAAAACATCATTAAATAAGTCAATATATCATTTGAAACTATAAAGTCTTATGGTAAACAATTAAGGTGCCAAAATGATCATTGCATAATATCAATTAGTTAAACTATGGATCTTCTTGATTATAACAAAGAGCAGTTTTATAATAATAAATGATGTATAATATAACCCCTTGAATAATGCAACGATTATTTTCTCATGTAAGATAATGGCTTCCAATACTAGAAGTAACGCGAAAGAACTTTTATTTTTTTAATTTCAATATGTTACCTGTAGACACCCCATTCTATTACCCCCTAGATCTCCTTAGGTCCCTGGTACCTCCACTCATCACCGCAAACCCAGGTCATGTCCCGAGCACTGACCTGGAAGCCATCGGGCACTCCCCGTCTCGGTTTGATCAAAAGTCAAACTCTTTGTCTCGACCGAGACTCAATGAATCTTCTAAGGGAACTGAATACCCTTTCTAGCGGTCCGTCCCGTGCGCGATTCTGACTTACCATGCGGACGAACGACCCATTTGCGTCCGAAACTCGACCTAGAGGCCATCGGGCGCTCTCGAACTATGTTTGACCTAAGTCAACTCTTCATCTCAACTAAGGCCGAATGAATCTTTGAAGGGCACTGAATACCCTTTCCAACGGTCCATCCCGTGCGCAATTTTGATTTTCCATGCGGACGAACGATCCGTTTGACTTCGAGAGGTCACCGAATGCTTCTCCTGCCCAGTTGACCAAAGTCAACTCCTCGAATCGGGTCAAACTCTTTGGAATGTCGAAGTACATCTCCTAACCTTTCTAACGGTCCTCCCCGTGAGCGATTCAGACTTACCATGCGGACAAACGATCCATTTGCGTCCGAACGATTCCCCGTCCATTGGACTGACAAATGCTTCCGAGCCACATTTGACCTAAAGTCAACTCCCAAAATCGGGATCAGTCCAAAGGACTTTCGAAGGTCTTCGAAATACCTTTCCAATGGTATGCCCCGTGTGTGATTCTGACCAACGGTTTTCCCTCGACGACTAATTTTCTGAAAAAGCCAGAAGCGCACTGCCAAATGGCAGGTACTAGACCCTGCCTATCGGCACCTGCCGATAGGTAGTTCCATGGCAATGCCGATCGGCAAACCCCCGGGCCTATAAAATGAGGTCTTCACCTCATTTGCAAGGGGAGCTCAGATCAGAAAGAAATCACTCTCAGCAAGTCCCAGAAACCTCTCTCGAAGGCAGCGTGATTTCAACTTCCAAATCCCTTTTTCACTTCCACTTTTCATCATCCCTTTCATCAAACTTGGTGAATTAACCACTCTCCATCATCATCCAGGTGCAAGGGGATGCTTTTCAACATTCAAGATCAAGCTCAAAGTCTCCAATAAGGTCCATCTTTCTCACCTTTCTCTTCAAATATTCTTAAATTTGCAATAACTTATTTTATTACTTAAGCACTTTTATTATCTTATTTAACATATCCTAACATACTTTTATCTAGTATTATTGCACATATATTATTTCCATATAAAAAAAACCCAAAAAATAAGAAAAACAGGGTTTGCTCATAAATTCCAAATAGGGATTCTCACACTTTTTCCACACTTTTCTCACAACTAAAACACTTTTTCTACACACGCACACACACATACAAATAAGAGATTTCTCCATTTGGATTTATGGGATAAACCCACCACTCGTTTTGTATGCGAACTACGTGGACTTTGATGCCTTCACAGGCGACGTAGGCATCTCAGGGTAAAACCTGAGGCTCGAGTCCTTTTCTCACTTTTTCTGTTATTTTCTATCTTCTTTTTATCTCATTTTTTATTATATTCTATACATTCGTTCTTAGTGGCGTGTTATTCCACATGCATTATCATTCCCTTATAACAATCAACGCAAGGGTAATTGCGCAAATCCTATTTTCTACATTAATCTCACATTCCTACGGATGACTCGCTTTATCTTTTCCATGATACAAGTCAAGGATTCTTACCTCCATTCTATATATACACATGCACACATATCACGGGGGGGGGGGGGGGGGGGGGGATATAAAGGAAAATAGAAAATATTCATGAGATATCGAAAGGGAGGAATGGTTGCCTAACACCTTCCCATTTCGTAACTAAGCCTCTGAACCCTTCTAGAATCATTTTGGTTTCGCACGCACCAGTATGTCTTTGGATGCCATCCTTCGGGGTGGCTTCCCTTTTTTCTTTTGTCTATTTTGAGTAAAATAGACTGGCGACTCTGAATCTCTCTACATTCTCACACCTCACAAATTGACGCCGGCCGAAGCGTTCTCCCTAGAGGGGACGCGCGGGACCGAAGGATCCTTTTCCCTCCGCGGCGGGGATCGGGGATGGCCACAGTGGCAACTCTGCTAGTGGCTTCCTATATTTTGAGGGATTGACTCTATTTACATGAATGCTATATTTTCTTATGTTCCCCCCATACCTGCATGTTCCCCTTTCTCATATGTAACCCATGCTTATGCTTATATTCACACACTTGTAGAAAATTCTCCATGTACATTTCACACCACGTGCACCTAGGATCACATGTATATCCCCATGTTTCACGCATCACCCATCCGTACTTGGTGTACCTTTTGGCGTACTTGTACTTTGCTCCTTGTTTTGGCATAATCAAGAAAGGCATTCTCATCATAAGATACTAATAAGAGAATCATGCATGATTCACACGATATCACCAAATAGCATTGCTATTTACCAAATGTTACCCAATAACTGGAGGGTCACTTCGTGATGGGCGCTGGTCTGGCAGGTCGCATTTAGCCTAAGCGATATGACTATGACCTTCCATTGGCCAAGTACCTTCGACGTATATCGAACAGTTCCCCCGCATCGTACTGCTTGACTGAAGTGATGACGGGAGGTATTTCGCAAGGAATTTGTTCACGTACGCCGAGTATATCGAATTCGCTCTCACACGTACCGTCCCCACGAGGTATATGGTGAGGCAATTCATGTACACTCAGGTATATCAAATGGCTTGTCCACACGTACCAATTGCCCGCAAAAGCAAGACGTATATCATGGAAGTCACGCCAAAGGGGGGAACCCATGCTGATTCACCCAACCAACTTCATACCTGCATATAGGTGTCAAACCTAGGACACACACTTTAGATTACCGTTTTCAACTCAAAACTCTGCCGAAATTTCGGGTTGGCCTGTCGCCCAATTTTCGCGCATTTTTTAAAACGGGACCCTGTCTACGAGTCCAAACGTAGCGTTGCATATACTAAGAACCCCACTTTTCCAGGCTCGGGTCCCGTCCGGCACTGCATTTAGGAGAATTAAATACAAGTGAAAACATAATAAACATAATAATCATGCTGAGTTCCGTGTCCAAAAACATTTCTCCATTATTTATTAAAAATCCAAAAAAATTTCTCCCTTCTTTATTAAAAATCCAAAAACATTTCTCCCTTCTTTATCAAAAATCCAAAAACATTTCTTCCCTTTTTATCAAAAATCCAAAAATAGTTTCTTCCCTTTTTCTAAAAAATAAATCTCATCCTACGCCTTCTCAGGTCGACTGCAAGCCCTTGGCCTGACTCCTTATTTGCTTCGGTCTTTAGTCAAATCACCCTGGAGTTTCATCCTCTCCTCTACTACTTCTTCCGAGACCGGAGTCCATCCATCTTCCATAGAGAATGCAAATCAAGCACCATTCATACAATCGGATCTGCAGATAGTCCTAGCTCAGCTCGTGGCCAAGATTGACAATCTCCAAGATGAGGTCCGAGAAATGCAAGGAAACCAAGTTCCTATTCCTCAAGAGCCTGAGGCCCTGTTCCCTCGTGCTGTGGGTCCACTCGAGCCTATTTGGGTCCCAGAAGAAAATCAACACACTCCACATGCCCCTCCGGCTAATGGGCCGCCGCCTGACCAGCTTCCAATGGAAAATATTTCCCAGCCTATGGCTAACCTGCCTGTGGTCATTGATCCAACAGAGGAGGAGTTGAAAAAAGTCAAAGAAGATCTTAAGATGCTCACTAAGAAGTTCGACCAAGTTCGGATCTCTGGTAATTACATGGACTACACCCACATGTCTCCTTATCCTAAAGCGAGGTTACCAGAGAAGTTCAAGATGCAAAATATTGAGAAGTTCGGGGGGAGTGTTCCCCTAATTGTTCATCTTCGCAGTTATCACCATTCCATGACTCTCTCCTAGAGGCTTCTGAAGAGGTAATGGCCCAACTGTTTCAGCAAACTTTGAAGGATATTGCCCACCGATGGTTTTTATCTCTTGAGGAATCTAGAATCTATAGCTGGGAGGATGTAGCCCGAGAATTCATGTCGAAGTACAAATACAACGAAGAGCTTGAGGTCACCCGTCGTGATTTAGAGTTGCTCAAATAGAATCTTGGGGAATCAGTCAGTAACTTCATAGCCCGATGGAGGGAAAAAGCAGCTACCGCGACCAATCGCCCATCTTAGGAAGAACAAGTCAACATAGTGAAGAAGAATTTCTTTCCCCATGTTCGAGCAACCATGGGAGGATAGTACTACCCCCACTTTCGAGCTCTCATAGAAGCAGGAGTAGAAATCGAGGAAGGTCTTACCAAAACAGAATTTGAACCGAAGAAGGTGTCCGGACAGTTCACTCCCAGAAAATATGATAAGCCTGTCAGTTCCGCAGCCTCAACCATCAACAACATCTCTCAACCAATTACATCATGGGCACTAGAAAGTCGCCCAAACCTCGTCTGTAGGGAATACACTGAGCTCCATGATCCCCTCTCCAAAGTCTACCAAGCCCCGTTAAGCCGAAACCTTATAAAACCTTTGGATCCCCCTCCATTACCCAATCCACTTCTTAGCTATTTCAAGACCGATGCTCATTGTGCCTTTCACCAAACGGCTGGACATACAACCGACCAATACTTCCATCTTCGAAACATAATCCAATATCTCATCAATCGGGGTACCATCGCCCCACCAGCTAATTCTAAGCCAAACACTACTCACAATCCACTCCCAAATCACACCAATGCCATATTCTTGGGAGAAAACTCGAATTTCAATCCATCAACCCAAATCATACCCCTATACCCTCCTAAACCTCTTCAAATTTGCCCATATTTCCTCCTACACCCCGTTAGCCCCGCTGATCGAGCACTATCACTCCTTACTAGAGCATGTATCACTGTCAGGACCCGTTCTGAAAGTGGAAGTATGGAATTGTCAGAGGTCTTAAATCAACTCTTAGAGTTCGAGCTGAAATTACCCTCACTGATGAATATCGATTACCAGAGGTTCAGTGCGCTAGTTTTTGGAAGCGCGAAAATGGGCTCGAGAATCAGATAGTTGGGTGATACCCACCGATGAAGTCAGCTTAGATGATGTTGTCCGGATCATGGCAGAATCATTCAGGCAAACCAACAACATTTGCAGTATCACCGAGTTATTTGGTGCTTTGAAGCTACAAGGGCACTTGGTCCCTTCACCCTTACATATCCCCACAGAATGGGAAGACCTATATGAAGAAACTGTTAAAGTTGTGGAATACATCGACTTTATAGGGAAAGACAATATTGTTTCCACTAGATGGGGGAAAGTATTCGAAGATTCAAACGAAGAATAAGCTTCAGGAAGATCTAGCCCAGTAGTCGACATATGTGGGATGATCTAATTTGAATAACTCCTCATAGAAATAGATAGGGTGGCAGAGCAACCTGAGATTGACGAGGAAACAGGATTTAAGTTTTCCCCTTCTTCAGTAAATCACATGACCAGATCTGGGATACATTACCAGGTTCCAAGCTTGCTACCAGCAAATGAAAAGGGGAAGGGCGTTGAAAACCTTCCTCTGCCCGAGATGACCATCGAGGAAAGCAAGATCCTCGATCAACTGAAGAAAACTCAAGCTAACATCACTCTATGAGGGCTTTTCATGTCTTCCCAGCTACACAGAAATGCCTTTATCAAATTACTCACTGGACCCATAGTTCCTCCCTCTACCACACCAGAAGAAGCGATAAATATGGTCGGATCCTTGACCTCCACCCGAATGCTGTCCTTTTCTAAAGAAGAAATCCATCAAATTGGGCTGAATCACAATTATGCACTCAATATCTCCGTTGAAGTTATGGGGAAGGTTGTGCCACTCTCTCTTGTCGATAACGGATCCGCCTTGAATGTTTGCCCAGTGAGAACCTTCAAATGTTTAGGCATGAAAGAAAGTGACCTCGCTCCAACCTCCGCCGTTGTGCGTGCCTACAATAATACCCGTCAGGAGGTGATGGGATCCATAAAACTTGTAATAGGGACTGACCCTATAAACGCTGTCGTTGAATTCCAAGTCATCGATATCCCAGCTTGTTTCAACCCATTGCTCGGACGACCCTTGCTCCACAGTATAAAGGGTGTGTCTTCCTCACTCCATCAAAAATTGAATTTCTTCTCCAATGGGCGAATCGTCACCATTTTGGGTGACGACGACAATGTCGAGGGTGCAAGCACCAACAATCCAATTCTCGAGATACAGCACGAGTCAAATGATATGCTCCTATCAGGCAGGTGACGGTTTTAGAGAAAGGGTTTGTCCAGAATATGACCCTCATGGCAATGCCAATGTGATTCAGATGTTCAGAAACATGCACTTCATACCCAGACTGGGGCTAGGTCAAAGGCAGCAAGGGATACTTGTGCCCATCGAACTGAAGAAAGCTTTCCCTCCTTACGGCTTGGGGTATCAACCATCAGGACAAGACCTCAGAATGATCCGCCAGTCTCAGCCAAAAAGAGGATTAGACTACGTCCGAACTATATCAAGAGATTCCTCAAATGGACGATTCATCAAAAAAGGCGAGGATTTCCCCTTTTGCAGTTTTCCAAAACCATAGTACGAACACACAAACAAGAAGATGAAGCCTTGAATGGAGATATTTTTCCATGATAGCTACCCATGGGCCGAAAGTTTCCCACACCACATACAACCGCTCATCAAAAATATCGAAGAGACTGAGAAAAGTGATTTCGAAGATTCCTTCAACTTACAGACACTCGGGCTGGCACTCTATATGGTCCACTCAGGCACTACATCAATGGACCCATCCCGTCTGATTAAAGCTGCTGATACCCCTCTCCTCAACTGGCATGCTGCGCCAACTCTACCTCTTGAAATCTCCCTTAACCCCAATGTTTACCATGTTTCTTCTTCTGTTGTCTATCTTTCCTCAAATGTAATCGAGACCTCTTTTGATGAGGTTATTAATGCGATTTTTCCTATTAATGAAATAAATGAAGATTTTGAGTATCTTGCTGTGCCTTACATTAATTGTTTTGATTCTAATCAAACTTTTGATGATGATGATTTTGCAAATGAATAATTCTTAACTGATTTAAATAAGGTTAATAATAAACAACACAACCGCATTTAAGTTAATGAGGAAGAGACTACTGTTATTAATCTCGGTTCTAGTAGCCAACTGCACGAGATTAGAATATAGGCCACCCTTGACGAGCATGAGCGTGCACAACTCGAAGAATTGCTGAAGCAGTTCGTGGATGTCTTCGCATGGTCGTATGATGATATGCCCGGTATTGATCCTGAAATAGCTCAGGATGAGATCCCCACTCTCCCAGATTACAAGACGGTTAAACAAAAATTGAGGAAACTCCGCACCGAATGGTCGCTCAAGGTCAAAGAAGAGGTCATCAAACAGTTGAACGTGGGTTTCATTCGAGTGATCGAATATCCCACATGGCTGGCCAACATAGTACATGTACCAAAATCAGGAGGAAAGGTTTGAATGTGTGTGGATTACCGAGACTTAAACAAAGCCTCTCCGAAGGATGATTATCCGCTACCCAATATCGACATGATCATGGACAACACAGCCAGTCATGCTCTCAAGTCATTCATCGACGGGTTTGTCGGATACAACCAAATAAAGATGCACCCCGACCACCAAGAGAAAACCGCATTCATTACCCCATGGGGGACCTTTTTCTACACCGTTATGCCATTTGGTCTCAAGAATGCTGGGGCTACCTACCAGAGGGCCGCTACAACCACCCTGCACGATCTGATTCACAAACAGGTCGAGGTTTATGTGGATGATACGATTATCAAGTCCAAAACTCGAGAAGGTCATGTTCCCGCTCTCCGGAAGTTCTTCGAACGACTGCGAAAGTATCAGATGCGACTTAATCCACAGAAGTGTGTCTTCGGCGTTACAAAGGGAAAACTCTTGGGATTCATGGTCAGCGAAAAGGGGATAGAAGAAGATGCTGCAAAGATGAAGGCCATACTTGAGATGCTGCCACCCGAAACCGAGAAAGAAGTCCGAGGTTTTCTTGGGAAGTTATAATATATCAGCTGATTCATCAGCTAACTAACCTCCACCTGTGAACCAATCTTCAAGCTCCTTCGAAAGGATTCCACCAAGGTTTGGAACGAGGCCTGCTAAGAAACTTTTGATCGAATCAAACAATACCTGACCCAACCTCCAATTCTCATGCCACCACAGCCTGGTCTCCCTTTGCTCCTATACCTAACCATAGCTGACACTGCAGTTGGGGCTTTGCTAGCCCAATACCTTGAGGAATCCCGCAAATAAAGATCCATCTATTATGCGAGTCGCAAATTGGCCGGGTACGAGGTCAACTACACTGCTTTGTAAAAATCATGTGTCGTGCTTGTCTGGGTCACCCAAAAGTTGCGACACTACATGCTCGCCTTCCCTATTAAACTTGTATCCTGAATGGATCCCATCAAATACCTGCTTAAGAAACCCGCCTTATCCAGCCGAATGGCCCGATGGTTGATGCTCCTAATCGAGCTTGATATCGTGTACGTCACACATAAAGCCGTTAAAGGAAGAGCCATCTCTGACTACCTCGCTGAATACCCTGTAGAAGAAATAAATGTCTGGATCTACGAATTCCCAAATGAAAATATCCTCTGGACCAATCAAGACTGCCTTCGATGGAAAATGTTCTTCGATGGCGCTGCCAACAAAAAGGGATATGGCATTGGGATACTTCTGGTCGCCCCAAATGACTCCCACACTCCTATCGCCATAAAATTGGATTTCCCTTGCACAACAACATGACAGAATACGAGGCATGCACAGCGAGCCTCAAGTTCGCTCTCAAGAAAGGTATTCAATACCTTGATGTCTACGGGGATTCTGCCCCCATCATCGGTCAAGTTTTCAGAAAGTGGAAAGTCAAGGACGAAAAGCTCCAACCCTTTCATGCCCAATTAGAAGAGTTAGCCTCCCAATTCTGAGATATCACCTTCCATTACCTACCCCAAGCAAAGAATAACCTAGCCGATGCTCTCGCCACTTTGGCCTCCATGGTCGACATGCCCGAGGGAATAACACTGACCCCCTTCCTAGTTCAAAAGCAAGACAAACCGACCCATTGCTACCATATTGAGCTTGTCTCCACAGAAGATCCTGAGCTAGTCAACTACTGGTACTATGATATTTGGTGCCTCCTCAGGTACGGTAGGTATCCCAAGGGTTCCAACAAGAATGACCTAGCTACCCTCCGAAGGCTAGACGCCCAGTACATCATCTGTCATAAAGCACTACTCAAAAGAAGTTTCGATGGAACTCATTTGCACTGTATTGCAGGGGCTGACATTGAAAGGATAATGCAGAAGATCCACAACGGGTAATGCGGGCCCCACATGAACGGTCATATGCTTGCCAGGAAAATCATCCGACAGGGCTACTACTGGACCACCATGGCCTAGGATTGCACCGCCTATGTTCATAGATGCCCTAAATGCCAACAGTTCTCTAATCTCCAACATCTACCTCCGCGGGAATTATACAACATGACCTCTCCCTGGCCGTTCTCCACATGGGGTATCGACATCATAGGGAAGGTTACAACAAAGGCGTCAAATGGGCATGAGTTCATCCTAGTTTCCATTGATTACTTCACCAAATGGGTCGAAGCTGAGTCATACGTAGTATTAAATGCCAAGAAGGTGGCCAAATTCATCAAGAAAAATATCATCTGCCGATATGGAGTCCCGCACGAGCTACTGTTAGATAATGGGTTGCACTTTGAGGTAGAAGTCACAGAAGTAGTCAACGTGTATGGGATTCAGAGACACAAATCTTCTCCCTACCGACCTCAGACCAATAGTGCAGTTGAATCCGCCAACAAGAACCTCAAAGACATCATCTGCAAGATGACCGAAAGTTGTAGGGATTGGGCCGACCGAATCCCATACGCCCTCTGGGGCTATCGAACCTCAATCCGAACCTCTACTGGGGCCACCCCTTACTCCCTGGTCTACGACATGGAAGAAGTCCTACCTGTGGAGATGGAAATACACTCAAGCAAGGTTAGAGAAGAAGACTGGTGCCAAAGCCATCTTGATGAGCTAGCCCTTCTAGATGAAAGAAGATTAAAATCTCTCTACCCCATACAAGGGTACCATCGCCGAATACTGCATTCATTCAATAAGAGATTCAAGGATCGCGGTGTCCGAGAGGAGGATTTAGTCCTCAAGGAGATAATAGAACCCATCTGGGACCCTAGAGGAAAATTCAAGCCCAATTGAAGCGGCCCTTACATTATGAAGAAAATCTTGCCTGGCAGTGCCGCCGTGCTCACTGACCTGGATGGGGAAGAGATGGCTCGTCCAGTTAACCTGGACTGTCTCAAGAAATTCTACCCCTAGTCCGAAATCTCGGCGCGCTACGACTCTTCTCATCCCCCTTCTATTATAAAAAAAATAATCTTCATTTCCCTCTACCCCGAACTACGTGGGCCCGATCCTCTACAAAAAACCACCTTTAAACAAAAAAAATTCAAAAACCCCGGAGGTACGTAGGCAACTCATACATCTCACATGAGAACGACCCTTTCTTTTTCATAAAAATATATTCTTTTCTTACCTCCGAGAAAGGAGGTTTCATTCTAAACATCTACTTGAACAAGAGGATTATGTATGCCTTAGCGACCGGTATAGATAATTCAAAATACAAAATTCATCGAAAGGCACAGTTGGATGATCATAAACTTGTTTATTTCATTAATAAGAAATGACAGTACGGATTACATAAGAAAAATGAATGGATAACTCCCTTCCCCCTATTACCATAAAAAGCCAGATAAAATCCCCACATCTGTTACACAAAATAAACTCTCCAAGAGTCCTACCCACAACTACCAGAAGAGCCTGCGCCTTCATCATCCACATCCTGAGGACCCCAAGTTTCCCCTGCCTGAATAGAGTGTCGCAAACGTTCCATGGATCGATGATCCTTGACCATCTTCGAAAAGACCACAAGACCCCCTTTCATGGAGTCAGATAAAATAAACCACCTTTGACCAGTCTCTACTGCCAACATCTTGCTGACTACTTTCCTCCACAACCACTTCATATAATCTTTGGGGACATGGAAAACCTTACCAACAGACTGAGAGGGACGGGTCGACGGATGCCGATTTTCGCACAGAGACCCAAGCAACAAACGCAGGCGCTCAGTCAAATCTTCTACTGGAAAGAAATTTGAGGTCCGAGGGGGCACGACCTGCGTCCAGCCAAATTGACGCAGAAGCCGCCAAGGGAAATAAAAAGAGGTCTGTCTGAGACCAACCAGCTGCACATATGAATACTCTTCTAGCTCCAGAACAGGATGAAACTGTCCCCACCAAGGCACTGACCAATACAACCCACGAGCCCCATACTCCACAAGCCAATTCTCACAATTCTCATCATGCAGGCCAACGTGGATGAAGTAGCGCGAAAATAAGTTTGCTGCAGCCGATAAGGGATACTCTGGAGGGGTCTCCAAACGGAATCTTTCAGACAACCACATGAACATCATCACAGGGCTACCCCTCAAAAAGTCTGAACAACCCTCTCTCCAGGCATCCAGGCCATTCAGAGTCTCCGCCAATATCACCATCGCAAGGTTGAGACGGTATGACATCCATGAAGTTATGTCTGCAAGTTGAGGGTCCACACGCACCTCCCCAGTCACCAATAGCAATTTTGAAATAAGGCCCATAACAACGGCTCCAGCATAGCCAGCATCACCTACTTCTCGCAAATGCACAGACTGCAACACCGCCGGGAAGGAGATCATTCCTCCAGCAACTAATGATCTAGCCGCCAAAGGCGAGATATGAAGAAGCCCGACCAACAAATCCATTGTAGAGCGAGAAAATAAAGGTAAAGCCGCAGCAACACTGGGATTCACACCCAGTATGTTAGAAAATTCCTCATAGGTAGGATAAACTTCTTCCAACCCAAAATGGAATACATGGTCTTCGGGGTACCAGAATTGTACCGCCGCTATCAGCATATTCCACTCAAAAGGCCGATTGCTCCAGAAGGAGACTCGACGCATGTTGAAAGCATCGTAGTCAACATTATAAGAGCACATTTCTTCCAAGGCTGCGAGGTAATTGGAAAACTCAATGCTACAAGGGAGAGCCATCTTGTGGGGATAAAAGATAGTAGGCAAGTGGATAAGAATGCAAAGGTGTGATCAGAACACTCCACCCTTCTCCCTTTTTATACTTAAAAATCCTCACAAGGAACATAATCCCTGCAGAAATCGGAAGGAATCCTACCCCACAAGGTACCAAAGGCTGAAGAGGGTACCAATCAAAGCTTTCAAATGATGGGACTGGACTGAACTGTCGGTAGGCAGGTCAGGGTTCTTGCCGATCGGAAACCCCCCCCCCCCCTTTTGGGAAATTTCCTTTTTTCCACTTTTGTCAAATCATAAAACTCAAATAGAAATAAATTGATATTCTCAATAGAATTTCAAAATATTTTTCCTCCTTATATAATTTCCCTTTTTAAATAAAAAACTTTCCTTCACAAATTTCCAAAAATATTCCTTTTTACGGTTTTAGCAGCAAATTAAAAAGCGCATGCATTCATTCATCATTAAAATAAAAGATAGTCAAAAAACTACATTGCATTGCATATATCTGTTTTCTGTGTTACATCATTTTGCAGGAAATAGAAAGAAAAGTAAAAAACAATGGGACTCAGCCCGAACCCACATTCTCTCTCTCTCTCTCTCTCTCTCTCTCTCAATAGCTTCCACCCCTGCGATGCGCTCTCTTTCCCCTACGACGAGATGACGCACCCCCACTACCCGAGCCAGAGTCTTCCCCGGACGAGGCTGACGGCACCAAGCAAGAAGGAATAGGGACAGCATCCCGAATGTGGGCAGTCGCCGATGATAACCAGTCTCTGATGTCTCTCAGCCAAGTGGTCGACACCCGGATTTGCTGCAAGGAAAAGGCAGAATCAGTATCAAGCAAAGGAAATCAACAAGAGGAAAAGGACTGAAAGGTTTACCGCAGGACGAAGGACCTCCTCTGTCAATCCAAGCTCCTATGTATCCATCGCAAGAGGACGGTGCAGCATCGACACTATCCCTCCATCAGCCCGCTGAATGTTGTACGAAGGAGTGTGCAACCGCACAAAAGGAAACTCCGAGGTCTCCGCCGCCGCAGGTGCCGACGGACCACCACCACTGTGGGAAGACCCCACCCTCCGACTCAAACCCACAGGAGGGAAAGGCAAGGTGTCATGTATGCTGGGCGCCATCAACCATCTCGTCACAAAGTCCATATAGTCATACGGCATAGCCGTATCAGTGTACAACGCATAGGACTCGCCGATCATTACCGCGATCCTCTCATCCTCCAACAGCTGTCGGTCTCACCTCATAGACGTAGAAGGCTACGCAGGTGGCACCACCACCTCCTCCCCGGAAATCTGGCGAACCACCCTCTCCCCGAGATACCATGAATGTCCGAACTCATGCGCCAACAAATGCCTTATCTGCGCGTTCACCCCAGTCATCCCCGTATCCTGAATGGCTGTCCCCCAAGGATAAAAGGTCACCTAAAAATTCCCCAGCAGGCATGAGTCAATACAAGATCATAAGGTGCAAAATCCAAGACTGAAAAGGAAAGGACCTTACCTGACCACTAGTCAGGTCATTCAAGACAAGACGCACCACCTCCAGGGAGAGAGATCCCTTCGACTGCCGGTTGGCCTTACGCCATCGATACAGTCGGCAGAAGTCCCCAACAGTGTCGTCCTTCAGAACAATCAGCGGGGTGTTGCACCCAATCACCTCATAAAACCACGTCTGAATTCACAAGCAAAAAGAGACGCATAAGGAAAATGCGAATGCATGAAAGGAAAATGCGAATGCATGAAATGAAAATGCGCAAAGTAAAGAATAACTCAAAGAGATACATGGCTCCAGTAAAAGTTTGCCGGAAGCACCGGCTGAATGTATCCAAAGAAGAGTAAAGGGTCTCCAAGGTCAGACTCCCCCTATCATAGAAAAGGATATTCAAAAACATCCTCAAGTACGGAAAGTACCACAAATGGACGACGTCGCCACTCGAGCCACCATGAAACCTCCCTGCACCAACAAGATGAACAACCGGGCCATCTGCCTCACTTGCAGCCCGTCTTCCACATCAGTCACCCTACTCAGCAAAACATCCTTCAGTAGGGACAGACGAATAGAATCTCTAGAAACTATCCTCCTCACATCACCAAGTGCCTCATGCACCGCCTCCGGCCTTACCCGCAAGGAGCGATCCGCCTTTATCTACTCCTCATCACAATCCATCCCCAGCAGTTGTTGCACATCTATGGGAGTCACCGTTATCTCCCCAAAGCCAAAATGGAAAGTGTGGGTAGTGTCCCACCACCTCTCCCCCAAAGCGCAAAAGATCGCTGTCGAACGAGGCGTCTCATCCAGTGCAGCTGCCAACCTCCCAAAACCCGCTGATGATACCATCCAACACAGCACGGGTGGAAGATGTTCCCAAACATCCTTAAGCCCCGTCGTCCCACGAGAACGCATGTTCTTCAAAGAGATATCAGACTAGAAAAAGGAAAAATCTCATCATAAGTAAAGCAATAATGAAAAATCACCCAAAAAGAAGGGAATGCCAAAGGTCAGGATACTTATATAACTGCCAAGAATCACTCTCGAAGAGAGATGACACGATGTCTCCCACATCAAGGTCCGCTCATCCGCAACTGACTCAAATGCATCAAAAGCATTCTTGTTCCCCAAAGCAAGGGGCACCCTATCCCTCCAATCCACATTCGACCAGTCATTAACGGTCAACCACTCCCGGTGGACAACAGTGCTCACAAAGGCGGCCATTTATTGAAGATCGAAACGTTCGAACAATTCACAGAGAAAAATCGCAGAAAGAGAGAAGGCAAGAAGCTCTGAAAAATGAAGGGGATTCGCCCCCTTTATTTAGGATGCCAAACGCCATGCCGATCGGTACCTCCCCCTTCCATACCGATTGGCACTGACTCCTCACCTTCCCGAGGCAGTCCAAAAGTCCAAGCCACTGCCGAATGGCACCCCTCAGTCTATGCCGGTTGGCACCTCCCTTAAAATTTCGTACAGAAATTCTTGGAAAATGCCAGAAAGCCATGAAAAATCCTCAGAAAATTCCTAAAAATCCCAAGAAGGATTTAGAACATTTTCGTCAAAAAAATTTCACACTCCTTTAGGCGAATCCTCTTTTTCCCCAACGGAACCCTCAAAATGACCTCTCGAGCAATGCGCCCGGACCACCTAATCATCTCCTCAGCAGAGTTTACAACCTCAAACCGGTTATCTCCCCAAAAATCAGCTCCTCCGCTCAAATCAAGGACATAAAGCCTCTCCAGCCATAGGCTACCCAGTGCGAAATAATATCGCATGGTATCTTCCCCAGCGGATTTTAGAAGAATCACTCGCCCCAGGCAATCTCTCCCAAAGGACGATCCAAATCTTCCCCAGCTCATTCATCGTTCCCCGGTGGAACCTCAAATCCAATTCTTATCCCCAGCGGAATCCCAAATCCAATTCTTAACCCCAGCGGAACCCCAAATCAAATTCTTATCCCCAGCGGAACCCCAAATCCAATTCTTACCCCAGTGGAACTCTTTTCTTTTCCTAAGGAAATGCAATCACTCTTAGCTCAGAATTGACCCCGATCTTGGATCGTCACCTGAGTTAGGTCAGAATTGACCTCGGTCCTCGGTCGTCACCACTCTTGGGTCAGAATTGACCCCGATCGTGGATCGTCACTTGAGTTAGGTCAAAATTGACCTCGATCCTCAGTCGTCACCACTCTTGGGTCAGAATTGACCCCGGTCTTGGATCGTCACCTGAGTTAGGTCAGAATTAAACTCGGTCCTCGGTCGTCACCACTCTTGGGGAAAGACTTGGAGAAAGCTATAAATGAAAAAAAAGCAAGTGTTAGATAGAATTAGTAAGCGCAAAAGGATAAGAGAAAGGAAGGACACTTAGCTTACCCCCGTTATGGCACTGAACAAAGGGATCGCGATAATGGTTCTTATCAATGACAGAGGAAGGAGAATGTTGGTTATCAGCGACGCCAATTCCACCTACGATTGCCCAACATGTTATAATTAAAGAATAAAACAATAGGGAAAATATAGGGTGTAAGGCTGGGAAAGAAGCTTACATACGGGGAACTTTCTTTGACTACAGTAAGGGGGAGAGAGACCTATGGCTCCGAGAGCAACTCAGAAAAAGCCGAAAGAGTTGCCTCGGGCTGGTCATGAATCTCAGCACTCCCCGCGATGGCATCCCTGGCCCGATAAGAAGATGAACGGCGCGAATAGGTAAGGCTAATTAAGGGAGAACGGGTAAGGGCGGCAGAGGTTGGGGGATACTGCAATGTCCCCCCATGAAATAGCTCACTACAGGGCTGGGGGGACTGGGAGGACTGAACCTCACTTCCTCAGATCTCTACAACAAAGGTAACATGTAATAAGTAAGAACGCTATGGTGAGAGAAGAAGAATGAGAAATAAAGAATGCACATATACCTGAGATCCGGAGGGAGAACGAGAGGATATAACCACTGGTGACGAAGGAGAAGGATCAGGGACAGAAGGAGCCGGTGATGGAGGTCGCTCAGATGTCTATTTCTTCTGGGGCTTAGTACCCAGTGTCTTCCTTCTTGAGCCCATGGCACGACCACTTTCAGGTACCTTCGACCTTCTTCTTCTCTTTGCAGGGGGATCACTAGGATCCACCACTATTTTGGGGGAATGCACCGGATATAGGAACGGCAATTGTGCGTCGTTCGAACTCAGCATTTATTCTGGAAACTTCGGCCTCTACTCACCTCCTCAGCTCTTTAGCTAGTTTCGAAGACATAGAAGGGGGAATGGAGGCAATTGGAAATGCCTATAGTGAAGTTTTCGTTTGACCTTTGACCTTAGACTTCGTAGACTTGGACTTCCTGGCCCTCTTGGAATGTGGCTCAGAAGGCCCTTCTCCTGTGGCGGCTTTAGTGGTGGGGACATACGGTTTGGGGGTCGCAGCGGTCTTGGTCTTTGGGGTGGTAGTTGGGATCATTGGGCAATGAGGGGGTAGTTCATCAAGAGACTCCTTAATAGTTTTGCTTAAGTGAAAGTCAACCCCAAGCACGGAGTTCCCCTTTAGACCCAACTCAAACAAAGAAAAGGAAAGGACTGGGGGATATTGAGGGGGGGACTTGATGTACTCATCAATCATGGCCAACTGCTCTAGATGGAACTTCGTGGCAAAGTACATGGATACGTATCCCTTCATAGTAGCACTTGAAAGGGTGACACGCCCATTAATGGTGGATGTCACACCAAGAACTGCAGCGGCAGTATAGAAAGTGCATGCCTCAACAAAGGTGGCCTTGGAGTGGTTGTCCTGGAAAATAGGTCGAGGAGCCCCCTGGTCGAACCCAGATTGCCTGCTGCATCTATGAGGATTGTAAGGCTCAGAACTATAACCCCATTCAGTATAAGAGGGTAGTAACCCGAGGGTGAAAAGAAGCACTACGGCTTGTGAGGGATCCTCTACAACCGGGTTAAATCTAACCATTATGGCTACAGTAGGAAAGAAGTCCCAACTATGGGCGAAGGTGGGATCACTGTATGGCCTCATTACGAAGGATTCTGAGTGGTTAAAAACCTCCATTATCTCCTTTCAGCTCTGTTTCTTGTGAAAACATAGGAGGCGTGGGGGCTTGATACCTTGGCTCACAGGCAGAGAAACTGACTTCGCAGCAATAGCAGGAAAGTGGGCATAGAGTAAGCCCGTTAAGATGATGGTGTTGGAAAAATTTGCCAAATTATAACATCCCAGTGACCGTTCCATGTCAATATGGGTTCGATCCAACCAGGTGTAGAGGTAACCTAAGGCGATGGCGGCCAGAGGTAGCTTGAATCCCCTGGCCAAACGAATGGAAATGTTTATCAGGTCCCTCCTGGGTTGATCATTGGGTTTCCGGATAAGTAAGAAGCATGAAAGTAGTACAAGTATACAGGTTGGTAGTTCTAAGGAAGTACCCATACCGTGGCCCGATACATCACTAGCATCCTTCGGCATTGGAGCCTCAAAAAAATAGTCAATAAGGGGGGAAAATGTGGCTTTGTTTGATGGACCCGTGCAACTGCGGCAGATCCGATCCAGCTCAACACGATCAGCAGCCTCTTCAGCATTCAGAGGCTCATCGTGATAGGTGAAATCGATCATGGGCTCAAACCCAAGGAGTTCACATATATCCTCCATCGTAATAGTAAACTCCCCCCACGCAACGAAGAAGGTGTGGGTTATGATGTTCCATTTGGAGACTAGCACTTGAAGTGCTGCGTTGTGCTTCGAGAGGGTGAACTCGCCAAACCAGTAGGCTTGATGCAGCCTAACCTTTGCAAGAGCAGCAGCGTGGGAGTTCTGGATATGTGTGTGCCAATCAGTAAAATGGGATGGTGACCCCCGAGGTTCTTCGAAGTCGATTTGGGAATAGGGAAAGTCACCACGGTCCAGACGGAAGTGCATAGTCCCCTCGGGTGGAAGATAGCCCCACTTCAATGAATCCACTTCTTCATCACCCAACAGTAATGGATCGAAATTAGATGAGAAATGGCAGGTCTTGCACGCCTCATAAAATTTATCAGCTTCTTCTTCAAAGATGGGCGCCCGGCGGTAGAAGCGTAGTTATTCTTGACAAGCAGCGACCAGAGAAGCGCCTCTAAGGGTGGTGGCAATGCCAATAGTGGCAGAGGGGGAACCAGGCTGGGTAGTTACAATAACCTAAGAAATACTTGAAGAAGCCATGAAAAAGTGATAATAAGTGGTGCAGCTAGGCGAACAGGACTAAGAACAAGAAGAGAGGAGCACAACCGCAAGTGGTGGTGTAAAAAATGAGAGAAAGAGGAGGCTGAGCAAAGAAGAGGAAACAATGGAGGTCTCACAAGCTTTCTCTCTCTAAAATGAGCGGGGAGTGTTGAAGAAGATGAAGATATAGAAGAGTTTTGAAATAAAAAAGAGACGTTTGAAGGGTTTTAAACTCGACGGTTAATGTTTCCCATTAGCGCACGTGCAAGGTCGACCCCTAAACATTTCAAATGAACACGTGGCACATTGGAAGGGTCTCTGTAGCTGAAAAGATAGCGTTATGTCGAATACGAAGCGAAGTCTGGGGAATAGAAGGGGTTGCCTTCTTAACCAAGTTTATGTTTTGGTGCCAAATTAGTGTCAGACTTATCCATCAACGACCAACAGACAATATGCTTCAACGATTCAGAAAAAACTTATTCAAAGGGTGACTCAGTTACATCGGGAAGCATTTTTGCTTTTCCAAACATAGCGAAGCATTCTAAGTGAAAATTTTACTTACCAGCCCAAACGGGTATTTGAGAAGTTTAGTAGGCCTCTTGGGAGAACTTTTAAATAATAAAGCTAGAACGATTGAGGCTCGGTATGAGGAAAAAGTGGAGATGTCCCTTCGCCCAAGCCCCAATGATAATGGCACTTCGACTCAGATAAATCGGGGAGAATTTTACTTTTTTCCAGGAGATTATATCGCTGCAGTTCTAACGAAGAGAGGAAGCCAGAATTTTTTTTATGCAGAGAGGGTTTATCGGATTGAGAAGTTTTATGCTGACATTTCTTGTTCCACCAAATCTCTCCTCGAAGGGGCAAATGTAGAGGGGTCTTAAAGGTAATCCTGAGATTAGGGATAATTCCCTATTTGGTAATAGTGTTTAAGATTACGCAACTGAGGGAGCTCAAGCATGGAAACTCAGCAAGGCATCTCGGTGTGATAACTCATACTTTAGCTTGTTGTATTAGTCATATTGTATTTCTGTTTATGTTGACTGTAAGCTATAACGGTTGTAATCTTGTAACAAGAATGATAACGAGTTTTAGTGTGAGGTCAAATGGTACTCGCGAGAGACCATGCTTGGCAAGGCTTGGGAGAAATTTCATGCTCTATCGAATGACCTCACCGTGGGAACTTTAGAGGGACCTGGTTTGGAGGATTGAGAAGTGAGGCATTGTTGGGGCTTTTCCTGAAAATCTTAGATACACCTGGTAAAAACACCGAATGACCTTGATCGTGGAACCTCCGGCGGAGTAGCTTGGAGTTCCATCGGGAGTTTAGTTATGAACCAAACAGCCCTCTACTTAATGTCACATCCACTATAGGTGATATAACTAGGAGACTAAAGAATGTCAGATCTGCACTTGAGTAAACCATCGTTGTATTTGGGGCTATCAGGCAGTTGGTGAGCCACCTCTGCGACAATAGCCCCCTGACACACAGTGGTCAGGTCAAAGGTATGTCTTGGCATTTAATGTTATGACGTGGAGACAACTAGTGCATCAGGTATTTAATATTGTGACATAAAGTATGAGGGATGTCTTTCATAGTCTTTAATGACTGAGTTACCTCAGGGGTGGTGTGGGGGCCATTTAAAGGCCCCAATCACCTTTGAGGAGGAGAGGATATTTTGAGAGTTCAGAAGTTATTGCTAGAGAGAATACACATCAGAGAGAGTTATTGCAACACCAGAGAGCTTATTCACCCACCATTGTTATTTATTATGAAGCTTTTAATACTTGACCGAGATCCTTAAGGGTGTTTGGTGTGTTTCTACCTGCCTACCAAGGTGTATCTAGGGTGATTACTTCTCTCTCCCTCTAGCTAAGTTACTTCTAAGTTCCACTACCACTTTTTGAGCTATACACGAGAGATTTACGAGTTTCAACTAAGCTTATCTTCATTAAGTTTGTGTTTGCATACCCTATCATTAATCCAAAGCTTTGTCCAATTAGTTTATCATTACCATGCTCATATAGGGGTTACACCTCCATCTATAATCTAAAGTACCCTCCTAAAAAATCTAGCCCTAACATCTTGTTGTCCCCCACCTCTAACCAGCAAGTGGGCGAATGACAAGGACATTCATATAATGCCTCAAATGGTTCCATGTCTATGGTGAACTGGTAGGAGTTATTATACGCAAACTCCACCAATGGAAGGTATTGCTCACATCATCCCCCGAGGTCGAGTATACACATCCTTAACATATCCCCTAGCAACTGATTAACTCTCTCTTTCTTCCCATCCATATCTTGGTGATATCCTATACTCAAACATAAATCCATGCCCATAGCCTCATGAAAACTCTGCCAAAAGTGGGACACAAAAATCTTATCGTGATCCAACATAATATTAATCGAAACCCTGTGTAGCCTCACTATCTATTCAATGAAAAATTGTGCTACTATCTTATCTCATAAATTATACAAACCGATAGAAAATGGTAAACCTTAGTCAAACGATCCACCATCACCCAAATGGAGTCGTGACCTCTTTGCAATGTCGATAACCCGGTAATGAAATCCATGGAGATACTCTCACGCATCAACACTGGGACCTCTAGTGGTTGCAAACTCTTTTTCCATCTCTGGTGGTCTACCTTTTCTTGATGGAAGGTATCACACTTTGAGACAAAACTCCACGATGTCCCGCTTCATCCCCAATCATAAATACTGCCTATGCATATCCTGTTACATCTTATCCACATCGGGATGTATCACAAACCTCAACCCGTTTGACTCTGTCATCACCGTGTGTATCATATACTCCTTATTTGGAACAATGGGTCTCCCATTGAAGTGCAAGACTCTATTATAACTTATTGATTATGACTCTATTACCTCTACTAGCAACTAGCGTACTCCATCGTGGAAAAAATTTGCCTATGCCTGAGCTTTCACCACCTGCATAATGATCCTGAGAGTGATAGCCAAAATGAACATACAAGCTCTGGTGACCTCGTCATCATCTCAAATCCCCCTCCACTTCTCCTTCCAAACCTTTGTTATTTCTCCAACAGGTCATCATCTCATTGCATCTGCCACCAGGTTAGCTTTTCTAGGATGATACCAAATATCAAACTAGTAATCTTTCAAGAAATCTGTCCATCTCCTCTACCTCATATTCAGATCTTTCTTCTTTAAAATATTGGGAAGTGATATGTAGTCCATGAATAAGTTAAACTTCTCCACTAAAGGTAATTCTTCCATATCCGCAGGGCAAACACAACCACTTCTAACTCAAGATCATGTATTGGGTAATTATTATCGTGAGGCTTATGCTTGCGAGATGAATAAGTCATAACCTTTTTTTCATGCTGTAGTACACCCCAAATTCTCTAGAAGTATGCATATTTATAGACATGGTACTCATTCCTCCCCTAGGTAATGCAAGCATAGGTTCATAAGTCAACTTTCCCTTTAGGTCATCAAAAGATAAATAATAGTGGTCATTCCAAACAAATTGCACCCCTTTGCGAGTCAGGTTCATCAATGGACCTGTGATCTTCGAGAAACCCTTAATGAAGGGACGATAGTATTTGGGTAACCCTAGAAAACTGTGAACCTCAGTCAGTATCATGGGATATATCCACTCCCTCACTGCCGATACCTTACTCGAATCAATAGCAATGCCCTTGTCATATATAATGTGGCTCAAAAACTGCACCTCACATAGCCAAAATCTACACTTCTCGAATTTGGTGTATAACTGATGGTCCTATAATGTCTACAGAACCATACACACATGCTCTAAGTGCTCATCCTCAAAATAAGAGTAAATAATAACATCAATCAATACGGTCATAAACTGGTCAAGGAAATCTCTAAAAATATGGTTCAAAAGATCCATGAACACTAGTGGCACATTGGTGAGACCAAACGCCATCACCCTAAACTCATATTACCCATATCGTGTTAGGAAAGTGGTATTAGGAATTTCCTCCTACTTGATGCGTAATTAATGATATTTCGATATCAAATATATCTTGGAGAAGTACATTACTCCCCTCAACTATTCGAATAGGTCCTCGATCGAATGCAACTGATACTAATTTTGAATCATGACCATATTTAGCTCCTTGTAATCAATACACAGCCAAAGTGACCCATCCCTCTTCTTGATGAACAACACTGGCGCATCCCATGGTGGTGTACTCCATCGAATGAAACCCTATCCCAAAGGCTATTAAATATTCTACCTCAACTACCGAATCTCGAAAGGATCCATACGATAAGGAACTTGGGCAATCGACCTCATAACCAATGCTAAGTCAATGAAAAACTCAATCCCCTAGTTGGGAGGTAGCACAAATATCTCCTAGAACACATCCTCGAACTCCCTAACTATTGGAATTTAACCTAATGAGATTAACACCTCATGTTAAGTCTCCTCCTGAATATAATATAGGTGTGTTCTCGACCCTCCATCAGGAAGAGGTATCGCCATAAGGAACATCTCCTATCTTGGAATAGAAGAGATAATGTCCCTCCCGAAATAATCCACTATCGATCGGTATCTTGCTAACCAATCCATACCCAAAATGACATCATAACCCTCCATATCTAACATTACAAGGTTGGCGGCTAAACACGACCTCCCCACATCAATCTCTACACCCCTACAGATCGAGTGTATAAGCAACCCACTACCCAAAGGTGAATCTATGTACATAAGGAGGCCGTGAGATGTCTTTAATAGACCGGCTACTCGTGCAAATCTTGCAGCCATAAAAGAGTGTGATGCACCCATATAAAAAAAATCCTACCTTGACGCCCATGAATAGGAAACATACCCTCAACTACAGGTGGTGCCTGCGGTGCTTGCTGTATAAATGCATATCTGACATTATAAACATGCTCATATTATAACTGATCCTATGGCAATGGAGCTAGTGGAGATAATGTTCTAGGTGGTAACTGTGCCTGCTGCCCTTATTGCCCTCTACCTTGTTGAGGGCAATATCTCGTCTTATGGCCCGCTTGTCCATAAGTTAAACAATGGCCCTAGAAGTTTCTCTACCTATAACCTTATTGGCCCAGTCGAGACTTCCCCAACTATTGGTCTTGCTGGCCTCCCCCATTGTTCCCTTGGACCTAGTAGCCCTGAGGAACCTGTTATTATTACTGAGGAACCTATTGTCCCTGTCTAAAACATCCACACTCGAGTCGATAAGCTCTAGATATAAATCTCTTGGCTGAATCCCCCTATCGGGAATCTTGCCCCTAATGTCTACCGGTCTACTGTTGTGGTGATCCACTAGCATTGTTCTCTTCCACCTTGCCTGGATGGCTAGGCTCACCCCATTTCTTGCTTCCCTTCAGATGGAAGTGATGATCCTGACAATGCAATAGTGCGGAATTAACGACCTCAATATAAGTCCTCAATGCGGGGTTACCTATCAAATGTTGACTGATCCTCCAAGAAAGTCCATTTATAAGCTTTTGTTTCATCTTCTCTTCACTATTCACCTCCTTGGGCACAAAATTAACCAGACATGGGAATTGTTCCTTGTACTGAGCTACTGAATGGTCACCCTGGACCACCTGGTTGAATTTCCTCCTCATCTTCATCTCAATAGCTGACGAAAAGTAGTTATAGTCAAACCTCACCCAGAACTGAACAATAAGTAAAGTATCCCTCTGCTCGGTAGTGGTAATAGAATCCCACAATTGTAAAGTGGCTCCCCCCAGCCTAAACGTGGAAAATATGTGCTTTTGAACGTCGTTACACTCAACTATGCGAAGGTGGCACTGAATGTCCCTTTTCCACTGTTAAGCTAATATCACATCAGAACTACCCTGAGAGTTTGGTGGGTGTCCCATCTTAAATGCCTCCCTTACTCTCTACCAATTCGACAGCCCCGAGTGGGCCTAGACAATCGATGCCACTGGCTACTGTGGTGGCTAGACCTAAGGAAAGTGGAGTTCCATGGCAGTCATAGAAGCATTAACTTCATGTGCCACAATAGTGGCCACCTCCGCAGCCATCACTATCCCCTACAGTGGATGTGGTTGTCGTGTTTGTGGTTCCTACTAAGCCTCTCCCTCATCATCTCTCACTGCTACTCTAACCGGTTATCCTCTCTTGGGTGGCATCTGAAATCATATCAAATTGTATGAGCTCACTCTCAATAAAAATATAATAACAGAAGAAGGTAATCTCAAATTCATAAACATGAATGAAAAAGTCCTAATAATAGGGCTATATATAAAAGAATGCTATGCTGAAATCGCAATAAGTTGCACAAATCCTATAGACACTAGAACCTGATTCTCTGATACTATCTGTGACACATCGCCTATTTTAATCATGGGTGGTCAGTCTTTTACTAAAACAAATAGGAATCTCATTTGGTTCAGTCTTAGCATCAAATTTGAAAACATTTTAAATTGCTAACCACCTATGTTAAATTAAGCAAGTGCCAAATTTCTATCTTTCATCAACATATAACGACATGCAAAAAATAGGAATAATATAACTCAACCATCCACATAAATATAAGTTTCTAGATCATCACATGATAAATAGATAAATAATAAATACCAAATAAACCATCGGATAAAAAACTGAAATAAAAACCATAAGTCTACGGAAATAAAACTGAATCCAAATACAACGTTTATCAATAAAACTGAAAAGAATGTACCAACTCAGGGGGCAACATGCCTAAATGAAGTTCTAAATCATAAATCCTAATCTAGGAATGAATACTGAAGCGTCAACACAAATCTTGTATGCCTCCATAAGTGTTGCAGCTACGCATCCCTGAAACGAGTCATCAAGATTGGTGTCCTTATGATTGGACACCTAAAATGTTTTGGAAAATAGATTTGGCACGGGTGGGAGACCAAAACCATTTGAAAATATTTTTCAAGTATTTAAATCTTAAATAAAATCAGTTATTAGTTAGACAAGTTAGTTCTACGAACGCTCTCTTGAGTTCCTCACCTCTCAACTATAGTGCACACCTAATGTCTCATACTTATCCCACTTGACTACACTAACCATCCTAAGTAGACATAAGTATCTAATTAACCACAAATGGTTCATCTCCCCTATATATCCCATACGATACGCTAACTTAAGACTAATAATCACTATTAATCGAATATTATCATTGAATTATTAATTAAGTTTCTCTACTTAAGTTACTTTTAAATATACGCTATCTATCTTTTCATCCATCAAACATAGCCGAATATCATCATTGAATCATTAATTAAGTTTCTCTACTTAGTTACTTTAAAATATATGCTATCTATATTTTTTACCATCACACATAAGTAGAATAATCACACTTGTACATTTTTTTACACTATAATATATGCAACTACAATATCCCCTGAAATGGCCATCTCGATGTTTAGATACTCTGCTATCAGGTCCATGTACCCCTTGTACCAAATCAAGAACTACCAATTCAGAATGTCTCCTTGAACCATAAATTAACCAACACACAATGTGTAATACCTCGTATTTCTGAGGATATAGAATTTAACTAATTTGATGATATATGATTTATTTAATTTGGGTTAATTTTTAACTTCGCATGTGTCTTAATTTGAGAACAAGGTCGGATATTTTAGTAAAGTGACTCCGATGGTGATTCTGAGTGCACGTTTTATTCCGAATATGTAGTGATAGTCAAATACGAGTGCCTGGGGTAGTAATTGGGTATCTGGACATTTTCAGGCGTAACTGGGCTCACACGGGGGGAGGGGGGTCACTTTAAGTTGGTGCATAGGCTTAATTTCAAGATTAGTGACATAAAACCTACATTATGGAGTTTGTGTTAGACACAACTCAAATAGAGAAGCCTAGTTGTGCAGAGGGAAAAAGATTGATAAATTGGAAGAGCTTTTAGGAGCGAAACCAAGAGGAAACTGGAGTATTCTTCATCAAATCTTTGTCTACATCAAAGGAATTCAAACCTAAGAATTTATCTAGGCAAGTATTTAAACTTGCTTTCATTTAAATTGTGGTATTGTGATTCATATCATGGTGGGTGTAAACTATATTCATTTTTGGGTAGGAAATCACGTAAACATGGGGTTTTATAGATTTAATTATTTTATGTAGATTAAAAATAAAATTGATGATGGTATATGATTTAATGAGGTTTGAATTCAAATTTTGTTAGATATTCAATAACATATGTGAAGTAAATGGGGATAATAGAATCGATTTTTTTTTTAAGATTGTATGAAACCGTGATAACCCAGCTCGGGGTTCTATACCTTTTCTAGCAGTTGTAAAAGTTATACTGATGAGTAAGATTTATTTCTTTTATGTATTCATGTTAAAAATTGTTTGGTTAAGATAGAGGAAAAATTTGAAAGCTCTAGTGGGTAAAAAATTGCAGAATTAGCATGGGGAAGAAATGTTGCCACGACTTGATCGATCGATCGATTACATGACCTCGATCGTGTGACACCCCGACTAATTAAATACTGGGTAGCTACTCCTTTATGAAATTTAATCAAAATGCCAAGTTGGATCAGTTAATAGCATCACTGTCGAAAACATTTTTATTATTACTAACCACCTAGTATTTAAAAAGTAAGTTGTCAAATTTTAATTAAAGTCGGATTAACATGCAGTAAAAGATTCAAAGCAAGGATAATATCACCATTCACTATAACGAAATAATAGAATAACCATCACACGATATAAATAAATCCGGAGGAAAAACTCCTCACAACAAACTCCACAACTGAAATGAATAACTAAATACTGAATACTGAATCAATACATGCCAAAGTCTGAAAAACTGAAATGGAAAAGTCTCTAATAGAATTTGGGCAACATGCCCTACAACTGAAGAATACTGAATATGGAATCCAAATGGTAGAAGCGTCTAAAATCAAATCCCTGTAGCTTCCACAAACAGCTACAGCTCGTCACCTGAATGAGTATCCTATTCATGGTGTCCTTGTGGCTGGGCACCTAAAATGGTTTTACAAAAAATAGATTTGAAAGCAAACGGGTCAGAGCCCGAATGTGGAGATATTTTAAAAAACTGCAAGTGCTTTAAAAACATTTAAAACATTAAATTCAAAGTACATGTTAGGACGTGCACTCACATGAAATTCTCACCTCTCGTCTAACTGTGCACTCCTAACGTAAGTACCCATCTAAAATGACACAAACCACTAGCTAAGTGACATCATATCTAGCTAGACTGTCATAGGTTCTACCCTTTTTACTCGGTTCCCATTAACATTATAACGCTCGAAATTAAATAGGGGGCTTAACGTAAATTCAGGTTCTCACATAAAAGTAATACAACTCATTATAGATCATCCCTTTTGTTATTCTATAGCTATACACACAATACCATATGAAAGTTCCCAGTTTATTAAGTGTATATTTTCCACAACATAAATATACAATATAAGCACCTCGAGACTAAGCTGCGGTTCACACATACTCTGCTATCCATCCCGGTACATCACGTACATAAGGAATCATGTATTCCGAATCTCTCAGGAATAGTTCCGATAACACAAATCACACACACAGTGGAGGCGAACACAGTCACATCACATGGGTCACGCACATACCTGCGCTCCCATGATCAGCAGACTTATTAACATCCCAATAAGTCCTTCTCTGACCTATGTTCATCGAGGTAACCAGTCTAAATCCTGGCAACACAAGGATTAGAGGGCCCTAAGCGAACGCAAACCTCCCGTGATAGCAAGTATGGTAGGTATGTCATACACACAAATCATATATCAATACTAAGTAAACACGCATCTTAGTAATCACTGTAGTTTAATTGTAGTACTTATCGCATTCACGTACCATCTTATAATTTATACAATTTATATACTCCCGGTTCATAATCATACACGCCATAATTTATTCTCACGTCGTAGTAGGCACTCACGTCTCAACTCAAAGTGTCTATTTGATTCGTTCCACAATTATATAATTTACTCCTCATTATGTCCCAAATGTCCCAAGTATACCAATACATCATCAAAGGAATGTTATCTCTATCCTTGAAAAAGTTTACGAGACTCCCAAAATCAAAACAGGCCAAAAAGGCCTAAACTGCCAGCTCGTTAGAAGTCTCGTTCGAACGAGGCTGTTCGAACGAGATTTCGTTCGAACGAACTGGGCTATCTAACGAGATCTCGTTCGAACGAGATTATCGAACGAACATCCCTCTCGTTAGAACCCCAAACTGTCAACTCGTTAGAAGCTCATTCGAACAAGCTCGTTCGAACGACCTGGGTAGGTCTTCTAACGAGTGACCAGATTCAAGCCCAGAAATCCCATCTCGTTTTTCCAATTTCTCTACACCTCAAATCTCATCCAAACCTCAATCTAACAATTGTTTAAGGTCTCTAATCGTCCCTAAACATGTTAAAGTCACATACTAACGTATTTTAAAGGATTAATTCTTCCTAAACATCATCAAATCACAAGTCTCTACTCTTTTCCCCAATTTTTTTTTCAAGAATATAAACCCTAGAATTTATCATCATCAATTCCCATAATTTAATCTGTTTTTATATCACATAAATTTGTAATTCTCTTAATTTAATCTTCCAATAACGTTTCTAGATGCAAACCTACATCCAAAATTAAACTAACAACTCCAATTTCATGGGTTTTCCTTTATCTCCCAAACAAGAATGATCATCAAGATTTCTAACATGGAAGAAACATTTACTGCATAAAATGTAAATTAAACCACTTGCCTTGATTCAATCTCAGATTTTGATGACGATTTGAAGGAGTTCCCTCTCTCTTTCTGCAGAATTCCCTTCTATCTCTCTCTCTCCAAGCTTTCTTCTCCAATGGCTATGGTGGCTAGGGTTTGTTTTTGGGAAAAGTTAGAAAACCTAATTCTAATAACCTACGTAGCCTTCTGGGTTAAAATGAGTTGGTTAGTGCTTTAGTGGGTCAAATCCACATCAGATATAATTTACTAATTTTCGTCACTTTTAATTCCCAAATATACAAAATTTCCAAAATACCCTTTATGTTGCCGATATGGCCTAAAAATACCCCGGGACCCAAACTAAACCCCCGGCTAGTGTTTTCTGACTATCTCGACCCTTTCGGACGCGTTGGCGCACTCAAAACGACCATACGGTTCATAGAATTTAAATTTCACTTTTACAATTAAAATAATTATCTCCTGACGCGACTGTCTCACGCGTCCCAATAAAATGTCCAAATTGCCGTATATCAATCTCACGACAATTTTCATAATTCAACATTCATATATCATAATATATACTCAATATAGTCAAATACCAACTCACATCTCGCTAGTATTTTATCCGGATTAATTCCCAATTAATTCTCATTAAATTAATTAATCCCAAAAATAAATATCGCCAAAAATACGGGGTATTACATACTTCCCCCTAATAATAGAATTTTTTCCCGAAATTCGGAACTAGAAAGTACCTGATAAAAACAACTCTGGATAACGTTCGCGCATCTCATCCTCGCGTTCCCATGTGGACTCCTCGACATTGTGATGTCGCCACTGAACACGCACTAATAGAACTATCTTTGACCGCAGCTTCCTCTCACTTCGGTCCAAAATAGCAATCCGCCCCTCTTCGTAGGAGCTATCAGGCTGTAGATCAATCTCCTCCAAAGCGATGTGATAATGAGCCAAATCGTCCTTGAGATATTTCCTTAGCGAGGAAATATGAAACACATCGTGAATCCGGTGTAAATGCTCCGGTAACCCGAGTCTATACGCAACTGGTCCAATCCGTTCAATAATAGGAAACGGCCCCACATACCTCGGTGCCAACTTCCCCTTCTTCCCGAAATGCATAATGCCCTTCATAGGAGATACTCTGAGCAAAACCTGGTCCCCCACTTGGAACTCCCTGAAAGATCTCTTCGCATCAGCATAACTCTTCTGCCGGTCTTGAGCTACCCGAATGCGACTCCGAATCAACTCAATCCTTGCCGAAGTATCATGAATCACTTCTGGCCCAAGTAGTTTGTTGCCCCCACCTCTAACCAACATGCTGGGGAACGACAAGGTCTACCGTACAACGCTTCAAACAAAAATTCGACTCTTATTTAATTAATTTTCACATTAATCCGACCCTTATTTAATTAATTTTCACTTTAATCCGACTCTTATTTAATTAATTTTCACATTAATTAGTTAACAAACATCCGAGTCTGTGGTCCGACTCTAATATAATTAATTTACACATTAATTAATCAACACAAATCCGAGTCTGTGGTTCGACTCTAATATAATTAATTTACACATTAATTAATCAACACAAATCCGAGTCTGCGGTTCAACTCTAATATAATTAATTTTCACATTAATTAATTCATACCAACCTGAGTCTGTGGTACGACTCCCAATTAATTAATTTACATTAATTAATTTATACCAAATCCCGAGTCTACAACCCGACCCTAAACTAATTAATTACAACATAAATTAGTTTAATACTTTTCCAAGTCTACCCTCCGACTCTACCTTCATTAATTAACACATCCATTAATTTAATAACTTGGTGTCACCCAACCATTATCCCCGGACTCACTTACTTGGCCCGTAACTTAATATTTTCCGAGTCTATGTTCCGACTCCAAATTAATTACTCTCTCTCAATAATTAATTTAATACTTTGATGTCACTTAACCAACATACCCGGACTCGCTCACTTGGTCCATTTTACATCTCATAATTTCATTCCTACATATTCGCCCAAAATGTGTCGCACAATTATCACCATCAAAATTCCCAATTATATTTACCTATAATTATCAACATACCCAGACTCGCCCACTTGGTCCAGAATTACATTAAATATGTTTCACCCAAAATTTTCACGTTAAGTCTCAACTCTTAACTAAGATTGTACATTCCTAATAGCTATCTTTTGAGTCCCTATCTATTAATTTCTCTAAAAAAATTCACCAAATAAAATTATATCCAAAAAAAAAAAAAAAAACAAGGGTATTCAGCAAGCCGACCTGGCAAACGTTTCCCATCGTCGATCGATCGATGGCTCCCAATCGATCGATCGATTATCCCTGGGCAGTTCCTCTTCCCCACTGAAATCCACCATTGACGAAATCCAAGGTTTGTAAACCTTAATTTTAACCTCTAATCACATCACCCCACCACATCAACATGGTTAATTCACTCCCTACGCATCATAGGCCCTTAAGATGATAAATTTCTCCACTTATCTCATAATTTTCGAAATGGGTTTTATCCGTTAAAATTCAATTAATTGTTATACAAACCAAATTCCAAATCCAAATACCACCAGTTTATATTCCGGATTCTCATTTAAAACAGATATCCATACTCAGAGATATACAACACAACAATTTTTACTTTGAATCTCATTCAATAGTTCCATGAACAAAACCCCATTTTTGTACCCATTTATCCCCAAAACGAATTTTTGTTTACACATCACTATGATATGAATTGATTATCATCAATTTAGAAATCACAACAGTTAACCACTAGCGTGGAATTGTTCGTAGTGTCTGATCCGTTGGTGTAGTCCCTTAATTTGGCTCCAACATCCCCTAATGGGCTCTTGATTTGCTTTTCCCCAATTTCCCTCTCAAGCCCTAGGCTTAGAGTTGAGTTGACGGTTGTTCCCTAATCTCTCAATTAGGTTAAAAACATCAAATCCCATTTTTGGCCACGTGGTCTAATTAAAAAGGTCCAACTCACTCCGTGTGGGCTCGACTATGCCCAAAAATACCCCGAGACCCAATTACTACCCCCGAGTACTCTTTTCTGACTATTTCGACCCATCCGGACGCAACCGTGCACTTGGAATTGCCATCCAAAATACTTTTCAAAACTTTCAAATTTTGACCTCAAAATGTGACATGCGAGATTTTGAACCATTAAACTTAAAAGTCGCCAATTATAAATAATTCGGCTCACAAAATTAAATTCTCCAACTCATGAATTTAAGTTTCTCCAATTTAAATATTTTTATAACTCCCAAAAATAATTAAATATTAAATCTTCAAAATTACGGGGTGTTACATACTCCCCCCCTTACGAAGAAATTTCATCCTCGAAATTAAGATGAGCGTAATGTTCCAAGCTTCGCATATTAATCTCTAGTCATGTGCCACTAAGATCTCTATATCTATCCCATCCGCTTCTGAACATACGTTACACAAGTATGCAATTAGATTATCCAGGACGCCCATACACCCTATACCCGTGCTTAGCCGCACAAAATTTTCCTTAATTAACCCGGGTGCCCATACACCCTATCCCCTGCGCTTTACCACACGAAATTTACCCAACTATAGTAGTCGTAACCCGTAATATAACTTCGAAACAATAGTCATATCACATATATATACACATATATATCTACTGCCCGGGTATCTAACCCATGTACTAACGTCCAAATATCTTCCCACAAAATACTTGTCTCTCAACACAAAAGTATATACTCTTACCCTTATGCCACCAAAGACAACATAAAATACATCGCCCTTACTATCACTAGTCCTTGCGCAAAATAAACCCCTAGCTATCTCTCTTTGCTCGAAAATAAACCTAACCAACCTTATTCACTTCAGTAAACACCCCTACTTACCGGGATAAAATGTGAGAACACAAAACCTCACTTTGTGTCTATCGCCCCACACAATATAACATAATTACACACATATACATAGGCTAAACGTCTTTTCAAGTGATACCTCGTACCAATCATATCCTAGTGTCGCGAACACCAAAACTTACCCCCTCTATTCACAATAGTTCAAATCCCATCGCTATCCGGCTGATATTTCGGAAATTATTATCAACCCTACTCCGATAATTCTCAAAAGTAGTAACTCCACGCCTAATTAAAACCTTCACTCAGTGTACACCTTCACACTCCCGTGAAGAACACGAAGGAACTCCGCTACTCTACGGAAAGTTTATCCACACACTACGGCTGCTACCACCAACGGAACCACTAAATTCAACTCACATGCGAACTCTAGTGAAAAATAAGTCTTATTCTGTGACATCATCTTTGTCACTCAAAAATATACCCCATACCCATAGGGTAAAAATAGTTACCTCCATACCCCAACTGCAACGCCTGATCCTCGAGTTCCGGAGCATCTTCTCCCCGCCCGAATGCACCCATGACCTACTTTAGTGGTTGTACATCCAGGACCTCGTCCTGTAGTTGACCCCTGCCTCACTTAAGGAAATATCTCTTCATTTGTATCGCTTTCCCCACAAATGAAACACCTTCAAATACATTCACCCTCACCCTGCCACTAGTCCCTTCCATGCCAACCTTGTTGAAATTTCTGGCCATCCTGTCGATAGCCTCTACTTCTAAATCGTTTGGCATGATTTCCCTACTGAAAATCCTGCCCCTGATCTCCCCCAGTCTTCTACTGGGATACCCCACTGGTATTGTTCCCTCCTGTCTTATCGGACTGGCTAGTTCCCACTCCCCTCCTGCTTCCTTACGCGTGGAAGCGATATTCCCCGACAGTGCCGGAGTGCTGCGTTAACGACATCAGTATAAACTACTAATGCATTTTTTTCCAATTAAATGTTGTCTGATTCTCCAGACTAACCCATCCATGAACCTTTCTTTCTTTCTCCATTCCTCGCTTACCTCATCCGAAACAAATTTTACCAACGAGTGAATTCTTCCTCGTAATCGACCACTGAACGGTCTCCTGGAGTCACCTCATAAAAATTTTCTCCTCGTTTCGATCTCAACTGCTGGAGGAAAAATATTTTCGATCGAACCGCATCCAAAACTCAGCAATAGCTCGTGTGTCCCTTTCCTCACTGTGGTGATCGACTCCCACCACTGTAGTGCTGCTCCCACTAAACTAAAAGTGGTTAGCATTTGCTTCCGCACCTCATCGCAATCTCCCATGCTTAGGTGACGCTGGATATCTCTCTTCCTTGACACGCTAGCACTACATCTAAATCCCCTCGCAACTCTGGGGGGTTCCCACTAAAAATAACCTTTCTTTCTTACTTCCACCACGACGACCCCGCGTGAGTCTGAACATCCGGCGCCACTAACACTTGTGGCTAATCCCATGGAAATTACCCTCCCATTGCGACCACCGTCGTTTCAACCTCCTGCGCAAGTAGTTCAGTTACCTGTGCTACCAAAATCATCTCTGGTCGTTGCTGCAGTAACTCCTGCTCATGCTGAGCCTCCTTAGTCTCATCTCCCCCTGCTGCCCTAGTTACTCTCACTCAAGGGCGACATCTGGACTGAGAATTGAATCGTACGAGTTCACCCTCAAATATAAATGGCAGAAGAACGTAAATGCGTATACGTATTATAATACAGCAATCCTATGATAGGGATCTATATCAAAGATTGTTAAGCCGAAACGTGAAAAGTCGCAGAGATTCTAAGGACACTAGAACTTGATGCTCTAATACCATCTGTGACTCCCCGTCTAATAAAATACCGGGTGATCAGTTCTATGCCAAATTAAAATAGGAATCTCAGTTGGATCATCCTTAACATCACTGTCGAAAACTTGTAAAAACTTACTAACCACATAGTATTCCAAAAGCTGGTGCCAATTTAAACTTTTTAATTACACAGAACAGTACATGGGGAAATAAATATAAACCATTCACACAACTGAATAAAACTCAACTGAATAATTAATTTCACAACTTGCCGAATAAACCACCGGCCACCAAAGAAATAATCCAATACAAATATCCAACACCGGAATAAAATAAGTCTGATAACTGAACTGAAAGTCTGGGCGACATTCCCTAAATAAAACTAAAACTGATAAGTGATACCTACTCTAGGAATGAATGAATGATGCTTCTAATCCAAACTCCTTTCATCATCCACATATGCCGCAACTCCCTATCCCTGGAATAGAATATCAATCCTGGCGTCCCTATGGCTGGACACTTAAAAGGTTTTGGAAATAGTTTTATAGCAAGGGTTAGAACCCAAAATATTTTGAAAATATTTAGCAAGTGAATTAACTGCAGTAATTTAAAACGCATGAATGCGCTTCATATTTAAGTTAGTGTCACACTCCCTTGTGGACATTCTCACCCCTCCACTATTGTGCACACCTACCGGTTACCTTAACCCCACCTAGTTGTACTACCCTGTCCAACTAGTCCTGGTATAACCTTCCCTTTGTAACACCCCGCTCGCTCGGGGAGAGAGAACGGAGCGCTAATGCGATAAAATAAATCCAAATCCACAAGTGACAAGGTAGAGAGCATCTAAATAAACCCACAATAATATAAATCCACTAATCTCAATCTCTTCAAGTACAACAAGTCTCTCGAATAAAAAATACAACAACTAACTCAAAAATAAAATACAAATCTCCAAAGTTCTATACATCAAAATAATACAAATCTTTCCCAAACAATCCTCGCTAAAATCAATCTCCATAGCACCCCAAAATTCGTGCTAACCTGCCACTAAAAGAAAATATGGGGAAGTACACAATATGACAGGAAAGATGCTCAACAAATATATTAACGGTGAATAAAACGTAACAACACGAGTACGAATATTCAAATCAAAATGCAAATCTCAAAGAATTTATCAATATAATTTCTTAACAACACTTTAACTGGGTCACCAGGCCTCACCACATCCGTATATGCTTTATCAAGCCATATCCCGGGAAACAGGAATCTTGGCGGGTGCCCAACATCCGTGTCATATTAAAATCTCATGACAACGTGCTCATCAACAATATAATGATACCACATGAATCAAAATAATTTCAACAATTATTTTCCAGATTTCAACGAATTTAATAATTCAAATATGAGTTCAATTAAACAAGAATTCAAAGGGAATGACACTCGTGATATTGAAGGAGCATATTGTGTAAAACCCCATACCTCAAACCATGATGAGAAACTAATGATCACATCCTCAAGATCAACACAAAAGATCCACAAAAGCTCCTCCAAGAACCTCCAACAAAATATCCCCAAGAACACCTCTAATATAAGGTTGGAACTCATAAATCTCAAGGGCCAAAGTATATTTAAAAAATAGAGGAATATAAAATATATTTGTTGTCAAAATTTGTGCCAAAAGTATGTTAAAAGGGTTGCCCACGACTTCCTTTTATAATGCAAAGAAATGAAGAGTTGGAATCCAAAAGAAACCTTTAAATAAGGCAAAGAAATGAAGAGTGGAAAGTCAAAACAACACTTGAAAATTACTTAATGTTCACCGACTTAGAATTCCAAGAGTTAAAAACATTTAAAAATCATTTTAAAATCCGTTTTAACTCCGTTTTCGAAACCGTTTGAAATTCTCGCCTTTAAAAAATAATAACCAACATATTTGTGCAGTAAAAATAATTTTATCAAAAACTTTATTTTCCTCCATTTTCCAAAATTAATTAAAATAGCTCAAAATTATGCGGGTTGTTACACTTCCGCACTAACAATGGAATTTCTCCCTCGAAATTTGCCGAATGCCTAACTCTAAAAAATCAGGCTAACAATCTCCAAAAATAATCTCGTCTCCAAAAATAATTCCTCACCTCTAATCTCGAAACTTATCACGAATATCATGTAAAATGTTTTATCTCCAAAAATTGCTAACCACGCAATGAACTCAAAACCCAAGCCCCGAGGGTTGACGTATACCTAAGCTCTGATACCATTTGTAACACCCCGCTCGCTCGGGGAGAGCGAACGGAGCGCTAATGCGATAAAATAAATCCAAATCCACAAGTGACAAGGTAGAGAGCATCTAAATAAACCCACAATAATATAAATCCACTAATCTCAATCTCTTCAATTACAATAAGTCTCTCGAATAAAAAATACAACAACTAACTCAAAAATAAAATACAAATCTCCAAAGTTCTATACATCAAAATAATACAAATCTTTCCCAAACAATCCTCGCTAAAATCAATCTCCATAGCGCCCCAAAATTCGTGCTAACCTGCCACTAAAAGAAAATATGGGGAAGTACACAATGCGACAGGAAAGATGCTCAACAAATATCTTAACGGTGAATAAAACATAACAACACGAGTACGAATATTCAAATCAAAATGCAAATCTCAAAGAATTTATCAATATAATTTCTTAACAACACTTTAACTGGGTCACCAGGCCTCACCACATCCGTATATGCTTTATCAAGCCATATCCCGGGAAACAGGAATCTTGGCGGGTGCCCAACATCCGTGTCATATTAAAATCTCATGACAACGTGCTCATCAACAATATAATGATACCACATGAATCAAAATAATTTCAACAATTATTTTCCACATTTCAACTAATTTAACAATTCAAATATGAGTTCAATTAAACAAGAATTCAAAGAGAATGACACTCGCGATATTTAAGGAGCATATTGTGTAAAACCACATACCTCAAACCATGATGAGAAACCAATGATCACATCCTCAAGATCAACACAAAAGATCCACAAAAGCTCCTCCAAGAACCTCCAACAAAATAGCCCCAAGAACACCTCTAATATAAGGTTGGAACTCATAAACCTCAAGGGCCAAAGTATATTTAAAAAATAGAGGAATATAAAATATATTTGTTGTCAAAATTTGTGCCAAAAGTATGTTAAAAGGGTTGCCCATGACTTCCTTTTATAATGCAAAGAAATGAAGAGTTGGAATCCAAAAGACACCTTTAAATAAGGCAAAGAAATGAAGAGTTGAAAGTCAAAACAACACTTGAAAATTACTTAATGTTCACCGACTTAGAATTCCAAGAGTTAAAAACATTTAAAAATCATTTTAAAATCTGTTTTAACTCCGTTTTCGAAACCGTTTGAAATTCTCGCCCTTAAAAAATAATAACCAACATATTTGTGCAGTAAAAATAATTTTATCAAAAACTTTGTTTTCCTCCATTTTCCAAAATTAATTAAAATAGCTCAAAATTACGCGGGTTGTTACACCCTTGCTATACTACTCTAACCCGAGTATAATGATTCCTTAATTATAAGTTATCTCACAATTAACTTAATTCATTCCTCTTAAATAGTAGCATGTAACCGTGTCACAAGTTATATAAAGTAAATACATCACACACTGTATTATAACCCGTATATAATATTTACTACCATTATATACGTACCTTTACCACAACATCTACACATATAACATACGTATATCCATCCCTTCGAGTATACCCTCGCCGGATGATTCCCTCTAAAATGGTATCTCACTAGGTGTGCTCACAAAAACCTAGTTCCCCAAGTTGGAATCACTCACCAACTTGGCCCAAAATATAAATGTAGTGGAGGCGGTCATATTCTTTCCCTGAAAGTGAGATAATCCCTTACCCATATATACTGGACGCTATGACCTGGGGATATACTCGGCCTACTCCTTAAGCTACGGAATTCACCCACATCGCACAACCTCCCTTGATAGCATTAAAGTATATAAATTGAATAAATATGTTGTCACTGATATTTAATATCTTGCACAATATATGCATGTATATATATACTATCACTACACCGTTTATATATAATATAAACTCGAATTTACCATGTACTCAAAATCTCGTACACTGCCTGTAATTTAATATCACACACAATATATATACACAGATATATATATATACTATCACTACACCATATATATATATATATATATATATATATATATATATATATATATATATATATATAATATAAACCCCGGCTTTACCGTGTACTCAAAATCCCGTACACTGCCTGTAATTTCCTGAGTCTTTGGCCCGACTCAACGTAATTAATTTTCTCACTTAATAATTTATCATCTTCCCGAGTCTATGGTCCGACTCTAAAATAATTAATTCACGTCGCAATTAATGTAATACTTTCCCCAAGTCTGTGGTCCAACTCTAATTAAATTAATTAACACACCCATTAATTTAATACATCCCCGAGTCTACAATCCAACTCTAATTAAATTAATTAACACACTTATTAATTTAATACCTCCCCGAGTCTACAATATGACTCTAATTAAATTAATTAACACACTTATTAATTTAATACCTCCCCGAGTCTACAATCCGACTATAATTTAATTAATTAACACACCCATTAATTTAATACCTAACCGAGTCTAAAATCTTACACTTATTTAATTAATTTACACATTAATTACTCAACACAAATCCGAGTCTGTGTTCCGACTCTAATATAATTAATTTACGCATTAATTAATCAACACAAATCTGATTCTGTGGTTCGACTCTAATATAATTAATTTACAAATTAATTAATCTACACAAATCGGAGTCTGTGGTCCGACTCTAATATAATTAATTTTCACATTAATTAATTCATACCAACCTGAGTCTGTGGTACGACTCCCAATTAATTAATTTACATTAATTAATTTATACCAAATCCTGAGTCTACAACCCGACCCTAAACTAATTAATTACAACATAAATTAGTTTAATACTTTTCCAAGTCTACCCTCCGACTCTACCTTCATTAATTATCACATCCATTAATTTAATAACTTGGTGTCACCCAACCATTATCCCCGGACTCACTTACTTGTCCCGTAACTTAATATTTTCCGAGTCTATGTTCCGACTCCAAATTAATTACTCTCTCTCAATAATTAATTTAATACTTTGATGTCACTTAACCAACATACCCGGACTCGCTCACTTGGTCGATTTTACATCTCATAATTTCATTCCTACATATTCGCCCAAAATGTGTCGCACAATTATCACCATCAAAATTCCCAATTATATTTACCTATAATTATCAACATACCCAGACTCGCCCACTTGGTCCAGAATTACATTAAATATGTTTCACCCAAAATTTTCACTTTAAGTCTCAACTCTTAACTAAGATTGTACATTCCTAATAGCTATCTTTTGAGTCCCTATCTATTAATTTCTCTAAAAAATTTCACCAAATAAAATTATACCCAAAAATCAAAAAATAAAACAAGGGTATTCAGCAAGCCGACCTGGCAAACGTTTCCCATCGTCGATCAATCGATGGCCCCCAATCGATCGATCGATTATCCCTGGGCAGTTCCTCTTCCCCACTGAAATCCACCATTGACAAAATCCAAGGTTTGTAAACCTTAATTTTAACCTCTAATCACATCACCCCACCACATCAACATGGTTAATTCACTCCCTACGCATCATAGGCCCTTAAGATGATAAATTTCTCCACTTATCTCATAATTTCCGAAATGGGTTTTATCCGTTAAAATTCAATTAATTGTTATACAAACCAAATTCCAAATCCAAATACCACCAGTTTATATTCTGGATTCTCATTTAAAACAGATATCCATACTCAGAGATATACAACACAACAATTTTTACTTTGAATCTCATTCAATAGTTCCATGAACAAAACCCCATTTTTGTACCCATTTATCCCCAAAACGAATTTTTGTTTACACATCACTATAATATGAATTGATTATCATCAATTTAGAAATCACAACAGTTAACCACTAGCCTGGAATTGTTCGTAGTGTCTGATCCGTTGGTGTAGTCCCTTAATTTGGCTCCAACATCCCCAAATGGGCTCTTGATTTGATATTCCCCAATTTCCCTCTCAAGCCCTAGGCTTAGAGTTGAGTTGACTGTTGTTCCCTAATCTCTCAATTAGGTTAAAAACATCAAATCCCATTTTTGGCCACGTGGTCTAATTAAAAAGGCCCAACTCACTCCGTGTGGGCTCGACTATGCCCAAAAATACCCCGAGACCCAATTACTACCCCCGAGTACTCTTTTCTGACTATTTCGACCCATCCGGACGCAATCGTGCACTTGGAATTGCCATCCAAAATACTTTTCAAAACTTTCAAATTTTGACCTCAAAATGTGACATGCGAGATTTTGAACCATTAAACTTAAAAGTCGCCAATTATAAATAATTCGGCTCACAAAATTAAATTCTCCAACTCATGAATTTAAGTTTCTCCAATTTAAATATTTTTATAACTCCCAAAAATAATTAAATATTAAATCCTCAAAATTACGGGGTGTTACATACTCCCCCCCTTACGAAGAAATTTCATCCTCAAAATTAAGATGACCGTAATGTTCCAAGCTTCGCATATTAATCTCTAGTTATGTGCCACTAAGATCGCTATATCTATCCCATCCGCTTCTGAACATACGTTACACAAGTATGCAATTAGATTATCCAGGACGCCCATACACCCTATACCCGTGCTTAGCCGCACAAAATTTGCCTTAATTAACCCGGGTGCCCATACACCCTATCCCCTGCGCTTTACCACACGAAATTTACCCAACTATAGTAGTCGTAACCCGTAATATAACTTCGAACCAGTAGTCATATCACATATATATACACATATATATCTACTGCCCGGGTATCTAACCCATGTACTAACGTCCAAATATCTTCCCACAAAATACTTGTCTCTCAACACAAAAGTATATACTCTTACCGTTATGCCACCAAAGACAACATAAAATACATCGCCCTTACTATCACTAGTCCTTGCGCAAAATAAACCCCTAGCTATCTCTCTTTGCTCGAAAATAAACCTAACCAACCTTATTCACTTCAGTAAACACCCCTACTTACCGGGATAAAATGTGAGAACACAAAACCTCACTTTGTGTCTATCGCCCCACACAATATAACATAATTACACACATATACATAGGCTAAACGTCTTTTCAAGTGATACCTCGTACCAATCATATCCTGGTGTCGCGAACACCAAAACTTACCCCCTCTATTCACAATAGTTCAAATCCCATCGCTATCCGGCTGATAAAATGTGAGAACACAAAACCTCACTTTGTGTCTATCGCCCCACACAATATAACATAATTACACACATATACGAAGAAATTTTTATAACTCCAAAAAATAATTAAATATTAAATCCTCAAAATTACGGGGTGTTACCCACTTTAGGATATTCTAATTATGTATTCCCGCTTAGCCTATCCCATTCACTTCTAAAATAGATCTTTAGTCCCTTGCAAGCTTTGAATCTATCTAACTATCCTTGGACAACCTTTAAGTAGACCACACTCAATTAACATTAATGACATTATGAGATAGTGTACTACTTTAAGTGGTCACCGGTAGCTAAGAACCTAGTATCAAACAAGAAAGAGGGTTGCTAAGCAGCACTAGTCAACCTGTATTTGGGAATCAAATTGCAAGGGAGAAAGATGGAGTGGAGGAGAAAGATCTTGCTGTGAGGGTGGCTATAGTTTTTCTAGCTGAGATAAATAGTGAAGAATTGTTGTTAGTTTTCTGACTTTGGGAATAATCTAAACCACAATATATGACTCTCTCGCCTGAGATAACCTTGTCTTCAAACCAAAAACTAGCTAGACGGTCATAAGACAATTCAATCTCGACTCTTCTCACAAAAGACTTGACCGAATGAAAACCCTTAGGAATAATCATGTTTGCGTACTACTCACGAACCAAATACGCATTGGCCCAAAAATATGTTCGGAATAATATAGAATCCTGACTAGAAGAAATAAAACAAATAAGATAAAGACCGTGATCACATCGCTCTAAATGATCAAAGTAAAGATCTCTCTCTGTAATGATAGAATGACTTATAAATGTGGGAGACAAAGTATAACCATCTCTAGTGAAAAGAATCATAGATGCATCTAAATGAGTGTTAGGAACATGAATATGAGTATTCGTGGCCTCGACATCTCTTAGTCAGTCTAGGGGTCTAAATGTCACTGGGTCCTCTCGAGGGATGGGAATTTTCCTAAATTTTTTCTTCTCTCTTGGCATACTAAATAAAAACAAATAAATCTTCTAGAATTGTGAGATATCACCAACAAAATTAGAACCTAGGGCTGAAAACAAATGATAGAATCACAAAATCACAAAATAGTTCTCAAAACCACCAAATCCTCAAAATCACCCAATCAAACTAACCTAAGATGATGAAATCAACTTATGAGTGCTGCAGATGTTGAAAATCAAAGAAAAATCGAATAGGGATAGTGACTGATACATAATTCTAGGCGAAACCAAATCTACCAAGATTGGAAATTTACACCACCGAAGGTTGAATCAAATTGCATAAACTTGATTAATCAGACATGAAATGGTAGAAAAGTGTTTAGGGATATGTAAACACTTTCTTATCGTACGAACAGAGAACATAGTATGTGAAGAAAAACTGTAAAATCCTTATAGTACGAACAGAGAACCGAGTATGTGAACAAAAACTCTAAAATTCTTAGGACGAACTCATAGAATCCCTTGGAATACCCACTATTGTATACTCAAAAGTATGAATGAATGAAAACGTTGGACTAATAGTTATTAAACCTTAATGTGTACAAATAAATGTGGAGCTCACCCAACATTGAATCTCCTTAGCGGACTCGGTGAAACATAGAGAAATGGCGATTTATGTCCTTGTTACCTTCCATGTCTTTGTGATATAATACACCAACTCTTTGACATTAGTTCTGAACACCTACATAATTTTTTTGAAACCACTCAATCAAATATATTACAAATGCAACTTGATGATATGAAAATAAAAATTATTGCTGAGATAAATTAAGAAACAAATATTGAACACACATTTACAAATTTGCACTACCCACAATGGTCAATAGAAATTCAAACGACTGCAAAATCATATACTTAAACTTAAATAGGTAAAAAATTAATTGAAAGTACAACTGAAGTGTCTTAGATTAACAATGAATACTTCATGTACACTGTAAGAGGGTACTTTAGATAAGATGGTGGCGTAACCCCTTTTGGAGTACAGTAATGACAAGTTAACTAGCAAAACTATTGATTAACTATAGGACACGCACACACAACTTAGTGAAGATAAAATTGGTTAAACTCACAAATCTCTTGTGTCTGACTCAAAAGATAACAATGAACTCATAAGTAACTCAGTTAGAGGGAGAAAGAAGTTAGCACCCAAGATACAACTTAGCAGGCAGCCAAACACACCAACCACCTTCAAGAATCTCTGTCAATAATTAAAATCTTTATAATAAATGACAATGGTGGGTTAGTAAACTCTCTACTTTGTAATAACTCTCTTTCTCCGATGTATATTATCTCTATTAATAACTTCTAAACTCTAAAAAAAACTCATCCTCTCATCATAGGTGGTTGGGTTCTTAAATAGACTCCCACACCACCCCTAAGGAAACTCCATCATTAATGCATGTGAAAGACATCCCTCATACTTTATGACACAAACATTAAATACCTGATGTACTAGTTATCTCCACGTCATAAGCATTAAATGCCAAGACATGCCTTTTACCTAACCACTGTGTGTCCGGTGGCTATTGTCACAGAGGTGGCTCACCAACTATCTGAAGACCCCAAATACCACGGTGGTTTACTCAAGTGCAGGTCTAACATTGCCTAGCTGGTTAGTGACATTAGATAAAGTGGATATTACATTAAGTAGATGGTTGTTTGGCTCATAACTCATCGCCTAATGGAACTCAAGGTTGCTCCCCCCTCCCGAGGTTCCACGGTCAGGGACCTTAAGTGTTTTACTAGGTATCTAGGATGGTTAGGACATGTTCCAATGGTTCCTCACTTCTCAATCCTCCAAACCAAGTCCCTAAAAAGTTCCCATAGCGAGGTCATTCGATAGAGAATGAAAGCTCTCCCGGGACTTGCCAAGCCTGGTCTCTCGCGAGTACCATTCGATCTCACGCATAATCATTATTCTCGTTACATCATTAAAATTGTTATAGCTCATACTCAATATAATCAAAAGATAAAAAAGGTTAAATTAATCAACATGACTAAATGATGATCTCTCTCGGTCAACTTCTTCGTTGGAAGGTCACTCTGGGCTGCCACGCTGAGCTGCCTTAATCCCAAATACTATTGTAAATGGGGGGATTATCTCTAATCTCAGGATTACCTTCAAGACCCCTCTACATTTACCCCTGCTGTGGAGATTTTTTGTGGGAACAAGAAATGTCTGTACGAAAACTTCTCAATCCAGAATAAAGTAAAATTCTCCCCGATGTATCTGAGTTAAATCGCTGCGGCTTACTGGCGCTTTGGCGAAGGGACACCGCCACTTTTTTCTGTTCACGGAGCTTCAACCAGGCCTGCCTATTTGAAATTCTCCCGATACACCTGCTGACTTTCTCAAATACCCATTTGGACTCTTGGTAAGTGAAATTCTCCCGTGTGACGTTTCACCTTGTTCAAAGTAGAAATTATCCCAAGGGTAGCTGAGTCACAATAATACAGCGTTTTGACTTACGGCGAGGGGACATCGTAGCATTTTTTTAACCATTGGGCCAGTTTCTCCGTGGGAGTTAGTGGATATGTCAGACAAAAATTCTGGCGCCAAAACTCAAACTTACTTAAGAAAGCAACCCTTTCTATTCCACAGGCGTCACTTCATTAATGACGAGGTGATGTCTTTTCAACTGTCAAGATAATTCCCGAAGTGCCACGTGTCCATTTGAAATAATTATAGGGGACCTTGCACATGTGGTGGTGGGAAACTCAAGAGACGTGTTCCTTAAAAGGTTTCAAACGTCTATTTTTTCAAAACCCCTTCTCTTTCCTTCATCTTCTTCAAGCTCCCGTCTTCTTTAGAGGGAGAACCTTGTGTGAAAACTCCATTGTTGCCAAGCTCTTTCCTAGCTTCTTCCTCCTCTCATCTTTTACACCACCACCTGTGGTTGTGCTCCTCCATTTTTGTTCCTATTCCTTCTTTGCCAAGTTATTTCATTGATCGCCACTTACTATGGCTTCTTCAAGTGCCCTAAAGGTTACCACCACTGCTGCCTAGCCAAGCTCCCTCCTGCCACCTCTGGCACCACTACTACCCTAGCACCACTACCCTGAATGCTGCTCATCAAGAGCAACTAAGCTTTTAGCATCGGTCCCCCTTTTTTGGTAAAGATGATAAATTCCCTGATGCATGTAAGACCTGCCATTTCTCAGCCAAGTACGACCCTTTTACTACTGGGCAATGAAGATAAGGATTCATCAAAGTGGGGCTATCTTTCCCCAGAGGGGACTCTGCGCTTTCCATTGGACCGTGGTGACTTCCCCTATTCTTAGATCGATTTCATGGCACCTAGCGGGTCTTCATATTATTTCGCTACCTAGCATGCACATATGCAGAGCTCTCACGCTGCTCTTCTTGTGAAGGTTGGTCTTCGTCAAGCTAGCTGGTTTGGGGATTTCACTCTTTCCAAGCACAATGCTGCGCTCCAGGTATTGGTTTCCCAATGGAACGTTACAACTCATACACTTTTTACTGCGTGGGGGAGTTTACCATTATGTTGGAGGATGTTTGTGATCTACTTGGGTTTGACCCCATGGGTGAGTTTGCATATCATGATAAGGCCTTGGATGTTGAAGAGACTGTTGATCGAGCTGAGCTTGATCAAATTTGCTGTAGTTGCACTGGGTCTTCAAACAAGACCACTTTTACTCCCCTCATCAGCTATTTTTTCGAAGCTCCTACTCCAAAGGATGTCACTGTTTCAACAGTCTAAGGTAGAGGTACATCTCTGGAACTACCATCCTATATTCTTGTGCTACTTTCATATTTCTTCCTAATTAGGAAACCCAATGACCAGCCCAGGAGGGACCTTATAAATATTTCCATCCGTTTGTCTAGGGGTTTCAACCTTCCTCTGGCCGCCATTTCTTTAGGGTCCCTCTATACCTGGCTGGATCGAACCCATATTGACATGGCATGTTCACTGGGTCGTTACAACTTGGCCAATTTTACCAACACTATTATCTTAGCGGGCATCCTTTATACCCATTTTCCTGCCATTGTCACCAAGTCTATCCCTTACCCCATGAGTCAAGGAATTAAGCCTCTTATGCTTCCATAAAAAGTAGAGCTAAAAGGAGATAATGGTCATTTTCTATCATTTTGATTCTTTTGTCATGCGACTGTACAACGAATCTACCTTTTCCCGTACTTGGGAGTTTTTTCCTTCTACAGCTTCAACGGTCACTTTCATTCCAGTTATGGAAGATCCTTCGTAGGTCGTGGTACTTCTATTCACTCCTAGGTTTCTTCCTTCCTTCACTGAATTGGGGTACACCTCTAAGTCCTATAACCCCGATAGATGTAGCAGGCAGTTTTGATTTGATCAGGGTGCTCCTCGACCAGTGTTTTAACTGAATAATAAAAGGGCTACATTTGCCAAGGCCTGCGCCTTATACCTTGCAACAATAGTACTTGGTGTGACCTCTACCATATATGGGCGAGTCACCCGTCCCAGTTCCCCCAGGAAGGGGGACGTATCTATTTCTTATACTACCAAGTTTCATTTGGTGCAACTAACCATGATTCGTCAGTTCATACATAGTCCCCCCAATATCCCCCAGTCCTTTCTTTCTCTGCCCTGAAGTTGGGTCTTAAGGGAAAATCCATTCCTAGAGTTGATTTCCCCCTGATTAGAATCGGCAAAGGTCCTCGCCATGAGTTACCCCTTACTGCTCGATGATCCCTACTACCACGCCTAAGCCCAAGATCGTTGCTGCCCCTAAACAGCCTTCCCCTTCAATTGAAGAAGCCATTAGAGAAGGGACTTCCCAGCCACTAACCAAAAGGACTAGGAAGTCCAAGAGTAGTACTTCCTCAAAATTTAAGTCACAAACTCAATCGGAAACCCCTTTGGAGGCATTCCCTATCGCCTCCGTTCCTCCTCCCATGTTTGCAAAGGTAACTGAAGAGCTGAGAAGGAAGGTTTAGGCTGAGGTGGAACATATAAATGTCGAGTTTCAATGTTTCACTCCTGTCATTCCTCCTTCTACTGCCTTCCCTACCATCCTAGTTGATCCAACTGAACCGAGGGTAAAGAGGAAGAAGAGTTCAAAGGCTCCTCAGGGAACTGGTATTGTGGGTGCGAGGAAGAAGACTCTGGGGACCAAGTCCCAGAGAAAATGAACCCCCAAGGTATCTCTCTCCCCAACTCCCTCTATTTCTACCTCCTCTCCTCCTTCGCCAGTGGTTATATCCTCTCATTATCCTTCTGGATCAGAGGTATGTGTTCGTGTTTCAATTATTTGTTCACATTTTCTTAAGGAAAGCTGCATATGTTTAACTCTTAATAACTTTGGTGCAGGGGGTTGAAGAAGAAAGACCCAGCCCCCCCGTAAGCCCTTTTGTGGGGGGACATTTCGGTTCCTCTCAGGTCGATATGAATCCTCCCCGTTCCCCTATGATCGGGATTACTTACTCCCACCGTTTGACTTCTCTGCGCATGAAAGACGCTGATGTGTGGGGAGGTTCCGTTGAATTTGAGGACGTCTCTTCTCAACCAGAGATAACTTCCCCAGCCCCTTTTGAATTATTATCTCAACACGAGGTTACTCTGCCCCTCGTTCTAATCGCGGAAAGTACTCCTGAGGTAACATATAATCTTTTACTTGTCAGGTCTCACATCTTTTTTCTTTTGCCATCCCTTTGCTTATCATGCTTAATTTTAATATGTTGGGATGCGTTAGGTTGAAATGGCATCTTTTTTAGCTGACATTCTGCTTCCCACCGTGCTGACAAGACCCATAACCTTCCTCTGGCCGTCCGTTATGGCATCTTGTTAAGTTTTTTCCATAAATTCCATCTATATTGATGACTTAACAACGAAATCTCTTGTTAAGATTATTTACATAAACTCCACCTATATCGGTGACTTAACAATGAAAACACTTGTTAAGGGTTTGCATAAACTCCAACTATATCGGTGACTTAACAACGAAAAAACTTGTTAAGATTTTTCACATAAACTCCACCTATATCGGTGACTTAACAATGAAAACACTAGTTAAGATTTTTCATAAACTCCATCTATATCGGTGACTTAACAACCAAAACAGTTATTAAGATTTTTCACATAGACTCCACCTATATCGGTGACTAAACAATGAAAACACTTGTTAAAATTTTTCATAAACTCCATCTATATCGGTGACTTAACAACCAAAGCAGTTGTTAATATTTTTCACATAGACTCCACCTATATCGGTGACTAAACAATGAAAACACTTGTTAAGATTTTTCATAAACTCCACCTATATCGATGACTTAACAATGAAAAAACTTGTTAAGATTTTTCATATACTCCACCTATATCTAGGACTTAACAACGAAAATACTTGTTAAGATTTGTTTTACATAAAATCATTATTTCTTATACATGATCTTAGGTTACTTGGGAGGATTCTCCACTAGTTCTTTCACCCATCGCCTCACCCCCTTAGGAATCCGTTATCTTAGAAGATTCTAGTCACAACGATCAAGGTTCCACGAGTGATGCTGCTAGTGATAGTGAATATAGTTATGAGATCCTTCTGCCCGACTTAGCTCCTCATGCGTTTTATCTCATGGTCATTCAACGTTCCCCTCAAATGCCCACCAGCCATCGTTTGGTAGTTGAGAAGCTTGTAAGACATCATCCTAAGACTTTTACCATGGATTGCCTGCGTTCTAACATCCCTATGATGAGCTACAGACTTTAGGGCATGGCTACCGCTGTTGCTGAAATTTCTAGCACTCCCACTTCAAATGTTACCAGATCCCGCCTCAACCAATTTCTGGGCCATCTGAGGGATTTGGGTCGCGATGGCTTTCGCTTTGGCTGGCTTATTACACACTTAAAAACTTTGAAGAGTTAGCGACTGGATAGTCAGAGGGAGATACTTCGAAAGCATCAGGAGGATCAACGGGCTGAGGAAGCTAAGTTGGACGAGCTAGCTCCACTTCTTGAAGCTGTCAATTAGGAGATAGAGGATGTCGAAGAATCTCTGTGGCTGGTGAAGCTGAAATGAGAGAAACTCCTCATCGAGCTTAAACAAGTGCAAACGAGATTGGAGGTTTCTATAAATGTCCAACAGTCTTGCCTAGCAGCTTCTTCGGGCCTTTCTGGAGATTGTTTCTCTGCTCCAGATCTATGGTTCCTCTTAGGTCAATGAATTATTGTATACATTTTCCTTTTCTTCTTCTTCTTCTTATGTAATTCTTGGGCAATAGCTCCCAATTTTATAATTCCCCAAATTTTATGAATGAGAAAAAAAATGCATGTTTTCCCATGTCATTTCTTTGTGTTACAACTATTTGCGTGTATTGTGAAGTTACATAATTCTTTCATCTCCACTAGAGTTATATAAAAAAACATGTATATTCATAACAACAGCTAGATACATCAGTGGTCCAAACATAATTGCTTACACACGATATACTTTCAACCACTTATTGTTAATCTTGAATGGTTTGTCTTCCTCCATCCTAGAAATTAATAAATAACCAGAATCATGATCTTCTTTTACAATTAATGGTCCCTCCCAATTTGCTGCAAACTTAGATAGGGGAAGGCCCCTGACATGCTTCACTAATGCTTTCAACATGAGGTCTCCCTCCACGAACTTCCTTGGTCTTAGAAAGTTATCATATGCCCTCAAGAGCTGTTTCGTATTTAAAAGTGTTGCATTGAGTTATATCTATGTTCATCCAACGCTTCCAACTTTACGTGCCTATTTTGAGGGAGCATGCTGCTTCACAAGGCATATCGAGCAGAGGGAACTTCTGATTCTACTGGAAGGATTGCCTCAGCCCCATAAATAAGGGAGAATGAAGTATATCTTGTAGGCTTCTTTTTAGTTGTTCGATAGTCCCATAATATAGCTGGTATCTTATCATCCCATGATCTTGGGAAATCCTCCATCGATTTAGGAAAGATATTAACCAAAGTTTTTTTAGTTTCTTTGGCTTGACCATTTCCCTTTGGGTGTGCCACCGTTGAAGTATGATGAATAATGGAGTACTTGTTTCTGAGCATCGTTATCTCTGAATTGATGAATGGGGTTCAGTTATCAAAGAGAATGACCTTTGGAATCCCAAAATGGAAAATGATGTATTCTCTTATGAAGTTTCTCACCACCCCTTCTATTGGCCTTCTTATTGGTATCGCGTGAGCCCACTTTGTAAAGCACTCTATTGCTACTAGTATCCATATCTTACCCCTCAAAGAAGGATGTATTGCCCCTACCAGGTCGAATGCCCAAGTGTGAAAAGGATAAGTCATTGCCAGGGAGTGTAAGTCCACTAATGGGGCATGGATCATATTTCCATGAAGTTGACAAGCTTTGCACTTTCGAACGAACTCAGTAGAGTCTTTCTCCATTGTTGGCCAAGAATACCCCAACGTCATCAATTGGTCATACAACTTGTCCCCTCCTATGTGAGATGGATTATGCACCTATTTGAGAACCTCGTCTGCTTCTTCCTTAATGATGCAACGCAATGATCTATTAAAAAAGCCCCTCTAATAAAGTTTCCCCTCCTAAACGTAGAACCTTAGGCCCTTCGCTTGAGTTTTATCGCATCAATCCTCTTTGTTGGGGCAACTCCATCTATGATGAAGTCAATATATGGTTGTCTCCAATCAGGTTGAGCTTCCATGAAATGACATTCAACTGCTTCTAAGAATAAATAGCATTTATCGCACTTCCGTTGTAGCTATGTCGCGTCATGTTTCATTCTAGGCCAAAAATATCCATCCCTTTGAATTCTTCGATACAGAGGTATCTCAGTTGTCTCACAGTGCTCTTCATGTGTTCTTTTCAATCTTTGTTGTGCTTCTTCTAGGCCGATGCACCTTGATAACCATCCTTCTGCATTCCTGGAGTAAAGGTTCCTCGCATTTGTGAAGTATTGGGCTAATTCCCTTAGCTCCATCACTCATTTCCTAGATTCAAATTGTTATCTAATCTCTCCCCTCCAGTCAGCATTCTCCTCCATTGGTAGGATACCTCAATTATCGAGAGAGATGTTCTTCGTTGAATCATTATTGTAGTTTCATCGCTACTCATGACTATCTTTTGAGGGAGTGATTCATCATTCATGGATATCTCTTGATCTTGGTCCGATGGAACTGGCTAAGAAGTCTCTGAATGATTGTTCTGTATGGTTCCAGACTCAGGTGTTTCAATGTATATTCTCCATTCACCTATTGGATTACCAAGTTTGAATCACCCTTGATGCAAAGCGATCAAATCCCCCTACGAAGGGCTTCCAACAACCCCAAAACTAACACTTCGTACTCTTCTTCGTTGTTAGAATAAGGGAAATCTAGCTTATAGGAAAGAAAAATCTCCTCCATTCCTTTCAAAATAATAACCCCTGCTCCTCCTTTCTTTTTTTGCCGAAGATCCATTAAACTGCATCGTCCACTCTTCATTACTTAAATCTAAGTAATTGACCTAAAATTCGTCTCCTGAAATACTTTCTTTAGGTGGCTCGAACATTCCAGAGGGGAAGATTGCCAATAGGTCATCGTACGCCTGGCTCTTGATTGTACGAGGAACCACGCACATCAAGTCATATTATGAGAGGATGAGGAACCACCTAGCTTCCCTACGAATCAATATAGTTCTTACCAATAATTACTTAATAGGATCACACCTTGTTACAATATGAATTGTAAAAGACAACATATAATGTCTGAGTTTCTGTGCTACAAAGACTAAGGCTAAACAATGCATCTCCAAGCTACTATACCTGACCTTTGGCCCATGTATGATTCTACTGAGGTAGTAAATCGGCCACTCTTTTCCATCAATCTCTTGTGCCAAAAAGGCTCCCACGGACCTCGTGGTAGATGTGAGGTATAGCTACAATGGTATTCCTTCCTGTGAAGGAACCATGATTTGTGGTGAAACGAGAAATTTCTTCAGCCCATTGAGAAAATTCTGTGAACCTCCTCCCACTTGAATTTTGTGTTCATTCATAATATCTGTATCAATGGGCGTGTCATCTCGGCTAATCCAGGAACAATTCTCCTAAGATAGGAGACTTTAACGAGGAAACTCCTCAACTCCTTTGCCATTCTTGGATTTTTCATCTCCAAGATCGCTCGTTGCTTGTCCTTGTCCATCTACACCCCTTGTCGATCAACCACAAAGCCTAGAAATTTTCCACTTGTTACTCTGAAGACTCACTTAAGTTTGTTCATCTTTAATTTATATTTCCTGCATCGGTCAAACACATTCTTTAAATCGGTTATATGAGACTCCTCCTTCCTCGATTTGAAGACCAAAACATCCACATAGAATTCCACAAATTTTTAAAAGAAGTCGTGAAAAATGGCCATCATTGTTCTCTGGTAAGTATCCCCATCTTTCTTGAGTCCAAACGGTATTACTCTGTATATAAAGTTGCCCAATGGGGTTCTAAACGCCATTTTTTCTGCATCTGTGGGGTTCATCTTGATCTGGTTGTACCCTATATACCAATCCATAAAGCTATACATCTCATGTCCAGTTGTTGTGTCTATCAACATGTCAATAGAGGGAAGAGGGAACTCATCCTTGGGGCAATATATATTCAAATCTCTGAAGTCCACACGTATCCTGATTCGATTTTTATCTTTCTTTCCCACCGGGACAATGCTAGACAGCCAAAGTGGGGGTTGTATCGGCTTGATGAACCCTGTCACCAATAAGTGCTGGACCTCTTCCTTTATCTTTAAATCTAGCTCAGGCTTGTATGTTCTCATTTCTTTTTTCATCGGAATGGTTGAAGGCATCACGTTCAACTTGTGGAAGCTGACTCCCTCATCTAGCCCTTCAATCTCTGTGTATTTCCACCCAAAAAGGTCTATGAACTCCTGAATCAACTCAACTAAAGCCTCTCGTTTCTCCTTACTGAGATCTTTAGAGATGAAAATAGGCCTTGGATCCTCCCCTTCTTTTTCCAGACTCAACTTCTACAACTCTTGTGCCTGTGGTTGCAGTTGACCTGTCATGTAATCTGGTTCTTTGGTAACATCTTCCATGAACTCTTGTATGTTGGAGTTATCTATCGCCATACATTGCCCCCGTTGATCCACCAAAAATCACTCATATATCGGGTCATCCTCTTTATCAGTTTCTTCAGCTTCCCGTTCACCCATTATAATCGATTTACCACTTTTCCTTCTTTGGTAACGACTTTCTTGCACTGCCTTCTGGTAGTTGTAATTACCTTACTCTTCTTCTGTCTAGAAGCCTCAACCACTCTTTTTCTAGAATATTGGCTCAGCATTCTTCACCTTTGGACCTCATGTTCCATCGGATCCACTCTAGGCCTCATCCTGCCTTTGAGTTGCTTCGAGATGTTTTGGGGGCGAGGGACCACCTGGTGAGCTTCTTTGGCCATCACTCTTGTGCTGCTTGCAACCTCCTTATTCTGCTCGTTCAAGGGCCCTATCCTTTCTCTGATCGATAGAACCCATGCGCCCTCCATTCTTCTAGTTAGGACACGAAATTCCTCCTCCAATTCTATGCAAAACGCTGCATCTACCAAGTGAACTACCTCGATAGAGAAGGGCCTCTTCGTAGCCCTAATGGTCATCTCTTTTCCCTTAATATTTTTCTTGGTGAATTGGTGATACGTCTAAGTAACTAGCCCTTGGTTGTGCATCTACACTCTTCCTATCAGCATATGGTAAGAACTTGCACTCTCCATTACATGCAACTCGTTAAGGGAACTCAGATTTCCCATCACAATACCAACATTTACGTACCCAATGGACTTGGAAGATTGGTTGTCATATTTTGAAATCACCAAGGGCATGGGGACCAACCTTTCTTCTGTAATATTGCCTTCGTGGAAAGAGTTGATTGGCATGATATTGATGGAATCTCCCCCATCCGTAAGAGTCCTTGCAAAACTAACTCCATTAATGCTGGCGGTTACCTACAATGGCCTATTATGAGGGAATCTTATGGCCCTATCCGTATCGTTGGAAGTTACTTCTGATAGAAACTTCTTCACCAACCTGGCCATGGGTCCCCTCCATCTCAGCAAGGGGATTGCGTTCTTCCTCAAAATGTCAAGTATCGCCTGGTTAATTTCAAACCTACTCTCCTTCGGTATCCCTACTTGGTCGAAGAACTAGATGAACTTTGAAGATTTTGAAACTGCAGAGTATTCTAAGACTGGGTCTGCTTCCTCACATTCACCATTATATACATCCTCCACGTCTTTATCCCTTTCTTCATCGTAGGCTAATACAATGTTATCCATTCCTTAAAATAGATTTCCAAAGATTCTTTGAACTCCCCCTACTTCGTCGTTAGCTCTCTTTCTTCTCTCTCTGCCTCATCATTATACTCCACTAGCAGATTGTCCCCATGTGCTGGGAGTGGGTTATTGTTAACGTTCTGCAAAGGTATTTACCACATCCCTGCCTTCATATACTTGTCGATGATTTTTCTCAGTGTGAAACAACTCTCTATTGGATGTTGGATCTTTCGATGAATCTGGAAATATTTGGGATCCGCCCTCGTTGCTGCATCGGGTTCCCCAATGGGAATACCCTTTGGTTTGTAGACCGTTCCTCCTTGAACCATTGTGTTATAGAATCTGACAACCGCATCTACTGTACAAGGCAATGGTGGTGGGTCCTCCCTGTCTCTTCCAAGCTTCCTCTTATTATCCTTCTTCGGTGCCTTACCCCCATCTTCTCCCTCGGTGTACCCTACCTGTGGGGGCTGAGATCTCCCCCCACTGGTTATATCGGTTGCCTAAACATCATGGGAACCACCACTGGATTTGTCCACACAACCAATGAGATATTTCTTGTCATTTTTGGGAATGCCGAAAAAGTCCCCTTGCACGTCTCGTTGATAAGATGGCAGATGTACCTAGGAAGCAGCCCCTCCGCGCAGATCTGTAATAACTTTGACCCATCGAGGGACCTTTCTCTGAACCTTCCAACGTAAGCCACCACTTCTTCCCTGGATCATTTCTTCTCCCTCCCTAATTGGGTCAAAGTAAACTCATCTTCCGCTAGAAAGAACTTCTGGACGAACAAAACATGCATCTCCTCCCGTGTAGAAATGCTCCTGGGAGCTAAATGAGAATACTAGGTATATGCTCTATCGGTTAAGGATTTAGAAAATTCCCTCAACATGAGTTTATTGTTATTTAAATGCACCCCCAAGTGTTCAACGAATCATTTTATATTCTCCTTTGGGTTTCCACCCTTTCTTGTGTATTTCTTAAAAATAGGAGGAATATAATCTTTTGGGTAGGGCTCATCGTTGTATACGTGGGGGTAAGGTGTTCGAAAGTCTTCATAAACCGAATCTACCTTGCCAGCAGATTATAAGGAAGCTTTCATGAACTTTAGCATCTCTTTTTTCATCTATTTCCTCATCTCCTCCATGGGTGATGCCACTGGAGCAACAACCAATGGGACCATAGGCTGAGTGCCCATTGCTGCTGGAGAAATCGTCACAGTTGGGGGCATTGATACTCCTGAGGTTCCCACTACGGGGTTCACAACATAGGGTATACTGCTGGTATTGTTCCTGTTACGCCTGCACTTGTTGGGATCGTTGGAGCAGCCCCTGGTGTCACGAAAGAGTTGGCTTCAAATCCGCCCATCAGTGTTGAAGCTATAGGAGTTTGCAAAAACTTATAAAATTTACTCATGAGGAGTGCCACTTGGGATGTCCCCAACCTAGCGGTCGTGGAAGCTTGTGTCACCCCTGGAATGCCTGTCGCCACCTATACTGGAGGTACCATCGTTCGAGGAGCCCCGTTCCTTAAATCCCCCATCTCTCTCATCACATGTTCTTCATTGTGTTGAATGTCATCAAAGTTGAGCCTTCGATTAACGTTATCCTACTCCATACTCGTTGCTTAGAAGGATGCCTCCCTAGCACAGTCGTCAAATGTAAGAGGGTAGTTTAGATAATATGGAGGCATAACCCCTTTTGGAGTACAGTAATGACAAGTTAACTAGCAAATCTATTGATTAACTATAGGACACGCAAACAAAAATTAGATAAGATAAACTTGGTTAAACTCACAAATGTCTCGTGTATCACTCAAAAGATAACAATGACCTCAGAAGTAACTTAGTTAGAGGGATAAAGAAGTAATCACCCTAGATACACCTTAGCAGGAAGCCAAACACACCAACCACCCTTAAGAATCTTTGTCATGTATTAAAAGCTTCATAATAAATGACAATGGTGGTTGAGTAAACTTTTGGTTTGTAATAACTCTCTTTATCTAATGTTTATTATCTCTAATAATAACTTTTGAACTCTCAAAAAAGATCATCCTCTCTTCAGAGGTGGTTGGGGTCCTTAAATAGCCTCCCACACCACCCCCGAGGCAACTCCGTCATTAATTCCTATGAAAGAGATCCCTCATACTTTATGTCACAAGCATTAAATATCTGATGCACTAGTTATCCCCATGTCATAAGCATCAAATGCCAAGACATGACTTTTACCTAACCATTGTGTGTCAGGGGGCTATTGTCACAGAGGTGGCTCACCAACTATGTGTCACGGGGTTTTGTCACAGAGGTGGCTCACCAACTGTCTCACAGCCCCAAATACCACGCTGGTTTACTCAAGTGCAGGTCTGACATTGCCTAGCTGGTTAGTGACATCAGATAAAGTGGATGCGACATTAAGTACAGGGTTATTTGGCTCATAAATCATTGCCAGATGGAACTCAAGGTTGCTCCCCCCAAGTTCCATGGTCAGGGTCCTTCGGTGTTTTACCAGGTGTATCTAATATGGTTAGGACAAGCCCTAATGGTTCCTCATTTCTCAATCCTCCAAACCAAGTCCCTCAAAAGTTCCCACGGTGAGTTCGTTCGATAGAGCATGAAATCTCTTCCAGGCCCTGCCAAGCCTGGTCTCTCGCGAGTGTCGTTCGACCTCACACATAATCATTATTCTCATTACATCATTACAATAGTTATAGCTCATATTCAATATAATCAAAATATACAACAAGGCTAAATCAATCAACAGGACTAAAGGACGAGTTCTCTCGATCATCTTCTTCGCTGGAAGGTCCCTCTGTGTTGCCACACTGAGTTGCCTTAATCCCGAATACTGTTGTAAATGGGGGGATTATCTCTAATCTCGGGATTACCTTCAAGCCCCCTCTACAGACACAAAACAATGAGAGAGGGAGACGATTTTCTATTAATAAGAAGAACATAAGTAGAAGATATCTAAAAAATTCAAAGGCAGGTGATCAACATCAGAAATTGGGATGGGAATCATCTTGTCCGTCTCATCTTTAGGCGTCTCCACCACTACAGATACCTGAAAAATTCATAAAATTCAAACATTGTAATCGTGAATTCTTACAAATCAATTATATACATATATAAGGTGAGTTAAAAATAACCAATGAATTATACAATAACTGCAATTAAGTTCCTAAACTATGAATTGTGTTCTTTACCCATGCAGATTAACTAATTTGAACCATCTTGAGATATTTGACAGAATTTTTTACCGAGGCATAACCCGTTTAAGGAGTACCAATGACATAACCCAACAACACAATACAGTGACAACACCAAATACACTATTACAAGATGTCAATGATTCAGAGTACCAATAACACAATACAATAGCAACAAAAGATCAAATTAGTCAGAATCAACCAGTCAGGCAAAGTCCAAACAGTATAATGGCCAAAAAGGGAATCCCAAGAGAAAAACTTGCGTTCATATCGACAAAATCAAATCAGTTGATATTGATTTTGAGCATACTAGAATTATATAAATTTGACACTTACCCCATGAAGCTACTGAATTACCAATCAAAATTATAAATTCATACCATGAAAGACTATCTAAATCAGACAATGAGGCCAATTCACTTAGAGAAACTCCTTTCTCAATCAGACTTGCGCTGAAAAGTACATATACTTTAGTTAGACTATTTGTACTCTTTAAATTTTTGCCATATCTTGAAGGAGTTCTGTAACTCATCCATTGGATTTGTACAGGTGAATGAACGAGCCATTTGATTACTTTTATAAGAGGGAACACTAAAACATCATTCCCCTATGTTATATAGACATACTTTAAAGGTCAAATCAGGGTGACAATAATGAGGTTTTGTTGCCATAATCGATTTTTTTCTTTTTCTCTTGACAGCTTCCCGAAAATGAATAAGTAAAAATAGAAAACATTATTCACCATGCCTTGTATGAAAAATAAAGGACCCACAATAGCAATTTCCATACCGGGATTGTCTTTGGACACACCTTTATAATGTAGGATAGTTCAAATTTAAAATCGAGTGTAGAATCAGAATAATTCACTCTATGTGAAGGAAGATGGCACCCTACTTCTAAAAAACCACATCAATTATGAATATTCTTGAATAATAATACATAAACAATGAACTTTTCAAATGACTACTAGTCATAACATAATTTATTTATCATTTGCGATTCTCGTCAAGTGAAGACAAATATGTAACATTCAAAAGGTAAGCCAAGGCCAATGGTCACTAAATATGCACCATAACTATTATGAAAAGGTTGCCATACTGATAAAACAATGGCCAAATGTCTATCGAACAATCTAGAAATCATGTATTTCAAAAATATAGGGGCCATAACAACAGAGTGAAAGAAATTCTAAAATTTTGATATCACTAATTCCAGTATCCTTGCATTTTATGTAACAAATATTTTAGTGAAGACCGCACAATGGTTATTCTTTGTAATGAATTCTTCCGTGATAAAAGTCCCCACATGAACTAAAATGTGTGAAAGGAAAAAATAATAAAAAACAAAAAAGACGAAATAAAAGGAAGAGGGGAGTAAAAGTGCACTTCCAAGAAACTATATCAAGTATAATGCTAGCACATACCACTATATTTTTCAACATTGTATTACATTCCTTGTTTTAGGAAAATCCAATTCAAAGAAATAATAAGTATATGTTGGGTGGGTGAGTGTTTGTGTGGGGGATTGCATTTTTGCAGCATCAGTCTTAACAAAATTATGTAGCCTACCTCGTTACATCAATTAAGTCTGAAAGACCTGCTCATAGTAGTAACAGGAGGAAAAAAAATAAAGCCCAGCATCTCTCTGTCGTGCAACTAAACCAGCATCAGTTGATACTCTAACCAGTATATAAAGATTCATCCGCAGAATTATAAAGGTTACGGGTGAATTGGAAGTTGGGTTTGGTATGAGAATGTAAAGAAAGTGTCTCATTAAATTTAATTTTAACAAAAATTGAAGAGTAACAGAATTGTTTATTATAGTTAAAGTCGGTGCTTTCCCCAAATCCCATATGTAGTAAATATTTTAGTAACCAACAGTGTTACAAACTAGTGTCACTGATATGAACAGGTATAATGTGCAACAAACTTGTGGAGTGGAAAAGTTCAATGTTCCATTAGCTCAAATCATCATAGCTCGAGTTGATTTTATCAAACGTAACATATATATGTACATTTTTCCTTAAAAAGTAGGATAACTTACTGAAATAATATGATATGAGATAATTTGATAAGACTTCCCTCGACAATGGTATTCAAAAATACATAGCTCAAGTTGCTTGAATAAAAACACAAAACATAATCAAGCATACCAAATATTAAAATAAGAAAAGAATGCCAAATTTCATGAACATCTAAGCATCCTTAAAAATAAAACCATTCATAAGTGGAAAATTCATATCAATTGTCATCTTCATCCATGTCAGTATCATAATCATCACTTTCAGTATCATAATCATCACTGATCTCCTCATTTTCATTACTTTCATCTATATCACTCTCGTTAGCTTCTCCGTCCGCCTCAGAATCATCTTCATAAGTCTCATGAACATCCTCATCACTACAATCCTCATCAATATCAGTACGTATATCATCACCTCCATATATATCAACTATATTGTCAACATTTTTTCCCTGCACATCAACCCTAACCCATGTAATATCCACATCATGGTTTATTAGAGTGTCATCCAGTTGTTGGATGTTGTACGTCTCAACTTTTGCATCTATTGCGTCACCTCCATAAGTATCTTTACCATACATGTCATACAAATCTCTCGGTGTCATCTTCATGACAACTTGCCAATCTTCTTCAATCGAGTCTTCCACATATCAAATTTGTTTGTCCTGAGATGCTAATATATATGGTTCATCTGATAGTCGATTATGCCTATATAGTGAATGTTTTAAGTTCACTAATGTGAACTCAAAATCATCCTTTCTCGTCCTCGAATGAGTATTAACCCAATCACACTTGAATAGCACAAACTTGAAATCAGTTGAATAGTGCAATTCAAATATATCGGTTAATACTCCATAATATGTTACATCCCCCGAAATAGGTCGTTTGTCCTTTGCACTTGCAAAACTTTCGGTGGTGGCATCAAGCATAACTCCACTATTCTGAATTCAATCTTCTCTCACGCCGCTTTTTGCGAAACCTAAACCCATTTACAATATATCACGTGTATCTCCAAGCCCATTGGGAGGGGCCTGAAACCAAAATTGCACATTCCTTTGACACCTCGCCCTCATTTAGATTCCGTGCCTAAATTTTTTCATATGATTGAATAATAAAAATTAGATGTGTAAAAATTAAATGTGTTTTTAACATATTAAAATGTGGTTACATATAAATACAAAAGATGACTTACATGATCCCCAAACCACTTGTGAAACATTTCGTTGTGAATGCGGTTAATTTCATTGTGTCCCACACGAGGTCTCTCCTGTTTTAGCATTGTTATATGTTTCCTATAAAACATGTATCTATAAATTGAATAACGTAGAGTTATATTTAATTACATAAAGTTTCAAATTTTATCTTACTCGCGAAAAGGCTGAACTGCGGCGGAGTCAAATAACACATACCCATGTGCTTGTGAAAATGAAGTGTCATCAAGCATAAATGCTACTCCTTTACCTAATGTACGACCTATTGAACTGGCATTGTCATCATCTTCATCATTTTGTAAAGGTTGATTTAACTTAATCTCAACATCACCTAGGTAACTCTCATAGAATGTCGTGCATTCCTCTTCTAGGAATCCTTCAGCAACTGAACCTTCTGGATGACTTCGGTTACGAACATATTCTCTTAGTGTGAATAAAAATTTGTTCGTCATTGTAAAAAAATTAAAGTAGCATTCATATGCATTAATTTAGGTGACACAAACATAATGCATACATGAAACCTACCTATCGATGGGATACATCCATTGAAACTATACTGGTCCAGCAATCATTGCCTCCTCGGCTAAATGGATTGTCAAATTCTCCATAACATCGAAAAAATTAGGAGGGAAGATTTTCTCAAGATGACAGAGTGTAATAGAAACACGATCTTGCAAATAATCATAGTCTTTAAAGGTCATTGTCTTTGAACAGAGATGCAGATGGAAATTACATAATTCAATCAAAGACCTTGCTACATTCGTAGGCAATCATTTTCGTACTGCTAGCAGTATTAGTTGTTGTATTATGATATGATTATCATGGCTCTTAAGTCCATAAATATTACGGTCTTTAATGCTTACATGCCGTGAAATATTAGATGCATAACCATCTGGGACTTTGATATTCTTTAAAACCTAACAAATTATGGCTTTATCACTTTTACACATTGTGAAGCATACAAGTGGTAAATATACTTTGCTACCTGACAAGCTTTTAGGGTGCAATGCTTTTCGAATACCCATGTTCTTAAGGTCTCGATGAGCCTTTATATTATCTTTTGATTTTCCATCAACATTTAACAATGTCCAAAGTATGTTATCTCATAAATTTTTCTCTACATGCATAACATCAAGATTGTGACGAATGAAGTGCTCCTTCCAGTATGAAAACGAAAAGAATATGCCTTTTTTCTTCCAATTTAGAGAACTAAGATAATTCCCTTCACCGTCGATACTCTTTTTTCTCTTCTCTCATCGTCGATGAGTGACTCTTCTCATTGTTTCTTGCCATTGCCTCTAATTTCTCCAAGATATCATCCCCGGATACCTGAGTGGGCTTGACTTCTCTTTCAACTTTCGCATCAAAAGCAATGGTATCATTTCTGAATTTATGGTTGTGATCTAACCACCGACGATGGCCCATATATAAAAATTTCTTCCCATTCTTTAACCACTGTGAACTAATGTTCTTGTTGACAAGTTTTCATATGCAGGAAAGTCACTAATTGTCCACATTAATGCTTCACGCATACAAAACATTTTTCCAGTCGATGCATCGTAAGTAAGTATGCCATCATTACACATTTCCTTCAACTCATCGATGGGAGGATGCAAGTAAACATCAATTTTGTTTCCTAGGTTGCGTGGACCATCAATCAACGTCGACAGTATAAGATAAGGTTGTTTCATACACAGCTACGGAGGCAAGTTGTATATCATGAAAACAACGGCCACGTTCTATAAGAAATGCTTATTATTTTAAAAGGATTGAAGCCATCGTCTTCTAGTCTGAACCTAATATTGAGCGAGTTGCTGGAAAAATTTGGATTTTGTTGATCGATGGTTTTCCATGCTTTAGAATCAGTGCGGTGCCTTAATATGTCGTCTTCACCGCGTCCTCCGCATTCCATCTCATGAGGGAGGATGTTTTCTATGACATAAATAATCTTTGAGGCTTTGGTCTCAGTGGAAAGTACCTAATAACCTTTGTTGGAATTTTTTGACCCCTAGCTTCTTCATCATTAGACTCACCCGGAAATTGCTTCCATCCTGATGTATGACATACTATGCAATCCTCACGATCTTTTTTTTATTTCCAATACAACATACAATCATTCGGACATCCATGAATTTTTTGACAATCAAACCCTAAATCATTAACTATCTTTCTTACTTGAGAGTATGAACCTGGCAATTTCACACCCTCCGGAAGTGCCTCTTTTAAGAATTGAAGAAATGTTGTAAACGATATGTGGCTCCACTTATAAAGTGTTTTCATATGAAAGAGGTGAACAATAAATGAAAGCGGTGAGAAAGATTTGCAAATAGGGTAGAACTCACTATCCCCATCTTTTAACAACTTGAAAAATGCTGATGCGTTTTCATCCACCCCATCCCGGTCTTCATACGCGTCATTACATCGCATACCCTCTTCACTCCGATTTTTGAATATATCATGTAGTAGTCCGCACATATCATGTCTTGTATTCGAGGCATGCACTTCATGCACTCCACTAGTTCCAATTGTGTATAGAGCACATTTTACGTGATAAATCGACCGAGTGTAATTCTTAACAAACCCATGTATGATGAGATGATCATAAACAACTTCTGTTTTATGGCTAATGGTATTTCGACATTTCTTACACGGGCACTTGATCACTAGCTCGGGGTATTTATTGGAAAATGCAAAATCAAGAAACCCATTAACTCCTTTAATATAAGGATGAGAAACTCTTGACAATTCCATCCAACTCTTATCGTTGTCCATTTGAAAAGATTGTTGATTACCTCACACTCTCATAAAATTGTCGTTAGAATCATTAGGAAAAATTCATTAAAAAAAATAAATTAAATAAACAAAATGTTAAACCATAAATCATTAATTTACTCCTTCAAAACTATGTAAATTTACAAATAGTAAGACTTTAATTATAACACCATTTGGATATGGCCTAATATGAAAACTACCAATATTTTGTGATAAAAAATGAAGAAAATTAGATGTATATAACCCCCTATTGTACAGGACCACATCGATTTAGATGATTAAAATAATACTAATCAATTAAAACAAGTGTGTAAGAGTTACACAATGATGATATCATAGGGAGTGATTTCGATTTCCGTTTGACTGAACTTTTTTAACCAATTGAAATAAATCAAAGAGTGAAAAAAATTTGTAGTTACCAAAAATAGATGAATAACTAAATATGCTAGGTCGTGGATAAATCTTATTTTGTCTATACTTCATTTAATTATATAAATAGAAGCAAACAAACAGTAACGACTAAGAAACAAGACCACTGTAAACAATAATATTAATATAACAATGAATTCAATTTTTCTACAAATTTTGTACTTTGACATTCTCAAGATTCAAAGCAACAATTCTAGATATTTGATAAAAACTACAAAAATTCCATAAAAGTGGTCATAAAAAATAAGTTCAAATTTCACCAACTTGAACCAAAACAGTAGTGAATTGACTAATTTTGATTGATAACAAAAAAATTTAAAAAACGGATTGAATGATATTCAAGCCATTTACCCAAAAACAAATCTAAAATAAGTCACCAAAGGGTTCAAACAGAAATACACTCAACAATAGTAATTATTTATCAGGACATTATATCTAAGCATATGAGATATATATTGATTTGAAACTATCAAATGAAATTCTTTACAAACTAAACAAAAAATAAGTAGAAAACTCGCAAAAAAATCTCTAGCTCACACACATATCAATTAAACAATGGTGTATAAAAAAATCTCAAGCTCACACACATATCAATTAATTTGGGTTTTGGATTCATGATATATATACCTGGCATCAACACAGTTTAATGTTTAAATAATAAACAATAACTGTATAATCAAAACCGATTGTAGTGACCAAAATAGATTAAAAAAAAGAACATCAATGATCCAAGAACAGGTCTGACAGGTCCGAGATGGGCTTTGATATACCTATACAAAAAATTATATTGCAAAAAAAAAAGAAAAACACAACTAACCTAAGAAGAATAGGTCCGAGTCAGGTACGGGATGAGTTTTGATATATCAAAACAAAAAAATATACCGAAAAAAAAGAAAAACGTAACTTACCTACCAGATCAGGTCCGAGTTTTCAAAGAAAAAATAACAATGATAGATACTATTAAGGTTTTAGATTGGAACGTGGGTATTTTTGGGAAGGATTGAGGATTATTAGGTCAAACAAATTTAGGGGAGAGAGTTTTGAGAAGGATTAGAACTGGTAGAGATTCGTTCGGAGGAAGAGGTGTGATGGGAGACACTGTAAGAGGTTTTAGCTTGGAACGTGGGTGAGTTTTTTTTAACAAAATACAAACACCCGCCAAAAATTAAAAAGTGGCATTTTTTTCCTGATTTTAGTATCATTTATTATGAAATGCATACAAAATACCCCATTTATTCAGCATTAATTAAAAAATGCTCTATTTATGCGGCACATCAATATAAATATTGTGAATTATGAATATTTATAAATAAATGCTAGTAAAAATAAAATTCTCAGTATTTTTAAATAATACCGAGAAAAAAGTGCCGGAAAAAATTAGTTTTCTTGTAGTGGAAGGCACTCCATGAAGCTAACATCTCATCAAGGGTAATTATTATTTAAGCTAAACTCAAGGAATCTAAGAAGTTACTTTGGTGAATTTTTTAATTATTTATTCATATTTATTGTAAAGTACACGCCTTATCAATAAAGTGCGCACACTAGTTATTTAAGTACACACGTAATACTTAAAGTACATGCGTTATGAATTCATGGTTTTATAAGTTACACGCATGTTTTATAAAGTACACACATATTTTCATAAATACATGCATTTTGTAATGATGATCATGCATAGTTTAATAAAGTACATGCATATTTTAATAAAGTTGACGCATTATCAATATACTAAACCCATAGTTTCTCATGTTGTATATTTGTTTCATGTTCTTTCAGTTTTAGTGCATGTATTTTGATAATATGTTAATGAAACCACCCATAAGTTAGACATGATATTTTGTTTTTTCCAAGAAACATCTAATAAAAGTCTTACAAAAGAAATTGAAGGTTTGAGGTCCTCCCTTGCTAAAAAGGTGCAATAAATTAAGTTACAAAACTCAATGTATGCTAGAATACAAGAAAGGGAGGAGGAAAAACAAAATAAAGATTTAAATTTTTCTTATTAAAGTCCTAGTAAGGATCTTGAAAAAGAGGAAAATAATAAAAATCCTTCTAAGGAAGGTACTCATGAATTTCCACATAAAAAAGGGAAAATCAATAAAGGTACTGGAGGGCCATAGAAAAAAAGAAAGTTGATAACTAATAAAGGTAAGTGTTCTTCAAAAAACCAACCGAAGAAGTAGACCTGTAAAGTTACCCTTGTAAAAAATACCTTATGGAAGTTGCAATAAATAAATTGCATGAATATTTCACAATGGAGAAGAAATCAGGGTAAACTGTACTGTTTATTTATATTTCAATGCACTTATTTATATATACGAATATTAGCCTATTTGTTTACTTTGTAAATTATAGTTCCGTATATAAGTGCTCTAATATTTTTATAAAGTACACGCATTTTGAAATGAAGAATATCCACGGTCTATAAAGTACATGCACTATTAATAAAATACAAACATTTATTAGTCAACTACATGATTGGTTTCATAAAGTACACAATTTTTTGTACTGAACTACATGCGTGTACTTTATAAAGTACATGCATATTTTATAAAAGGACAAGAATTTTTAATGAAGATTATCCATATTTATTTAAAGTACATGCATGGTTTTATAAAGTACATGCATTTTGTAATGATCATAGATTACACACATGTTTTATTTTAACATTATTGCCTGTCTTAAAATGCATTTCATGTATCTATAATGGACAGGACTCCTACATTTGTGTTGATGATATTAAAGAAATACTGAAAAGTAATGAAATTTCTAACAAAGTGTGTAATCTAAACATAGGATATTCATAAAGTTTAAATAGTTACATCCTTACCTTTTTAAATGTGTGAAACAGATAATCGGTGCCTTATACCATTTAATGGAAAATAAATGGAGGAAGGAAGGGCTCCGAACTACACACATTGTTCACCAGTATGCTTGGGTAACTACACACATTGTTCACCCATATACTTGGATAAGGAAAATATAACCTAAAGCTTTGTCCATCGCCATCAGAAAAATACTATCATTTTGATTTTTACTAATAAGTCTATAACTTTTAATGGCAATCTGTCAAAAAAAAATAACAAATTGTAATACCCCGTACTTTTGGTTATATTTATTTTTGGGATTAATTAATTAAATGCGTATTAATTGGAAATTAATCCGGGTTAAAAATACTAACGAGATGTGAGTTGGTATTTGATTATGTGCATATATGATTTTATATGAATCTGGAATTATGAAAGTTGTCGTGAGATTTATATACGGCATTTTAGAAATTTTGTTGAGACGCGTGGGACCGCCGCGTCACGGTGTAATATTTTGATTATAAAAAGTGAATTTAAAATATATAATCCGTATGGTCGTTTTGAGTGCGCCAACGCGTCCGGAAGGGTCGAGATAGTCAGAAAACACTAGCCGGGGGTATAGTTTGGGTCCTGGGGCATTTTTAGGCCATACCGGCAACTTAAAGGGTATTTTGGTAATTTTACATTTTGAGGAATTAAAAGTGACAAAAATTAGAGATGTAAATCTGATGTGGATTAAACCCACTAAGCCCATTAACCAAACCATGTTAACCTAGAAGGCTACGTAGGTTATTAGAAGAGTTTTCTAAGTTCCCAAATCAAAACCCTAGCCACCTTAAGCCACCATTGGAGAGGAAGCTTGGAGAGAAGAAATTCTGCAGAAAAGTTCTACCAAACCTACACCAAAATCAGAAATCGAACCAATGCAAGTGACTTTATTCCATTTAATTTCAGAGAATGTCTCTTCCATGTTAGAAATTGAGGAATTTTAATTGTTCTTGAAAGATGAATGAAAACCCATGTAGTTTGGAGTTTAGAACTTGAAAATTTTGAAGAGAATTGCATGTAGAATGATAGGTAGATTATTTCTCTCATGATAATTGTGATTAGAAGAAATTAAAATGGATTAAATTCTGGGATTTGATGATGATATAAATCTAGGGTTCATGTTCTTGATAAAATTGGGGAAAAGTATAAAATCTTGTGATTTAATGATGTTTAGGATGCATTAATGTATTAAAAGATGTTAGTTTATGACCTAAGCATGTTTGAGTATGATTAGAGGACTTAAATCATTGTTAGAAAGAACTTTGGAGAAGACTTGAGGTGTTAAAAATGGTGAGAAACGTAACTAAGAAAATCTGGGACGAAACTGGCAGGTCGTTAGAAGCCCCTACCCAGGTCGTTCGAACGAACTCATTCGAACGAGCTTCTAACGAAATGACCAGTCGTTCTAACGAAAGGGAGCCTCGTTCGATAACTTCGTTCGAACGAGATCTCGTTAGAAGGGACAGTTCGTTCGAATGAACAGGATCTCGTTCGAACAACCTCGTTCGAACGAGACTTCTAACGAGTTGACAGAGGGATCTCGTTCGAACAGTCTCATTCGAACGAGACTTCTAACGAGTTGACAGTTTGGTCCTTTTTGGACTTCTTTGATTTTTGGAGTCCCGTAAACTTGTTCGAGGATATAGATAACCTTCCTTTGATGATGTAAGGATAGATTTGGGACTTTTGGGTTATTAAGAGGAGTAAACCATATACGCGAGTTATATTAAATGAACCGTTGGGGTTGAGAAGTGAGGGTCTACTACGACGTGAGAATCGATTATGGCGCATATGACGATAAACCGGAATAATATAGTGTAGATATTATAAGTTAGTACGAGAAAGCGATATGTACTACGATTAAACTACGGGATTACTAACACGTGTGTTTACTTAGTATTGGTATATGAATTGTGTGTATGACATACCTACCATACTTGCTATCACGGGAGGTTTGCATTCTCTTAGGGCCCTCTAATCCTTGTGTTGCCCGGATTTAGACTGGTTACCTTGATGAACATAGGTCATAGAAAGACTTATTGGGATATTAATAAGTCCGCTGATCGTGGGAGCGTAGGTATGTGCGTGACCCATGTGATGTGACTGTGTTCGCCTCCATTATTTGTGATGTTGTTATCTGTGAACTATTCCTGAGAGATTCGGAATATGTAATCCTTATGTACGTGATGTACCGGGATGGATAGCAGAGTATGTGTGCACCGCAGCTTAGTTCTCGGGGTGCTTATACAGTATATTTGTGATGTGAATAATATACACTTAATCAATGGAAACCTTCATGTTAATGTTGTGAATATAATCATGGTATTAATTCGGGAAAATATAGCGAGTTAACTGATAGTGTTACATATTGCATATTGAGCATCTGAGTTTACATTAATCCCCTACTTAATTACGGGCGTTATAATGTTAATAGAACCGAGTAATATGGGTAGGATCCATGATAGTCTAGCTAGAGGTATGTCACTTAGCTAGTGGATTGTGTCGTTATAGATGGGTACTTGCGTTAGGAGTGCACAGTTAGACGAGAGGTGAGAATATCATGTGAGTGCACGTCCTAACATGTACTTTGCATTTAATGTTTTAAATGTTTTTAAAGCACTTGCAGGTTTTTAAAATATAACTCCACATTCGGGCTCTGACCCGTTTGCTATTCAAATCTTTTTCTTGTAAAACCATTTTAGGTGCCCAGCCACAGGGACACCAAGCATAGGATTCTCATTCAGGTGACGAGCTGTAGCTGTTTGTGGAAGCTACAGGGATTTGCTTGTAGACGCTTCTATCTTTTGGATTCCAGAGTCACTATCTATCAGTTGTAGGGCATGTTGCCCATTTCTATTAGAGACATCTTTTACATTACAGTTTTCAGACTTTGATTTGTATTGTTTTAGCATTCGGTTATTTATTTCAGTATGGGATTGTAGTGAGGAGTTTTCCTCCAGACTTTATTTACACTATGTGATGGTTATTCGTTTTACTTCAATATGGTGAATGGTGTTGTTATTCTTTATTACACTTGTTGCATGTTAATCAGACTTATATTAAAATTTGGCAACTTACTTTTTAAATACTAGGTGGTTAGTAATAATAAAATGTTTTCGACAGTGATGCTATTAACTGAGCCAACTTGGCATTTTGAATTAATTTAATAAAGGAGTAGCTACCCGGTATTTAATTAGTCAGGGTGCCACAGGTGGTATCAGAGCATCAGGTTCTAGTGTCCTTTAGGATCTGTACGGCTATTATGTTTCCGCTACGTTTCTTTGATATAGAGCCCTATATTTTAGGACTGTTGTACTCTTTTGTGTATGCTTCGTTCTTCAGCTTTATTAAGTTTATAACAGCGAACTTATAAACTTTGTTCTTATTTCAAATGCCTCCACGACGTGCACGACGAGTTCCCAGGGATGCAACGCCCGAACCCCAGCCCACTCCAGTTCAGGGCATGATGAACGCCGCTAAGGTTGCAGCTATAGTAGCCCAAGCGGTAAATGCCGCCATTACCGTTGTTCAGCAGGCACCACCTCAGGCGCCGGTTGCCGCGCCAGTACAGGCTAATACATTCCCGTCTGCTTGGGAGCGTGTACGTGATGCTTTTCAAAAATCTCATCCGCCAGAGTTTGCAGGTAGCTCAGATGTGGTAGTCTCGAGCCAATGGAGGAAGGACATGCAGAGGCACTTGAGGATGTATGAGTGCACGGATGTTCAGAAGAAGGTGCTAGCTACTTTCAAGCTAGTTGGATCTGCACTACAGTGGTGGGAGTCTATTACCACCATGGAGGAGAGGGATACTCTCACGATTCAAGAGTTCTGGGTGCGGTTCGACCGCAAGTACTTTCCGTCAGCTGTTCATACGGAAATGAGGAGGAGATTGATGAGTTTGAAGCAGGAAGGTAAGACAGTGGCCGAGTATGAGGCCGAGTTCACTAATCTGTTGAACATCGTTCCAGACGAGATACCAACAGAGAAGAAGAAAATTAAGAAGTTCACCGACGGGTTGACTTGGAGGATCCGTCAGCATCTGCTAGGGAACCTATCGTTGGCCACTTATTCTGATGTGGTTAACGTTGCATTGTTGCACTGCCAGGACCACCATTTTCATATGGCTGAGGGCAAGAGGTCAGGGGAGTCTAGCCATCAGGGCAGGACTGGAGGACATGGTGCCAGTGGGGCACAATCTGGTCAGGGGCAGAGACAGAATGAGCAGGGCTCCCAGCAGGGGGATAATAAGAGGTTCCGGTCAGGGAACTACAGACAGGGGCAGGGAGGTTTCCGTCAGGGCCATCAGGGTCCAAACGGCCATCAGGATCAACAGGGGCAGAATGGGCAGCAGTTTCACCAGGGCCAAGGGAGGAACGGTAACGGCCACCAGGGCCGGGGACAGCAGGGACAGAGAGGAGGGAACTTCCCAGGGAAATGCTTTGTTTGTGGAAAGACTGGCCATAAGTGACAGGATTTTCCTGATAGGGGCAGGGCCCCACAACAGCAACAGCAGGGTGCTCGCCAGGAGCCACAGAGGCCTATGTTTCCCGCCGCTCTTCCCGCACCGCCACAGATGGCAGCATTGCCACCCATTACAGCAGTCCCAGTTCAGCAGGAGCAGCTACAGTATGGATGTCTCTACAACGTCCACCAGGCTGCAGTTCCACAGGCACCGCCCGCGATCGAGGGTACGTTTCCTATCCATGGCACTATGGGTCGGGTATTATTTGATACGGGTGCTACACACTCTTTAATAGCTACACACTTCGCCAAAGCTTTAGGATTGTTAGCTACGGCAGAGAGCACAGTGACGTGTGTCGACTCACCATTGGGGAGTGGGTCACTTATTTTCTTTATATGCCGGGGAGTGGGGGTAGAGATTGGTGGTTTGGTATTGCCTGCAGACATGTTAGTGTTAGACATGCATGTTCACGATGTGATCATCGGTATGGATTGGCTCGTAGCATATAGGGCCATGATTGATTGCTTCAGCGGGAGCATTGTTTTTGCCATTTCGGGGCAAGAGATGTTTGTGGTGGCGATGCCTCGCCCAGAGGGAGGATCGACCGCTCATCTGTATTACATAGAGGAGGATACCTCTAAGGAGGTTGTGATTCCTTTAGATTCTATCCCAGTAGTCAGGGGGTATTCGGATGTGTTTCAGGAGATACCAGGCTTACCACCCAGTCGAGAGATAGACTTCGTTATAGATTTGCTACCGGGTACGAGACCTATAGCACGTGCACCGTACCGTATGGCTCCAGCTGAGATGCGAGAGTTACGGGATCAGATAGAGCAGCTGTTAGGTCAGGGCTTTATTCGCAGGAGTACCTCACCTTGGGGCGCTCCAGTTTTGTTCATGAAGAAGAGGGACGGTTCACTGAGATTGTGTGTGGACTACCGAGAGTTGAATAAGGTCACGATACGGAATAAGTATCCGTTGCCTCGAATCGATGACTTATTCGACCAATTGAGGGGAGCTTCTTTCTTCTCGAAGATTGATTTGAGATCGGGATACCATCAGTTGCGTATCAGGGAGGAGGATGTCTCGAAGACTGCGTTCTTATCGAGATATGGTTCTTACGAGTTTCGGGTTATGCCTTTCGGTTTGACCAACGCTCCAGCAGTATTTATGGACTTGATGAACAGAGTATTTAGGGATTTCCTAGACCAGTTTGTCATTGTCTTCATTGATGATATTCTGGTTTACTCCCAGACAGAGGAGGAGCACGCCGAGCATTTGAGGCAGGTTTTGCAGACGCTTCGTCAGAACAAGTTGTATGCAAAATATGAGAAGTGCGGGTTTTGGCTGAAGGAAGTCCAGTTTTTGGGACATATTATTTCCGATCGGGGAATATCTGTTGATCCGGGGAAGGTGTCAGCGGTGAGGGAGTGGGGACAGCCCACGACACCAACTGAGATTCATAGTTTCTTGGGTCTAGCAGGATACTACAGGAGGTTTATTCGGGGTTTCTCAGAGATAGCAGGTCCTTTGACACATCTGACTCGTAAGGGTGTGCCATACATCTGGAGTGATGCCTGTCAGTTGGCATTCGATGAATTGAAGGACAAATTGACCTCAGCACCTGTGTTAGCATTGTCGAGACCGGGAGTTGAGTATTTGGTTTACACCGATGTGTCTTTGCAAGGACTGGGAGTTGTATTACAGCAGGAGAGACAGGCCATAGCTTATGCTTCCCGTAAGCTTAAGCCTCATGAGAAGAATTACCCCACACATGATTTGGAGTTGGCGGCAGTGGTATTTACCCTACGAATTTGGAGACACTATCTTTTGGGGGAGAAGTTCCAACTGTTCACGGACCACAAGTCCCTACAGTACCTGTTCACACAGAAGGAGTTGAATATGCGACAGCGTAGGTGGCTTGAGTTTGTGAAAGACTACCAGTTCGACATCCAGTATCACCCGGGTAAGGCTAACGTGGTAGCAGACGCGTTGACCCGTAGGCTAGCAGATGAGGTGGCAGAGGTGTGGAAGGCTAAGTGGAAGGAATTGGGACACCAGGATGCAGTGGCCCGATCTTTCATGTCTGTGATGACCGTTACACCGCAGATTGTCACGAAGGTAGTACGGGCACAGGCCAATGACTCGTTCTATCAAGAGCAGATAGTTCGATTACTAGCAGAGGGAGCCGAGTCCTATACCGTTAGCTCAAACGGGGGATTACGCTTCAATGGGAAATTGGTAGTTCCGGAAGGAGAGGAATTGTGGCACGATGTGATGGCAGAGTCGCACGGCTCACGGTTCGCGGTACATCTCGGAGGGGACAAAATGTACCAAGACATGAGACGACAGTATTGGTGGAGCGGTATGAAGAGAGATATCACTGAGTTTGTTTCGAAATGCACCACTTATCAGCTTGTAAAAGTGGATCATCAGAGATCGGCAGGATTGCTACAGCCATTGGAGGTCCCGGTGTGGATGTGGGAGAGCATATCCATGGACTTTATTACGGGGTTGCTTACGTCGCAGAGGGGCCACGACTCCGTTTGGGTAATTGTGGACAGGTTGTCCAAGGTCGCTCACTTTTTACCCGTTAGGACTGATTACACTGCGGGACAGTATGCCCAGCTCTTCATTTCAGTGATTGTGAGACTTCACGGTGTGCCCCTAAATATCGTGTCTGACAGAGACAAGATATTTGTTTCGAGGTTTTGGGAGAGTTTCCAGGAGGCCATGGGCACGGAATTGCGGTTGAGTACGACTTATCATCCGCAGACTGATGGGCAGACTGAGCACACAAATCAGATGTTGGAGGACTTGCTACGCATGTGCATTATTGACTTTGGGGGTGGATGGGAGCAGTACCTTCCACTGGTGGAGTTTGCTTACAACAACTCCTATCAGTTCACTATTGGCATGGCTCCGTTTGAGGCACTGTACGGTAGGCCTTGTCGTTCCCCAGCATATTGGTTAGAAGTGGGGGACAACAAACTACTTGGGCCGGAAGTGATTCAGGATACTTCGGCAAGGATTGAGTTGATTCGGAGTCGCATTCGGGTAGCTCAAGACAGGCAGAAGAGTTATGTTGATGCGAAGAGGTTTTTCAGGGAGTTCCAAGTGGGGGACCAGGTTTTGCTCAGAGTATCTCCTATGAAGGGGATTATGCGTTTCGGGAAGAAGGGGAAGTTGGCACCAAGGTATGTGGGGCCGTTTCCTATTATTGAGCGAATCGGACCGGTTGCGTATAGACTCGGGTTACCGGAGCATTTGCATCGGATTCATGATGTGTTTCATATTTCCTCGCTAAGGAAATACCTTAGAGATAATTTGGCTCATTCCCACATTGCTGTGGAGGACATCGATCTCCAGCCTGATAGCTCCTACGAGGAGGGGCCGATTGCTATTTTGGACCGAAGCGAGAGGAAACTGCGGTCAAAGATAGTTCCGTTAGTGCGTGTTCAGTGGCGACATCACAATGTCGAGGAGTCCACATGGGAGCACGAGGATGAGATGCGCGAACGTTATCCAGAGTTGTTTTTGGCAGGTACTTTCTAGTTTCGAATCTCGGGACGAAATTCAGTTATTAGGGGGGAAGTATGTAATACCCCGTACTTTTGGCTATATTTATTTTTGGGATTAATTAATTAAATGCGTATTAATTGGAAATTAATCCGGGTTAAAAATACTAACGAGATGTGAGTTGGTATTTGATTATGTGCATATATGATTTTATATGAATCTGGAATTATGAAAGTTGTCGTGAGATTTATATACGGCATTTTAGAAATTTTGTTGAGACGCGTGGGACCGCCGCGTCACGGTGTAATATTTTGATTATAAAAAGTGAATTTAAAATCTATAATCTGTATGGTCATTTTGAGTGCGCCAACGCGTCCGGAAGGGTCGATATAGTTAAAAAACACTAGCCGGGGGTATAGTTTGGGTCCCGGGGCATTTTTTGGCCATACCGGCAACTTAAAGGGTATTTTGGTAATTTTACATTTTGAGGAATTAAAAGTGACGAAAATTAGAGATGTAAATCTGATGTGGATTAAACCCACTAAGCCCATTAACCAAACCATATTAACCTAGAAGGCTACGTAGGTTATTAGAAGAGTTTTCTAAGTTCCCAAATCAAAACCCTAGCCACCTTAAGCCACCATTGGAGAGGAAGCTTGGAGAGAAGAAATTCTGCAGAAAGTTCTACCAAACCTACACCAAAATCAGAAATCGAACCAAGGCAAGTGACTTTATTCCATTTAATTTCAGATAATGTCTCTTCCATGTTAGAAATTGAGGAATTTTAATTGTTCTTGAAAGATGAATGAAAACCCATGTAGTTTGGAGTTTAGAACTTGAAAATTTTGAAGAGAATTGCATGTAGAATGATAGGTAGATGATTTCTCTCATGATAATTGTGATTAGAAGAAATTAAAACGGATTAAATTCTGGGATTTGATGATGATATAAATCTAGGGTTCATGTTCTTGATAAAATTGGGGAAAAGTATAAAATCTTGTGATTTAATGATGTTTAGGATGCATTAATGTATTAAAAGATGTTAGTTTATGACCTAAGCATGTTTGAGTATGATTAGAGGACTTAAATCATTGTTAGAACGAACTTTGGAGAAGACTTGAGGTGTTAAAAATGGTGAGAAACGTAACTAAGAAAATCTGGGAGGAAACTGGCAGGTCGTTAGAAGCCCCTACCCAGGTCGTTCGAACGAACTCGTTCGAACGAGCTTCTAATGAAATGACCAGTCGTTCTAACGAAAGGGAGCCTCGTTCGATAACTTCGTTCGAACAAGATCTCGTTAGAAGGGACAGTTCATTCGAACGAACTGGATCTCGTTCGAACAGCCTCGTTCGAACGAGACTTCTAACGAGTTGACAGAGGGATCTCGTTCGAACAGTCTCGTTCGAACGAGACTTCTAACGAGTTGACAGTTTGGTCCTTTTTGTACTGTTTTGATTTTTGGAGTCCCGTAAACTTGTTCGAGGATATAGATAACCTTCCTTTGATGATGTAAGGATAGATTTGGGACTTTTGGGTTATTAAGAGGAGTAAACCATATGCGCGAGTTATATTAAATGAACCGTTTGGGTTGAGACGTGAGTGTCTACTACGACGTGAGAATCGATTATGGCGCATATGACGATAAACCAGAATAATATAGTGTAGATATTATAAGTTAGTACGAGAAAGCGATATGTACTACGATTAAACTACGGGATTACTAAGACGTGTGTTTACTTAGTATTGGTATATGAATTGTGTGTATGGCATACCTACCATACTTGCTATCACGGGAGGTTTGTGTTCGCTTAGGGCCCTCTAATCCTTGTGTTGCCCGGATTTAGACTGGTTACCTTGACGAACATAGGTCATAGAAAGACTTATTGGGATATTAATAAGTCCGCTGATCGTGGGAGCGTAGGTATGTGCGTGACCCATGTGATGTGACTGTGTTCGCCTCCATTATTTGTGATGTTGTTATCTGTGAACTATTCCTGAGAGATTCGGAATATGTAATCCTTATGTACGTGATGTACCGGGATGGATAGCAGAGTATGTGTGCACCGCAGCTTAGTTCTCGGGGTGCTTATACTGTATATTTGTGATGTGAATAATATACACTTAATCAATGGAAACCTTCATGTTAATGTTGTGAATATAATCATGGTATTAATTCGGGAAAATATAGCGAGTTAACTGATAGTGTTACATATTGCATATTGAGCATCTGAGTTTACATTAATCCCCTACTTAATTACGGGCGTTATAATGTTAATAGAACCGAGTAATATGGGTAGGATCCATGATAGTCTAGCTAGAGGTATGTCACTTAGCTAGTGGATTGTGTCGTTATAGATGGGTACTTGCGTTAAGAGTGCACAGTTAGACGAGAGGTGAGAATATCATGTGAGTGCACGTCCTAACATGTACTTTGCATTTAATGTTTTAAATGTTTTTAAAGAACTTGCATTTTTTTAAAATATAACTCCACATTCGGGCTCTGACCCGTTTGCTTTTCAAATCTTTTTCTTGTAAAACCATTTTAGGTGCCCAGCCACAGGGACACCAAGCATAGGATTCTCATTCAGGTGACGAGCTGTAGCTGTTTGTGGAAGCTACAGGGATTTGCTTGTAGACGCTTCTATCTTTTGGATTCCAGGGTCACTATCTATCAGTTGTAGGGCATGTTGCCCATTTCTATTAGAGACATCTGTTACATTACAGTTTTCAAACTTTGATTTGTATTGTTTTAGCATTCGGTTATTTATTTCAGTATGGGATTGTAGTGAGGAGTTTTCCTCCAGACTTTATTTACACTATGTGATGGTTATTCGTTTTACTTCAGTATGGTGAATGGTGTTGTTATTCTTTATTACACTTGTTGCATGTTAATCAGACTTATATTAAAATTTGGCAACTTACTTTTTAAATACTAGGTGGTTAGTAATAATAAAATGTTTTCGACAGTGATGCTATTAACTGAGCCAACTTGGCATTTTGAATTAATTTAATAAAGAAGTAGCTACCCGGTATTTAATTAGTCGGGGTGTCACACAAATACGGTAAGAATGAGCATTTAGGCAAACATATTTTTTTTTAATTTTTAAGCATTTGTGATACATTATTCATTCCATTTAAACATCAGTGTCAGATAATTCAGGACACATTAATCAAATAAAATCATACTTAAAGGATGTCAAAATCGTGGTCACACCCTAAACTTAGGCACATTACATGTACTCTTATATTTTATATATGCTCATGATTTTTCCTCTTAACAATTTGATGTTTTCTAAGAAACACTGTACAAATTGAAGACGGAAGCACAACAAGTAAAAAAAACAGGTCGTATTAAAAGAATATTCTAAGAGTACGTTTGAGATGATGACCTGACTAAAGAGGAAGAAAGAGAAATATACTATCTTTTGAGTCATGATCTTATATTTGAACTAATTAGAGATCATATACGCCCGAAACAATACAATAAGTAAGCTAAAACTTCATTTCTGTAAAGTTAATTCACTTGTAACACCCCGCCCGCCTGGGGAGAGCGAACGGAGCGCTACTCAAGATAAAACTATACTAAATCCACAATATAATAAGGTATAGAGAATATAAAACCCACAATAAAACAAATCTCAATCTCTTCAAATTAAAATACAACTAAAAGTCTCTCAAAATAAAATAAATGCTCTATACATCGAAAATAAATACAATCTTCCAACATGTATTCTCGAATAATCTTCCCAAAAATAATCCACGCTAAACCCCATCTCCAATAAATCCAAAGAGCCCAAAATCCGCGCTAACCTTCTTCTAAAAGAAAATATGGGGAAGTACACAATACGACAGGAAAGATGCTCAACAAATATTAGCGGTGAATAAAACATAACAATACGAATACGAATATTCAAATCAAATGCGAATATCTTGAGAAATTATATCAATATAATTTCTCAACAACACATTAATCAGCATCACTAGACCGCACCATACCGCGCCATACTTTATCAAGTAGCCAGACAGGATTTGGCGGGCGCCCAACCTCAGTCTCATATTAAAATCTCATGACAACATGCTTAAGACAAAAATATAACACCACATGAATCAAAATTAGATTCCAACAATAATTTTCAGATTTCCAAAAGAATTTAACCATTCAAATATGAGTCAATAATCACATGAAATCAAAGGGAGTAACAATCACGAGATTAAGGAGCATATTGTGTAAAACCCCATACCTCAAATCACCAAAAGAATACAACACAAATCTGCCCAGAATTGTCAGAATAAGACATCGAAATCAGTCCACAAAGATCCACAAAACTTCTCCAAGATCAACCTCAAAACATCCCCAAGAACACATCCAAAAACCTAAGGTTGAATGCATAAATCAAAGGGGCAAAGTGTATATAAAAAGTAGAGGAAAAGAAAATAAGTTTTCTGCTAAAAAGTTGTACCAAAAGGGTCACCCACGACCTTATTTTATAAGGAAAAAACCAAAAGAGTTTAAAAAAAATAGCCTCTTAACTAAACCTGCTGCGCACGAAACCTGAGGGGATCGATCGATCGACCCCTAGCATCGATCGATCGATTGCCCAGGTATTTTGGCAGTTCGGCCTAAATTTTTTTATAAGGGGATAACTATATAAAAAACATTTAAAATTCCGTTTTAACTCCGATTTCGAAACTGTTTGGAATTATCGCCTTTAAAAATAATTCTCAACATAATTGAGCAATAAAAATAATTATATCAAAAACTTTATTTTCATCAATGTTTTGAAAATACCCCAAAAATTACGTGGGTTGTTATAGCACTCTCACGTTTAATTCTTCACGAAATATTCTAACAAATTTCATTCACATTATACTACCTCATGTATTTTTCATATTTTAATTTCATTGTTGACTATGGTGTGTTCAGTATACACTATATGGAACAAATTACGCAAGGAATTGAGCTCAAACATCATTTCAAGAAGTTAAATTGTTGTAACAGAGAGCTTATACACTTAGTCAGTTTTTATTTACTGTTTTTTAATAAAAGGAAAAATAATTGTAATTGTTTTTTCTTTTGTATTCATTATAGTTCCATTTACGATGTAGTCGAATAAAAGTGTCATTGACGCGGACCATTCAACACGTAGGCCATATAAAAAAATAAATATATTTTAACATTAATACATGTAGAGTTTTTGAATGTTTAAGTTTATGGATTAAACCATGTAAAGTAAAAGAATATTATGTGTGTTCTTTGTAATGTTATGCGTGTACTTTCCATTATGTCCAAAGAACAAACAAAGAATCTCAAAGTACACACATAACATTATAAAGTACACGTAAAAGAAAAAATAAGTTCACATATACTTTATGGTATTATGCGTGTACTTTCCATTCTGTTGAAAGAGAAACAAAGAATCCCAAAGTGCATGCATATTATTATACACTAACGAGAAAGTAAAATGAATTTCACGTGAACCTTATAATGTTGGGCGTGTACTTTCAATTCTGAATAAATAACAAAGAAAGAATCCCAGAGTACACGCAAAACATTATAAGTACACGTAAAAGTAAAACGTAGTTCACGTGTAATTTGTAATGTTATGTGCATATTTAGCATGATTTTCTAAGTACAAACATATATTCTCAATGTACACGTAAAATAAAAATAGCGCACACAGGTAAATAAATAGTGGATGTAGATAGTAAATTGTTTTGTAAATTGTTTCTAAATTTATATGTTTATAAATTATAAATTATAATTAAATTTATATACTACATTTGTAAATCATAAATTGATTTGTATTCATTATAGTAGAATATATGATGTACTTTAATTAAATGGGTTCTTTATATATACATGTACTTTTGTTATAGTCACTTTTTAATCACATTTACTTTATCATTTAAATTTCATTCATATCAATCAATATACCCATAACCAGCCCAATTTATTAGGCCCAATATCCCCCAACTACTTCAAAGATAGGAAGTTTACATGTTCTTTAGTTCATTCATATCAACCAATAAACCTATTACCTGTCATATTTATTAAGTTCAACACTCCTAACTATTTTTGAACGCATAAATAAATAACTTTACTTTGGCTTAGAAGTACATAACATTGTTCTTTTCTCTTATATTCCAAATTTAATTAGAAATTAATAAAAATGGGTATTTCAGCAGATGTTTTGGGAATTACTATTCGTACTGAAAACCGGGGAAGAAGAAACTTTTGAATGGTTGAGTAATATATTTCCTCATAGCAAAAATAAATTGATGCTTTTCAATGCTACGTTCACGAAAGCTACCGCAAAGTCACACCCATCCCTTTAGACATGTTTCAAGAGGATGAGTGGCCGCCAGAAACACGCAAAGGACTCATGAATTTCTATACAAATGAGGTCACTATGAATCTTGAAAATTTGATGGAGAGAAAGTACGATATTAAATGGCGCATATATACACTGAATAATTAAATTTGAGTGTACTCGAATTTGATCGCCTCTCTTCCAGACCCTATAGTGGGATTTAATGCTTTTTTGGATTGTCTTTTTCATATTTGATGTTGTTTATCTTTTTTTTTTCAAATATTCTGTATATTTTTCTATTATAAATGATTTCTTTTTTTCTCATGCGTGTCTTATCATTTTGATCATAAACATCTATACTCGAATAAGATTGTCGCTGGCGCAGACAATAATACATGTAGACTACAAAAAATCACAAGTAACACTATATGTGCTTTAATCTATTGAAAATGCAGGCATAATATTGAATAAGTTATATTTATACTTACTTGAGTTTTGCTTATAGCTTATACCGTCAAAAATGATAAGCACAAATCTAAAGTTTATGGAATAATACATAAAGTACACGTGAGCATATTTAAAAAATGTGTGTGTACTTTAAAAACATGCGTGTAATTTAAATAGATCTCATTCACAAACAAAAACAACATAAATGATCACTCAACAATAAAATTACAATTATTACTAACACAAATGTAAAGTATTCACAATAATACATAAAGTACACGTGAACATTATTAAAAAAATGTGCGTCTAATTTTAAAAACATGCATGTATTTTACATAGATACTATTCATGATAAAAAATAATAGAAATGAACACTCAGCAATAAAATTACATTCATTACTAACACAAATGTAAAGTATACGCAATAATACATAAAGTACACATGCACATTATTAAAAAAAAATACATAATCTTTTAAAAACATGTGTGTATTTTATATAATGAACACTCAACAAAAATAAGAAAAATAATCCCTCAACAATAAAATTACATTCATTACTAACATAAATGTAAAGTACACGCAATGATACATAAAGTACACATGAACACTGTTGAAAATATTTGTATAATTTTAAAAGCATGCATGTAATTTTCATAGATACCATTCACAAACAAAAACAACATAAATGAGCACTCAATAATAAAATTACATTCATTGCTAACACAAATGTAAAATACACGCAATAATACATAGAGTACACAGGAACATTATTAAAAATAATAAAACATGTATGTACTTTACATACCATTCACAAGCAAAAACAATAGGAACAAACACTCAAAAATGAAATTACATCTATTTACTCAATGGGTTCTCCAGTGATTTTATTAAAAACTATTGTTACAATGAATGAATTCAATAATAATAATAATAAGGGTAATGAAACGAGTTCTTTACATGTAGACCTGTAATGACCCGTTTTACTACACTAAGAGCAATTAAATTACCTAGCTGTGACCTTATAAACGTAATTTATTCTCTTATTTATTTGCCTGCTGTGACAACCCGCCTACTAAAATAATAGTTGGCCAGCCCAATACTCTAATAATCATAGGAATCATAGATGGTCCATTATCAGCATCAACTTTGATTAAAATAATAGTACGAGATAACCACCAATCATTTTAGAAAACGGACTTTCAAATTTAAAATTTTGTAAATAAAAGAAAAACACTTGATAATCCCATTTGCAAAAATGGTGAGTACCAAAAATCAACGGGTAACGAAGAGACAATATGACAAATAATAACCGAATAAGCTGTCGGTTAACCGACCAATACAAATAGTTACACTGAGTATTACAATTTAAATATCACAGTATAAAAAATGAGTACAAATCATGGGCAACACACCCGAATAAGTAAACTGAACATAGCTAGAGTACAATGGAAAGAAGCGTCTCTAACAAATATCCTACAACATCTGCAATATTCTATAGCTCCATGACAACTGGAATGGAAAGTCAATACGGGTGTCCTTGTGGTACAACACCTGAACGGATAAAGAGTTACACGCAAAACAAATAAATATAGACGGGTCAGGGCCCGGTTTGATATGATTACCATGTGACTAAAATGCATGACAATTAAGTGCGTAATTCTCTCGTAATTAACATAATATTTCTCACCTCTCGATTCTAAAAGCACAGCCTAGCACAATATCAATGAAAATACTCTAATTAACCCAAGTACTAAGGGCTCACTTTTCCCCAGTCTCAACACTATGCCCTGTTCGTGCGTGGGGTGTCTCGCGAAGCGAAATCCAAACAAGGAACCCCCCCCCCCCCGATACACTACTACTAGGCAGGGTTGATCGTCGATATCCATTATACCCTTAGCACATAATCAGTATATACATATTCATCTATATCTTTCATATAAGTGTCAATTTTTCGCTTTCAGATATGTCTCCCGGGATGAGAATTCACTTTATGGAATGTTTACCAAATCAATTTCATTTCAAAACTTTTTTCACCAATTTTATTTCCTTTCTTCCATCTAGAAAAAAAATACGTATATATAAAGCAAGTTTTATTAAAATAAAAATTCTTTACTTTTTCATTTCATGTCTTCCCATTTTCCTTCTTCCATCCGGAAAATGTATTTAACTTCCCATTTCTCTTCTTCCATCCGGGAAATGTATTTAAAGCCATTTTGTTATCCTAAAATGCTTGAATCACCAATAATGTCCCACATTATTGTGCATAGTTATGTATCATATTATATAACGCATCTAAGATCACCCGTCCGGGTTTCCCCACTGTGCGCGCCCCTAAATGGCTATCATCTTCCAGGGCCTATCATCGAGACAACATGGGATCCTACCGAAACGTCGGGAAGCGACCATATGTCGGTGGGAGAGTCATAACAACACTCAGAATTACCTCACCGGTGCAGAAAACATACAATAAACCCTCATATGACCTAGGGATATATCCACCCCACATTCATTAGCCAGGGGGCTTCACCACACACGCGAACTTCCCTTATGATAGCGATTTATAGAGGTGTGTATCCATAAATTAATATTTATGAAAATCATTTTTCCATTTTGAAATCATTCACTTTTACAATTCTTAAAATCATTTGTACTTACACATTTAGCACCACATTTTAGAATATGCATTTCTTATTCTTTGTGTCATATTTTATTAATGACCTAAGACCCGAAGTACCATTATCCTCAAACTAGCCTCCAAGAGTTCAACACAATATCCTAAATCATCGAACTGAGTCTCCCTCGATAATTTTCTCCCAAAAGTCTCAACATTAACATTTTATCTCTAATTTATTTTTAGGTTAACTTCCTATATCATTCGGATATTAACCTACACAAACTAGCCCTCGGGGTAAGCCCATGTAACACCCCGCCCGCCCGGGGAGAGCGAATGGAGCGCTAATGCGATAAAATAAATTCAAATCCATAAGTGACAAGGTATAGAGAATCTAAATAAACCCACAATAATATAAATCTGCTAATCTCAATCTCTTCAAATACAAAAAATCTCTCGAATTAAATACAACATCTAACTCGAAATTAAAATACAAATCTCCAATGCTCTATACAACAAAATAAATAATACAAATCTTTCCCAAACAGTCCTCGCTAAAATCAATCTCCATAGCACCCCAAAATCCGCGCTAACCTGCCACTAAAAGAAAATATGGGGAAGTACACAATACGACATGAAAGATGCTCAAGAAATATATATTAGCGATGAATAAAACGTAACAACACGAGTACGAATATTCAAATCAAAATGCAAATCTCAATAGCATTTCATCAATATAATTTCTCAACAACACTTTAACTGGGTCACCAGGCCTCACCGCATCCGTATATGCTTTATCAAGCCATAGCCCGGGAAACAGGAATTTTGGCGTGTGCCCAGGATCCGTGCCATATTAAAATCTCATGACAACGTGCTCATCAACAATATAATGATACCACATGAATCAAAATAATTTAAACAATTATTTTCCAGATTTCAATGAATTTATCAATTCAAATATCAGTTCAATTAATCAAGAATTCAAAGAGAATGACACTCGCTAGATTTAAGGAGCATATTGTGTAAAACCCTATACCTGAAACCATGATGAGAAACCAACGATCACATCCTCAAGATCAACACAAAATATCTACAGAAGCTCCTCCAAGAACAACCAACAAAATAGACCCAAGATCTAATCTAAGGTTGGAACTCACAAATCTCAAGGGCCAATGTGTATATAAAAAGAAGAGGAATATAAAATATATTTGCTGCCAAAATTTGTGCCAAAAGTAGGTTAAAAGGGTTACCCACAACTTCATTTTATAATGTAAAGAAATGAAAAGTTGGAATCCAAAATACTCCTTTAAATAAGGCAAAGAAATGAAGAGTTGGAAGTCAAAACAACTCCAAGAGTTAAAAACATTTTAAAATCATTTTAAAATCCGTTTTAACTCCGATTTCGAAACCGTTTGAAATTCTCGCCTTTAAAAATAATAACCAACATATTTGAGCAATAAAAATAATTTTATCAAAAACTTTATTTTCCTCCATTTTCCAAAAATTAATTAAAATAGCCCAAAAATTACGTAGGTTGTTACACTTCCCCACTAAAAATTTTATAAAAATTAATTAATCTTATTTTTACAAAAAACATTTTATAAAAATTTCCCAATACTAAGTATGAAATTTAAGGAACTTAAAAACAAAACTTTACCAAGTTCATTCTCGCAGAGGCTATGATGTTGAAGACGCTTTGATATTCGGATCCGTTGATGTAGGTGCGATCTTGAGTTTCTTCAACGGTGTAACGGCATACGACATACAAATTGATAATGGACAAAAATGTCCTTACATTAAGGCATAACCATAAGTCTCAATCCGAATTTCATATCTTAGTCTCCCTCACATCGATCAGAGGGAAGGACTATTATAGCGCTCCTATCTCGCACTTTAACTCAGCCCTTAAATCACTCAATCACGTGATTCTCGGCTAAATCTTCCAACCCAGCATTCCAATAATGAAAAATAAGAAAGAAAAGAAAAGGAAATGAAACATCTCTCCTCTCCCAATGTCGTTAAGGTTCACGGGTGGAGCATCTCGCAAAGCGAAATCCAAACAAGTAACCCCTCCTACGCATTACTACTTAACTTTGTTGGTCATGGAGATAAGGCAACATCACAAATGCAAAATGAATGAAATAGAATAAAAACAAAATCCTTACATACCTTAAACCACCTCTATAAAGTCTCAACATGTATCCAAGAGAGATATTATAGAACCACTAGTTCTAATTTGAAACTAGACATAGGATAGCCTCGTGATTTATTCGCTTTCTATCGCAACAACCAAACCAAGAATATTTCCACTCGTATATTACATATAATACGAGTAGCACATACCACACATATACTTCTAAAATATCATCACTCGTCTTATAACGAGCGAAGGAAAAATATAGAACTTCCCTTCCGCGGAAGTCATATAAATACATTCACTATAATAATATCGATACTACCCCAAGCTCGATTTTACACACCCGAATCTAAGGTTAATACCATACTACTCCATCTCATCATAAGGAAATTCTCCACCCTCACCTAAGGTGGAACTCCTGCCAACATTCATGCCAATCTCTTTGGCCACCACTAATGGTTCCTAGACACATTATTCTAGTCTTATCCGAACAAAACTACTTCCATCTCTAACTACCCTGGCGATTACTCGCGTAGTTCCCTTAACTTCCTCAACAAAGATAACATTCTACTAGCCTCCCCGGCCTTAGTTCAATGAGTCTTCCCCGGGTGGCTATCCACCAATGGTGTCTCATGAACACTACATCTCCTCAAGTGTTAACAACACTTACTAGTGAGCCTATCATTTCCACTGAAGGGCTCTCTCTCCCTTTCATCAACCCACTTTGATTCAAGGTTTCTTTAACCCTATAACTCTTTATTCACGGTCTGCCTATGACCGAACCTTATGTGAATATTTGAGAATCTACTTTCTCATCATTCCTGCCATCCTAGAGAAACTCGTTGTTGAAAATGTCTACCGGGTTTCTTTATGGGCAAAACTTCCCACTCCACCAAAATATGGAGACTACCCTTTCCGCCACTTCAACCTTACTCCAATGGGTGAAAGATTTTCCTCCAATCTTCACACCTGGGCACTTATATACCCCTATCTAGTCAAAAACTCTCTGGACTAATGTTTCCACCGAGCGAGATTACACTTCCTCCATCCGACCGACTTCAACATGTGGTCCTCGTCAAGGACCTCTCAATTTCAACCTAATGTTGATTGGAATCCCAAGCTTAGCACCACTCTCTGCTGGCAGCGGTACTTGGAAAATGATATCTACTGTACCTAGTAGTCGCGGTAGCATTATAAGATAACGTTATGTAAGGAGATACCTCCAAAACGGGCCTCATCCCCGACTACAGCTTATAACTCTTAGTAATTCCATCTCATGACGCCTTCACAACGCCCTCCCTTGACACCCTTCATCAGTCGACTTTCAAGTCTCACACGAACGCGCAAAAGATTTTCGGGGTTCTCATATCATATCGGGAGAACGAAATCTCACAAGAGAAATCAGCGATCTTAATCTTAAGGCTCCATATCAAATAAAAAGTAATGCTAAAAGAGAAACACATCCGCACAGATTCCTAAGGACTCTAGAACCTAATGCTCTGATACCATCTGTGACAACCCGCCTACTAAAATAATAGCTGACCATCCCAATACTTTCATAATCACAGGAATCATAGATGGTCAATTCTCAGCATCACTGTCGATTAAAATAATAGTACGAGATAACCACCAATCATTTTAGAAAATGTACTGTCAAATTTAAAATTTTGTAAATAAAAGAAAAACACTTGACAATCCCATTAACAAAAACGGTGGGTACAAAAAATCAACGGGTAACGAAAAGACAATATGATAAATAATAACCGAATAAGCTGTTGGTTAATAGACCAATACAAATAGTTACACCGAGTATTACAATTAAAATATCACAGTATAATAAATGAGTACAAAGCATGGGCAACACACCCAAATAAATAAACTGAACATAGCTAGAGTACACTGGAAAGAAGCGTCTCTAACAAATATCCTACAACATCTGCAATATGCTATAGCTCCATAACAACTAGAATGGAAAGTCAATACGGGTGTCCTTGCGGTAGAGCACCTGAACGGAGAAACAGTTGCACGCAAAACAAAGAAATATAGACGGGTCAGGGCCCGTTTTGATATGATTACCATGTGACTAAAATGCATGACAATTAAGTGCGTAATTCTCTCGCAATTAACATAATATTTCTCACCTCTCAATTCTAAAAGCACAACCTAGCGCAATATCAATGAAAATACTCTAATTAACCCAAGTACTAAGGTCTAACTGCTCCCCACTCTCCACACTATTCCCTGTTCGTGCGTGGGGTGTCTCGCGAAGCGAAATCCAAACAAGGAACCCCCCCCCCCCCGATACACTACTACTAGGTAGGGTTGATCGTCAAGATCCATTAGACCCTTAGCACATAATCAATATATACATATTTATCTATATCTTTCATATAAGTGTCATTTTTTCGCTTTTGGATATATCTCCCGAGATGAGAATTCACTTTTTGGAATGTTTACCAAATCAATTTCATTTCAAAACTTTCTTCACCAATTTTATTTCCTTTCTTCCATCCAGAAAAAAAAATACGTATATATAAAGTAAGTTTTATTAACATAAAAATGCTTTACCTTTTCATTTCATATCTTCCCATTTTCCTTCTTTCATCCGAAAAATGTATTTAACTTCCCATTTCCCTTCTTCCATCCGGGAAATGTATTTAAAGCCATTTTATTATCATTAAATGTTTTAACAACTAATAATGTCCCACATTATTGTGCATAGTTATATATCATATTATATAACGCATCTAAGACCGCCCGTTCGGGTTTTCCCACTGTGCGCGCCCCTAAATGGCTATCATCTTCCAGGGCCTATCATCGAGATAACCTGGGATCCTACCGAAACGTCGGGAAGCGGACATATGACTGCGGGAGAGTCATAACCACACCCAGAATTACCTCAAAACCGCAGAAAACATACAATAAATGTTCATATGACTTAGGGATATATCCACCCTGCATTCATTAGCCAGGGGGCTTCACCACACGCTCGAACTTCCCTTATGATAGCGATTTAGAGAGGTGTGTATCCATAAATTAATATTTATGAAAATCATTTTTCCATTTTGAAATCATTCACTTTTATAATTCTCAAAATCATTTGTAATTATTCATTTAGTACCACATTTTACAATATGCATTTCTTATTCTCTGTGTCATATTTTATTAATGACCTAAGACCCGAAGTACCATTATCCTCAAACTAGCCTCCAAGAGTTCAACACAATATCCTAAATCATTGAAGTGAGTCTCCCTCGATAATTGTCTCCCAAAAGTCTCAACATTAACATTTTATCTCCAATTTATTTTTAGGTTAACTTCATATATTATTCGGATATTAACCTACACAAACTAGCCCTCGGGGTAAGCCCAATTATCCTCATACTAGCCTAGGACATTTGCCTACCCAAAACCACCCTCTATGACTCCCCATTACTTCCCAAATGAAGGTTCTTAAACCTTGAATCTAAAAGAAAAGGACTAAAACAAAACTAGGAAAAATCTCACAAAAACAGGGCAGTCGAATCGATTCACCCTAGGGCCGAATCGATTCGCTCCTGGTTGCGAATCGATTCGCCCAAAAGCAAATCGATTCGGTGAGCAAAGCCAACATTCTGCCCCAGTCCAAATTGATTCGGCCTTAACCCGAACCGATTTGGCTTCTTAGACCTGTATCCTCCCCTGTTACCGAATCGATTCACTGGGGAGCTGAATCAATTTGGCCTGGCAGAAATGCCCAATTTGGGCTACGGGTTTAAGAACCCTAATTTCTCCAGTACCCCAAATCCTCCATTTTTATCAACATCAACAACAACTACTTCTACCCCATCATCCCTACTCATCAACTAATTAATTTTCTCAACTCAAATCAAATATAACTACAAGATTAAGGGTTGAATCACTAAAAACCTACAAATCCCAAAAATGGTTTAAATCTCCAAAATATAACTAAACATGCAATTCATCACATTAATTCAATATCTAGCAAGAAAGAAACTTACCTCAAGTTTGTAGTCTCTGATTCTCTTCTAGTAGCAATGATTTTCTGCCTCAAATCTTCATTTCTCTCTCTTTCTCTCCATTTCTCCCAAGTTCTCTCTTCTCTCTCTCTCTCTGTCTCTCTCTTGGCTTCTAACATAAGATTGAGAAAATAAAAGGGGTGGGAGACTTAATCGGGTCTTAAAACATTAGTTACCCTCTTTTAATTGCTAATACACCATTAAACTGACTCGTATCCACATAATTGAGTCATAACCCGTCAAAAGTGACCGAAACTCAAAAATACAACTTGACACTTATTTTGACTATATCGACTATTCTAAAAACAACCGCACACCCTATTTTGGCATTCTGAGTAACGTACAATATTTTTATGTTCCAGATTCATTTTATTTCATTAATTAGGCTCCAATTTAAATATGAGTCATAACCGTCGCATAACATATAACGACGCAATAAAACACAATAAAATGCTATTTACCTTCTCATAACGGTAAATAGACAAAGCATAGTAAACATTATCCCTTAATATCAAGGGAAATAATATTTACTCCAACTTTCTCTATTTTATAAAATTAGCCCATTAGGCAAAATATTATAAAATAGATGCTCAAAAGTCTGGGTTGTTACACCTTCTTGTTGGTCTCTTTGTCATTGGAGGAAGGATGGCTTGATTTATAGCTAATGGAATGTTTAGAGACATCAAATCAGGAAGAGGAACTATATGTGATCAATATGATTTTCTGTAGAAAGAAACTTCATAATAATCCTCAATAGGCACATAAAAACTTGTCCCTATCCTCTGTACAATGGAAACACCATGAGAACATGGAAAACACCTTAGCTAACAACTCTTACAAGAGCAAATTCCTTGTTCTAAGTCAAACAGTGGCTCGCACATCTGAATAAACTTCGAATACATGTTGACTTAAGCGGCTAATATTCCAATGTCGACTTTTAATGCAATTATTAGTTAGTAGTTTCTGAAAACCAGGGCACAACTCATTTGTCAATGTTTTAAATTTAACAAACTTGTTTTCGATGTAATTTGTAATCTTGATCCAGAGTTTGTCCAGCATATTCATTATTAGAAAATGCCTTTCCTCTAAGAGCCAAAAGTTAAATGAATTCACAACACCAGATGTCATGCCACTATAATCTTTGTCGGGGAAATATGCACACCAATTCTATGGAAGCAAACTATCAAGGAAATCGACAACAACAACTCCACCTTACTTTTTGAAGGCATTAATGTTCTTCTGAAATTCATCGACACTACACAATGCATAAAATCTTTGACAATCTTCTTTCTCAAGTTTTGAGAATTTTAATGTATTCTCTTCTTTATATTTCCTTGTAACTGATTTATATCGTAGGAATGTGTAGACATTGCTAAGACCTTAGCAACATCTTTAATAAGACAATTTTTTGATATGATATAAATGTGATGATTCAATCTTGATGAGCTAGTGCATTATGAAAATTAATGAGAAACCACATCAAATTTTCCTTCATCTCTTAATCAACAACAACATATGAAAGAGGATAAAGTCTTGTAAACATAATGAAATATATAGGAGAGTCATCACCCATTGTTGATTAGCTAATATGACTTTGTACTTAGCAAAATACCAACAAGAAAATAAAGCTAGAGACTGCTCGATGAACCTCCTACAAAGATCACCCGAGGGACCTCCTATAAAGACGGCTCGAGGGACGTCCCACAGATGTCAAGGCTATTCGAAAGATAATATTTGTAACAAGAAGTATGATGTTATCATATATTTATTCACACTGGTAAAAGTTCACCTTGTAATAGGGGAGAGGACATTCAGTACCCTCGAGGGACCATGCTTCGAAGGGAATGGGAGAGATTACATGCTCTATTAGATGACCTCAACCTGGGAATCACGCAGGGATTTGTCTTGGAGGATTCAAAGAAATCCAACAGTGGGAAAGAAATAGCCAACCCTATTTTCACTCTTAGGCAATCCTTCATTTAGCACAAACTGTTATTCGAACCACCATAGTAGATAGGGAACCTCCTCGAGGGACCCCAATCCCAGATGAGCATTTGGAGATGATTACCAGCCAATAAATAGTATACTTTGTGCTCGAACTACTTTTAACTAAGAAACCTCAACTTCACAAATTATCTCTTTGACTTATGTGACCACGCATCTAGTGTAGGTCACTATTCACCCACTTCATGATGTCATGACATGTGACATTTAAGATATCAAAGCAGTAGAAATTAAGTGGGTTTATCCTTAGGATGGAATGTTCATTAGATGAATTTATCCCGTCTAAATGTTATAAGAAAACCTATGTGATAGCACCTCACATTCGTATTAATGCTGCCATGCTTTATAAGCGTGAGGAAGTTTACCACCAAAATATAACATCTCATACATTTAACGCATGATCTCTAACATTGATGGGGGTACTTTAGCATTTATACTAGTCAATCTCATTTAATGCAAGCAAGGCCACTCAAGTGAACTTGCCTTTTTAGAAATATATCAACCAAACAGTCTGCAAGGACATTAATTCAAACCTAGAACTGTTGTTGGATTTTCCTCATACACGAGATCTTTTGTTCACATTCAAAATTCCCCTTTGTTTCCATTGAGACCATTATCGTTGAGCATTAACGGAGCCAGAAGTTCATGCCATGCTTTTATTGTGATAAGAGTGCTTGATATTTCTCCCTCTGACAAAGTTGATTGTTGATTCCACTTATTTATTGTCTTCACTGTGCATATATGGTATAAAGACCTCATGTAATACTATCTTGAGTATTGAACGCTAGTGTCCCTTTCACTCTCATTTATTATCATTATTAAACATAGCCTTGAGCATCAATCATGGTCTTGATAAGGGGTTATGCCTCACTTGATACTAATCATATTCCAAGGACCCACATCTTACATTTGGTGACTCTTCTGGGGAGGTGTTCTCTTTTGAAAAGATGTCAAACGATAACATTGCCAAGACTATTAATTTTGATACTAGGTGGAATGAAGAGGAGGCAAATATCACTACATTGCCTGAAGGAATGAGAGTGGCACGAGCGGAGCCTAGCTCAGCTGCTACAGGTGTAATGGATATGGCTGGCGTGATAGGAGGAATAGGACCAATGAAAATGATGGGACTCATGGGCCTATTTGCGTATTTTATTAAAACTCATGGGGCTTGGGCAATGTTGAGAGTCACTGGCACATCAAACTCATTTCTAACGCTACCAGCTGAAATACCAACTCCCTCTGTGATTGGATGAGTTTCCACGCCCACTATCAATAATGTTTCCCCCACCACTCCACCAACGGTTACCTTGACCTTGGCGATAGGAACAACTGTGACGGGTGTAGCTCTGGCAAGTGCAACACCGATGAAAATTATGAATGTAGGAATAAGTATACCAGCTGCGCCAATAACTCCTTTCATTGTGGTACCAGTTCCCCACCCTCTAGCGTATAGGAGATGATAAATCATATCTTGAAGTTCATAGTGGTGTTCAAAGTTAGAGGAGATAGTTCCTCAGTTTATGATGAGTTCGTACTCCATATCCAGATGAGTACAATAATAAACCATATCCAGTAGGCTATTTTCCACCCGTCTCTGAGAAATACACGAAAAAAGTCTCCAATCTCAAGGAACATGTGAAAAGGATCATCAAGAGCGTGGGGGCTTACTGTAATGACAAAAGGTTAAAACTGAGGGATTTCTCAAAATCCCTCACAGAAAAGGCTTATAATTGGTCCTCCAACTTAGTGTGAGGCAGCATGGCCTCTTGGGAGGAATTACACGTATTATTTGTGAAAAAGTTCTTTTTGCTAATGATCAGTTTACACTCATGAAATTGGCTCGATAGAAACAAAAGTCGGGAGATGATGTTGCTACTCATATTAGAAGATTTCATGAATGCTCTCTAGATGTGAGAGAGGAAACGTGAGAAGATAAACTTTTACAAGTTTGTGTTGTGGGGTTACTACCCAAGTTTATTTGCCACCTGGTCAATGAGACACATGAAGGCACATTTGCTTCATTTTTAAAGTAAATAAGGAATATTACTCTAGTGGTAAAACCCATGCCATCTCCACTTGGCTTGAAAAACTTGTTGTTAAGCCCATCAGCTAACTTGGGAGGGGAGTAACCCCAAGGGTTAACTACGTCGATGATGAAGGAAAAGGGCAAAGAGGTGGTGGCCGAGGAAGAAGAAATAGGGGCAGCAAAAGGAGGTTCGAAGGTGAAGATGACCCTCCTGAGATACCATGCACAGTGGAACAAGCATTAAACATCTATGACCTGATGGTGTGAAATAAATTTTGCAGACAAGTAAAAGGTAGTACAGTACATGCATCTCAACAAGACAGAGAGAAATCAAACTTTTATGTGATACAGAACAAAGTGAACCACCCAATCAGGGTATTTTTTCATTAAGGAGGCTGATTGACAATCACAAGAAGAAAGGGGATATTAAACATCCCTAAGGTAATGTGAATGACAACCCTCTACTAGATCACTGGGTACACATGGCTAGTGCCTTTGAAGATGAATTCGAGCAACTATTGAGGGAACAGTGGCTCTTTGAGGAAGACTTTAAAGAATTTATGGAGGAATGTACCTTCGAACTAGCTCGGATGCAGTTGAAAGACGAGATAGATGAAGAAGAAGAATTAAAAGATGAAGAAAACCCCTTCGAGAGATTGGGCAGATAGTTGAAGGCTTTCTCTCTAGGGACAGTAAATGTTAGGATAGCCTTTGATGAGGATATCTATAGAGATGTGTAAGAAGTGTATGAAATTGAGGAGGATAAAACTAATCCTTGAATTTAATGTGCAGCAGTTGCACACTCGTAGAAGTTTGGTTGGTTTTTCGACCAAGTTGGGCTCCCCGAGCACTTACGATTAGAGGTCATGCGAGTCATCTTAAAGATTACTCAGAAGAATATGGATTCTTACTTAAAATAGAAGGGGCCAATGGACAAGATTGTAAGGAGGTAACTCTTTAAGGTTACATTTTTAGAGGATGAAATATCGATTAGGTACCCTCACAACAGGCCTATTTATATTAAAGCCACTGTGAATGATTATGTTTTCACTCGTGTTTTATTGGATGGGGGGAGCATCCATCAATATAATTACCATTGTGTCCTTTTATTCTATTAGTTTATTTGAGACAAGGCTAGTACAATATTCTTTGTCAATCTCAGGGTATGACAACCAATCATCCAAATCAACGGGGTATGTTAATGTTGGCATTATAATGGGGAATATTACTTCCCATATAAAGTTCCACATTACGGACTACTATCCATCGTATTAAGTATTAGTAGGAATATTGTGGATTCATAATCACGGGTTGGTGCCTTCTACCTATCACTAATGTTCCAAAGCAAATGTAAAAGACAAGGAGGTGGTGATTCGAGCATCCAAGAACTTAATCGGAAAAGAGGATGCTAACTTGGTAGACTTTGTCTTCTATACCGAGCTGGTAGAAGAGGTTTCAGTGGTTATGATGTACACTGGAGGCACCAGGATTCCAAGTAGTCAATAAAGAGTGTGCGCACCAGCTCAACCAGTGATAATTTATAAGGAAGCATGCGAATATGAGAAAATGAATCCTCCCAATTTATCAAGGCAGTTGTGAAATCTAATGACGCCACGTATTGATTCTATAGAACACCAGGTCCAACTCCAAAGTGTGCTTATCAGAAATTTTGCAAGGGAGTTATAAGAAAATTGCCGTGAAAGGTCTCATAAGGTGAAAGACCGTCGATAGTGCAACAGAGTTATTTTGCCTAGCGACAGAATTATTTATAGATTATGAAAGAGTGAGAGGGCAGCTGAAGGCTTGGATGATGAAGCTAGATTGGTCTACAAATGTTTCTTGGTGGACAACCAGGGATAATGTTTGGTGATTGATAACTAAAATTTCTAAGAGTTTGTGAAAAAAATAGAGGAAGAACCGGAATACATGAAAGACAGACCCAGACCACAAATCCAAGAGTTAGCAAAAATAAATTTGGCTAAGGAGGGTGATGACCCTAGCCCTATTTTTATGTTGAAAGATCTTAAGGGGGATCGTTAAGGGGTTTCATTGAGATGCTACAAGAGTTTAAGGACGTCTTCGCATAGAAGTACACTGATATGCCTGGGGATAATAAGGAAGTGAGCTACCATAAGCTGAATATTTTCCCTCATTCATCCCAGTTTTGTAGGCTACTCGAACATACAAAGTCGAGTTAGATTTAAATAGCAAGGAAGAAGTTCAAAGGCTGCTCGTAGCCAGTTTCATTATCCCTATTTATCATCCCATATGGTTGTCTAGCATTGTGCCCGTAAGAAAGAAAGACAAGATTCGGGTCACATTGGAGGGGCCAAACTTTATGACCAACTTATGACTTTGGGATACTTTTAGCCTATAATGGAAAAGGACTTTACAGAATGTGTTCGCCAGTACAAGGCTTGCCAGCTGAATAGGAATATGATTCATGCCCCTTTGGTAGACCTTCATTCCCTCTCCACTCCCTTCTCAGTCCACATATGGTCGTTCGACCTAGTAGGGGTAATAAATACTTCCTCACGAGTAAAGATTTGGATGCTTGTTTCCATCGAATGTTTTACTAAATGGGCAGAGGCCATACCACTAAAAAGAGCTAGAGTAGGGGTCGTTACTCAATTCATGAAGGAGTATATCATTTGCCATTTTGGTATCCCGAAGGTCCTCCTCTCTGATAATGGAACCCTTTTTGTAAACAATAAGGTAAGTTTGATCATGGACAAATATTACATCATCCAACACAAGTCAATTATGGCATACCCAACGTACAACGGGAAAGCAGAAGCTACCAACAAGACTTTGGTAAACATCCGGTCAAATATGCTAGAATATTTCTGAGGAATGTGGGATAACAAGATACCTGAAGTGTTGTGGGTTTACCTAATGACTAAGAGAAAACCTACATGATATACCCCATTCTCTTTAGTTTTTGGCGCTGAGGAAATTTCACTAGTAGAACTCGAGGTACTTGCCTGTTATAATTTAAGAAGTGCCATGCTTCCCCACACCCACCAGGTGCAACTTGAGGCGTTGGAGGAACACAAAGACAACATAGTGAGGCACTTTAAAATGTACAAAAAACATTTGTCCACATCCTATGATTAGATGATGAGGCTAATGAAGTTCAAAGAAGGAAACTTGGTCCTAAAATCATGCACGAGGCACATCAGGGGACTTTCATTACCCAAGTCTGAAGAAAATTGGGAAGGCCCCTATGTTGTTCGTATAATTCATGATTCAGGCTAGTGTGAGATATCGAGGTAGGGACAATGTCACTTTTAAATTAAATAATAATGGCTCAAAATTTACTATGTTTAACATTATTTGTTGATTTACCCTCAATAATCCAATTTGTTTGGTTAAGTTTTTGTTTTCACCTACTCGGGAGAATGTTCCTAATAGTGTCGAGTTATATATTTACATGGTTATATGAAGACATTTTTTTTAAAGCTATGGCCCAATTTATGTTCTCTTTTCTTGCACAATGTAGCATATGTTGTATAACTGCATCATCACATTCAACATTAGTCAAAACAAAAAATAGGGTGAAACCAAATACAAAGCAATGTCTCCAATATATAGGGTTGTAGCATTACATCCAATAAAAAGTCCAAAATAACAAAGGGGGAAATTATAAGGAGAAGTTAGTCGGTAGGAGCATCCATAATGAACAATAAATTGGCCGAACCAAGCAAACTGTGATAATGTTGCGGTAAGTTCTGTTCAAGAGTGCTCTAATCATTTGCCAAATCAGATAGATCCTTATGACGGTGCTCTATTCTTTGTTGAATATCATCTACCTTGGCATCTACTTTAGTAACATCATCCCGATCAGCCTCGAGGTCTCCCTAGGACTTAATAAGTTCAGCCTCAAAGCTCCCCAACTCCTCAGAAATAGACACTTTTGTGTGATGACAGGCTTGTCGGTGTGAATAAAAGCTACGCATATCAACTTTCTTAAGGTCGCGAAGTAGCGAGAGCAACCAGGATAAAGAGAACCCATCATTGATGAGGAGATTGAAGTTTCCCAATAAAACCTTAATGGCATCAAAACTCAGGGATTCAAAGGGAGCTTTGAAAACCTCGCCCAACATAGTTGCAAGGCCAAGAATCCTATAAGCCATCATTATAGGAAGCGAATAGACGCTATGAGGAGAAAAGGTGGATAGGAAATAATCCAATAGTCTCTCTATCAGTTCGGGTGGAGCAAGAACTAGTATGTGGGGAAAATCATGCAAGGTTTATCTCATAACTACCACAGGAGATACCTCTAGAGTATGGATGATGAAGACACTATCACTCGCAGAGGGACGTTGGGTATTCGAAGAACTATTAACTTTTTGTAGTCTCGAAGCACCTGGTTGCGGTACCTCGCTAATAGTTAGGTCCAAGGGGCATCTTTCCAAATTAGGATCCTCACCCATCGCAGTTGATTTAAATATAGTCCTTTCTTGGACAATATCATGTGCAACATCCTCAGGATCCGTCTCACAAATAGCTTGCTGATCAACTTTAACCTGAAATATAAGTTATCAAGTCATAGAAATATACAAACTCTCTATGAGAAATTAAAGTCCCATCCAACTAGGCACGCATGAGCCTCTTTTATAGAAGATTTAAAGTCATATACTACTAGTCATACATGACCCCCGCTTATGGGAGATTTAAAGTCATATACTACTAGGCGTGTGTAACCCTCGCTTATGGGAGATTAAAGTTCTATATTACTAGGAATTAAAGTCTTATACTACTAGGCACGCCTGACCATCAATTATGGGAGATTTAAAGTCCAATACCACTAGGCTTTTATGGGAGATTTAAAGTCCTACACTATTACGCAATTCTAACAATGTTTAATTCAGGAGTTGTTGTCCAAGGAAGGGTGATGTCATACCTCCTCAATCATGTATGCGACTGGAGTGGAATGGGGGGGAATAGCAAGAAATCTCAAGTGTTTTGATTCATCAACAAACTTCCTGGTGTCCATCTACACCACATCCTCTTCTTCATGAGAGCCTCCTTGAACCGCCAAAGGACATTTCTCCACCTAAACAATATGAACTCCCCCGAGGGTAGAAGCACCTTTTTGCCCCAATCCTACCTGGCCAGCAAAAGCAATAACCTCACATCCCTCGGGGTTGAAGTTTGAGGGCCCAAACAGAGTAGATAATACTTGGTTATTCGTGTGAGGAGGTTCCATAGAGGCAGTCTGTTCAGTCAACCCTGCCTGTGAAGAAAGAATTAAAATCAGAGCCATGAGTAAAGAGAAAATACCAAAATGCTAGAATCAGTTCAAGTGTTACCATAAAAGAAGGTGCAACTAAAAGATACTTCCTAACACTGGATTTCATAACACTTTTTCAGGGACACCCTCTTTAAGGGAAACCTAGTTACGCAAGAAGTTAGAGTCAAACGAATATCTACTACTAGAGTGAATAGTAGAAAGGTTAATATCTTCCTCGAGGGTAAAATTTGTGGGTACGTTAGAGGTTATAGGGGAAGCTATACCCTTTGGCAGAACGTCTGTAGAACTGGACAAAACTTTGGTTATCTCCAAATCCTCTAGAGGTCCACTAAAATCATCACCCACTCCAACAACCTTGTGGGGATCATCTTGGACACCAACCTGAAGCTAAAGGGCAAGAGTTAATATGAAAAGAAGAAATTTTAGAAGTTAAAATTGAGAGGTGAGTGGCCACACCACCTCGTCAACAAGGGTATCCTCTAAGAACGTATAGTCTTGTGGAGGTGAATAAGGCTTCGAAGAGAAACCATCCATCGCAACATGCATCTTTGGATGAGCTTGGAATTATATTTGACACCCCGACTAATTAAATACAGTGTAGTTACTCCTTTATTAAAATTGATGCAAAATTTCAAGTTAGTTTAGTTCATAGCATCACTATTGAAAACATTTAATTAATTACTAACCACCTAATATTTAAAATAGTGAAGTGTCAAATTTTAATGTATAAATTAACCATCAAAAAAATAATTTAAATCAAAATTCAACCACAAGAACAATCTCATAAGGTAATCAACAGAATGAAATAACTGGTTTCTGGAGTAAACACTCCAATAATAGTAGAATGTAAATAAACCGAGTAGAATAGTCCGAATAAATAAAATCCCAAGACTAAAATAAAATGAAAGTCTAAAACTGTTGTCTCTGAATATAATGGGCAACATGGCCTAACTGGAATAAATGTCTCCAAAAAGAAGTAAGGGTAAATTTGGAGGTGTCTAGTAATGAGATCCGGTAACTTCCACAGTAGCTACAACACGTCAATGGAATGGAACTCCTAAGCTTGGCTTCCCTATGGCTAGGCACCTAAAAGGTTTTAACAAAAAGAAATAGATTTAAAAGAAAACGGGTCAGAGCCCGAGGTGAAAATATTTTAAAAACAAAAAGTGTTTAAATTACAATATTAAACAACACATATATTAAACATGTTAGTCACTTGACCTCACTTGATATCCTCACCCCTCAACTATTGTGCACGCCTAATGCATATTCTAAATTCAACCTAGTTATACCACCACATGACTATTCTATTCTACCCCTATCTAGACGGTTCTTACTTTAGATGCCACCCGTATTATTCAATTAAAATATATTCATAACTCACACATTCATTAATCAAATTAACTACCTCAAGTATTAGTTAAGTTCACATTATTATTAACCCATTTAAATCCATTAGTCATTCGCATCTACTAAGTAACAGTGAATCAGTCACAAGTACATATATAAGTCACTCTCATTACATCTATACGTATATGGCACCCCTAGGCTAAGTTGTAGTGCATGCATACTCTGCTATTGAATCCTGGTACATCGCGTACATAAGGATCACGTGTTTTGAATCGCTCGAGAACCGTCTCAACACAAATCACACATATTGAAGGCAAACATAGTTCACATATCCATGAGTCATGCACATACCTACGCTCCCATGGTCAGCTGACTTATCAACTCACAAATAAGTCATTCACGGCCCTATGTCCATAAGGTACCAATCTAAATCCCCCTGAAGGCACATAATGATAAGATGGTCCTTTACCGAAAATTAACCTCCGTGATAGAAAGTATGGTAGGTATGTCATACACATAATCATCCATATACTAAGTATTCACACAACTTAGGTAATCATCATATTCTTATAGTTATATTCCATCCCTATATCGTAAGTCTCACACATATAATAATATCGTCCCATTTATTCTACACAATAGGTTTAGCGCGATAATTCTTGTCATATGGTTCCTAGTACATATCATATCCCAAAAGGTTACTAAGTCTCCCTATAGTCTCTAAGGTTATCTCAGTAATTAAGGTTCCCCATTTCAGTCTTTAACCTTAAGTTATAGCTGGGGGGAAATATATTCAGATTCTCACAACTTCCAATCGTATCTCGCTAGTCAGATATTCATAAGTTTACCACTTAACCTCAATTAAATCTAATAAATTTTCGGGCTTCAAATACAACCCTATTGGTCTACCCTAAGTGCCACTATGTTAAATCAATCATCACTAAAGAGTTCTAAAGGTTGGAGGTTACTCAATTATTTAAAGGGAAATATCTCACTTTTTCCATAGGGGTCAATCGATCGAAGAAATGGGTTTATCGATCGATCGATATTCTTGGGTCCATCGATCGATCAATCAAGTAGTTATCTTCCAGAATTCCTTTAACAGTTATGGTTTCTCCATTTTTACACCTCGATTTCTCCATTACAATGTCCCAAATTCCCAAATGAGTATAATAAACTTTAAACCAACCTAGTTGCATTAGTTTTAACGTTTAAGATTCATCAAAACATCACAGAATATCGATTTCTTGGATAAAAAGTCATGAATATTACCATAACCCTAATTCTTCTATATATCTTCAAAAATCCTCATAACTCTCAATTTAACTTCGTGATTTCCTAACTCTTAATTTGAAAATTCGTTCACTTAATAGTTCCAGAAGATCCACTATATGTAAACCTATTCAAGTTCAATAATTTAGTCTCCAACTTCACATGATTACAAACTATTCATACTTTGTCTTCAAATCAAAACTATCATGTAAAATATATGCCTTAAATCATTGCAAGATAAATCCCTTGACTTGAATTAGATATTATGATCCTTTGAAGCAGACAGTATGTGAGTGATCTTCTCTTTTCGATCTATTCGGTGGTGGTGACGGTGGTGCAAAAGCCTCTAAGTGGTGGTTCCCCTTTGGGAAACTTCCTTCTCTTCCTCTCTAATGGTCATTTATGATTTTTGGTTGTGAAACCCTAAGGGACTCAAGTGTTGACTGATATAATCAGTCTAAAATTCACGGGTTACTATTCTTCAAAAAGTTAAAATGACTAAAACACCCTCTCGAGTTGACGGTTAGGCGTAAAATGCTCCGGGACTCAAACTAAACCCTCAGCTAGTGTTTTGTGACTATCTCGACCCTTACGGATACGTTGGCGTACTCAAAATGACCATACGGATGTTATAAAACTAATTTACTTTTAAATCCATTAAATTAGTTCCTGACACGACTGACACACGTGTCCCAACATCATTTCCAAAATTGTCGTATTTTCAACTTGCGATAATATTAATAAATTCAATGATTGTATATTACCATATTCACTCAGTAATATTCAACTTACTTATCATAATCAAATACTAATTGTTGTCTCACTAGTATTTAAATTCGGATTTATATCCTATTAATTATCTTATTTAATTTAATTAATCCCAATAAATAAAATCAATAAAAATCCAGGGTATTACATACTTCCCCCCTAATAACAGAATTTCGTTTCGAAACACAAAAATAAAAATATACCTGGCAAGAATAACTTTGGATAACGCTCGCGCATCTCATCCTCGTGCTCCCAGGTAGACTCATCGGCATTATGATGCCACCATTGAACATGCACTAAAGGTACTATCTTTGATCTTAATTTCCAATCACTACGGTCTAAAATAGCAACCGGCCCCTCCTCGTAGGAACTATAAGGTTGTAGATAAATCTCCTCTAAAGCAATGTGAGTATGGGCCAAATCATCTCGAATATATCTTCTCAGTGAAGAAATGTGGACCACATCATGGATCTTATGCAAGTGTTCCAGTAACCCAAGTCTATACGCAACTGTCCCAATCCGCTCGATGATAGGGAATGGCCCCACATGCCTAGGCGCCAACTTCCCCTTATTCCCAAACCACATAATCCCCTTCATAGGAGATACTCGTAGTAATACTTGGTCTCCCACATTGAACTCTCGGAAGGACCTATTGGTATCAGCGTAACTCGTCTATCGATCCTGAGCAACTCGAATACGGTGCCGTATCATCTCTATCCTTGCCGAAGTGTCCTGGATCACCTCCGGACCAAGTACCTTGTTATCCCCCACCTCTAGCCAACACTCTGGGGAATGACATGACCTACCGTACAACTGCTCAAATGGAGCCATACCAATAGTTAACTGGTAGAGTTATTATAGGTAAACTCCACCAGTGGAAGATACTGCTCCCAACCATCACCAAAGTCAAGGATGCACATACTCAACATGTCCTCTAACATATGATTCGTCCACTCGATCTGCCCATCTGTCTGCAGGTGGTAGGTTGTGCACAATCGCAACTTTGTACCCATAGCTTCCTGGAAACTTTCCCAAAACCGAGACACAAATATCGTATCCCTGTCAAACACAATATTGAGTGGCACCCCATGGAGTCTTAGTATCTCAACTATGAAGATCTAGGCATACTGTCCCATAATGTAGTCTATCTAGCCTGGAAAAAAGTGAGCAACCTTGGTAAACTGATCCACAATCACCCATATGGATTCGTGACCCCTCTCCGATGTAGGTAATCCCATCATGAAGTCCATGGAAATGCTCTCCCATTTACACATAAGAGCCTCTAATGGTTATAGAAGTCATGTTGGTCTCTGATGGTCCACCTTTAATAACTGACAAGTGGCACATTTCGAAATGAACTCAGTAATATCTATCTTCATCCCTCTCCATCAGTATTGTCGCCTCATATCTTAATACATCTTATCCCCATCGGGATGTACCGTGAATCATAAACCGTGTGACTCTATCATCACCTTGTGTCGTAAGGCCTCTCCCTCAGGAACAACCAATATCCCATTGAAGCGTAAGCCCCAATAGGATCTAAAATTATAAGACTAAGGCCCCTATGCTAGGAACTGTACAATTCGGTCCTGACAAAACGGGTCTAGTGCCTGAACCTGTACTACTCTCGTAATGATCTGGGGCGTAACTATCATCATGGACATGAATGATCGGGACACTGCGTCTGGGTTTCATAACTCCTTCCACTTCACTTTCCACACCTCGGCCACCTTACCTACTGGCCTACACCTCAACGCTTCTGCTACCACGTTAGCCTTCCCTGGGTGGCATTAGATATCGAATTGATAATCCTTCACAAACTTGATCCACCAATGTTGACGTATATTCAACTCCTTCTGCATGACGAGGTATGGTAATGACTTGTGGTCCATGAATAAATGAAATTTCTCCCCCAAGAGATAGAGTCTCCAAATCCTAAGTGCAAACACGACGGTTGCTAACTCCAAGTCGTGGGTAGGGTAATTCCTCTCATGAGGCTTAAGCTTACGAGAAGCATAAGTTATAGCCTAATTCTCATGTTGAAGCACACCCCCAAGTCCTAGTAAGGACACATTAGTGTAGACTAAATACTCCACTCCCAGCCTGAGCAATAATAACATTGGTGTTGTGGTCAGTTTGTCCTACAACTTATCAAAATCCAATTGGCAGGTATCACTCTGAATAAATGGCACCTTTTTGGGAGTCAGATGTGTCAACGAACCCGCTATCTTCGAAAACCCCCGAATAAACCTCATATAGTATCCTACTAGGCCCAAGAAACTACCTATTTATGTCGATGTCATGGGATGTCCCCACTCCCTCATCGTTGATATCTTCCCTGTATCTATAGATATCCCCCTGTCAGAAATGATGTGCCCCAAAAACTGAACCTCCTTCAGCCAAAATCCACATTTATCATATTTTTCATATAACTCATGCTGATGTAGTGTCTGCAAAAACTGCCTCAATTTCTCGGCCTGCTCATCGTTGATCTGGGAGTAGACACAATGTCATATATGAATACAATGATGAACTGGTCCAGGAACTCTCTAAACACCCTGTTCATCAAGTCCATAAACAGGGTTGGGGCATTGGTTAGCCCAAAAGGCATAACCCTGAACTCGTAAGAATCATAACTCGTCAAGAAGGCAGTGTTCGAGACATCATGTTCCCTGATACGCAACTGATGGTATTGCGATCTCAAGTCAATATTTAAGAAGAAGGAAGCTCCTCTCAATTAGTCGAATAAGTCATCGATTCTGGGAAACATATACTCATTCCATATCGTGACTTTATGCAACTCCTGGTAATTGACACAAAACCTCATGGATCCATCCCTTTTCTTAATGAACAGCATGGGAGAACTCCATGGCTATTTGCTCCTGCGAATAATCCCATGACCCAACAGCTGCTCTATCTGATCCTGTAGCTCCCTTATCTCCACTAGAGCCATACGGTAAGGTACACAGGCTCTCGGATGAGTAACAAACACCAAATCTATAACAAAGTCTATCTCTCTACTCGGTGGTAATCCTAAAATATCCTGGAACACATTAGTAAACTCCCTAACAACTGGAATCGAATCAAGTGGTATCACTACCTCCTTAGAGGTCTCCTCCTCTATGTAGTACAAGTGAGTCAACGGTCCTCCCTCAGGATGATGCATCTCCACTAAGAACATCTCCTGATCGGGTATGGAAAAAATAATACTCCTACTAAAACAATCGATCTTGGCTCTCTATGTAACCAGCCAATCCATATTGATAATCACATCATACTCGGACATATCTAATACGAGCATGTCAGCAAGTAATGTAAATCTCCCAATATCTACACCCACGCCTCTACATATAAATGAAATCATAGAACCTCTACTCAACAGAGAATCTACATAAGTGACAGTGCTCTCCGCGCTATCTAATAATCCCATAGTGCGTGCAAATGTCATGGCAATAAAATAGTGTGTGGCCCCCATGTCAAATAAAATACGCCCTATAGTCCCCTGAATAGAAACATACCCTCAATCGCGGGTGGATCCTTGAGGACTGTGTCCTGCAAAAGATGGTAAACTCAACCATAATAAAGTAGCCCCTACTGAACTGGGACTGCTAGAATAGGTGGCAGTACTGGCATCTGTGGTGGTGTTGGGAGGGCGACAGGAAACATCGGTCTATGGGGCTCCTTTTGAGCACCCTACTGTTGATGCTATGAGGCCCTTCCCCTCTCGGGACACTCCTGGCATTTTTTGCCATGCTTGCCACAAATTAAGAATTTCCCCGTAAAGTTTTCCCCTTTTTGACCCTGCTACCCACGACCTTGATGGTCGTTACCACCTCTCCCTTGGCCATGCTGGTCATATTAAAACTGCTGCTGACCCTGATGGCCCTGGTGGCCATGCTGACCTTGGTGTCCGTGATGACCCTGCTGGCCAAGCCTAAAACCTCCCTTACCATGTCTGAAACCTCCTGATATGAATATCTTAGAATCCCCCTGTTGGTAACTTTAATCACCTTGCCTATGCTGACCCTGAGCTGACTGTGCCACACTGACACCATTACCCCCTGTCCGGCTCTACTGGATGGACTCTCCTACTCGCTTACCCTCTGACAGATGAAAGTGGTGGTTCTGGCAATGAAGTAGCGATGTGTTAACCCCATCTGAATAGGTGTCCAATAAGAGATTTCCTAGCAGTTTCTTATGAATCCTCCACGTCAACCCATTCATGAACTTCTGGATCTTTTTCTCTTCAATTGGAATCTCATCGGGAACTATGTTCAGAAAATTGGTGAACTCGGCCTCATATTCTGCCACTTTCCTCCCTTCCTTCTTAAGATTTATCCATTTTCACCTCATCTCTGTCTGAACTGCGGAGGGAAAATATTTGCGATCGAACCACACCCAAAACTCCTAAATAGCAAGAAGATCTCTCTCCTTGGTGGAGGTAATGGACTCCCACCACTGCAATGCTTCTCCTACCAGCTTAAACGTAGCCAGTATCTTCCTCTGCACATCTATACACTCATACATCCTCAAATGCCTTTGGATGTCCTTCTTCCCTGGAAACTCCGAAGGATGTGCCTTCTGAAAGGCATCATTGACACATTCCCAAGTTGTCGGGGCTGCATGAGTCTAGACTGGGGCTACTATCGGTGTCTGACGTGGTGCTTGCTGCACAATTTCTAGTGCCGCATTTACCTCCTGTGCTATAATGGAGGAAACTTCAGTAGGGTTCATAGAACCCTGAACTAGTGTAACCAGAGGTTCGGGCTGGGCACCCCTGGGAACTCGTTGTGCACGTCGAGGAGGCATTTGAAATGAGAGAGACGTTTTTATAAGTCCACAGTTTATATCTAAAAATAGATGAAGAATGCAAGATATACAAAATATTACAACAATCCTAAAATATGGGGCTCTATATCAAAAGACGCTACGTGAAAACATAACAAGCCCTACAGATCCTAAGGACTCTAGAACCTAATGCTCTGATACCACCTGTGACACCCCGACTAATTAAATACCGGGTAACTACTCCTTTATTTAAATTAATGTAAAATGTCAATTTGGATTAGTACATAGCATCACTGTCGAAAATATTTAATTAATTACTAACCACCTAATATTTAAAATAGTGAAGTGTCAATTTCAATATTTAAATAAACCATCAACAAAATAATTTAAATCATCATTCAACCATCACATGAACAATCTAATAAGTTAATCAACAAAATGAAATAATTGATGTCTCGAGTAAACACTCCAATAATAGTAGAAATGTTAATAAACCGAGTACAATAGTCCAAATAAATAAAATCCCAAGACGAAAATAAAATGAAAGTTCAAAACTGGAATAAATGACTCTCAAAAGAAGCAAGGATAAATGTGGAGGCATCTAGTAACGAGATCTTGTAACTTCCACAACAGCTACAGTACATAAATGGAATGGAACTCCAAAGCTTAGTGTCCCTGTGGCTGGGCACCTAAAAGGTTTTTACAAAAAGAAATAGATTTAAAAGAAAATGGGTTAGAGCCCGAGGTGAAAATATTTTAAAAACAACAAGTGTTTAAATTAAAATATTAAACAACACATATATTAAACATGTTAGTCACGTACCTTCACTTGAGATCCCCACCCCTCAACTATTGTGCATGCCTAACGCATCTTCTAAATTCCACATAGTAGTCTATTCTACCCCCATCCAGACGGTTCTTACTTTAGATGCCACCCGTATTATTCAATTAAAATATATTTATAACTCACACATTCATTAATCAAATTACGTAGCTCAAGTATTAGTCAAGTGCACATTATTCTTAAGCCATTTAAATCTCTTAGTCATTTTCATCTACTAAGTAATAGTGAATCAACCACAAGTACATATATAAGTCACTCTCATTACATCTATACATATATGGCACCCTCAAGCTAAGCTGTGGCACATGTATACTCTACTATTAAATCCCGGTACAACACATACATAAGGATCATGTGTTCCGAATCGCTCGGGAACCATCTCAACACAAATCACACATATTGGAAGCGAAAATAGTTCACATAGCCATGGGTCACGCACATACCAACGCTCCCATGGTCAGCTAACTTATCAACTCACAAATAAGTCATTCACAATACTATGTCCTTAAGGTACCAACCTAAATCCCCCCGAAGGCACACAAAGATCACATGGTCCTTCCTCGAAAATCAACCTCATGTGATAGCAAGTATGATAGGTATGTCATTCACATAATCATACATATACTAAGTATTCACATAACTTAGGTAATCATCATATTAGTATAGGTATATTCCATCCCTAAATTGAAAGTCTCACACATATAATAATATCGTCCCATGTATGCTTGTCGTATGGTTCCGACTACATACCATATCCCAAAAGGTTACTAAGTCTCACGCTAGTATCTAAGGTTATCGCAGTAATTAAGGTTCCCCTTTTCAGTCTTTAACCTTAAGTTATAGTTGGGGAAAAATATATTCAGATTCTCACAACTTCCAATCATATCTCACAAGTCGGATATTCGTAAGTTTACCACTTAACCTCAATTAAACCTAATAAATTTTTGGGCTTCAAATACAACCCTAATGGTCTTCCCTAAGTGCCAATATGTTCAATCATTCATCCCTAACGAGTTCTAAAGGTTGGAGGTTACTCAATTTTTTAAAGGGAAATATTTACTTTTTCCAGAGGGGTCGATCGATCGAAGAAATGGGTCGATTGATCGAACAGTCGACCGATTGACATTCTTGGGTCGATCGATCGATCAAGCAGTTATCGGCCCAGAATTCCTTTAACAGTTACGGTTTCTACCATTTTTACACCTCCAATTCTTCATTACAACGTCTCAAACTCCCAAATGAGTATACTAAACATTAAACCAACCTAACTACATTAGTTTTAACATTCAAGATTCATCAAAACATCAAAGAATATCGATTTCTTGTATCAAAAGTCATGAATATTACCATAACCCTAATTCTTCTAAATTTTTGCAAAAATCCTCATAACTCTCAATGTAATTTCGTGATTTCCTAACATTACTTTGTCAATTCATTGACTTAATAGTTCTAGAAGATCCACTACATGCAAACCTATCCAAGTTCAATAATTTAGTCTCCAATTTCACATTATTACAAATTATTCATACTTTTTCTTAAAAAAATAACTATCATGTAAAATATATGCCTTAAATCATTGCAAGAATACTCACTTTCCTTGAATTAGAGATTTTGATCCATTAAAGGAGACAATATGGGAGTGATCTTATCTTTTCGATCTATCATGTGGTGGTGACGGTGGTGCAAAAGCCTCTATGTGGTGGTTCTCCTTTCGAAAACTTCCTTCTCTTCCTCTCTAATGGTCGTTTATGATTTTTGGTTGTGAAATCCTAAGGGACTCAAGTGTTGACTGATATAATCAGTCTAAAATCCGTGGGTTACTATTCCTTAAAAAGTCAAAATGACTAAAATACCCTCTCGGGTTGTCGGTTAAGCCTAAAATGCCCCAGGACTCAAACTAAACCCCTCGCTAGTGTTTTCTGACTATCTCAACCCTTCTGGACACGTTGGTGCGCTCAAAATGATCATACAGATGATGAAAAAAAAATTACTTTTAAATCCATTAAATTGGTTCCTTACACGACTGATACGGGCGTCCCAACTTCATTTCTGAAATTGTCATATTTTCAACTCGCGACAATGTTAATAAATTCAAATATCATATATTACCATATTCACTCAGTAATATTCAACATACTTATCATAATGAATTACTAACTCTTGTCTTGCTAGTATTTAAATCTGAATTTATCTCCAATTAATTATCTCATTTGATTTAATTAATCCCAATAAATAAAATCAATAAAATTAAAGGTATTACATTATCCTCCTCGGACTCCTCTTCCATCTCATCCTAAACTCTCATCTCTCCAACTTATTCTTCCTTTCCATCTTCTTCTTCCTCTTATTCCTCTTCTTCCTCTCATCTTTTTTCTTCTTCCTCATGTTTTTCTTCCTCAGACTGCTCATCTACACTTGTATCCTCAACAACTTCTTTAAAAACTACTTTAACTAGGTTGGTTAACTTGGCAGTAGACCTATTGAATTTCTTATTTCCCTTAGCAGTAGGAGGGGAGTAAATGAAGTCAGGCGCAGCTATGTGAGCAGACATAGTAGCCCTATCTACAGGTGAAAAGTCCTCCCAAGTTCGCTAAACATCAGTCCATATTTGATCAACCTGCTTGGACAACTCTGGGTCAGAAACAACAACGGGAGAGGCTACTTGGGCTGCAATAAGGGAAATCACTTGGATGGTCTTAAGCTTCTTCGAAAGATCCTTTCTGGTAGCTCTAACAACTGCCCTAGTTAAGGAAGTCAGAGACATACCCCCCTTAAACTAATCTCGAGGTATCAGGGGAAATAACATCCCCCACACCCAGACTTCACATTTGAACACCTTTATTCTTCTTCAGTATGTCCTGTTCCAAATGGGCCAAAGGAGGCAACTCGAACGGGGTGGAATCATTAATATAACTAAAAGGGAATAAATAACTAGACATAGAATAACTTCTCATCCTTAGCTCTGTAGGGGGAATCTCTTAACATCTGGATAGAGGATGTTGACACAATGGAGTTCATTTAGAATGTTTCTCATAAATCTGCCCAGTTTATTCTGCCAAAATACAAATAAATACATAGCTAACATGCATCATCGAGCTTCCTTCCTTGGGGTGATGGGGTTAGTAGTATAGCTGGAACAAAAGCTGACAACAGTTGAGGTCATAAAATTTCTGAACGCAACGAAAAAATTGGTGGGCTTCTCGAGAGTAAAGTCACTGATCATGGGATTACCCTGATCATACCCAAACTGGATGGCCGCATCATTTGTACAATATATGGAGTGTTGAGAGGTCCACTCCATATGTGAGATAAAATATGAGGGAACCATGATCAAAGGAATGTTGTTTGCATGAAAGTTTCTGGCCATTGACTCCTCAATTGGGGAAACAAGACGTTCTTCCTCTGTGAAGAAATTATTGGTGAAGAATTCATCAACACCCACATAAGGATAGCAGAAAAACTTGTCAACTTTTTTTTATCAAAGACATAAAGGGTTTCTTTGAACTCTTGTGATTCCAACAACAGATATGGGGAACCTTAATGATTTGAGAACATGGGTCCTACCTTATCGGTTCTCCCATCAGTTGCTTCACCGACCACACGACATTGAAATACTTACTTGCAAAGAAAGATTGTGACACTAGAACCTCTTAACTAATGTGCACACCTAACATAATCTACCTAGTTATGCTACCCAACCCCACTAGGTCTCATCAATAACTATCTAACCACTAACATGTTTTGCTCCCCTGTACTGCCCATACATTACGTTATAGTGTCACAATCTTTACTCATTAATCCTCAGTTAAGTTTCTCTTTAACTCTCCCATACCACCCATACAGTACGCTATCGACTACTAATAATTAACATTACCCCAAATGTTATTCTTAAACCATAGCCAACATTTCACAATTGTTATTCTTAAACCATTTCATTAAGTTACTCTACTTAAATCTTCTTTAAATATGTGGTATCCAACTTTACTACTTTCACACACTAAGTAAATTATCTCATACTTAAATTAATTATAAAAATACTTCATATATCCTTCCTATATTACATACAAGTAGGATAAATCACCCAAGTGTGTGTGCATGTGTGTGTGTGTGTGTGTATATATATATATATATATATATATATATATATATATATATATATATATATATATATATATATATAAAAAATAAAGTAGGATGGTGTTTTTACTATTCATAAGTTGGGGACATACTTTGTCGTTGAGATTGAAGCCACCTAGGCTAGAAATGGAGGGTTGAGATTAAGAGTTTTCCTACAATACCTTTTTTACCCCTCAAATTTTTTATTCCCCCTCTTTTGTTACTTTCTAAATTTACATTTTAATTCCAAATTGTGGGTATTTTGGTGAAAATGACAATGCTTCTCTACTTCTCTCCCGCTCATACAAATCGTTTCTCTAATTTCTCCCGTTCATTTCACTCCAGCCAACCCTACCTCACTCATCACTTCAGCTCCCCTACTCCTTGCTGCCGCCCCCTCTCCTACTACCGCTCCCTCTCCTCGATGCCACCTTTCATTCCACTGCCGCAGTGACCCGCTGCCAACCTCACCTCCATACTCTTATCCCCACTACCGCTAGGTAAAAATTAGGAGGGTTTATTTCGGTTTCATATGGTGGATTTTTAATGTTTAGTTTTATAGATCTAAATAGAAGATTTCAATGTTTTTTTGGGGCGGTTTAGTAATGGTTAAATCATTCAGATCTTGGAGATTGTATTGTTTTGCAGAGTTTGTAGAACGATGTTTAATCGATGTGTATTGTTTTGCAGAGTTTGTAGATCTTGGAAATTGCCTAACTTCTATTCAAATCAGGTGTACTATGTTTTTTTAGTATTTGTAATGTGATATGTGCTTTTAAATGTGGTACTATGGTGGGGTTTGTGAGAATAAGTTTTAATTTTTTTTTCTTTTTGTACATATGATTTTTTTAAGGATGATTTTTTTAACTTCGATTACAATGCCACATACATAGCTATTTAAGTGTAAGAGTCCATGTGAGCCGATGGTGGGTGATAGATGTTAAGCTTCATTAATTATCATTCCTAAATGGGTATTTTACTTTTCTTAATTTTTTACTCTTTATTTTTTAATAATTTTTGAGTGGATTTATTTACATCTATCCAACTTCTAGATTGTTTTTAGTGAAATAATGTAGTTTTATACTGAAATCCGAAGACATAATTTAATTCAAAGGACGTTGCACTGATATGGGAGACATAAGTTTCATTTATTCTATTATTCTTCAATTTGTTTGAATAAGTTTGATTCATTATAAAGTGACAGTAAATGCACATGATTTGTTGGTATGCATATATATAATTGAATAGTAGAATGGAGAGAGAGTGTAGAACTGTAAACTATGTTATGAGTGTTCGAGTAACACATGACCTGATTCAAAATGACATATATATGATGAGCTAACCTATACAAATTGGGATGTGATGTTGTTAGAGGGGGATGAAGAGCAAGAGGTATTAGTTTCCTATATTTTATATCTTTCATTATTTTTCTGGACCATGTTGTAAACTTCTCGATTTAGTTGTAAAATTACAATGTTAGCTATGAATTTGAGTCTCTCTAATATCCTTAAAGCATGGTTTTAAATATTGGTTGATACCGTTACGTATTGCCAATTCTTGATGGTTGAGGTTAATGTTCATTTTTTTACATTTTCACAAATATCTTGCAGGTATGGGATTTGCTAAGAGAGGTCACTCATCTCATGAATTTACTTGGGGACTTTCCAAGAGAGGTCACAAATATTCAAGGTTTGATACTTTTTTGTAGCTATTTGGTTTGGATGTATAATTTATCCTCTCTTTGTGATTCACATTTGACAAATATTGTGTTCATTTTTACATATGGTGTGTTGATACATTTATATGGCTATGGGTATTAAAATGTCTGGTGATGCAGTAGCTCAATCTCAATATGTACCAAACAGTGATTCAAAATCTGATTTCCAAATGCAAGATATAGAGGAAATGTTATCCAACCTCAAGCTCAATCCCATGGCCAAAGAGTTTATCCTTCCTCATATTCCCATGGTCGCAATCGCAGTCACCCTCAATTGTTGCTCGCCAATAACCCAAGGAGAAGAAATAATTTTAACTAGGGAAGGAGGAGGTTGAATGGGAAAGCATTTAGAGCTCAAAGAGATTACAATATTAGACAAACGGTGTATGTTCCTGATATCGATCATGATGTCATTGAAGATCAACTTCCCACCTTATTTCGTGGATATGGCCAAGTTGTTGATTGTCGAGTTTATGGTGATTCCCACTCACACCTTCGCTTTGTATATGTAGAGTTTACTGATGAGTACTCTACAACATCAACTCTTAACCTTTGTGGGACATTGCTCGGTTTCTCTCCAGTATGGTTCTTACCTTCATTTATTTACAAGCGTGATAATAATTGTGTGATAGGAACACAAACATGATTAATATTAGTAAAGAATATGTAATTTGTATTTATAACTATTATCATTTTTTATGCACTTCCTGTCACAAGTTGTAATATGTTGTTATTTACTTCCTATCACAATTTGTTCACCTATTGGTATAGAACAATTATTAAATAGAAATAGGATTATTTGTAACTCATGTCATGTGGTGGTTGCAGATTCTACACAGGGTGCCTGGGGATGAAGTTGTTCCGGAAACCTGAAATGGAGAATTCAGCTGCCAATCAAAAGCCATATCATGGACATAAGTAGCCGTATCAAAAGTTTTCATTTGGTCGTATCAAAAGTTAATTAGAATTTAGTAAGCCCCACGTATCCATTTTTTTTACTGTTACGTTCATTTGGTTCATCATTCGTTAAAATATTTCTTCACTCTACTAATCAATGTTTGAAAATTCATATGCTAGAATAATATAGGTGGATAGAGAATATTCAACCGATATTTTCTCTGTTTCAGGTCCCTAATCCATATGTGTAGTGAATGAATCAAGAGTAGTTGGTGTTTGAATTTTGAACAGGGCACCTAAATTCAAGAATCGACGAAAGTTATCGACCAGCTAAAACGATTAACATAGAATGCTTTGAAGCGATAAATTGTATAATTTTTCACGCAATAGGTATGGAGGTCAAAAATAACAACATAAGATGGGTATCGACATATTTGCGTCTCTTTGAGTTTAGTAACTGTTTTAATTTATCTTCTTTTCTGCATTTAGTTGTTGACTTCACATCTTAAATTAGGACTATCGTTTCTGAAAATCATGATTAATGAATGTGGTTTCTTCAATTTCCCCCAAAATAATTTCTTCATAGCTCTCATAGAGTTTGTTTTTATTGATACTGAATCTATTATTTTACGTGTCTTTAAGTTATGTCTACAGGTTGGTCATGCCCATGAAAGAAAAGATACAAGGGAATGACTCTATAGGTATTATTTTACGTGCATCTTTTGGTTGTCTCAAATTTTGTTCTTATGCATTAACACAATAGTAGTTATCTCTCCACCAGCTGCTACAGTAATATTGAACGATTGTCCAGGCTGCAGCAACATTTATCCAGATGTTGTCCAGATGCTGTCAAAGCTGCAAAAATATATGTCCCGGAGGTTGTCTAGGGTGCTGCACCATATGTGCAACAGGTGCAACATATCGTTCGATTATCGTAATAGGTACGAGGCAACATATTTTCTGTTGATTTATAAAGTGTATAAAGTAGAAACGAGGCAACAAATTCATTGAAGAGAAGATATAATGACGTGTTGTCGTTGCAAATACACCAAAGATAATTGCATACGCACCATCACCATTGGAGACACCTAAATGCCCTTAAAATCGACTCCCTGAAATTATTTAGCATCTAAGTACTCATAGAATGGCTGCCTAATATAAATTGTAGGATTCAGGAATTAGCTATACTACATAGGGTGATCTGTTGTCTGATTTTTGTTGAGTTTGGGACATCCCTAAAACAATACCCCTCTATCCCAAACTAAGAATTAATGACCAATCTGAATGTTTAGCTTATCTCAGTGGTAGGACTGCTTAGGCATATGTTTATGACACATTTAAAACACTTTAGTATCAATAAAGGTATTCTTAATTTCGACTTATACATGTTCTCTATAAGTTTCCAGATTTCGGCTATCATGCAATATACTATATTGATAATTTTTTTTACAACTCTAATGGTATTAAGTGGAAATCGCTTTTTATTTATGCTAATGGGTAACTATAGATCGTGTTGGTAGGTAATTAATAATGTCATTCAAGGCGTTGAATATGTTCTTTTTTCAACGTAACATATTTGTAGTGCACATTTTTCTTAACTGATTAAGAATTTCTCTACGTGTCATATAACAGAGTTCATGGTGAGTTGTTTCCACATGGTATATATAGTAATGTGGACTCAAATCCATGTGTATGTCATATTCACATCAACTGTCAGTACATGTAAGGTTTTTATTTGAGCACTGACAAATATTTTTGGAAATACTAACATTTTTTTAATTGCCTTTGCAGATCTAATTCCACAAGTCATTTGAACTGAGTATTTAACAATTAGGAGGTGAGCTAGGTTTCAATTCAAGTACCTTTTAGAAATCTATTAATTGCCCGACTAATTTGTTTCTCCTCTATGGATATATCCATAAAGATACAGGGATGTGGTTCAAATGGATAACCATAAGAGTATTAACAAATTTATAACTCGAATCGAATGAGAACTTATCTCGGAAGTGAAGATTGATGACACTTGCAAACATAAACCTCTGAAGATGTGGCACTGATTATCACTAATAATAGGTCATGTTTTATTCATTTTTTTGGTAATTGGGATTCACAGTTCAATTGTGATATGCATGTTCAATGAGCTTTGAAATTCATCTACTAATTGACCAGCATGCCCTGTATATGTTTGACCTGGGCCAACTATATCTTGAATGTTCATGATCCAACTGTATCTTTGTTACATCCTACGTTTGTGGGTTTTGTGGGGTTTAGAGGGATCATTTTCTGATTCCTCTTCCTTCCAATTGCCCCCTCCTTTACCAACCTATGAACTTCGATTTCCATACCACACAAAACAAAACTAATGAAACTAGCTAAATAAATACAACACCTCCCCAACCATTTACACTTGAAGATTTACAAACCATTTATTTCATCTCATCATTTTTGTTTATTTTGGTTCATCAACTTACAATCTCACTCCCTAATAAAATTTTAAAGCACTTCTACTCACAATTAGAGACGGCTTTAATTTTGCAAATTCTAAAATGTAACCTATTGATACTATTTACACCATTTTCAAGACATGGTCACATTTTTGTTGATAAGTAAGACATGGTAACATTTTAAACACACGATAACAATTTCAAAGTCACGAGAAGTTGCAGTATAATTAGTCCAAAATTGAAGTTGAGTGGCATTTCAATATTTGCACAAACTTTACTGTAGCTTATTTATTTTAGTTGGTCACTAAAAATGTCCCATTCAACATAAGCTTCATGATGAATTGGCGTAAGATGTTTTCGCTAGACAACTCACCGATTTATTTACGTATAGTTTTACATTATTTATTTTAACAATATAGTACTTTAGCATTTTATAATTAAATAAATCAGTAAATATACAGGGCACGTTGGGCCAACTGTACTACCTAGGCCGATTGTATCTTGGTTACATCAATTATGTTTGAATGTTCATGATCCAAGCGCATGAGTTCTGTATGGAGATTGAAAATGATTGTATGAAGTCAACTAATCACGTCTTTTTATGACTGAGATTGTAGGATTTTATTTTTGAATGGCATCGATTACAACGTGAGATGTAATTCTCTAAAATTGGGTTTCCAAGAGACCTTTAGTCTATGTTTTTACGACTAATATTGCGGGATTTTTTTTCTATGAGATGTCCAATCTAATGGTGGGAAATACCCTTCCTCAGTTTATTCACGCCACTATCGTTCGCTTTGATTGATGTAGATGTAACTAGATTTATTTTTATGGTTTCTAACATTATCCTTGAGCAAGTGAAGATTCTATCTTTTGCAACAAATGGAAGCAGAGGCCAAAGTCAATTGATATGGAGTGATAGGATTGTTGACAGGATGAACTGACGTGAATGTTGTGGCCCACATTTTGCAAACAAAATTAATGGGAGTCCCGTGGTGAGTTATTCAAAATTTTAATCTTTTTATTTTTTAGCATCCATATGGTAGCATTGCACTTAGGCCTTTCTATTTAATATGAACAGTGTAATAAGTAGGCAGGTTTCGATATCTTACAGATTTCAACTTAGGGAATTTTGAGCCGTGTTTTGAATCTGATGGCTCCTGTATAAGTTTTAAAACATCTGGATCGTAAACATCAAACATATCATAACCATATTCAAAAATACTTCTAGAAACCCCTTCAGATGTTGAACCATCAGAAGTATTGGATTTCAACTTCTTTATTTTTTCGTAGATTTTATTCCAGTAGGCATAGGGAGTGGCAAAAGTCTTTTCAGTTCCTGGGCATATTGCATCTGAGTTCACTATAAAATCTCTATACTGCCACACTGGGCATATGGGATGGTTCTCATAATTAATCAAAACGCTCTTGTATATGGGATGGTTCTCACATTTATTTTACTTTTCTTTTTATTTCCACGTGACCAAACCGCCACTGGGCTTATCTTCATGGTAAGCCATTAACAATGAATTTATTTTCACATAAAAATTCGTTGGCTCACATCACTTTCTATACGAGTTTACCACTTGCATAAAAAATATGGAATCTTTAATTTCAGTTTGAGCACCAGCTTTACGCAGCAGCAGTTGTACAAACACAAAAGCAACCATCTTTATTTTCTTAAATAGGCAAGTCCAATTTGGAGATTTAAAAATTTTCTATTGCCAAGTAAGTCCAACTTTCCTATCTATATCAAGTTTACAGTTGGAGTTTCATCTTAGTCGAAGTAAGAGTAACATTGATAACTACAGTGGAATTATGCAGGACAAAAATCCAATTGGAAGTGGGTTAGGAAATGAAGCTATAAGGAAGCTGCTGGGCAGAGTGTATTATACTAGGACAGATTACCCCAATTAAATTACTTGGTTTGAAGGTGACTTTTTTTCTCTTTCTGTTGGTTAGATTAGGAAATGACTTTTTTTTCTCTTTCTGTTGGGCAATGTATTGTAACAGGGCAGAGTGTATTATAACTTTGTCAATGCACACTTGATGGTAACATGCTTACTTTAATCATGTCGTTTAATGGTTGTATCCCTTTTGACTCACATGTTTATGTTTCAGTGCAAGTTTATTCATCGACACATTAGGTTAAAGGCAGAGTAAGTGGAGTATTTAGGTAAAGTTTTTGTTTGTTTATATCTTCGGTTCGCGTATATTATACGAATGTGATATATGAATATTTTGATCACGTGAAACAATTTATTTAATCCTTATGAGGATCATATTGTACGGGCTTTAAAATGAGCCTAAATTGACCGTTGAAACTTGAATTAACATGTTTTCTTTCTACATTTGGCAGATTTGAAGGTAAAAGTGTCAGTTACTTAAATTTGTTTAGTAATATTCAGAGTGTTCATTCTGATTTTTAATGTATTATTTCTGTACGTAATTATAGTCTTTTTTCCAAGGATTATTGGGGGTGGTTTGTATGAGATCTCCAAGGAGTGGTTTATTATAGCTGCTGAAATCGACATAATAGCACCAAGAGGAGAGACTATTTTCAAAAATAGCTTCTTGGATGATTTGGGATTGATCCTATGGTTTTATAGGAGCCAACTTCAGCAACTCCAGTTCTCAACTCAAACAAGGACAACAAAAATGCCGAAGCAAATCCTTAATATCAAGGATTTCACTGCCATGAGAAAGGATGCCCGTTCCATGAAATATCAAGAAGTCCAAAATTGCTACAATCATAAATATTACAGTCAGGTAGGATGCGATGAAGTTCAAGGTCTGCTTCAATATTCAAGGTCCAAAGATGTGATGAACTTCAAGATTGTTGTGGATGCTATTTTATGGTAGGTATTATGTAACGCTCTTATTTTATGGCTGGTACTATGTAGCGCTCTTAGTGTTAGGTGTGTGTATTGAATTAAATTTGTTACTTTTTGCAGGTTATTTTAGTGAAGCAAAACTTTTCTCTCTATACTTGATGTTAAGTAGTCGAAGACCTATTTGGAAGCTTGCTAAGTTTCAGAGACTTGCTTGGATGATTAGATCTTATCCCTGGCTTATTTTTGTCATATAGAGATCATTAATAAAATATTGCATAGAGATCATTAATAAAATTTAGTATTTGTTTGAGATTAGTTTTTCTTGAATACATGATGTAATCTTTACACATTAAACAAAAAAATTGTTAAAATTTCCATCTTTATTTGTTCCGAAAAATAGGTCCTTATGAATGACATGCGTTTGTTGGTCTCTAATGGAATGTGGGTGTATATATTTGGGTGGGATTTATTTTGGGGCGAATTTGTTGTGGATATCAAATATATGTTGTAAAAAAATCTTGATACTTCCTAATATGAGTTTAGATTTAATGATGGGATCTTTTGAGTGGTAAGAAAAAATTTTCATATTTCGCTCAATAGGAGAGTTGTGGTGGTTGTAGTTTGGAAAATTATTGTGCCTTTAGGAGATGAGTTAATGCAGAAGGGCTGGGGTTGTATGATTTGGGAGAGGCTAGGGTGGTTTTATGGGTTCGTGGGGTTGAGATTTTATTAGGTTTGTACGATTTGGGAGAGACACGACTTTATGCTTCTCCAAATTATCAGTGTGCCTTCAGGCACGGGCATACCCTAGTATATATATATATATATCACACTATATATGTGTATATATATATATATAGGGAGAGGTTCAGAAAGGATGTAATTGGATGGAAATTTAATTAAACTGAACAAAAAACACCTAACACCCAATCAATTTTAATTCCTATGATGTAATTGGTCCGGGCCAGCGGCAACGGACATGTGTGTGACACGCGCCAGTGGAAATGGACACACGTGTCATATGCAAGTCACACGAGTGTACTAAAAAATACGCATGTCCGTTGCCACTGGTGCGAACCAATTATAATATAGGATTTAAATTTATTGGGTGGTAGGTGTATTTTAATTGGGTGTTAGGTGTATTTTGTCAAGGTTCATTAAAATTTTCATCTTTTATGTTCTCTTTTGAACCTCTCTCTCTCTCTCTCTCTCTATATATATATATATATATATATATATATATATATATATATATATATAGCGTCTCCCGGACTGGCAACCTTGATGTTTGCTTGCATACTCTACTATCAAGTCCATGTACCTCTCATACTAAATCAAGGAATACCGGTTCAGAATGTCTCTTTGAACCATAAATCAAACAATATACAATGGAGGCGAATATAGTTCTAAGCCTGTAGTCTACACACATACCTAACGCACCCAAATGATTGGTCATACTATTATACACACGAGTAGTGCTCAATCCCTAAGTTCTATGCTCTAAGGTACAAGTCTAAAATCCCCCTCAATGGGCTCATCAGTATAAGATTGTCCTCTGCACGAAAACCTCCGTGATAGCAGGCAGCGTAGGTATGTTTACACAGAAGAAAGAACATAATAGGCATACACACAACTTATCCATATGTCGCATATAGTTGTACACTCAACATATAAATATAATCTGTGTAGGTATACACACAACCTAAAACTATAACTCGTATAGTTATACACACAACCCATAAGCATAATCCATAAATAGTATAAAACTCATGAACACTCGATGTAATATCGATACACCAAATCACTTATTATAGTATGTTCTCGAGTCTAACTCACTACTTGAAGATTCAAAACTATCAGTTAAGTTATTTCGATAGTTAAACGATCACTAACCTACTGGTATTAAGATTAGGTTATCATTTATTCTCCCTATAACCTCAAATAATATGTCCCCGATACGCAACACAGTCGGTTAACAACCTAAGGTCTTATACACCATTTTACCTTCATTGAGATTTACCCAGGCCTTAACCATATGCCCCTTGCAATTCTCTAAGTCCCTATAGAGTTGTAATCACATCACCAAAGTTTTCACATATAGTCCATGAGACATTCTATACCCTGATTTAATTTCTAACTAAAAATTTTTATCTCGAACACCCTTCCGTAGAAAATTCATAACTAATTAAAAAAAATTGAAAAATACGAAACTGGTGGACACGCGTTCGTAAAGAAAAGATCTATCTCCACGAACAAACCTAGGGTCATTATAACGACATACTAATCTCATTCAAATGAGATACTAATCTCATTCAAATCTCGTTTGAACGATCTAAACGATTTCGCGCAGCTTCATCCCAAACTCGTTTTTCTCCATTGTTAACACCTTAAACCTTCATGAAACCTTCTGGAATTCATACCCAATGTAACCAAATATCTAATATATGTTTAGGGATGATTTCAAACGTAAAAAAACATCAAAACAATACGAAATCCATCCAAGAACGGATCAAACCCTTAATTCCTGAAAACCCTAGATTTATTTACTTCATGTATTCTTATCAAAAGACCTTGAATTATTTCTTCTTCTTCTTCATATATATACTGGTTTAAAATTGTTTACATGAAAGGATTTATTTTACAAGCAAATACTACCCCAAATCATGTGTTCTAATCATTTAAATTCACTTAACCTATTTAAATCAACATATATAAAACCCTACATTACATGGGCATTATAACTTTTCAAAAACATGCAAGATAAAAACTTGCCTTTGATTAGTAGGTATAATTGTTTCTACAATTTTGATGTGGTTGGTTTCCTTTTCTCTCGATCTACACTCCAGTGGCGGTGATGGTGCAAAATTGTATGGGAAAGCTTTGGAACTTCTCTCCTTCCTCCTCTTGTGGCTTCTCTTAGTTTTTGTAACTATTAACCCTAACTTCCCCAACACATAAACTTATATACACATTTAAAATTCGTAGGTTTATTTTCCTTAAAATTTCAAAAGACCAAAATACCCTTCCAGGGTGTCGGTTTAGCCCAAAAATGCCCTGGGGCCCCAACCAAACCCCCGAGCACACTTTTCTGACGATTTTGACCCTTCCGGACACATTGTCACACTCGAAATGATCATTTGGATGACTCATAAATAAGTTACATCTTATTTCATAAATTTAAGTCCCAACACAACTAACACGCGCGTCCTAACGAAATTATTATAACTTTCGTATATATCTCTCAGAACCATCATAATGTATTCTTACGAATCTATTACTCGCTCACTTCAAAAAAATAAATATCAACCCTTATAACGCTAATTAATATTTATTTTAATCCAGATTAATTTGCCATTTTAATTTAATTAATCCCCATATAAAAATCATTAAAAATTACTAGATGTTACATCCCAATCTAAGATGATCGTTTGGGGATGATTCCCAACCAACAAACAATATACTTAGTGATCAAGATACTTCCAACCTAGAAACCTCAACTTGACAAATTATTTATTTGATTGATATGACCACACATTTAGTGTGGGTCACTATTCACCCACTTCGTGACGTTATGACATCTGACATTTAAAAGCTCGTAGTAGTAGCACTCAAATGGGTTTATATTTAGGATGGAAGGCTCATTGGATGAATTTGTTCTATCTAGATGATATAATATAAACATGTGTGTTCACACGTCACATCCACTAATAATGGCACCATGCTTTATAAGCATGAGGCAGTTTCACGTTAAAACACACCATCTCATACATTTAATGCAACATCTCTGACATTGATGAGGGGGATAATTTATCATGTATGGTAGTCAATCACATTTAATTCAAGTCCACTCGAGTGACCTTTCCTTGCTATAAATATATCAACCAAACAGTTTACAAGGATGGAAATTCAAACCTATAACTCCTGTTAGATTTTCCTCACACACGAGAGCTTTTGTGAGAACGTTCATTATCCTAACATTCCTATTTGTTTCCATTGAGACCATTATCATTTAACATTAACTAAGCTATAAGTTCTTGCCTTTCCTTTATTGTGATAAGAGTGCTTTCTCTTTCTCCCTCCGACCAAATTTCTTATTGGTTCCACTTATTTATTGTGTTCACAGAGCATTAATGGTGTCAAGACCTCGTTTAAGATTGATTATTGAATGTTAATGTCCCTTTCACTCTCATTTATTTTCACTATTAAACATAGACTTAAGCATTAATCATGGTCATGATAAGTTCTTACGCCTCGTTTGATACTAATCGTATCCTAAGAACTCACATCTTACAAAATATATCATAAACAAATAAACTATAGTTTAATATACGATGTACTCTAATAATGGTGCTGCTAGCATGGACCATACAACACGTAAGCTATACAAAATAATTAATATATTTTAACATTAGTACAAGCAGGTGGTTAGAATGTTTAAGTTTATATATTAAACCATGTCAAGTATGAGCATATTATGCGTGTACATTGTAATGTTATGCATGTACTTTTCAATCTGTCTAAAGAACAAACAAATAATAGAAAAGTACATGCATAACCTTATAATGTACATGTAATAGTAAAAAGCAGTTCATGTGTCATTTACAATGTTATGCGTCTACTTTTCATTATGTCCAAAGAACAAGCAAAGAATCCTAAAGTGCACGCATAAAATTATAAAGTACACATAAAAGTAAAAAGAAGTTCAAGGTTAATTTGTAATGTTATGCACGTACTTAGCATTTTTTGCTAAGTACAAACACATATTCTCAAATATAACATAGTACACGTTGGCCGAAAAATAATGGTTATAGATTTTAAATTGTTTTGTAAATTGTGTTTATATTTATATATTTGTAAATTGTAATGTATAACTAAATGTACTATATATTTAAATTTACATACTATACTTATAAAGTGTAAATTGATTAGTACTCATAGTACCATACATGATGTACTTTAATTAAATGTAATTAAATGGGTTCTTTATATATGCATGTAATTTTGTTATAGTCATTTTCAAATCACATTTACTTTATCATTTAAATTTAATTCATATCAATCAATATACCCACAACATACCCTTTTTATTAGGCTCAACATCCCTCAACTACTACAAAGCTAGGGAGTTTACACGTTCTTTGGTTCATTTATATGAACCAGTAAACCTAATGCCTACCATATTTATTAGGCTCAGCATCCCTAACAATTTTTTACCCCATTAATAAATAACTTTATTTTGGATTATAAAAACCAAACATTGTTAATTTCATCTCCATTCCAAAATCAATTAGAAATAGATAAAAATGGTTTTCCCTGCAGTAGTTTTAAGAAATACTATTGAAACTGAAAACAGGGAAAAAATAAAATTTTGAATAGTTGAGGAGAATATTTCCTCACAGAAAAAATCAATTGATGCTTTTCAACTCTACGATCATAAAGGTTACAGTGGAATCCCATCCATCCCTTTTGACTTGTTTTAAGAGGATGAGTCGCCGCCAGAAACACACGAAGGCAACATTAATTTCTATACAAATGAGGTCATTAAGAATACTGAAAATTTGATAGAGAAAATGGATGATATCAAATGGTGCATATATGCACTGGAGAATAAAATTCGAGTGTACTCAAATTTCATCGCCTCTCTTCTAGACCCCATCGAGGGTTTTAATGATTTTGTGAATTCTCTTTTTTATATTTGATTTCATTTCTCTTTTTGTTTCAAATCTTTTGTATATTTTTTCAGTTATAAATGATTTCCTTTTTTTTGTCATGCGTGTCTTACCATTTTGATTATAAATACTCTGATAATATTTTCGTCGACGTGGACCATAATACATGTAAACTACACAAAATCACAAGTAACACTATATGTGCTTTAATATATTTAAAATACACGCATAATCGGACATAAGTTCTATGTATACTTACTTGAATTCTTCTTATAGTTTATACTATCAAAAAATGACTAGCACAAATTTAAAGTACACGGAATAATACATAAAGTACATGGAACATTATTAAAAAAATGTGCGTGTACTTTAAAAAACATACGTGTACTTCATATAGATCCCATTCACAAACAAAAACAACATAAATGATCAGTCAATAATAAAATTACATTGATTACTAACACAAATGTAAAGTACAAGAAATAATAAATAAAGTACACGTGAAAAATATTAAAAAAATGTGTGTGTACTTTACATAGATACCATTCAAAAACAAAAACAATAGAAATGAACACTCAACAATAAAATTACATTCATTACTAACACAAATGTAAAGTACACCTAATTATACATAAAGTTCACGTTAACCTTATTAAAAAAATGTGTGTATACTTTTAAAAACATGCGTGTACTTTATATGTATACAATTCACAAATAAAAACAACATAAATGGACACTTAACAACAAAACCACATTCATTTACTCAAACGGGTTCTTCAATAGTTTATTGGAAAGTATTGTTATAATAAATGAATTGAAAAATAATAAATATAATCAAACTAGGTTATTTACATGTAGACATTTAATGAACCGTTTTACTACACATATATCAGTTAACTTCCCAACTTGTGACCTCGTCAACAAAATTTATTCTCTTATTTCTTGTCCTGCATGTTGGTCTCTTTGTCATGAGAGGAAGGATGTATGTATTTAAAGGTAATGGAATGTTTGGGACATCAAATCAGGACGAAGAACTATAGGTGATGAGTATGATTTTATGTAGAAAGGAACCTCGTAGTAATCCTCAATATCATCGATAAAAGGGAAGCAACATGAGAACATGAAAAGCACCTTAGCTACCAACTCTTATAAGAACAAGTTCCTTGTTTAAAATCAAGAGTGGTCCGCATATCGGAATAAACTTCGAATGCATGTTGACTTGAGAGACTAATATTCCAATGTACAGTTTTATTGCAATTATCAGTCGGTAATTTCCAAAAACAAAAAATAACTCATGATCCATGTTTCAGATTTAATAACTTTTCTGCGTTGAAATTCATAATCTTGATCCTAAGTTTGTCCAGCATATTCGTTATAAATAAAAGCCTTTCCTCAAAGATCAGAGAATTAAATGATTCCACAACACTAGATGCCATTTTTTCATAATGTTTGTCGGGGAACTAAGTACACAACCAATTTTATGGAGGCAAACTATCAAGGAAATCAACAACACCAGCTCCACCTTACTTCTTTAAGGCATTGTTTAGGTATAAATTCTTCACATTTATCCCCTTAATTTAGAGGCTTTTATCGTCTTGTGCGATGTAAATTTAGTTGATTTATCTAATATCATTGTTACTGACATCTTCTATATAGTGCAACAAGTTTCGTGTATATCTCTTACACTTTGCAAGTATTTTATACTAGAGAAGGAAAGAGAGAAGTCAAAACCAAAAAAGAAAGAAAGAAAAAAAGATAGCGGGAAAATGAGTAATTTTACATCTAGAATTCGGACATGGGACCTAAGAGAAAGTTCAACACCTTGAGTTCACAAGTGCGTAGGAAGAAACAACATCAAAATCCGAGGCACGAGTGAAAAGTTATGAAGCTTCAAAGTTAAGAAGAAGTCATGAAAAAAAAGATAGAAAATTTCTAGTGCAAACAGGTTTGGAAATAGGCGAACGGTTTTGTTGTTGATGTCAAATTTTTCCTCGCCAGTGGAATTCCGAACGGGTTCGATCAAGTGAAGAAGAAAAATCCGAACCGGTTCAGCGTGATGCAATCTGAAATTTTTTATTTTGAAATTAAAAGTTGTGCATAAGTCAAACACTTAACAAAACATGGGAGGTTTATACTAGAGTAACACTAGTCATTAGAATTAAGGTTTTTTTTATTATTTTTTAGAGCTTCTTGGAGTCAATAACCATTGTTTATCATTTTTCAACAATTGTTCATGATTTGACATTGAATTCAAGGATTTACATCAATACAAGTATATTTCATCTATTGGTTTTAATTTCTTTCATATTTTTGGTTGATAATTCATTAATTCTTAGTTAGAAGTTTCATTTACATGTTTTATCACAATTTTAGCATAAGAATGATTTCATGCAATGTAGATTTCATGTTTAGTCGTATTTCCACCATGTACGGCTAAGGTTTTAGCGGGTTAGGGTGCATGAACCCATCCTAGGTAACACATATGGATTTAAAACTGAATGATTGGTAATCCCTCATTCAATGGTTTGAAATTTATCAAGATAAAGGTTCTAGGACTTTCAATTCCATTTTCCCTAGGTAACCGAAATGTTTAAGGGTGCCATTGGCGTATTGATAACTTCTCATCCTCGTCAAATAAAAAATTTGATTTGATATTGTGCCGTATTCAGTCCTAATTTGTTGAATGCTTAGAGAGTATTTGATGTCTCTTTGAATGAAGACTTATCTTTTTGAAAAATTTATGTTCTATGTGAACATCGACGATTCGAGAGAGTGTACCCTAACTCTATTTTCTCTCATACAGTTAAAGTTTAATTTAGTTCTTCTTGCATGCGTAGTTAGTTATTAATTGAATTCAAATTGAATTAATTGATAGCTACAATCCCAAATTCATTATATTTTCCTTCTTTCTCTGAGTCATTCGTAGGGTTAATCGTTATTTCTATTCGTCGTTAGGAGAATTCATCCTATTCCCTGAGTTCGACACCCGATTTATCGAATTTATACTTGAGCGACCGACTTACACTTGAGTTGATAGAAACATGGATTAGAAATACTTTTAAAGTCGCGTCAACTTTTTGGCGCCGTTGCCAGGGATTAGGTAAACTTTTAGGTTAGGTGGATTTAATCCAAAATTTGACTCTAATTCTTAAAAAGACAAAAAAAAATAAACAATCCAAAAAAAATCAGAAAAGGAAAAAACAAAAAAAAGATATTTAACATCTCTCAAGTTCTTTCATGCAAAATCTACAGCAAACTACTCAGGACACTCCTACCTTCATTCACGAGAATTCGATAGTAGAGAACGACCCCGATAGTCCATACACTCCTAATGTTCCAAAATTTTGGGTTCTACCTCCTACACGAAACTATTCTAGTATAAGTCACAATTCTAGGGCACCGAGTGAGGATACCGAGTCATTTGGAGAGAGAGCCATGTCGGAGCATGCTAGCTATGGTACAGGTGAGGGAGAGATACCATATCGTCCCATGAGAGAGCTCTTATAGCCTGAGCGAACTATCACTACGGGATGCGTTCTACTTCCGTACAATGCAAGACAATTTCACTTCTGAAATGGGATGATCAACATTCCTCCCACCTTTCACGGATTGGATTCAGAGAAGCCATACCTCCACATCCGTGAGTTCGAAGAGGCATGCGACACAATTAGTGATCAAGCTTGCACTCAAGACATCATTCTCCTAAATCATTTTCCTTTTTCCTTAAAGGATAGATCTAAGACTTGGCTTTGGTATTGTCACCGAACTCAATCGGGTCATGGAGAGATATGCAAGCTAACTTTCTTTTGAAATTATTCCCCCAATATAGAACGAATTCTTAAGGCTCGAATTCAAACTTTTAGACAATAAGAAAATAATCCATTTCATCGATGTAGGGAGAGCTTCCGAGAGTTGGTTAACACATACCCCCATGATGGTTTTGAGAAGTATCTCATTATCTTTTTCTTCCATTAAGGGCTAAGTATAGCTTCCAAACAACTCGTGGAAACTACGTGCAAGGGAAAATTTTGGGGGTTAGATGAAAACGATATTGAGGCCCACCTTAAGTATGTCATCGAGACTACTCAAGCATGGAACACATCCGATCCTAACACCCAAAACCGGGTTCGATAAACGTCCATTGATCCTTCCGCATCAGGTCTCCATCTCGTGGACAAGGATGCCAAGTGGAAACTTCGAGTCAACCAAATTGAGAAAATATTGCAACATGTACTCGAATCACGGGCAAAAGAAACAATCGGATCCACCCAACCTATGAAAGCCAATATGTGTGCCCTTTCTGAGGCAGTACATTCAACAAAGTAATGTCTAACGATACCCACCTACAAAGTCGTTCCCCATGATCAAGTGGAAGTTGTCGAAAGATTTAAGGGAACTTTCAATACCGCTCACGGGAATTCTTACAACCCTTTCGTGGAGGAACCATCCTAGGTTTAGTTATGGGCAACCAAACGTTGCGTCGAATCCTAATTCACACTTTTCCCCTCCTCCACTACCGCCTCTGTACTTTCAATAAGCTCCACATATGCTAACACCACCTCCCGCACTGCATATCACCCTACCGAGGCAAAATTTGGAGGATTCGATAAATCAATTCATACAATCCCAAAAAGTAACGAATGCTCAAAACACCCGGATGTTTACCGAGATAAATGTTAACATTTGCAGGTTGTAATAATTTTTTAGTATCCAAGAAAAGGGTAAGTTTCTGTCCCAAGGCCAAAGACCTCCTCAAGGTCAACCTAGTGTTGGCTCTACTTACGGCACAAATCAAGAGCAATGTCAACCAATCACCACTTTACATAGTGGGATAATAGTTGATATATCACCTCCCCCACACGAATAACCTAAAGATAAGGAGTTTTCAACCATCACGAAAGAGGCCAAAGATGCCCCCTTAAATGAAAGTGACAATGAAGACAACCCTAGTGGCCTGAAGTCGTAGTGAAACTACCCACTATTACGCCATTCTCTCAACGGCTAGCTCCACCTCAAAAGGGGTCACCCGCAATGATGTCATAGATATATTTAAGCAAGTCAAGCTGAATTTACATTTCCTCGATGCCATAAAGAAAATTCCCACCTCTGTGAAAGTCCTTAAGGACTTATTGACGGTGAAAAGAAGTCTAAAGGTGAAAAATAGCATTTTTCTAGAACAAAATGTGAGCTTTGTTCTACTTAATGACCTCCCACCCATGTTTGAAGATTCGGGTGCACCTACCATCTCATGCATCATTAGAGAGAATCAAATAGAAAAGGCCTTACTTGATTTAGGGGCAAGTGTCAACATTATCCCTTATTCCATATTTAGGCAACTAGATTTAGGGGACCTCAATCCCATCACTCTCCAACTTGCGGATCGTACAGTGAATATACCTTGATGGATTATCGAGGACGTGATCTTCCAAGTGTACACATTCTACTTCCAAGTAGATTTTATCATTTGGGACATAGATCCCTCCATCCCCTCGACCAATCATGTTCCTATCATCCTAGGACACCTATTCTTAGCTAGGCTAATGCATTAATCAACACTCGAAATGGGTAAATGCAGCTCACATTTGGGTACATGACCCTTGAGATGAATACTTTCAATATGTCTAGGAAAGTGGATGAGGACGATGATTTTCACGCAGTAGATCTCATTGAGTAGGTAGTAGAGGAGCATATAGAGGGAAAATTGGTGGGGATGCCTTAGGAGTGTACCTTATTTCGAGTAGTGAGAGTGATAGGACATACACTGACTTCGAGAGGGAGGTGGAGGAGTTGAGAATATTATTAAATAGAGAGAGCGTCGGATGAGGACGTAAGAGATGTAAATTAGGTTTTCAGATTCGAGGAGTTACCCCCAAGGGAGTCTCACACGATTCCCTTTGACAAAAAAGTTCTCACCCTTGAATTACAGAAACTACCCTCCAACAAAAAATATGCTTATTTGGGAGAAAATGAGACATTTTCTGTTGTCATCTCCTCTAGGCTTGATAAAGAGAAAGATGGTAAATTGTTAGCAATTTTAACAATGCATCGAAGTGCTTTTGGCTGGAGCATTGCGGATTTGAAAGGTATAAGTCCTTTAATTTGTACCCATAAAATCCACCTCTAGGATGACGTAAAGTCCTCGAGGGAGATGCAACGGGGATTGAACCCCACTATGAAAGATGTAGTGCGAGAGGTTATCATTAAGCTATTGTACGCATGGATCATTTACCCAATCTCTTATAGAAAATGGGTGAGTCTTATCCAAGTCATCTAGAATATGTCGGGAATGACTGTGGTTTATAATTCTAGGGGTGAGTTAATTCCCCAATATACCACCACCGAGTGGCACATTTTCTTTGACTACCGTAAGCTCAGTGTCAGGATGAGAAAGGATCATTTCCCCATCCCATTCATCGACCAAATGCTCGAGCGAGTAGCAGGACATCCATTCTATTGCATCCTTGATAGTTATTTCGGATATAACCAAATTGAGGTAGATGTGCTTGATCAAGATAAGACGACTTTCACATGCCCTTTTGGAACGTTGCCTACAAACGTATGCCATTTGGTTTATATAATGCGCCCATGACCTTTCAGAGGTGCATGCTTAGTCTCTTTAGCGATATGGTCGAAAGGCACCTTGAGGTTTATATGGATCACTTTAGAGTTTTAGGCCCCTCTTTTGAACATCGTCTTGCGAATCTTGAATAAGTTATATCCTATTGTGTGGAAAAGAACTTGGCATTAAATTGGGAGAAGTTCCATTTCATGGTTACTGAAGGAATAGTTCTTGGACGCATAGTATCATCCAAAGGTATTGAAGTTGATAGGGAAAAAATCGATGTCATAGATAAACTTCCCCCTCTAAAGTCACTAAAGAATGTGTGTTCCTTTTTGGGACACACGGGTTTTTTCGAAGGTTTATTAAGGCCTTTAGTTCCATCGCTAGGCCTCTAGGTAGCCTCCTTATGAAGGATGACCCCTTTGAGTTAAATGAAGCATGCCAATCCACTTTTGAAAAATTAAAAAGTATGCTCGTTTCCGCTCCCATCATGCAAGCTTCGGATTTATCTCTTCCAGTCGAGCTCATATGTGATGCAAGTGACTATGATATAGGGGTTGCTTTGGGCCAAAAAATAGATAATAAGGCTCATGTCATCTACTATGCTAGTCTAACGTTAATCGAATCGCAACTTAATTACTCCACCACGGAGAAAGAATTGCTAGCGGTAGTTTTTTACCTAGATAAATTTCACTCTTACCTCGTTGGTTCGCCAATCGCTTGCTTTACCGACCATGCGGTGCTTAAATATCTCCTTTCCAAAAAGGATGATAAGTTGAGCCTTCAATCTCTCCATAAAAGATAAGAAAGAAGTAGAAAACATCGTTGCCGATCATTTGTCCCAACTTTCGTTCGATGTGCCTAGTGATCCCATACCCATAGACGAATATTTTGGATGAGAAATTATTTTCCACTTATTCTCTCTCTTGGTTTGTGAATATAGTTAACTACCTTGTCATGGGAGACATTCCTTTTGATTTGACACTATAAGAGAAAAAGAAGTTCCTTACTTAGTTACGCATGTTCTTCTATGAAGATCCCTATTAATTCAAATATTGATTCGACCAAATCATCCGACGTTGTGTACCGGATGACGAGATACCTAGTGTCATCCATTTTTGTTATACAGAAGCATGTGGAGGCCATTTTTTGATGAATAAGATGACCTTTAAGATTATTAAAAGCGGTATCTATTGTCCCACAATTTTTCAGTATCTAAATGCTTAATGCAAATCTTGTGATAGATATCAAAGGATGGGAGCCATCACTTGAGAGACATGATGCCATTATCCTATATACTCGTCTTTGAGATATTTAATTGTTGGGGTATTGAGTGCATGGTCCCTTTCCCTCCCTCCTTTGGTTTCTTATACATCCTCCTTTTGGTAGATTATGTGTCTAAATGGGTAGAGGCCATAGCTACCAAGACTAATGATAATAAGGTGGTGATTAAGTTTGTGGAAGAGAACATACTTTCCCTCTTCGGAGCTCCGAAAGAGATCATTAGCGATAATGGCACCACTTTAGTAATCGGACGTTCGAAAAACTTATGAGAAAGTATAGAGTCATCCACAAGGTTGGGACGACTTATCTCCCCCAAACTAGTGGGAAAGCTAAGTTATCAAATTGTAAAATCAAGAACATTCTCGAAAATACTGTCAATCCTAATCGGAAAGATTAGTCCCTCTGATTGAACGATGCACTATGGGCTTATGAAATTGCATATGTGATACGTCACAAATATTACATTTTCCACCCATTAATTTATGCATTCTTAGGCCCCTCGGGTACCGTAATTGCTATATTTATGCTTGTTAATCAAACAACCTCCGTTTTATGTACTAACTCTTTATTTGAGGTATTATTGAGCTTTTATAGGTGTTGTGGTGCTTAGTGTGAAGTTTCATCGCGTTCCAGTAATGTCCCGTCAAAGTTCGTATGTTTAGGGGCATTTCGATAATTTCATACTTTGGTATTTTTCATCAAAGTCTTCACGAAAGTTTTAGCTCTTTGGCCAAGCTTTGCATGGCCGTGAACGGTGCTCGAATCAGATTCCGAATGAAGGAAACAAGGACCTTTAATCGGGGAAGAAATATAAGATATTACTTAATTATTATTCTGTCTATTAACTAATAATCTATTTAATTCCATCTATGTCCTTTTATCTTTCACTTTACAACAAGCTGCCATGGGCGATTTCAATTTGGCTCATGTTTGTGCTCGGGTTTTGGTTTTGCCCGAAATTGGAGCTTGGGTCGTGTGTGGTTACATTTACGGGTGAGTTGGCTCGAGATCTCGGATTTTTTGGAATACCCATTTTGGCCATTTTCAACCTTTGGCCAACAACGGTGGGTTTTGGCATTTTCATGGTTGGTTCTCGAGTTGGCACACTCGTACCATCGCAGCTCACCCATTTATGCATCTCGGGTCTTCGGATTGTAGCCATGGCGAGTTTTTGGTAGATACCCATTTTCGATTTTGGTTTCATTTTTTCTGCAACAAAATTGAGTGGCTTGTTGGTGCATCGCCGGTTGACCGCGCCCCTACCTCCGGTCGACTAGAGTTTCGAATTTTAGCTTATGCTTGAGCAGTAGCCCTTCCACTATTCACGCGGTCGATTGGTTTTTCCCCGGTCGATCAGGGATATGTTTCCCCTATTTTATCCGAGATATTTGTTTGATCCGTTCTTGGATGGATTTCATATAAATGTCACGGACTTGTCACGGTCATTCACTGTAACAAGTTCACTAGACTTGTCACGGTCATGTCACGGTCTTTGACCTTGACAATAAATATCACGGTTACACACCGTGATAAACTCGTGACATTTAATAAAAAAAATTCACGGTCATTGATCGTGATAAGTCCGTGATAATTATCATTTGTCACGGACTTGTCATTGTCAATGACCGTGACAATTCTGGGCAGAATTGAAAAAAAAAATGTTGGCCAGTATTGTCACTGCCACTACCCAGCAGTATATTTGTACCTGTTATAGAAATGATATACCTGTTCAAATATAATATATCTTTTCATCAATTAAAGTATACAATTATTAATTTACTAATTTACAATGAGGGACAATCCTACTTGCATATGTAAGGGGCACTAATTATTAATTTACTAAAAAAATTAACAACCAATCAATATTCAATCAATCAATTCTTTTACAAGTGGCACCAATTGCATATGAGGGGGAATATATAATAAACCAATAGAAATCTAATTAAAAAAAATTAACAAGCCCCCCCCCCCCCCCCCGCCCCATTCCCCCCCCCCCCTCCCCACACACACACATACACGCACATACACATATATACACACACACACATCCCCACACCCCCAGCCCTGCTCTCTCCCCCCCACTGTCACTGCCCACCACACACGCGTGCACACACACACACACACAGAGACACATGAACATACACACACACATGCACATATACACACACATACACACACACACACACACACACACATTACTTGTTAGTGATACAAAGTAATTTTTAAAAAAAATTGAAAAATCCCACCCCTATATGGACAATAATCCAGTGCTCATGCCATTTCAAAAATTAACCAACCGAACATCGATCCCCTATAATCCAACCGCAATAGCAACAACAAATATGTATCCCATACTCCTTATAATTCATCTACTCAATTAATAATTTACATCAATTAAACTAACAATTAAAGTATACAATTATTAATTTACTAATTTACAATGAGTGGCAATCCTACTTGCATATGAAAGGGGCACTAATTATTAATTTATTCAAAAAATTAACAACCAATCAATATTTAATCAATCAATTCTTTTACAAGGGGCACTACTTGCATATGAGGGGCAATATCTAATATACCAATAAAAATATATAATTAAAAAAAAATTAACAAGTCCCACCCCCCGCCCTATTTCCCCTTACCCCCCCCCCCCCCCACCCCACCACAAACACAAGCACATATACACACACACACAACCCCACACCCCCTTCTCCCCTCCCCCCACCCCCCAGCCCTACCCCCTCCCCTCCCATTGCCACTGCCTACCACGCACACACATATACACATGCACATACACACACACACACACACACACACATATATATATATATATATATATATATATACACACACACATACACATTTTTACACACACATATATACACACATACACAAATGGAAGAGAAATATAGAGAGAAAACATACCAAAATCGTAGAGAGAGAGAGTGAAGTTGCTTAGAGAGAGCGAGAAAGAAATTTAGGGAATAGAAATCGGTGGGAAAAAAGAAGAGGGAAGAGTTTTTTACTGACAGAATTGTCACGGACATGTCACGGTCCTTGACCGTGAAAAGTTTATAAGGTTTGTCACGGTCATTGACCGTGACAAGTTCGTGACAACTATACTTGTCACGTTCTTGTCCCGGTCATTGACCGTGACAAGGTTGGCCAGTTAAAAGGTGTCAATTTAACCATTTTGGTATAGTGGTGCAAGCAGAAGATATAGAAATGGGAGAGGAGGAGGCCGAATACAATGAGGATGACGACTCCTACTACAAGCCGGAGTAAGAGGCTCTAACTGGCTGCGTTGCAAATCTGTAGGCGAGTTTTATTAATTTTTTGACTGATTATCGGGTAGACCAAGAAGCTTACCACCGAGACACAACCATGATGGTCCGCCTACAGACAAAATTGTACAAGATTCAAGTGGGGTCAAATGTCGCACTCCCGATAGACTTCTATGATCCATACGACTCCAGCTCTCCCGGTCCATCACACCCACCCCCGCAGTAGCCCCAATGTTGTTGTTTGGTTGTTTGTTTCACATATGTAATTCTTTGCTTTTGGGTCCTTATCTGCTATTAATTTTTGGTTACGAAGAACAATATAAACTCTATCCTTTCTTTTACTTGTACATGGTCGTTATTAGTACCAATGTTCCATTTTGCTCTTTGTCTATATTTTTACGCACCCTTCTTTTGTTTAGATTGTAGTCCTTTTTTCATAGGGACTTTGCAAATGTATAAGTTAGAGGGGTACACACGCGCTTTAAATAACGTCACAAATTTCAAAATGCCCAAAATTTCAGAAAAAAATTAGAAAATTTCAAAACTTTCCCAAAAAATTGAAAATTTTGAAAAAGGAAAAAATATTTTCCTTCAAAATAAATAAAAATTTGAATTTAAAAGCTTCGAATTGTCATGAAATTTTGTCAAAGTCTCAAATTGAAAAAGAAAACCAAATGAACAAAGCTGAAATTGACCCATAGAAATTGAACGAAAATTGACGACTTTATGAATAAATGTGAATATTAATTAACCTAGTGAGATTTAGAGCCTATCAATATTTGTGGCTTATTAAATCAATCTGAGTTAATAATTAACTCAAAGTTCAATTTCTTTAAAAAAAGTCGTTGAAGATCTTTATTCCTTTTTTTATCTGTTATGAAAAACGAGTGAGATTTTGTCCTGAAAAAAACGCTAAAAATATCTCTAAATTAAATTAATCTCAAGACGCATATGGTAAAATAATAAGTGATTCGGAAAATGAAGTTAAGCTATCGTTTGTTTCCCCAAAAATATGAGCCATAAAAAGTGTGAAAAATTATCCCTTTTGCCACCCAATTGCAGCCTAATAAAAATATTCCCTTTTCGTTTGTAACCCGAAAAATCCATTTAGCCCAAAATTTTTAAAAATAGAAAAATTCAAATATTCCGTCCGAAAAGTGCATAAAAGGGGAAAGAAAAAAATAAAAAAAAAATCTCAACAAAAATGACACGAAAAGAATAGAAAAAGATGAGAAAAATGAGCAAAAGCCCGAAATAGCACTAACAAACATCATAAATAAATTTTTCAATTCTGAATTTTCCAACCATTTCCATATTACTCAATACACTTTAAACCCGAAAAAGTCCTAACTGAGTTCGAATTGCGAAATTAATTACAACGTGGAGAGCTAAGACACAAAATTATAAGATGAGAGATTAATTGGTATGAATAAGAGGCGATGCTTCCCGCTTTCCAATGACCATAGTCCGATGATGAGATCTTTTCACCCAAATATTTTGTCTTTCAAATTTTGTGTATGACCTTGTGTCCGTTTTATTTACTCTTATGAATCATGCATGCCGAGAGAAATAGCCACATTCCGAGTGATTAGTTTATGAGAGCATCCTTGAGAAATTGAATCAAAACATATTTTTGGAAAAGTAACGTATTGATCAATCGGTGGAAATTAGCAGTTTAATTTTTAGCTTCGCACACACACACGACGAATTGAGAATTGTAAATAGAAATTTAAGGTGACTATTTTGGGGATTTTAAATTGTACAATTTTTAAGTATTTTAAGTTTTTCGTTGAGTCAAAAACGAATTTTGTAGGTATATTCACTGCAAACCCTCACAAGACACAACTCGTCCTACTAGGGTAACCTAGGGATATAAAGGCTTGTTGCATATGTTACATGCAATCCCTTACCCTCTCGGATATAAAGGCTTGTTGCATATGTTATAATAACTATCCATATCTGTATCCTCTCGGATACCTCGAATTCGGATAATATCTGTGTACGTTTATGTTGCTTATCCCGTGCCTACTAACTAAAATTCAAATTGAATAAAAGTTATAGGATCAAAATTCAAGAAAATTTTGCTATAACTATAAAACAATATAAACTCTTAAGAGAATGTTTGAAATCAGGTTTTAACCTTAAACGTTCATATTCATGAATCAAGAGTTATCTTTTCCTTGTAAAATTGAATAGTTCATCGTATAAAAACTTGAGCAGTTTATTGAACATTTATATTTGAAAACCCACAGTTTATTGAACATTTATATTCCAGACAAAAACTTGAACAAAAATGCACAACATACAAAAATTATTCAAGGTGAGATAACATTTTTTGATACCTGAACACCAAGATATATATAACACATTGTAACAAAGGCACAAAAATAGCAGTACTTCTCCCACGAATTCAAGATATATACAACACAAAAACACCAAGATCTATACATCACAACATACAAAAAATTATCCGCAATGAAATCATGTTTTTTGCATAATAACATTTTTTTGAACATTTTGATCTTTCTAATAGCATTCAAATAGAAGGACATTACACAAAAAAATAGAATAAAAAGGGAAGATCTTTATAATAGCACAAAAAAGGCACAAAAACAAAATTTAGGTCAGGCAACAAAAAAAGAAAGAGGATCTTAGTGTTGCGGTGCAAGGATGACTTCAGGTTGGGCGACCGGCGGAAGGAGGGAGGCGTAGAGAGGCAGCACAGAGGGAGGGAGTAGCAGAACTTAGGGCTTTTTTTAGACGAAATGAGGGAGGAGATGGTTTTGGGAAAAATGAAATGAGGTTTGGTATCCTGTTTTCGTTTTTAGAGGGAATGAGAAAATGAAAACTATAGTCTAGGCGGTTCATTTCATTTCGTATTTTGTCACTAATTTTTCTTTTTTTTTTAATTTATTCTCTATTTCTTATGTATTGCCAAAACATAACTTAATAATTTTTTTTCAAATAATTAAAAAATAATAAGTTTATAACATTGTTATGCTATATTATTATATGTTTATATTTTACATTTAAACATTACATGTAATAATTACTTTAAATAAAAATGAAATATATTATTATTATATATAACTAATATTAATAATAAATTAATATTAAATATAATACAGAAATAGATACTCCACCTCAAATACGCATTATTCATATCGGATATACATACTATCTGAATTCGTATCCGTTTTTCTCGATATTTCAACACATTATCCGTATTTATTTTCTCAAAAGAATATCTGCAAAATTCGAATTCAAACACCGAATGAATTCAAATGTTCGAATATCCATTTATAATCATGTAATGTCTTACCGGACAAGAGCTATCACATCTAAATGCTTTTGTTTTAGCCTTTCGTTGAGCAAATATAAATTAACGCATATGCATCCGATTAGACATATACCAACGTCACATTTTCAAATCTAATCACATATGACACAGCATGCACACTTTTTTGTATGGATATTTGCACTCAAAAAATACATTCTTAAATTTAAAGTCTCCCGAAAGCTTTTTAAGTATTCCAAAACATATATTCTGAAATGTAGTAGTAGACTAGTCACGTTACTGGAAATCGTGATCATTTTATTTCTTACACATTTTTTAATTAATTGTTGTCACCTCCTTTATATTTGTAAATAATTATCGGCCAAGTCTTCTGTCTAGTCTGATGACCAAGTCAGCCCCATAGTTAACCAATAATTTATATACCGATATTTGATTATTTGTTGAAGCAACCTAACCGACCTTAATTAGGATACACTTATGATACACTCGCGAATATGACACATTGACCATTAATGAATTGGAGAAAATATTAGACGAAGGAACAACAGAAATTTCCTCCGCCATTGAACAGCGTTCATTGGTGACGAATAAAAATCATAGAAATTTTTTCCACTTAAATCACAGTGACAGGCAAGCAACAAATATAAATTTGTATAAAAAATCCAAGTCCACTCTGGAATTTTGAAAAGTACTCCATATCTGTTAGTCAACTATCTTAAGCCATTTATCTTCGCTCAATGAATCAAGGCAATACTCCCTCCTGATACTGGATAACAAACGTATGTCTGCTCTTGTCCTCTCGTTCGTTTTCGGCTTCCTCTATTTGGTGGAGCCCAATGAAGCAATGGATAATTGTTCAATTGGGAAGTATGAGATTACTGGAAGCATATGTGGTGTTATTAATAAAAACACACGTGTTGGGAAGGAGCAGAAAATAGCCATGGAGATGGCTGTCCAAGATTTTCGAGCTTCAACTTGTTTTAACATCATTTTGCATCTTAAAGACTCTAATGGCAATTCAGCTGCAGCCGTTTCTGCTGGTAAAATACCCTTCTAAACACTTCGCACATTTTCCTTTCTGTTTTTGAATAAACTCCATACATTGTTTTGAAGATTAAACTCCATATTTGTTAAACACAATACGTATATAGGAAGCTAGCTACTATTCCTATCTGAGGCATGTTAACCCAGTGGAGATGGACTGGAACCCGACAGGTCTATATATTTGGTTGGAAATGGATTCAATATATAAATTATGTATTTTTAGGACTTAAAATAATATTCCTATATGAGGCATGTTAACCCAGTTGAGATGGACTGAATTAATAATATATCCTAATGGAACCCGACAGATCTATATATTTGGTTGGAAATGGATTGAATATATCGTAATCTAACCCGACATGTCTATGTAATGTTTAGAGCAAGAAGATTGACAATGTTCAACTGGATAGTGCATGTCAAAGTCTATATTTTCAATTAACGTTTAGTCTAATTTTACTATTCTTTTTTAAACAATTTATTACCATATAAAACACTTGCGAATGTTCTTTCATCTTTAATTCTACAGGGGACATGAACACAAATTTTTCCTTTATTATATACCACATGCATGCATGCATGCATACATACATACATATATACACGCATTACATATATAGAAAGGATCTTATGCATACCGAGTTTTCATATCCTCTCTACGAACCATTTTTTTAAAACAGTAAAAAAAATAATTTTTGGATGGATTTTTTTAATCTGATTTTTAATCATTTCAATAAGACCATAAAGAAAATTCAACTCAAAATGAATTGTTTTGCTAGTTTAAATAAATCGGTCAAACTTTGTGAGTTTTTAAGCGGTTAAAAACTCACAAAGTTTGACGAATTTTTTAAAAATAGCAAAAAAATTCATTTTGAGTTGAATTTTTTTTATGCCCCTACTGAAATGTTTAAAGACCAAAAAAAAAATTAGTCCAAAAATATTTTTTAGTATTTTATAAAAAATGGTTCTCCTCAGCGGTATGCAAACTAGAGTATGCATGAGAACCTCTCTCTCTCTCTCTCTCTCTCTCTCTATATATATATATATATATATATATATATATATATATATATATATATATATAGTACTGTTCTTGTGTGGAATATTTTGCATTTTTACAATCACGGCTGAACATGTGTCACTTACCGGTGTCCTTAGAAATTTTTTGCTAAATTATAGGGTCTCTCTCTCTCTCTCTCTAGAGAAAGGGAGAGAGAGAGACTATAATTTAGCCGAAAAGTTCTAGGGTCACCGTCAAGTGACACATGTACAGTCCGCACGATTAAAATACAAGACAGTTCGCACAAAAGCGTTATATATATATATATATAATACTGCTCTTGTGCATACCAGTCCGCATTTTAAGAGTGCGGACCGAACATGTGCCACTTATCGGTGAGCGTATAAAAGAGAGAGAGTGTACCTATAATTTATACATTCACCGCTAGGTGACACATGTCCGGTCCGCACTCTTAAAATGCGGACTGATATGCACAAGAACAATACTATATATATATATATATATATATATATATATATATACGAGTTCTACTCTTGTGCGGACCAGTTCGCATTTTTAGATTGTGGACCGGACATATGTCACCTGGTGGTGAGCCAAGAAAAGAGAGGGAGTGTGCCTATAATTTTGTCGATAATTTTTAGGCTCACCGTCAGGAGACACATCTCGGGTCCGCACCCTTAAAATGTGAACTGGTCAACACAAGAGTAGTACTATACACACACACACACACACACACACACACACCTAGAAAGGCCCAAGATTAGATATTGTGTTAATTGCAAATTTCACCCTAAAGTTTAGCATCATGTTGAATTTATTCCTGCTTTTTCAATTTTGTAATGTTAACTCCGATGTTCAGAATTTATGTAATTTGAATCCTCCAACAAATTTTCGTAAAAAAACTTAACAGAATTGTTGATTGGGCAGCCTACGTATCATCCTAAGTAGTTTAGGCTTATCATAATGACCAATAAGTGATTGATATGTGGTGAAAAATAATTAACTAACAAAAAATACTCCACCTAAGCTTTTAGCAAATAAAAAACCACAAAAGCCACAAAATAGAATTAACAAGATATAATCCTTTCTCCATCCCCACATCGTGACACCTTCCATGAACACCACCCCCATCTCTATTAACCACCCACCCGCTAAAACCGTTGTTACAACTAACGAACCTTACTTTAATCCATAACCAATTGAAATGTCATGCCCCCTGCACCAAACACACAACCACCACCCTTGTTAAAAACCCCACCGTCTGCATGATAAGCCCCTCTATCTCTGTCGTACCAATCGTGCAACTCGAAATTTTGTATATTTTCCCATCTATAAGGTTTAAACCAATACGCTTTCATAATCGTGTTTGGTCGATTTATCAATCATATTTAGAAATTTAATTTCTCTTTAACCAATTATTATATTCCAATGTGTTTTTTAAAAATAAATTATTACCAAAGTTTTTTGCTTGGTGCGTGTGTGTGTGTGTGAGTGAGAGAGAGAGAGAGAGAGAGAGAGAGAGAGAGAGAGAGTTGATAGAGATGGTGGTTTTTGAGGTGTTAATGGGGGAAGGATGTTAGGTTTAGGGCACAATTGGAAGAGTTGGTGGGTTTAAGTTTTGTGGACTTTTATATATATTTAATTGGTCTGAATGGTAAATGTTTAATATGTTTAAGTTTGATGTTAACTTTAAAATATTATCTCGTTCATGGGTATAATTTTTGTGTGTTAATATAATTTATGTTTAGTATTTATTAAATACATAATTAATATTTAGTATTGATTACTTAGTTAAAATATTTATGATGTATGTCATTATTTTATTGGTGTGCATAGTAAATGTGGACATATTGGTTGCCGAATCCACAATTCCATTATGTTTTCTTATGAAGTTTTAAGGTAGGGTTAAAATTGTACATAATAAGATCATCAAGGTTAACATTGCAAAAAATCAAACAAAGTACGTCTAAAATTCAAAATGACCCCAAATTTTAGGATCAACTTTGCAATTGACCCTTAAATGTATATTTAAGTAAGTAATAAAGGATTTTTTGGAATTTGGTTCTAAAATCTACCTTGTTTTAGTATTCTCCCCCAAAATTTATCACATTGTAAAATCTATCACCAATTTAAACGGAATCCTAAGTAGTTGGTCAAATTACATAATTATTAAAAATTCAAATCCTCTTTCACTCTCTCTCGTTCATATGAAGACATACTAGAAGGTCTCAATCTAAACAGCTGCTACAACCTCAAATCATATATAAAGAAATCCTAATTGAAAAGTTCAAAATTTAATTTTGAAGTAACGTATACCAATGTCAAAATCCCTACCATACTCTACTACCAACCTATTATTTGGGTTCTTCCATGAATGGCCGAAGCAAATTTCTCTATTTTCGTTTGTCTTTATATCTTTTTATCTCTATATATATATCTATCTACCTATCTATTTATGTCAATTAACTAGTTTATCCTAGTTAATATAAGGCCTTATATAACAAAAATATTTTTTAATAGAGTACACACAGTAACAAACAAGTTATATATGTAAAAATAATTGATATAAAAAAACCATAAGAGGATACTGGACATGTGTATGACTGACAAGGAAAGGCCAGGACTAAAAATTATATGTCAAGCAGAAAATAATCTACCACGCCAACCAATACCTTTTGTTTGGTCACATGGTGTGTAGTAACCTTGTGCGTAGCAACTTTGTGTGTAGCACCCTAGCACCTGAGTAATTGGCCTTGTCCACCTAGTGTGCCTAGGATCCAACCCCACCAGTCCCTCGTGATTTTGAGAGTTTTTGCTAGGTGTGTTAGTTTTTCTTTGTATTTTTTATTTAATTTCATAGGGTGAGCCTTTTGGACTTGAGCAATATGTTTTTACAATAATGACGTTACACTTGTAAAACAATTCTTTGATGTTCTTTTTTATTTAAGTTGGTTCTTACATATTTATATTTATGTTTTCATTTAAATTAGTTCGTTGATATTGGGATGCTTGATCCAAGAGTGACGTGGTATGTCCTAGGGAATGAATTTTCTCGGTCTTAAGGACATTTTACACTGATTAATAATATATGAATTTTGATAACATGTGTCCTAAAGGTACAGACATAGATCCCAAAAATAGTAAGGAGAGTGTTCCGACATATAATTAATAGGGCACAGATACTCATGTGGAGCATTTACACTTACTACTTTGAAGCTCAAAATATATGCCCTTAGAGCACATGTTAATATTTTCCATAATATAGTACGGTGGATCATAGCGGCCTAGCTTCATATATATTTATAATTGACCCCGTTACACTTTAAAAGTCTTATTGTACCATGAAGTATCAACCTTGCCTCGATATCAATGTTTATTGGTCCGGCCTGAAATCCCTCAACACTGTTTTACTCAGTTCTCAAAGGATTTATGGGCATTATAGAGAAATATAACAAAAATCTTCGATACCATCACGCCCATGTGAAGAATGTTCATGAATCCATTACAAGGACACTTGGAGCCCTGACTTATCCATGCCTAATAAAGGCGTATCCCTCATGATGAGGTGAATATTATACTCCCTCCACCTTGTATAAATAATAACTTCTTTTACAATGTAAACCTAACTTATATTTTCCACTAATATTATGCCGAGCGAGAGAGACCGAGAGAGAGAGGGGGAGAGAGAGAGAAATAGAGAAAAAGTGAGAGCGAGACAGAGAGAGATAGAGAGAGCAAAAGCGAAAGTGAGACAAAGAGAGAGAATCATTCTTGGAGATTATCGTAATGAATAATGCAAAAAGCTCATTTATAGTGAATGGAGGCCTAATGGCATAACCACTTACATTTGTTTTCATTCTTGTCACCTCTCATATCCTTTATCATCCATTTAGTGTTCATATTCATATCACTATTAAGACTCATGTAAGCTTCATTGAGTCCATGTTGGAAATTATGTAGCAAATACAGAAATAGAACTCTTTATTGTACCACAACAATGTCAACTTTAATACAACAATGTAACTTTATGAATCTTCAAGGCGTGATGTCACTTTTCTAAATACAGTATTTGCCCCACACGAATAACTTCGGTATACAAACGGGAATCAACAAATCCGTACTCAAGATAAAATGAAGCAATTGCACTGTCTGCAAATTGTATGTCTGAATACAGCCCTTGGATGCAGCAGCGAAGAACAGTCAATCACGTTCTTATTCTGTTTCTGTGCACAAAACAGAATAAGAGAATTTGTATCTCCTGAAAATTGTAAGAGAGTAATAGGAGGGTTTGGAAATCTGAAATTTGGTGTTTGTTATCAATGTAATTTCGTTTTAGGCAGCCTTTATTTATAAATAATGAAAAGCTTTGTCTTCAATAGTCATGACTGTTGGATTAACATTCTTAAGTCATTTCCGAAATGGTATGACTGTTAATTACCAATAGTCTTAAGTCATTTCCGAACAGGTACAATTAATACCGAATTGGTTTTACACGGGTCAACCAAAAAGTGACCGTGCCCGAGATCCGACCCGGACGAATCCCGACAACCCGCTACCACTGCGAAGTGCAAAGTGCGCCACTAGCGCCTCTATAGCCCTGCCCCTGCACGCGCGCGCACGCGCGCGCGTGTGCGTGTCAGTACGCTGCTTCGCACCGTATTGAGGTCTCTTGAATAGCCTCTTAAATGCTAGATGAATTAACTCTTCATCTTCCATTTGTACTTATTAAGTGCACAAATTCTTAATATTTTTTCAATGTGGGACTCAAAGGTTGCCCACTCCTTTTATAGCTTAGTGGTGACACTTAGCTTTGTAGATTTTCCAATGTGAGACACTATCCTCTTTTATATTTGGGTTAGCGTCCCACTTCTTCCACACACTTCCAATGTGGGACAAGATCTTTACGCTCTTACACCCAAAACTCTTACTCGCTTATTTTATAAAATCTCCAAGAGTCCATACTAAAAATCACTATCATCATTCGTAACCCTAAGTAATGGGGAGGGATTACACAATATTTATATAACCATTCATTGTTAATACAACTTTGAGTATCTAATATAGTTCTTTAATTGAGCTCCAAGTATTCAGCGATGTTTGAAATTTGTCATGAATACCATCTCATAGTCGAGTCGTTTCTAAACAAAGGTAAATGATAAGAACCACGAACATGCTATAGCCGAAGGAGTTAAGAACCCATTTTGTTATGCTATATTTACGGGATGGGTATGCCAGTGTTGAATGCCGGACTGACATCCTAACCGGAGTTGTGTAGCTAAAAAGCGTGGTAAGATGTTGTCATATATATATTTAACTTGGGAGAATGTAGGATGACATGTCGTTGAGCATAGGAGGAAAGTTCGGATACAATGAAAAAGTTGTTGCAATTATTTGGGACAATTAATCAGGGACTGAGCTCAGCGATTTTGTGAGCGGAAAAGGGGGACTAGTAATGTTAATCCCTTTTGGCAACAAAACAGTGAAAACATTTTTTGATCTTCATTAGTCCGTTCAGTTTTAAATGTTTCATTATTAAAGACATCTTCATCCAAACCATCTTCCGAATAACACCTCCAAGTGCAATAACACCTCCAAGTGCTCATTGTAACTTTGAACTGATCCACATCCTCTCTGATGAAACACTCCTTAGAACATGTGCACATTCACTAACACTAATATTTACATCAAATACAGTAAAAATTACGTTCTTATTGAAAAGAATTTTAACAAAGCAGATGTTATTTAGCTCATTATTAAGACAGGCATAGAGCCTAATTTTCATTTCTGTTGCAGTAATGGACCTCATGGAAGGTACACAGGTGCAAGCCATAATCGGAACATTGACACCTCAAGAAGTGCGTCTACTCTCCGAGTTTGATAGAATCCCCAAAGGCACCCCAATCATCTCCACAGCCACGTTCCCACCACCATTACCACTGCAACAACCACAAGCAACATCTTTCATCCAAATGAACAATAATATCCTCACCCGCATGAAATGCATTGCTGCCATAGTTGGCCACTTCAGGTGGCGAAAGGTGACATCAATTCACGAACAAAGCAATACCTTTACCACTGATTCGGGACTCGTAACCGAACTCGCCGATTCACTCAGACCGGTTAACTCGGTCATCGAACACCACTCTGCTTTCCCTCACATATCTTCCCTATCAAACCCGGGTGCCGTTATCAAACAAGAGTTAAAGAAGCTTAGAAGCAACAACAATAGGGTGTTCATACTGATACAGTCTTCTCTAGAGTTCGCTGACATTTTATTTGAGAAGGCAAAGCAAATGGGTATGATGGAAAAAGGTTATGTGTGGATTATATCCGATGATATTGCAAATCTTCTTGATTCTGTTGGCCATTCTGTTATATCTAACATGCAAGGCGTCGTTGGTTTCAAAGCCAACTTTGTGGAACTTAGTGAGTCTAATAAACAGTTTAAACTCAAGTTTCGAAAAAAGTATGGGTTACAATATCCTGAGGAAGAGGAACATTCAAATCCTAGCATATATGCGCTCAGGGCCTATGATGCAACTTGGGCCATTGCCAAGGCCATGCAAAATAAGTCATCAAAAAATTTACTAAAAAACATATTAGCTACCGATTTTGATGGTATGAGTGGAGAAATAAGCTTCAAAAGTGGTAAATTGGCAAGACCGCCTGCGCTTCGAATTGTCAATGTGATTGGTAAAAGTTACCAAGAGATAGCGTTTTGGTCACCGGAGTGTGGTTTCACGGAGAACCTCTATGAAAATGATGGAGTGAACGTGAAAATTGGAAATGGTTTATTGGGTTCAATTTATTGGCCTGGTAGATCACAAACAGTTCCAAAGGGGTGGGTATATATGAACAAAGAGAATCCATTGACGATAGGCGTTCCGGCAACGGGGGCTTTTAATCAGTTTGTGAAAGTGAGTTATGACCAAGCCCAGAATAAAACGCAAGTAACTGGATTTTCGGTTGAAGTTTTTAAAGCTGTAGTGAATGAACTCCCTTATGATCTCCCATATGACTTAGTGCCTTACTACGGCACATATGATGAAATGATGGCTGAAGTTTATAACAAGGTACACTATTTTTCTACTTCCATATTAAAATAAATCAAATAAGCTGTAAAGTCTATCAAATGTGACACTTTATTTCTGATTTTCAAATTGAATACAATATGCTTTTATACGCATAAACAATTCATTCTTAATTGGAAATGTTGATGTGATGTCAGAGAGCCGAAAATAGTTTGGAAAAAAAATTGCTTCAGAAGCACTTGTGCATGTGTATCACACTTACGAGTAGTTGAACTTCATCAAATCAAACATTTCCATTATTATTTTATGATTAATTTCTCAATGTTTGTGACTCTACCATTATCGTTGCCAAATATATTCATCACATTTTAAATATTAGAAGGAAAAAAAGGCATAGATTATAGTGGAGCATTGGTGATGTATTATTTTAAATTAATATTATGGAATCATTGAATATCATCTAATTGAGTTAAACAAAGAACTTGGATGCAGCGGTAGGTGATACGAGTATAATGGCAGATCGCTACGAGTATGTAGAATTTACGCAACCTTACATGGATTCTGGACTAATAATGATAGCGGCTGTCAAACGAAACACAACGGGGGAAACATTTATGTTCATGAAGGCCTTCAAGGTGGAAATGTGGGCACTATTGGCTAGTGTGACAATGTTAACTGGTATTGTTGTGTGGTTAATTGAGCATGTAGACAACAATCCCGATTTCGAAGGTTCAACCATTTTTCACCGTGTTAGTCGGATGCTTTGGTTTTCTATTACTTTTTTATCGTTTGCACAAAGTAAGTTTCAATTTGAATCAATACATATCTAATATTAATCTACTCTACTAAAGAAAAATGTTTGTTCCACAACTTTGATGAAAAATCCTGGCTCGCAACTTGTTGCAGGAGAATCAATTAAAAGCAACTTGTCTCGAATTGTGTTGGTCACATGGTTATTCGTAGTAGTGGTTGTGACGACGGGATTTACTGCAATCCTTACTTCTATGATCACGATCCCACGACTCGAACCATTAATGCCAAATACTAATGCAGTTGTTGGGTGTAATGGAAATTCATTCATTATGAAATACTTGGTTAATGTTTTGAATTTCAAACCAGAGAACGTTAGAAAAATTAATTCAATTGAAGAATACCCAGAAGCCTTTCAAAAGGGACACATTTCAGCTGCTTTCTTGGTCGAACCACATGCCAAAGTCTTCCTAGCCGAATATTGCCATGGTTATACTATTGCAAAGCCTAAAATCAAGCTTGCCGGTTTTGGCTTTGTAATATTGGATATCCTCTCTCTCTCTCTCTCTCTCTCATTTTTTTATTAATAAAAACTAAGTAAACACATTATTCTTACTTATTTCTGTTGTCTATTTTAGGTATTTCCAAAGGGATCTTCTTTAACTGAGGACGTTTCAGAGGCAATTATCAAAATAAAAGAGAGAGGGATGGTACAACAGCTAGAGAAAAATATGCTTTCCCTTTCTAATTGCTCTACCTCCTCATCATCTAGTGGGTCCGATACCTTGACTTTAGGACCTGGCCCTTTCTCTGGCCTTTTTATAGTTTCAGGTAGCATATCTGCTATAGCACTTTTCATTACATTGGTCCGTCTACTTCATAGGCAAGTAAAACCTTTGAGTTGGGTACAAGAAACACTATTAGATAGAAGAGTTAGTTTGTGGGCATTACTTCTCCTCAGTCGATTTTACACAGGATTTGGCTTTAGATTCTATAGAAGAAACTTCATTCAAAACAACCAAATGAACGTGTAACATATAAGTGAACTAGAAACAAGAATATGACTTAAGGATGTCTTCCATGATGTGAACACACCTATCTAATAGTGTTGTCACAATAGTACAAGTTACTTGGTTGATAACGCTGGTTAATAACGTGAATTAAGTGTTTTTATTTTTTCTAAAACTTTTTAACCCCCTAAGAGCATCTCTAGTGGTGAACCCACATGAAAGGAAAAGTTGCCTTCTGAATGAACATTTTTCCTTTCCTCGGAATGAGTTTTACACAATGGTGGAAAAGTATCAGCAAACTTTAATAGTTCGTCATATTTCATACGAACTTTTAAAGTTCGTTGAAATATAAATGAAACTCATTTATTTATTTAATATTAATATATGTTATGAAATCTAACTTCTTACGAAATAATGAAATTCCGACGAACTTAGTTCCTAGGAATTCATGCGAACCTCATTAGTTCGTAAGAGCCCTTATAGATTGGTAGTCATTCTCCAAATTTGGAGAATGACTACAAATCCATGAACACATTATGCTCCTTCTTTCCCATCATTACAAACAGTCCATTTTGTAAACTTACAAAACCATTTGGATTCTATCTCCACCACTACTAATGCTCTGAGCTATAAAGAGGTTGATATCAAACTCATATGATACAATCAAGTAAGGGTGTATGAACTACATATTTTTATGATTAGAATAAAGTATAAAAGTATAAACTTTTGAATTACAAACAAATCAAAGTCTTAGAGATTGCCTGATCCAAAAAATATTAAAATCTAGTGTGTTGGGTGTTGAATCTGAATCAGACCATAACCTCACAATATGATTCTCTAATATTGTGGTAGATACAATTTAATAAAATTGTAAGACAATATATATAGTGATTTAAAACCTTTTTCGAGATACTTTTTTTTTAAATCTTGAACCTTCATATAAACGAGCCCTTTGGACCCCCCATGTGAGCTAAACAGGGAGGATGTTGTGTTTGAGACATCGTTGGCATACGTTCTTACTTAAATGTGACTGATGTCCTTTGGGAGAATTGGACTCTATACCTATGGTACCTTTAGGGCTGATGTTTGTAGTTTTTGTCATTAGAGATCATATACATAGAGACAAAACATTCACATTGTGCATTTTTCATACAATCACGCATTACAAAGTGACATAATTTTCAACTAATCTCATAAATACGCATTACAAAATAATATTTCAGCCCAATCTAAGTATAAGGGTACAAAAAAGGCCTCTGAAATAAGAATATAATCAATCCTAATATATTAACACATAAAAAGAGTAAATAAATAGTTCAACATAAATTAAAATGACGACAATATGGGTTTGCTGCACAATAAAAAATCGCAACTCCAAGCCACCATGAAAATAATAACTCTAAGCAAAATTCATCATCAATTTGAATAAGATACATAAAACTATTATGAGTCTGATTTTAAAATGTAATAACAATTGGAAAAATCAAGGTAGCTAAAAATTCATCTTATGTTTTCACGCTCCAACCCCCAATTCTAAAGTTTTATACTTAAAGTTTGAAATTTAGAACGACATTTAAATCCATTAGTCTCACAACTACACGGTTTATTTTTACATGTTACTTTGATCATATATAAGATGTTTGTGCCTCTATCGATGTGTTTATTAGTTTTTTTTTTATGTTTTCATCCATCAATGCTCAAGTTTCAAATGCGTGTATGTTTGACTTAATCAATTTATGATACTGATTAATTTTAGATAATTTTTGTAGAGTTTCCTTTGATTACTCGTGAAATTCAATATATTTTAACTTTAAAATAAACCCAATAACAACAACCAAAGCCACAACCAAACCATAAAAAAATCCCTTCCACGGATTTAACATATATGTAAGCTCAAAAATTAAGTCCATCAACATAACATTTTATCGAAATCATGTCAAAGTTTTGAAAATATATAATAATAGTTTCATATGACCTGCACGGCCTATCAACATTCTTAATTTAGTTCCGTGTGAGTTCTACGTAACACCCCGTATTTTTGCGCATTTAATATTTAATTTATTCGGGAATTTAAAATTACTTGGTGTCGTAATTTTAATTGAATTAACTATGGCAATATATATTTAAATAGTAATCGGGGAGTGAATGGTTAATATTTAGGGAAATTTACTTACTAAGTGAATAGTAATAATTTATTAACGTTATTTCGGGTATTAATGATGGGGTATGCACTTATCTCAGCCGGAAGTCGGTATAGACTAAATTTGGTGTGAGATAAGGATTTTCATAAATTAATTCGGATGGAAATTTCGAGTACACAGTTGAGTCCGGATGAACCGAGATAGTCGAAAAAGTGTATCCGTGGGTAGTAAACGGGTCACAGGACGTTTTTAGACATAGCCGGGCCCACACGGGGACATTTGGGTCACTTGAGCTTGGCCCATTAGGCAAAAACAGGATTAATCCTAGTTAAATAATTATAAGGAAACATAGAACGACTGATTAGAGTTGGAAAATTACTTAGTGGGTTAGGAAACCCTAAGAAGCGGTTAAGGCAAATTTGGGGGATAAAGAAGAGCCAAAACAAAGGAGTTCATCTTCAACCTTATGCATTCACAACTCCAAAAATCAGACTCTACAAACCCTAAGGCAAGTGGTTAACTTGCTGTAGCATTTAATTTTCTTTTCGATTCATATTTATGTGATGTGGGTAATTAAAATTCGTTTTGGGATTAAAAGGGTATAAACATGGGGTTTTGTAAACCAATATTCTGACTTTTGAATTGTGAAGAAATTCATGTGCAATTTGAGAGTAGTATATATATATATATATATATATATATATATATATATATATATATATATATATATATATATATATATATGTATGTATCTGGTAGGATGTAATCCGCATGAGCTAGAAACGAACTTGAGGCAGAAATTGGATGTTTAAATGGGTTAAGGGTTAAAATAGATTTTTCCCCAAATTATGAAAATAGTAGGGAACGGATAAATTAATGATGTTTGTGGACATTATGGAGGTCCCTTATGAGGTTTTTAATATATGTTATTGAGGAGAAGGCTTGAGTTTGCTGGTAGAAGGAGTTAAGGTTTTTGAATTTTTGCCCATGGCTGAAATAGGCCATTCGGAGAAGACGATGACATGTTCGATCGATCGATCGAGGGTCGGGGGTCGATCGATCGAAGGTCAGCAAATTCTGGAAGTTCGGCCAGTTTGTTTACATAAGGGAAAATTAAATAAAAATCTTTCACATGCGTTATGTAATAAGAAATACATATGGAGTTACAAACTAATTAATTGTGAGGGAAATTAATTGGGAATTGGGAGAAATTTAGGTGTGACACACTATGATTAAATTATGAGAATAATATTTTCAGAATAATTAAAAATGGATTTAGTGGGCAAGTCCGGGGTTATTGGTTCAGCGATACTAAGACGTTAAATTTATTTAAGTGAAAGCTAAATAATTTAGAGTCGGGAATTTAGACCCGGGTGTTGTTTATTTCGGGCAACGGGAGTAAGTCCGAATACATTGGTTGGGGCGACACCAAAAGTAATTAATGTGCAAATTAATTAATAATTAGAGTTGGACCATAAACTCATAATACTTTGAATAGGCTTGTGTTACGGACTTAGTACACGGTATAGCCGGGATGTTTTATATTTATATATATACGACGTGTGATAATATATATATATATATATATGGGTGTGCATTAATATTAGTGGTTAGATATTATTTCTATATACTCTAGTGCTATCATGGGAGGTTGCGCGTAGTGCATGAATCCCCTAGCTTGAGGAGTAGGGTGAGTATATTCCCAGGTCATTGCGCCCATTATATGGGTGAGGGGCATCTCACTTTCAGGAATATGACCGCCTACAACATGTATATATTAACTAAGTTAGTGAGAGATTCTGACTTGGGGTAACTAGGTTATATGATTACACCTAGTGGGATAGCACTTTAGAGAATTTACATCCGGTGAGTTATTATTCGGGAGGATGTTATTATAAATTTTTATTTCAATATGTTTGTGAATGTTGTAATAGGACTATAAGTATATAATTAGGTAAATAATTATATACATTCTAATTAATACAAAGCATGAGTTGTATTATATGTATAACAGGTGTGGAAGTTATATGAATTTAATAAGGTAAATGATTAATTAAGTTAATGTTGATAATAACTTAGAAATCATAATTATGGCACACTCAGTTAGAGTAGGGCGTTTGCGAGAGACAATTCAGTTATCTAGTCAGGAGATAAATAACTAGGTAAATTTTAATTAAGGCGTTAGTAGTGCACATTAGAGGAGAGGTGCGGATGCCCTCAAGGGAGTGCGGCACTAACTAAAATATGGAGAGCATGCATATTTACTTATTACCGCAAGTTAATCATTTTCTAAATGTTTTTCAAATGTTTTGGGTACTAACCCTTGCTATAAAAACTTTTAAAAGCCTTTTAGGTGTCCATCCACAGGGACGTCAGGCTTGACTCATTTCAGAGATCCGTTGTTGCAGCATAGGTGGACGTTGCGGGAGTTTGATAGGCGCCTCGTTTATTTCATTTCTAGAACAGGGATTTCCTATCAGTTATTCGAGCATGTTGCTCACCATTTTTATTTAGTACTTATGTCAGACTTATTGAGATTTATTACTTGTCTTTATTTTTGTTGGGTTTTAAACCGATGGTTTATTCGGTCAGTTAATTAATTGTGAATGGTTGATTTAAGTTATTTGTGATTGTTATATCATTTTGTTTCCGCATGAGTATTTTATTTAAGTTAATGCAAGGTAAAATTTGGCACCAGTCTAATTTTCTCACTTAGGTGGTTAGTAATTAAAAAGGCGACAGTGATGCTAAGAATGAACCAACTGACAAAACCTGTTCTAATCTAATTTAGGATTGATCACCCAGGGTTAATTAGGAGGGGTGTCACAGATGGTATCAGAGCATCAGGTTCTAGTATCCTTAGGATCGGTGCGTCTTACCACGTTTCAGCGTAGCGTTCGGTTGTTATAGAGCCCTATTATTATGACTGTTGATTCATTTTTGCTTGTGAGATATAGTATTTCTGCTATTAATTTTTGTATAAATTGTGTACTTATATAATTTTCCCTATTTTCAAATGCTACCGAAGAGGCAAAGAAAAGAGAGGGTTGAGGCTAGAGATGATCTCAGGGAGGCTCACAAGGAGCCAAAGGTACCACCACCACCACCACCACCACCACCACCACCCGAGTTGATCTCCACTACTCAGGTGGTAGTGATAGTGGCTCAGGCAGTCAAGACAGCGATGCAGGCTATGGAAACTCATTTCCCACAACCCCAGGCACCACCTCCAGTGGCACCAGCAACTCAGGCTCCAGTGAGGCCACCGTCTTGGAAGCGAGTTAGGTAGACCTTTCAGAAGGGTCACCCACCCGAGTTTCGAGGTAGCACCGATGTAGTAGAGGCTTGTGATTGTAAGAAGAATATTCAACGCCATCTGCACATGCTGGAGTGTACCGATGTGCAAAAATAGATGCTTGCTACCTTTCGTCTGTCGGGGGCAGCCTTACAGTGGTGGGAGTCAGTTACCACCATGGAGGAGTGGGATTTGATGACGATAGTAGAATTCTAGGTGCGGTTCGACCGCAAATACTTCCCACTAATGGTAAAGGCTGAAATGAGGAAGAAGTTCAGTGATTTAGTACAGGGTGAAAGTTCAGTGGTAGACTATGAATAAGAGTTCATCCGTTTGGCAAACTTTGTGCCCAATGAGGTGAGCGATGAGGAGCGAAAGAAATCGGGTTTATGGATCGCTTAGCCTGGCGGATCAGGCAGCATTTGATTGGGAATCCGGCGTTAGTGACTTATACAGATATTGTTAGTGCCGCACTGATACATTTCCAGGATCATCGCTTCCATGCGAAGGGAAGCAAGAAAGCAGGGGAGCCGAGCCAGCAGGGCAAGGCAGTTAGTTACTAGTGGTGACACGAGTGGTACTCAGCAGCAGACTCGCAATCAGCAGGGGAATCAAGCTAAGAAATTTAGGCCTGGAGGGTTTTGATCGGTAGGACAGGGGTTCAGGCAGGGCCAGCCAGGACCAAATCAGCAGGAGCAGGTTCCTCAGGGCCGTTAGGGCTAGGGGAACAATGGGGGAGGCCAACAGGGCCAACCACGTCAGGGTCAATAAGGCCAACGACAGGGGGACAGTCAGAAACATTGTTTTGTCTGTGGCCAGCCAGGACACTTCAAGAGGGAGTGCCCGCAGAGGGTCAGAGGTCATTAGCAGGGTGCCCAACAGGGGAAACAGGGGCAGATGCCGCCAGCAGCACCAGCTCCACCCGCCCCACATCAATAGGGGCAAATGCACTACGTTGGTGTGTATAACGTCCGGGGTGTTCCCAATCCTCCAGCACAGCAGGCGCCGCCAACAGTTGAGGGTACATTTCTTATTCATGGTCATGAGGGTAGTATACTTTTTGACATGGGAGCATCGCATTCATTCATTAAATTAAATTTTTCTAAACGGTCTGGGTTATTAGAGACCGCGGGTAGTCTTCGTATGTGTGTAGAGTCGCCAGTAGTCAGGGGGGCTTCGATTCACACGATTTATCGGGTGGTAGACATTTTAATTGGGAGGCTTAGTTTAGTTGCAGAGCTCTTAGTGCTAGATATGAAGGGGTATGATGTCATATTGGGTATGGATTAGTTGGCAGGTTATCGGGTAACAGTTAATTGTTACGAAAGGATAATCGTGTTATCCATTCCAGGACAGGAGATGTTCTTGATATCGGTGTTATTACCTGAGGGAGGATCACGCACGCACCTGTATTACATTGAGGAGGAAACCTCACAGGAGGTGGCGATTCCATTGGACTCAATCTCGATAGTGAGGGACTTTGAGGATGTGTTCCAAGAAATACCAGGGTTACCACCCAGTAGGAAAATTGAATTTGTAATCGATTTAGCACTGGGGACGAGGCCTATTGCTCGAGCCCCATACCGTATGGCCCTTTCAGTGATGCGTGAGTTGAAAGAGTAGATTCAGCAGCTTCTGGGTCAGGGTTTCATTTGGCGGAGTACATCGTCGTGGGGTGCACCGGTGTTGTTTGTGAAGAAGCAGGATGGTTCACTTCGATTATGCATGGACTATAGGGAGTTAAACAAGGTGACGATATGAAATAAGTATTCGTTACCTAGAATAGATGATCTATTTGACCAGTTGAGAGGGGAGTCTTACTTCTCCAAGGTCGACTTGAGGTTAGGGTATCATCAACAACGTGTTCGAGAGGAGGACGTTCCTAAGATAGCTTTTCGGTCGCGGTATGGATCTTAAGAGTTCAGGGTGATGCCATTCGGGCTCACCAATGCACTAGCAGTGTTCATGGACCTCATGAACAGGGTTTTCAGAGAGTATCTTGATCAATTTGTCATCGTGTTCATTGATGACATCCTAATCTACACCCGCATCGAGGAGGAGCACGCAGAGCATCTGCGTATGGTTCTACAGACACTACGGGATCACCATCTCTATGCCAAATTTGAGCAGTGTGGATTTTGGATGCAGGAGGTACAGTTTCTTAGCCACATGGTGTCAGACCGGGGTATTGTGGTGGATCCGAGTAAGGTGTCGATAGTGAGGGAGTGGGGTTAGCCCACGACACCGACTGAGGTGCGCAGTTTTTTGAGATTGGCCGGTCATTACAGGCGGTTAATCAAAGGATTCTCAAAGATTGTGGGACCTTTGATAAATCTGACTCAGAAAGGGGTACCTTTCACTTGGATTAATCATTGTCAATTATCTTTCGACGAGCTAAAAGATAAGTTGACATCTGCACCCATACTTGCTTTGCCGAAGGGAGGACTAGAGTGTTGGGTTTACACTGACGCATCCTTACAGGGACTTGGGGGTGTGCTTTAACAGGAGGAAAGGGCTATATCGTATGCGTTCAGAAAGCTAAAGCCCCACGGGAGGAATTACCCACTCACGACCTAGAGCTAACAGCGGTCGTTTTTTCTTTGAGGATATGGAGACATTATCTTGTAGGAGAGCAGTTCACTTTATTCACGGATTACACTTCACTTCAGTATCTCTTCACACAAAAGGATCTGGATATGAGGCAGAGGCGGTGGCTAGAATTCGTGAAAGACTACTAGTTTGATATTCAGTATCATCTTGGTAAGGCTAATGTAGTAGCAGACGCATTGAGCCGGAGATCGACTGAAAAAATATCAGAAGTCTGGAAAGCGAAGTGGAGAGAGCTTCGATATGAGGATGATGTGGCCAGGGCCTACATGTCAGCATTATCCATCACATCTGAGATCATTATGAGGGTTGTGAGGGCTCACTCAGAGGATCAGATCTGCTAGGATAGGGTGAGTCAGTTGTTAGCTGAGGGAGCAGAGGGTTACTCGATCAGCTCAGACGGAGGCCTACACCTTAATGGGAGGTTAATTATGCCAGCGGATGAGGAGTTGAGGAACGCTGTTATGACAGAGTCCCATGGTTCAAGATTCGCGGTACATCCCGGTGGGGATAAAATGTACCAGGATATGAGGAGGCAGTATTGGTGGGAAGGAATGAAACGGGACATAGTAGAGTTTGTCTCGAAATATGCCACGCGTCAGCTCGTGAAGGTTGACCATCAAAGGCCATCAGGGATGCTACAACCGCTAGAAATTCCTGTGTGGAAGTGGGAAAGCATCTCAATGGACTTCATTACCGGGTTACCTGCATCACCAAGGGGTCACGATTCCATATGGATTATTGTGGATCGATTGACCAAGGTCACCCACTTTTTGCCAGTTCGTACAAACTTTGAGACGATGCATTATGCACGGCTATTCATAGCGAAGATTGTTAAGCTACACGGGGTGCCAATAAATATTGTGTTTGACAGAGACAAAATTTTTGTGGCCCAATTTTGGCAGAGCTTTCAAGAGGCCATGGGCACGGAGTTATGTTTGAGCACAACCTATCACCCACAGACCGACACGCTGACTGAGAGAGTAAATCAGATGCTAGAAGATATGCTCAGAATGTGCATATTAGACTTTGGGGGAGGTTGGGAGAAATATCTTCCTTTGGTAGAGGTCGCGTATAACAACTCTTACCAATTCACGATCGGCATGGCACCGTTTGAGGCACTATACGAGAGATCTTGTCGTTCACCCACTTGTTGGTTAGAGGTGGGGGACAACAAGATATTGGGGCCGAAGATTGTCCAAGAGACGTTTGCCAAGATAGAGTTGATCCGAGGGTGCATTTGGATAGCTCAGGATTGGTAGAAGAGTTATGTTGATGCTTCATGGAGACATGTGGAGTTAGAGGTTGGGGACCAGGTATTAGTCCGGGTAAACCTTATGAAAGGGGTGATGAGGTTCGGCAAGAAGGGTAAGTTAGCACCGAGGTATGTGGGACCTTTCCCTATTATTGAGAGGGTGAGATCGATAGCATATAGACTGGGATTACCAGAGCATCTTCAGGGGATACATGATGTGTTCCATGTGACATCGCTGAAGAAATATCGAAGGAGCAATAAGGCCTTCTGGCACATTCCACTGGAGGAAATTAATTTACATCTAGACATCTCGTATGAGGAGAGACCGGTGGCTATTCTGGACCGTAGTGAGTGGAAGTTACAATCCAAGGTTGTTCCACTAGTTAGTGTACAGTGGGGTCATCACAACGTTGACGAGTCTACCTGGGAGCGGGAGGAGGATATGCGAGAATAATATCCAGAGCTTTTCACCACAGGTACGACCTAATTTTAGGGACGAAACTCCTTTGTAAGGGGGAAGTATGTAACACCCCGTATTTTTGTGCATTTAATATTTAAATAATTCGAGAATTCAAAATTACTTGTGTGTCATAATTTTAATTGAATTAATTATAACAATATATTTTTAAATATTAATCGGGGAGTGAATGGTTAATATTTAGAGAAATTTACTTACTAAGTGAATAGTAATAATTTATGTACGTCATTTCGGGTATTAATGACGGGGTATGCCCTTATCTTAGCCGGGAGTCGGTATAGACTAAATTGGGTGTGAGATAAAAAATTTCATAAATTAATTCGGATGCCAATTCTGAGTGCATGGTTGAGTCCAGATGGACCGAGATAGTCGAAAAAGTGTACCCAGGGGTAGTAAACGGGTCACATGACGTTTTTAGACATAGCCGGCCCCACACGGGGACATTTGGGTCACTTGAGCTTGGCCCATTAGGCAAAAAACGGGATTAAGACTAGTTAAACAATTATAAGAAAATAGAGAACAACTGATTAGAGTTGAAAAATTACTTAGTGGGTTAGAAAACCCTAAGAAGAAGTCATCTTCAACCTTGGGCATTCACACCTCTAAAAATTAGACTCTACAAACTCTAAGGCAAGTGGTTAACTTGCTGTAACATTTAATTTTCTTTTCGATTCATATTTATGTGATGTGGGTAATTAAAATTCATTTTCGGATTGAAAGGGTATAAACATGGGGTTTTGTAAACCAATATTCTAACTTCTGAATTGTGTAGAAATCCATGTGCAATCTGAGACTAGTATATATATATATATGGTAGGATGTAATCCGAATGAACTAGAAACAAATTTGAGGCAGAAATTGGATGTTTAAATGGGTTAAGGGTTAAAATAGATTTTTCCCAAAATTATGAAAACAATAGAGAACGGAAAAATTAATGATGTTTGTGGACATTATGGAGGTCCCTTATGAGGTTTTTAATATATTTTATTAAGGAGAAGGATTGGGTTTTCTGGTAGAAGGAGTTAAGGTTTTTGAATTTTTTCCCATGGCTGAAACAGACCACTCGGAGAAGACGATGACCTGTTTGATCGATCGATCGATCGAAGGTCGACAAATTCTAGCAGTTCGTCCAGTTTGTTTACATAAGGGAAAATTAAATAAAAATCTTTCCCACGCCTTATGTAATAAGAAATACATATGGAGTTACAAACTAATTAATTGTGAGGGCAATTAATTGGGACTTGGGAGAAATTTAGGTGTGACACACTATGATTAAATTGTGAGAATAATATTTCAGAATAATTGAAGATGGATTTAGTGGGTAAGTCCGGGGTTATTGATTGAGCGATACCAAGATGTTAAATTTATTTAGGTGAAAGCTAAATAATTTAGAGTCGGGAATTTAGACTCGGGTGTTGTTTATTTCGGGCCACGAGAGTAAGTCCGAATACATTGGTTGGGGCGAGACCAAAAGTAATTAATGTGCAAATTAATTAATAATTAGAGTTGGACCATAAACTCATAATAATTTGAATAGGCTTGTGTTACGAACTTAGTACATGGTATAGCCGGGATGTTTTATATATATATATATATATATGGGTGTGCATTAATATCAGTGGTTAGATATTATTTCTATATACTCTAGTGCTATCAGGGGAGGTTGCGCGTAGTGGATGAATCCCCTAGCTTGAGGAGTAGGGTGAGTATATTCCCAGGTCATAGCGTCCATTATATGGGTGAGGGGCATCTCACTTTCAGGGAAGAAATATGACCGCCTCTAACATGTACATATTAACCAAGTTAGTGAGCGATTCTAACTTGGGGTAACTAGGTTATGTGATTACATCTAGTGGGATTGCACTTTAGAGAATTTACATCAGGTGAGTTATTACTCAGGACGATGCTATTATAAATTGCTATTTCAGTATGTTTGTGATTGCTGTAATAGGACTATAAGTATATAATTAGGTAAATAAATATATACGTTCTAATTAATACAAAGCATGAGTTGTATTATATGTATAACAGGTGTGGAAGTTATATGAATTTAATAAGGGAAATGATTACTTAGGTTAATGTTGATAATAACTTAGAAATCATAATTATGGCACACTTGGTTAGAGTAGGGCGGTTGCAAGAGGCAATTCAGCTATCTAGTCAGGAGATAAATAACTAGGTAAATTTTAATTAAGGTGTTAGTAGTGCACATTAGATGAGAGGTGAGGATGCCCTCCAGGGAGTGCGGCACTAACTAAAATATGGAGAGCATGCATATTTACTTATTACTATAAGTTAAAAATTTGCTAAATATTTTTCAAATGTTTTGGGTACTAACCCTTCCTATATAAACTTTTAAAAACCTTTTAGGTGTCCATCCATAGGGACGCCATGCTTGACTTATTTCAGAGATCCGTTGCTGCAGCATAGGTGGATGTTGCGAGAGTTTGATAGGTGCCTTGTTTCTTTCATTTCTAGTACAGGGATTTCCTACCAGTTATTCGAGCATATTGCTCACCGTTTTTATTTAGTACTTATGTCAGACTTATTGAGATTTATTACTTGTCGTTACTTCTGTTGGGTTTTGAACCGATGGTTTATTGGGTCAGTTAATTAATTATGAATGTTTGATTTCAGTTATTTGTGATTGTTATATCATTTTGTTTCCGCACGAGTATTTCATTTAAGTTAATGCAAAGTAAAATTTGGCACAAGTCTAATTTTCTCACTTAGGTGGTTAGTAATTAAAAAGGTGACAGTGATGCTAAGAATGAACCAACTGAGAAACCTGTTCTAATCTAATTTAGGACTGATCACCCGGGGTTAATTAGGCGGGGTATCACATTCTATGTTCCTCTTTTCGATCCGTTATGTTCTTATCTTTTATTTTTCATGCCTTAACCCCAATTCTAATTTTTTATACCTAAAAATTTAAAATTTAACATGACATCTGAATCCATTGGTCTCATGGATACATGGTTTATTTGTACAAGTTACTTTGATCATGTACGAGGTGTTTGCGTCTCTTTACGGTATGTTTCTCAATTGTTTTATGTTTTCATCCATTAACACCCTATTTTATGCTCAACACTTATAATTTATAGATTTTAATCAAAATTCCAACCCATGTGTCGCATGACTACAAGGGTTCTTTAGACACGTTACTTTAATCTCATGTAAGGTGTTTGTGTCTATTTTTCGGTTGTTTTACTCTTATCTTACGTTTTAAATCTCCAACCACCAACTCTAAAGGTTTATACGTAGATGCTTGAAATTTAAAAGAACATTTGAATCCATGAGTCCCACGATATCAAAGTCATGCCCAAAAATAGTAGAGGGAATAACTATTTGGGAATTACAAGACATAGAAAAACATGGGATTAGGATGAAATGAGCATAGCCTAACAACTTAAAATGTAATTTTCCTTCAATAAAGAACTGATGGCATCCTTAAAAAACAATCCTCCCAAAATGTCATCAAAATCTTCCAAAAATGAGTATATATTAAGTAAAAAAAATTAGTAAACACTCTCATATATTAACAATACATGTTTAATAAAAAATTAAAAATCAAAATATGCGTTCAATCTAAAAGGCAACGAAGAAACACCATACTGTAACACCCCGTAATTTTATTGATTTTTATGATGGGAATTAATTGGGATTAATTAAATTATATTTGGGAAATTAATCCGATAAAATAAATATTAATTAGCGAGGTAAGGGTTAATATTTATTTATATTTAATATTAACTAGGAAATGAGTAATAATAATGATAAGAAAAAAGTATAATCGTCGTGAGTGAGAAATACGACAGTTACGGTAAATTTAGTCAGGACGCGCGCATTAGTCGTGTCGGGACTTAATTTGGGAAATAAAATATATGTTCACTTTTTATATTTCATGTGGTCATTTCGAGGGCACTAGTTTGTTCTGAAGGGTCGAAATAGTCAAAAAAGTCTACCCGAATGTTTAGTTTGGGTTCGGGGACACTTTTAGGCTAAACCGGTACCCTAAAGAGGTATTTTAGACTTTTGAAATTTTAGAGAAAATAAAACCAAGAAAATTAGAGAGTTATATCTTCTATCATGTAAAGGGAACTAGGATTATCATTTACCAAACCAAACGGAGAGTGACGGGAGGGAGAAGGATAGGTGTTTCTAGGGTTCTAAGGCCAAAAACCACCTTCTCGCACCACCACCACCATTGGATTGTAGATCGGGAAGAGGAGAATACAAATCCTACCATCAATTCTACAAAAATCAGACCGTCGACTTAAGGCAAGTGTTTATCTTACTAATTTATGATTTGATATAACATCCATGTTAGAATAGGATGCTTTCTTTTTGAAATTTACGAACTTCGGCCATAAATTTGGATATATAAATCATATTCTTGGGTAGGAATGACACTAGTCTTGATCCCTTATACATGTAGGATGAATTTGATGTGAAATATCACAAAATTTGGGAAGAAATCTGGAATGATGTTGAGGTTTCTGAATAAGAATAATAATATGGGGTTTTAAAATATTAATCTTGATGAAATCCAATTTGAGGTTGTACTGTAAAGATTTAATGACTATTTTACGTTTAAAAATTATCAATACATGTTAATATAAGGTTAAAGACATGTGGTCAAGAATTTAGGATAGTGTAATGTTGGTTTGGAGGTTTAAAAATGGTGAAAACCCGTAGCAAGAAGAAGATACAGTCCCAAGTACAGCGAACCAGTTCACATGTCCCCCGAAACTGGTTCAGTTGTTCCCTTGAATCGGTTCGTTTGTTCCCCTAAACCGATCGGGGGACCAGACACTTCTGGGTCTCTATTTAATTAATTTTTGGTAGGTTTGAGTTAGGATTTCTCTCCGATTGAAGATAACTATGGATAACAAAGTGTGTGGAATATTAATTATGTAATCTCACATAATTTATGATGGGGATTAAAGAATACTAGTGAACCATGAGGCATAATTTGAAATTAAATAATCTCTCATAAGTTAGAATGGGTCACAGAAATGTGAGTGTATATACGACCGGACCAATGGTACGAGAATATTGTAACTACTAAAATAACCTAATGGAGTGGTTAGAACTCTTCGAGTAGTGAGAAAAATGCTCGGGAAGAATACTAGGAATAGTTAAATGGTGAATTGAAAATCCATAGGATATTCAGGTGTTACATATACTAAATGTGAGGCATATGTTATAGGTTGAATGTATACCTATATTAATGTTATAAACATATATACACATAGGATGTGTGAATGCTTATTGTGTATAGTTTTATGTGTGAGCATACCTAGGATACTTGCTATCACGGAAGGTTTTTGTGTTGTGGTTAGTATTATCCCGATAATCCCATTGTGGGGAATTATGGCTAGTAACCTAAGGACATAGAACCTATGCATGTTCTATCTGAGTGTATAATAGTTTCGATGGTCAATTAGGCACGTTTGGTGCGTGCGTGGCCTATATACTTGGAACTACCTTCTCCTTCGATATGTGTTATTTGATTAATGGTTCGAGGGTGATATTCAGACCGATGTCCTTAGTTAGTAGGTGATGTACCAGGACTTGATAGCAGAGTATGCTCGCATCGCAGGTCTCCACCTAAGGATGTCGTATAAATATATATTACAATAATAATGTGTGTACATATATATATATATATATATATATATATATATATATATATATATATATATATATATATGATTCCACTATGTGTTTATTAGTAGATAAAATAAATAGTGATATTCATATTACTCTAAGTGTGTGAGAACTTATTTATAAACTAGTGATAATAATAATAAAAAAAGAATAGGAAATGTGGTTTCTAATTGTAAGGGCAATACGGGTGGGCACTATAAATTATTAGGCACGAAGAGATGTAAGCCAGACTAGTTAGGCGGCTAGCATAACTAGGTGGATTAGAGTAGTATGTTAGGTGTGCACATTACTTGAGGAGTGAGGATCTCAAGCGAGGGGACGCGGTACTAACATGTATTTAATATCTTATCTTGATACATTTTAAACACTTGCTAAACTTTTTCAAATTGTTTTACTTAGGCTCTGACCTGTTCCTTTTTGTAAAAATAATTTTAGGTGCCCAGCCATAGGGACGCCAGGCATAGTAGTTCCTACATTTGAAGTACTGCAGTTGTTGTGGAAGTTGCAAGACCTTGCTATTAGAAGCCTCCACATTTATTCAGTTCTTAGTTGTCCTTATTTATCTCAGTGGGGCATGTCTCCCATTCTTACTTGGATATTATTTTCAGAGGCTTTGTATTTACGGTTATTTCCAGTATTGATTTAGGCTTTACTTATGGATGATTGTATTGGGATTTTATCTGGAGTGTTATTCCAGATTCAATTATTTATTTATGTCGTTATCTTATTATTCATTGCTATGTGAATGAAATTTTATTTCGTTTATATTTACTACATGTTAATAATAAGAATTTAAAATAATTGACATATGGCTATTAGGGTATTAGCAATTTCATTGAATTCCGATAGTGATGCTAAGAATGACACCATTAATGATTCATGCTTAATTTAATGATGGACTGATCACCCAGGTTTAGAATAGGAAGGGTGTCACAGATGGTATCAGAGCATCTGATTCAAGTGTCCTTAGGATTTGTGCGGCTTACTGGGATTTTCAGCGTAGCATTCTTTCATATGGAGCGCTATTATTAGGACTGTTGTTTTCTTTATGACACATTTATGCCTTAAAATATTTTAAGACATATTGAATTGTGAACTGATGGAAAATTATTTCTCCTTTCAAACGCCTCTTTAACGTGCACCACGAGCCACCCCAGAGGCACAGCTTGAGCCATAGCCAGCTCAAGCCCCAGGATCTATAAATGCTATCGAGGTTTCTTCCATTGTGGCACAGGAAGTTAATGCAACCCTAACTACTTTTGCCCAGCAGGCACCATATGAGCCACCCCAGCCTCAGGTGGTTGATCTAGTTCCTTCACACTCATTTCCTTCTTCTTAGGAGTGAGTCCGAGATGCCTTTAATAAGGCACATCCTCCAGAGTTTTAGGGGAACCCCGATGTAGTTACGGTATTCCAGTGGAAGAAGGATATCGAGAGGCATTTGAGGATGTGTCAGTGCACAGAGGTACATAAGCAGAGACTATATACCTTTAAGCTGGTAGGGGGAACATTACAGTGGTGGAGTCCATCACCATCGCATATGAGAGGGACACCTTGACTATTCAGGAGTTTTGGGAGCAGTTTGACAGCAAATACTTCCCTTTCTCCATCCAAAATGAGATGAAGCAAAAAAATTTACATGTTTATTAAGAGGGGAGGACTGTAGCAGAGTATGAGGAGGAGTTTACAAGACTGGAAAATTTTGTCCCCGATGAGGTGCCGACGAAAGACAAGTAGATTCAGTTGTTTGTGGATGGTCTTACCTGAAGGATCCGACAATATCTGTTGGGTAATCGAACCTTGAAGACATATAGAAAGGTATTGAATGCAACACTACTACACTGTCAGGACAACCACTTCAATGTTAAGGGAAGCAAGCCCTCAGGAGAGACTAACCAGTAGGGCAGGACAGGGGGTAACAGTGTCAAAGGGGCACAATTGACTTAGAGTCAGCCGAGGCAGAGTGAGTAGGGTCCCCACTAGGGCCATGCTACTAAGAGGTTTCGTTCGAGGGATTATAAACAATGACTAGGTGGATTCAGTCAGGACCAACAATGTTTTATCAGGGATAGTAGGGCCAGGGTAGAGATGGTAATGGCCAATAGGGTCGAGGCCAGCAGGGCCAGGGGTAATTTTACTAGCAAGTGTTTCATTTGTGGCAAGATTGGCCACAAATGATATGATTTCCCTGATAAGATCACGGTTCAGCAGAAGCAGAGCTCCCGCAAGCAGCCTCAGAGACCTATCTTCCTATCACCCTCCCAGCACTAGCATTTTTCCCAGCCTTGCCTGCATCACCAACCGTTCTAGTAGCCCCACCCTAGCAGGGATAGTTATAGTATGGGCGCATTTATCACGTCCACCAGGCTGTAGCTCCACCCGTTGTTGAGGGTATATTTCTTATCCATGGTACTTTGGGGAACATTTTATTTGACACTGGGGCTTCACACTCATTCATAGACACTAGATTTGAACGAACCATATAGTTGGTAGAGACAGCAAATAGTATAGTCACATGTGTAGACTCACCACTGGGTAAAGGGACACTGATTTTATTTATATGTCGGGGGGTGAGTATAGATATTTGGAGACTAGTTTTTCCTGCCGATATGCTTGTATTAGATATGTTAGAGTACGATGCCATTATAGGGATGGATTGTCTAGCAAAGTATAGGGCTATGATTAACTGCTATAGTCGGAGCATAGTGTTTGCGATTCCCGGCTATGAGATGTTCTTAGTGGAGATGCCTCTTCCTAAAAGAGGATCGTCCACTCATTTGTATTACATAGAGGACAAGACCTCTCACGGGGTGATGATTTCCCTCAATTCGATTCCAGTGGTATATGATTTTGTCGATGTGTTTCAAAGGATGCCGAGATTTCCCCCTAGAAGAGAGATTGAGTTTGTCATTGACTTAGCACCGGGCACTCATCCAATACCTCATTCACCATACCATATTGCTCTTATGGAGATGAGGAAGCTACAGGACCAAATTGAGTAGTTGTTGGGCTAGGGATTTATACATTGTAGTACTTCGCCTTGGGGTTCCCTAGTATTGTTTGTCAATAAGAGAGATGGGTCTTTATGCCCGTGTGTGGATTATTGGGAGTTGAATAAAGTCACGATACGGAATAAGTATCTATTGCCCTGAATCGATGACTTATTCGACCAATTGAGAGGATCCACCTACGTCTCTAAGATATATTTGAGATTAGAGTACCACCAGTTACGTATCCAGGAGTAGGACGTATCTAAGACTTCCTTCTTAACGAGATATAGGTCCTTTGAGTTTCTGGTTATGCCATTTGGGCTAACCAACATGCTAGATGTATTTATAGACTTGATGGATAGGGTGTTCAGAGAGTTCTTCGATCAATTTTTATTCGTCTTCATTGAAGATATCCTGATTTATTAATGGACTAGGGAGGAGCATGTCGAGCATTTGCGTTGGGTTTTATAGACACTATGTGAGCATTAGTTGTATGTAAAGTTTGAAAAATGCGAGTTTTGGCTGCGTGAGGTACAATTTTTTGGGCATATAATTTCTGAGTTGGGGATATCAGTTGACCCGAGTAAGGTGTCAGCGGTGAGGGAGTGGGGACAACCCATGACACCAAAAGAGGTGCACAGTTTCTTGGGGTTAACTGGGTACTACAAATGGTTTATTAGAGGATTCTCGAAGACTGCGGGTGCATTGACTAATTTGACTTGCAAAGGTGTACCATTTATTTGGGATGACGCTTGTAAGTTGGCTTTTGATGAGCTGAATGACAAGTTGACTTCAGCACCCATACTCACACTTCCCAAGGCAGGAGTGGAGTTTCTTGTTTTCACTAACGTGTTCTACAGGGAGTTGGGGTGTGTTACAGTAGGATGATCATGACATAGCTTATGCTTCCCGAAATCTTAAGCCTCACGAGAGGAATTACCCCACCCACGACTTGGAGTTAGCGGCAGTCATGTTAGCATTGCGTATTTGGAGATCTTATATGTTAGGGGAGAGATTTCGTCTATTGACAGATCAAAAGTCATTGCAGTAATTTTTCACTCAGAGAGAGATGAATATGCATCAGCGTAGATGGATTGAATATGTGAAAGATTATCAGTTTGACATCCAGTATCACCCACGAAAGGCTAACATGGTGGCAGAAGCATTGAGGCGTAGGCCAGTAGGAGATGTAGCATAAGTTTTGAAGTTGAAATGGAAGGATTTCAGACATCAAGATTCAGATTCTTGATCATTTATGTCAGTTATGATCGTCACCCCCCAGATTGTCACGAGGGTGGTACAGGCATAAGCAGTAAATTCTTTTTATCACGATCCTATCAGACAACTTCTAGTCGGTGGAGCCGAGTCGTATTTTATGAGTCCTAAGGGAGGTTTACGATTCAATGGGAGATTGGTTGTTTAAGAGGGGGAGGATTTACGACATGCAGTGATGGAAGAGTCACATAGGTCACATTTTGTGGTAGATCCTCGAGGGGATAAAATGTACCAAGACATGAGACGACAGTACTAGTGGAGTGGGATAAATAGAGACATTATCGAGTTTCTTTCGAGGTGTACCACGTGTCAGTTGGTGAAAGTGGACCATCAGAATTCGGCAGGGTATCTACAGTCGTTAGAGATCCCGATGTGAAAATACGAGAGCATTTCCATGGATTTTATTATCTGGTTTCCTACTTAATAGAGTGGTCACGATTTCATATGGGTGATAATGGATTGATTGACCAAGCTAGCTCACTTCAATCCAGTTCAGACTGATTATGCTACGAGACAGTTTGCCCATATTTTCATTACTGAGATAGTGAGGTTGCATGGGGTGCTATTAGATATTGTGTTCGACAGGAATAAGATTTTTGTGTCTAGATGTTGAGAGAGTTTTCAGGAAGCCATGGATATCGAGTTGCGATTGAGTACGTCTTATCACCCACAGACGGATGAGCAAACGACGAATAAGATGTTGGAAGATATGCTATAAATGTGTTTCCTTGATTTTAGGGGCAGTTGGGAGGAGTATCTTTCCCAGGTGGAGCTTGCCTACAATAACTCTTACCGGTTCACGATTACCAGTTCACGTTTGCCCGCTTATTGGTTGGAGTTAGGGGACAACAAGATTCTCTAATAGGAGCTGATTCAAGATACGTCAGCCAAAATTAAGTTGATTCAGAGTTGCATACGGATAGCCCAGGATCGACATAAGAGTTATGTTGATGCTAAGCGGTTCTTCTTGGATTTTAATGTGTAGGACCAGGTCCTACTATGTGTATCTCCTATGAAGGGGATAATAAGGTTTGGGAAGAAAAGGGAAGTTGGCACCAAGATATGTGGGGCCATTCCTTATCATTAAGAGGATTGGGCTAGTGGCATATAGACTTGGGTTGTCGGAGCACTTGCATCAGATTCATGATGTATTTCATATTTCTTCACTGAGGCGATACCTCAGGGATGAGGTGGCTCACACTCATAACTATTTGCTGGAGATTGGTTTGCAATCTGATATTTCATATGAGGAGAGGTTGATGGCTATCTTAGACCATAGCGAGAAAAGATTGAGGTCGAAGGTAGTTACACTTGTACGTGTTCAGTGGGGGAATCACAATGCCAACAATTACCCTTGGGAGATGTATACACCACATTTTAGGACCCCCTAAGTCTCTCCTTAGATCCCTATCACTTCCCCTTTCCACTATAAACCTAGGTCCCACTCCGAGTACTGATCTAGAGGCCATCAGGCGCCCCCATTTGACTTTGTTCAACTCTATAGTCAGAGAAAAATCTCTTTAAATCTTCTAAGGGCTCTGAATACCCTTTCCACCAGTTTGCCCCATGCATAAATCGTCATAACGGTTCGGACGAACAGACCATTTCACTACCGAAAACTGATTCAGAGGCCACCGGGCGCCCCCGGGCCCGGGGTTGACCCCAATAAACTTCACCATCAGAGCGAAATATCTTTAAATCATATAAGGACACTAAATCCCCTTCAAACAGTCCACCCCGTGCATGAAACGACATAACCATTTGGACGAACGATCAATTTTCCTTCGAAAATTAATCTGGAGGCCACCGGGTGGTCCCGAAATCTATTTGACCAAAGTCAACTATGCATATCGAATGATATTAAATGAATATCCGAAGGTCATTGGATAACCTTTTTAACGATCTGCCCCTATGTACGATTCTGACCTATAGTACAGACGAACGATCCGTTTTACTCTGAGAGGTCACCGGACATTTTCAGGCCCCGGTTGACCAAGGTCAACTTTTTGAACTAAGCAGTACTCTTTGGAATGTCTATGTAAATCTCCTAACCTTTCCAATGGTCCACCCAGTGAATGATTTTGACTTATCATATGGATGAACGATCTGTTTCCGTTCGACTATCTCCCATCTAAAAGACCGACGTGCGCTTCCGAGTAACATTTGATCCAAAGTTAACTAACGGGCCCCAGAGCGGTCCAAATGACTCTTGAAGGTCACTGAAGTACCTTTCTAATGGTATGTCCCGGGGATGATTTGGATCAACGATTTGTGCTCTACATTCATTTTTCCCAAAAAGTCTGCACAAGACTGCCAATCGACAGGTCCTGAACCTAGCCAATCGGCATAGTGTCAAGGGTTACCTACCGATAGGCACACCCTGAGGTAGGCCGTTCGGTAAACCCCCTTGTCCCTATAAATAGAGGCCATGACCTCACTCCCAAGGCAGAAAATAAATTCGTCAGCATCAGTGACCTCAACAATATTCTCTCGAAATCAACGAAGTTCCATATGAGAAGTTCCATTTAAGTCTAAATACCCATACTTTCCAAACCAAATTTGGAAAATATCCTTATCTCTCATCAACAGTCATCAACATTCAAAGGATTTCATCCAATATCCAAGCCCCAGCTCCAAGGAAGGTCCAATTCCTTCTCCCACACTCATAAATTCCAAACAAAATTATCCATAACACTTTTTCCAAAAACAAAAAAACACATTTTCTACATGTACACACATAATAAAATTCCGTTCAAATCTATGGGATAAACCCCACCCCTATTCTACATTCGAACTACGTGGAATTTGATGCCTTTATAGGCTACGTAGGTGTGTCAGATTAAAGTCCGAGACTCGAGTCAAATTTTCAAAATTTCCAATTTCTCTTATTTTCTAAATTTCTCAAATCCCTCATTTTCATAATTATCGTACATATACATATAATATGCTTGTTCGTGTTTCATCCCAAACATATTATCGTTTCCCAATAAAGATCAATATCGCAATGAACTCTCATATTCTATCTTCTGCCTTTAATTATTATTTGGGGAATATTCATGTGGATGACCTCACCCTACCTTTTCCATTGTATGGATCGAACGATTACAATCTCCGTTACATAAACACATACACACACTTCATGAGGATAAAGAAAAATATTAATATTTTCCCATGAGAGGCCAAAAGGGTGGGATGGGTGCCTAACACCTTCCCATTCCGTAACTTAGCCCCCGGATCTCTGATCTATTAGTTTCGTATGCATCAGTTTTTTCCTTGATGTCTCTCTCTCGGAGTGGTAACATGTTCTTTTGCCTATTTTTTTCAAAATAGGCTCGCGACTCCATCTCTTTACATTCACCCCACACTGACGACGACCGAAGCATATTTCGAAGAGGGGTGTGATACTGCGGCGCAGTTCTTTCTCAAGGTATCCTCCTCCTCCTCCCCAAATGCTGCACCTGGGATGGCCACAGTGGCGACTCCGCTGGGAAATTCTATTTTTAAGAGGTCTAGACTCTCTTTACATGGGTGTTGTATTTTCTTGTATATCCCCCTATTGGCATGTTCCCCTTTTATTATTCATATATATCTCATGCTTATGATACAATTCACACAATTGTAGAAGATTCTCCATGTACACTTCACACTACGTGCACCTAGGATCACGTATATCCACATATTGCACACATCACTTATCCATGCTTAGTATTGCTTTACTATTTGTACTTGTACCATGCTCCCTATTTGGCATGATCAAGAAAAAATACTCTCTCTATAAGATACTAATAAAAGAATCATGCATGATTCACATGCCATCACCAAAGATCATTTCTATTGACCAAATTTTGTCTTGTAACTGGGGAGTCACTTCGTGATAGGCGTTGGTCTGGCAGATCACAATTAGCCTAAGCAATATGACTCTCACCTTCCATTGACCAAGTACCTTTGACGTATATCCAACGGTTCCCCCTGCATCGTACTGCTTGATTGAAGTCATGACGGGAGGTATATCGCAGGGAACTCATTCACGTATGTCGAGTATATTGAATTCGCTCTCACACTTACCGTCCCCATGAGGTATATAGTGAGGAAATTCACGTACACTCAGGTACATCAAATGTCTTGTCCACACGTGCCGATTTCCCTAAAAAGCAAGACGTATATTGTGTAAGTCACGCCAAAGGGGTGAACGCTTTACAATTAACCCAACCAACTGTATACCCGCATATAGGTTTCAAGCCTAGGAAACATATGTTAGATTGCCGATTTCGACCCGAAACTCTGTCGAAATTTCAGGTCGGCCTCCCGCCCAAATTTTCATGCAATTTTTAAAATGGGACCCTGCCCGTGATCCTGGTTACAAGCCCAACAATAGCTTTACATGTGTTTCAAACCCAATTTTCCCAGGCTCGGGTCCTGTCCGACATTTCATTTTGCATTTAGGTGAACATGATACAAGTGAGAACTTAATAAACATAATAATCATGCTGAGACCCGTCTCTCGTATTTTCCCCTCTCTTTACAAAAATGTCCAAAAACATCTTTCCTTTTTTATCAAAAATACCAAAAAATATTTTTCCTCCTTTTCCTTTAAAAAAAGAAAACATTTGCGTACTTATCTTTTCCAAAAATGTCAAAAATATTTTCTTCCTTTTTCCAAAAACAACAAATTTCCCTTTTTCTTTTTCGAAAATAAATTCCAATTTTTCTCCTTCTTAGGTCGATCACGTACCCTTGGTCTGTCTCCCTATTGGCTTCGGTCTTCAGTCGAACCACCCCGAAGTTCTTTCAGTCTCCTTACTTCTTCCGAGTTTGAGACTCACCCACCTTCCATGGAGAACACGGATCAAGTGCTGATTATATAGTCGGATTTTTTGATGGTCCTAGCTCAGCTCACTGCCAAAATTGATAACCTTCAAACCGAGGTTCATGAGAGGCAAAGAAATTGGGTCCCTGTCCCCGAAGATCCCGAGGTCATTTTCCCTCACGCCATGGGTCTGCCTGCACCCGAGCCTATTTGTGTTACCAAATAATACCATCATGCTCCACGTGCTCCGCCTGCTATTGGGCCACCACCAGCCCAGCTTCATATGCTAAACCTTGCTCAGACTGAGGCTAATTTACCCGTAACTATTGATCCGAAAGAAGAAGAATTGAATAAGGTCAAGGAAGACCTCAAGATGCTGACCAAAAAATTTGACCAGGTGAGAGTCGCTGGGAACTACATTGACTACACCCACATGTCTCCATATCTGTAACACCCCGCGCCCCCGAAAAAGAGAACGCAGCGTGCTACTATGATAAAACTAAACTAAAACCATCAATAAAAGTATAGAGCATCTAAATGTCCACAATTTAAATGAAATAAATTCACAATTTCTATTCCCATAAAAAGATTACAATAAATCTCTCGAATATGAACTTCTCCAACTAAAAATTTCACCACTAATTATTACATAAAAAATAAATCTTCCAATCCAAGCTCTAAAATAATTCTCCAAAATAGTCCATAGCGTCCCAATTCACGCTAACCTGCCAACTAAAAGAAAATACAGGGAAGTACATAATATGACAGGATTAAATGCTAAAAAATAATTAGCATAATGAATAAATCATAACAATACGAATTCGCGTATAAGAGTCAATGCAATACTCAAGCATTATATCAATATTAATTTCTTAACAACACATCAATGAGTCACCAGGGTTCACGTCACTGGGCCTATGCATTCTTAAGCATATCCCGATTTTGGACTATTGACGGGTGCCCATTCTCCATGTCATATTAAAATCTCATGATACGATGCTCAAATCACAATATAATATATCTCAATGAATCAAATAATAGATTGCAACAATTTTTCAGGATTCTAATGAATATCATAATTCAACATGAGTGCAATTGACACAGAAAACAAACGAAGTACTCTCGAGATAATTTAGGAGCATATTGTTTAAGTCCTGTACCTAAAAATCATCGCACGAATCATCACATAAAAATCATCCTCTAAATCTGATCGCACCATCACATTCCTCTCTCGAAAATAATCAAATCTCGTTCTAGACCAAACTCGAGAAAACACCAAATACGCCTTCTAATCTACGGTTGAAATCTTGAATAAGTTTGGGTGGGAGTCATTTTGGAGAGGTCTTCTGGTTGAAAAGTTTGAGAAAAAGTGATTTGAAAAGCCAAGCCACGAATTAGTTGCGATATATAAAGGATTATGAGTTTGATTAAGAAAAGAGTGCTAATTATATACAAACACTAAAATTTTTATTCCGTATGATCGGATTGTTGGAATTGGAAGAAATTTTTGGGAGGATTAGCGGAAGATGAGAGAAAGTTTCATAAAACAATTCAGCTCGATCGGACGGTCCAATGTTTTAAATATTTTTTTTGCTAAAGAATTTTATGTTTTGAGGACTCTTCTATATAATAAAAATTCAATTAAAACTAATTTTTAATTCTGATTCCAATTCCGTTTGAAAATCTCGTCTTTAAAAATAAAATCCAAGATTTTTTAGCAAGAAAAATAATTTTATCAAAAACTTTTTTTTCCTCTATATATTGAAAATACCCCAAAAATTACGCGGGTTATTACACTATCCTAAAGTCAGGTTACCAAAAAAATTTAAGATGCCGAATATCAAGAAGTTTAGAGGCAGTGGACCCCCGGTCACTCATCTCTGTAGCTATAACCGAGCCATGAGTCTCCTAGGGTCTTTCAAAGAAATAATGGTTTAGATGTTACAGCGGAGTTTGAAAGATAGCGCCCTCTGTATGTTCTTATCCCTTGAAGAATCCACAATCCGAAGTTGGAAAGACGTTGCCCGTGAGTTCATGTCATAGTACAAGTACATTGAGGAGCTAAAGGTTACCCTCCATGACTTAGAGTTACTTAAATAGAACCTTGAACAATCAGTGAGCAACTTCATAGCAAGATGGAGAGAAAAAGCAACTACCATGACCAATCGGTGTTCCAAAGAAGAACAAGCCAGCATTGTGAAGAATAACTTCCTACCCCATGTTCGAGCAACAATGGGAGGACAGTACTACCCTCACTTCCGAGCCCTCCGAGAATCAGGAGTAGAAATCAAAGAAGGTCTTGCTAAGACAAAAGTTGAACCAAAGAAAACGGCTGGGCATTTTGGTCTTAGAAAGTTTGAAAAGACTTCTAGTACCACAGTTTCTACTATCAACAACGTCTCTCAGCCTGTTGCTTCATGGGCACCAAAAAGTCTCCCAATCCCAATTCGGAATGAATATAACGATCTTCATGCTCCTCTCTCCAAAGTCTACCAGGATCTCTTGAACCAAAACCTGATGAAACCCTTGGACCCTCGCCTGTTACCAAATCCTCTTTTAAAAAACTTCAAACCTGATGCCCATTGTGACTTTCACCAAACTGCTGGACATACCACCGACCAATGTTTCCATCTCCAAAACACAATCCAAAGCCTGATTAACCGGGGTATCATTGCCCCACCAGCTAACTCTAGGAGTTGCAAACACTACCCTTAATCCACTCCCGAATCATGCAAACGCCATCTTTCTAGAAGAAGACTCATAACTCGACACCCATCCACCTAAATCATGCTAAGTAAATCACCAGTCATACCCATATGCTCTCCTAAACCTCTCCATACATGCCCATATTTCCTCTTACACCCTACCAGCTTTGCCGATCAAACCTTATCACTCCTCACCAGAGCATGCATCGTTGTCCGTACCCATTCTGGAGGTAAAGCTATGGAATTATCAGAAGTACTGAACCAACTCCTAGATTTCGGGCTGAAATTTCCCTCTCGGATGACCATTGACTATAAGAGATTCAGTGGTTTATTCTTAGAAGATTGAAAATGGGTCCGAGAGTTAGAAAACTAGGTGGTTCCAATCGACAAAGTTAGTCTAGATGACCTTGTCCATATTATGGTAGATTTGTCTCGACAGACTGGTGATATTGGTATCATATCCGAGCTGCTCGACACTTTGAAATTACAAGGGCACTTGGTCCCTTCAGTCCTACATTTCCCGGTCGAATGGGAAGAATTATACGAAGAGGCCATAGAAGTTGTAGAGTGTATTGACTTTGCATGGAAAGAAAATACCGTTTCCACTGGATGGGGGACAATTCTGAAGATTCACATGGAGAGACAGATTCCAGAAAAACTATTCTGATAGCCAACCTATACGGAATGATATCATTCGAAGAGCTGCTAGGAGAGATCAACTAGGTAGCTGAGCAACCCGATATCGATGAAGAAACAGGTTTTTTATTTTTCCTCTTTTCCATGAACCACATGACCAGGTCGGGGAGACATTAGAAGAACTCAAACTTACAACCATCAGTAATAAATAAAGGTAAATGTGTTGAGAATCTCCCTATGCCAGAAATGACTCTTCAAGAAAGTAAGGTCCTTGATCAACTAAAAAAATCTCAAGCTAACCTCACTATATGGGGACTTTTCATGTCTTTTCAACTAAACCGAAATGTCCTAATCAAGCTACTCACAGGACCCACAATTCCTCCCTCAACCACACCAGAAGAAGAAGTGAACCTAGTTGGATCCTTGACCTCTACTCGAATGCTCTCCTTTTCTGAAGAGGAAATCCCTGAGCCTGGTCCCAACCACAATCATGCGGTTGATATCTCTTTCGAAGTCATGGAAAAAATCATCCCCTTTTCTCTTGTCGATAACGGATCAACTCTGAATGTTTGCCCGTTAAGAACCCTCAATTGTCTGGGATTGAAAGTGAGTGACCTTTATCCAACCTTTGTTGCCATACGTGCCTACGATAACACCCCCCACGAAGTAATGGGATCTATCAAGCTTGCAATAGGGTCTGGCCCTATAAATCCTGCTGTTAAATTCCAAGTCATCGACATCCCAGCCTGTTTCAATATGCTGCTCGGATGACCATGGCTCCACAGCATCAAAGGGGTGTCTTCTTCCCTTTATCAGAAATTGAAATTCTTTGCCAATGGACAAGTTATCACCATCTTCGGAGACAGTGACAACCCTAAAAATGCAAGCACCAGTAATCTGGTACTTGAGATACAACATAGGGTGAACGATATGCTACTATGACGTTTCCAAGTCGAACCACTCCTACTCCCAGCAGGGGACGACTTCAAAGACAGGGTTTATCCAGAATATTACCCCCATGGAAACGTCAATGTAATCCAAATGTTCAAGAACATGCACTTCATGCCCGAACTAGGGCTAGGGCAAATGTAACACCTCACCCGCCCGGGGAGAGCGAACGGAGCGCTACTATCAATAAAACTAACTAAATCCACAATATAACAAGGTATAGAGCATCTAAATCCCACAATAAACAAAACGAGAAACCCCTAATCAAAATCTTCAAATTAAATACAACAAAAGTCTCTCGAAATAATACAAGTATCTATCTCGAAATAAAATGCTCTATCCAACACAAATAAATACAAATATCCTCATCTTATATTCTCGAATATTCTTCCCAATATTAATCCAAGATAAATAATCAATCTCCATAGCGCCCCAAAATCCGCGATAACCTGCCACTAAAAGAAAATATGGGGAAGTGCACAATATGACATGAAAGATGCTCAACAAATATTAGCTTGAATAAAGCGTAACAGTACGAGTACGAATATTCAAATAAAAAATGCAAATCTCATAAACATTTATCAATATAGTTTATCAACAACACATCAATGGGTCACCAGGCCTCACCCCATCTGCATATGCTTTATCAAGACATAGCTCGAAAACCAGGAATTTTAGCGGGTGCCCAACATCTGTGCCATATTAAAATGTCATGACAACGTGCTCAATAACAACAATATAATGATACCACGTGAAGCAAAATAATTCAACAATAATTTCCAGATTTCCAAAAGAATTTAGCAATTCAAATATGAGTTCAATAATCTCATGAATTCAAAGGGAATAACACTCACGAGATGAAGGACCATATTGTGTAAAACCCCATACCTTAAACCACCAAAAAGGAACCAATAAAAATCTGCCCAGAAAAGTCATATTACACCATCAAAAGATCTCTCTAAGATCATCCAAAATACCTCCAAGATCAACACCAAAACAAACCCAAGAACACCTCCAAAAACTAAGGTTTAATGCATAAATCAAAGGGGCAAAGTGTATATAAAAAGGAGAGGAACTAAAAATACGTTTACAACATATTTTTGTGCCAAAAGTTTGATCCAAAATGGTCACCCAATACCCCTTTAAATAAGGCAAAAAGATAAGAGCTTAAACCAAAACAAACTCCTCAAAAAGCTTGGAGCGCACGAATTCTGCTGGGGTCGATCGATTGACCACTGGTGTCGATCGATCGATCGCCCAGGTATTTTGATAGGTTCGGTTTAAAATGTTATAAGGAATAAATATTTAAAAATTCATATAAAATTCGTTTTAACTCTGATTTCGAAACCATTTGAAATTCTCATTTTTAAAAATTATTCTCAACATATTTGAGAAATAAAAATAATTTTATCAAAAACTTTATTTTGGTCTATTTTTTAAAATTCCCCCAAAATTACGCGGGTTGTTGCAACAAAGATAATAATGGATAACCGAACGTATTGTGTTGAAGGAGGCTTGTCCTCCCTGTGCCTTGGGCTAGCAGTCATAAGAAGAAGAACTCAGATTAATCCATCAACCTCGACTGAAGGGAATGTTAGAATTCACCAGAACTATCCCGGGAGATTCCCTAAATGGAAGATTCATCAGAGAGGGTGAAGATTTACCCTTTAGTGGCTTCCCTGAACCTTGGTATGACCCTGTAGACAAGAGGATGAAACCAGGAATAAAGAAATTTTTTGAAGATAGATATCGGGGGGCCGAAAGTTCCCAGCCCTATTTACAACCACTCACTGAAGAGGCCATAGACGATACCAAGGATTCTGAGGGAAGTGACTCTCATGATTCTTTCAACTTGCAGATACTGGGGCTGACACTCTACATGATCCACTCAGGGACTACATCATTTGATCCTTCCTTCCTCATAAAAGATGTTGATGCACCTCTTCTCAACTGACATACTTTGCATGTGCCACCTCCTAATGTTCAACTTAACCCTGATGTTTATCCCCTTTCCCCTTTAGTTATTTCCTCTCACTCTGATGTAATCGAGACCTCCTTTGATAAGGTTCTTAATGTTTTTTTCCTATCAATGAAATAAACGAAGATGTTGAGTATCTTGATGTGCCTTACATCAATTGTCTTGATTCTAATCCAACTCTTGATGATGATGACTTTGCAAATGAAAAATTCTTAACTAATCTAAATAAGGTTAATAACAAATAATATAACTGCATTCAAGTTAATGAAGATGAAACTATTATTATTAACCTCAGTTCTGGTAGCCAAATGAGCGACATTAGAATAGGGGCTACCCTTGATGAGTATAAGTGCACGCAACTCGAAGAACTACTGAAGGAATTCGTGGATGTATTCGCATGGTCCTATGATGATATGCCCGGTATAGATCCTGAGATAGCACAGCATGAGATACCAACTCTCCCGAAATGTAAACTAGTAAAACAGAAGCTACGAAAGCTTCGCACCGAATGGTCACTCAAAGTAAAAGAATAAGTAGTCAAGCAATTGAACGCGGGCTTTATTCGAGTAATTGAATATCCCACAGGGCTAACTAATATAGTACCCCTGTCGAAATTAGGAGGGAAGGTCCGCATGTGTGTCGACTATCAAGACTTGAACAAGGCCTCTCCAATGGATGATTAGCCACTTCCCAACATCGATATGATTATGGAAAATATAACTAGTCACACTCTATAGTAACTTATTAACGGGTTTGATGGATATAACCACATCAACATGCACTCAGATCATCAAGAGAAAACTGCATTCATCACCCCTTGGGGAACCTTTTGCTACACTGTTATGCCATTTGGTCTAAAAAATGCAGGGGCTACCTATTAAAGGGATACCATAACCATTCTGCGTGATATGATACACAAGGAAGTTGAGGTCTATGTAGATGATATGATTATTAAGTCCAAGACTAGAGAAGGTCATGTACGCACTCTCTGAAAATTCTTTGAACGACTGCGACAGTAACAAATGTGACTTAACCCACAGAAAAGTGTCGTTGGCGTTACGAAAGGAAAACCTCCAAGATTGATGGTTAGTGAGAAAGGGATAAAAGCATATCTTGCTAAGATGAAAGCCATACTTGAGATTCCACCTCCCCGAATAGAGAAAGAAGTTCGAGAATTCCTTGGTAAATTAGAGTACATTAGTTGATTCATCAGCTGATTAACTTCCATCTGCAAACCCATCTTCAAACTCCTCCAAAAGGATTCCACCAAATTCTGGAATGAAGCTTGCCAATGTCACACCCCGCAAAATTCGACAGACGGGGTGGCCAGCCACCACCGCTGAACTATGCCAGGCATGAACTAAATAAATACCATTCTTAGCATGAGACAGATATGAGACATAAATAAATCAGTCCATAAGATAAATAATCAAATCAATCTCAAATGACAATAAACAACTAAGCGATAAAAGATCCATCACATGCTAACTCCGAATAAATACAATCTCTAGTAATGATTAAATAAAATATGAATAATAAAGATTTGAATAATCCAAGAGAAATCCTTTAAACAACTTTGGAACTGAATGGCCCAATAAAACTCAAATGAAGTCTCATAATTAAATACGACTGAAAAGGAAAGTCTAACTAAACTATGCCATAAAATGAATAACTCCAGCTGCACCTCGAAATGATAACTTCGATAATCCTATGCAGCTTCTCCAAATGTTATCCTAAAAAGTTAGTCAACACACGAGGTCAGAGCCCCGAGCATGAATACACACTACTCCCCTCAAATAGGATCCTTGAATCTAGAAAGTAGCATTATACTTAATAAATATCACAATTGAATATTTTAAATTAAATAGGAAAATTAAAGCGATAAATATAAATCACTAACTACCCTAGGCAACTATCCCCCGATCAATTGAAGACAAGCTTTCTTGAAGTGACCGGGTTCCCCACACTGTAAGAAGCGGGCCGCCAAATTCTCTAGATAACGACCCCGATTGTTATTTCATAACTACCCCATACCTTGGCCCGGATGGCCTCGACCCCCATTATTACCTCGGCCCGCTTGGCCTTTTTGGCCCATCTGCTGCTGCAGCTTCTGCTGGGCACCCGGACTGTGCCTAAAACCGCCTCCACCAAAATTAAAACCTCCAAAATGTTATTTCTTGGATGAATCCCCCTACTGGGCGTCCCTCTCTTTCTACTTACTTCCCGACGGTTGAGATGAGGGCAGTTCTCCACCGACACCATTACCTCCTTGCTTACTAGGTTTCCCTGACACTGAAACCTTCTTACTCCCTTTCACATAAAGATGGTGATCTTAAAAATGAAGTAATGCTGCATTCATCATGTCACCAAATTTTTATAAAGATGGATTTCCCAGTAGGTGTTTTCGTATTCTCCAATGCAAACCCCCAATGAACTTTGATATTCTCCTTTCCTCCGGAGTTACTTCATCCAGCACAAAGCTTGCTAGATGAGTGAATTCCTCTTCATAGTGCGCAAATGACCTATCCCCTTGTTCTACATCCTCGATTTTCCTCCGCATCTCCTTTTGGACTGTGGGAGGAAAATACTTCCGAACAAACAAAACCCAAAAGTACGATATAGACATGGTATCCCTCTGCTCCGGTATGGTCACCGACTCCCACCTGTGTAAAGCTTCTCCTACTAGTTTGAAAGTGGCAATGATTTGCTTCAATTCCCCTCTACAATCTACCATTCGGACTTGACGCTATATATCTTTCTTCCACTGGTTTGCTACTATCACATGAGAACCACCTTGGAATTTTAGGGGGTGTCCCTACAAGAAAGATGATCTTACTCTCTCCCATGGGGAAGGTACCGCATTGGATTGAACCTCTGGGACTATCGGTTGTTGGGATTGAGGAAACTATTGTGCCACAACATTCATGGCAACATTGACTATCTGGGAATTGATGTTAGCCACCTTCGCGGCATTAATCGTTCCTTGTTGTGGTGGGGGTTCTACATTATCTTCTATAACTCGATTTCTCTTAGATGGGAGACCTTTTCTAAGCGGCATCTGAGATGTAGAAACAACAGAATCATAATACAATTTAAAACAATTTATCTTTGTAGAAGATCGCAAGCATATACAAACAAAATAGTCCTAACAATAGGGCTCTATATGAAAGAACTCTACGGTAGAACATGATAAGTCCGCATTGATACAAATGACTCTAGAACCTGATGCTCTGATACCATCTGTGACACACCTCTTATTAAAATAAGAGGTGGCCAACCTGATACTCTAATAAATTCAGGAATCATAGATGGTCCATTCTTAGCATCACTGTCGCAAAAATAGTAATACGAGATAACCACCAATTATTTTAGAAAACGAATGTTAAAATTTATTTGTAATTAAAAGAAAACCATTTAGACAATCCAATTTGAAAAGAAGGTGGATATAAAAAAAAGATAGATAACAGTTAACAACCATATATTCGAATAATAACCGAATAAGTTGTCAGTTAACAGACTGATAAAAACAGGTTACACTGAGTATTACAACTCAATACAAACAATATGTACAATATATAAGCAAGTACAACGCTTAGGCAACACGCCCGAATATTTAAATGGATCATAACTAGAGGTTACAAAAGATTGATGCGTCTATAATAAAAGTCCTACAACATCCGCAAAATTGTCATAACTCCTGGACACTTGGAAAGAAGGATCAACACGGGCCTCCTTGCGGCGAAGCACCTGGGCGTAAAACAGATCCATACAAAACAAAGAGATATGAACGGGTCAGGTCCCGATTTAATATGATAAATGCGTGAATAAAGGGCATGACAGTTATGAATGATTAACATAATGATTAAGCTTAATTAGCTCTCGAAAATAAGAATAATACTCACCTCTCCTCTAAATGCACAACCTAACGCAATATCATTCATAAGATTAACTATTCATCAATGCAGGAAAAGTAACTCAATTCCAACCTAAAAATCTTACATTTTAGTCTTCCACAATATAACTTTACGAGTTCATTTTTCACTAGGAAACTTATTCCGAACAATTGATTTATAAAATGCTTTAGCCATTTACAAAGAGACACATTCATGAGAATAGTTATAACTACAATATATAACGATTCTAAGACCATCCTTCCGGGAGTCACCCCACTGGATGCGCCCCTAAATAGCTATCATCTTCCAGGGCCTATTACCGAGACAACCTGGGCATCCTAAATCACGTCGCATGCGATGCGGCCATATACCTTCGACAGTGAGTCATAACCATACCCAGAATTACCCCACTTCGAATAATATAACATCACAATATGACAATCATTCCTATGGCCGAGGACTATATTCACCCTGCATTCACTAGCCAGGGGACTTCACCTCATGCGCATAACCTCCCTTATGATAGCATTTAGAGAGGTATGTATATGCAATTAAATATTCATGAGATATGCCAAATTAAAATGTACATTATATTATAACCTGAGTCATAAGTGTTTAACGACGTAGAACACAACATTAAATTATCTTTATTTTAGTCTCCATGAATTAACAAAACCCTATAAGCCATAAAGTACACTATTACCTCCTTCCAAGTATAAAAATACACAATCTTATAACCTCACTTCCCCCTAGTCCTTGGCTAACTCACTATGTGAAAGGGTCCTTCTCCTTCTTCTAACAACTAATTTAATCAATTCCATAACTAAGCCCCAACACTCAATATCTAACCTAGGTCCTCAATTCCCAAAAAAGCAGCATTTTGAATCGATTCGCCCTTAAAAGCGAATCGATTCGGCTAAGAGTCTCAACTACCTGTCTCATGTCGAATCGATTCGGCCTTAAACCAAATCGATTCGGCTCCCCAGGCCTATAACTACCCTCTTTAGCAAATCGATTCGTTATGGGGGGGCAAATCGATTCACCCTGGCAGATTTGCCAAGTTGGGGCTACGGGTTAAATGAACCCTAATTTCCCAAAACCCATTTTTCTTTTCATCAAATTCCCAAACCATCAACTCCTACCATCATACAATTATCTATACAAGTTAAATGACTAGAAAAGACTATAAAAACAAGTCTAGATCCTATAATCTTTGATTAATCCTACCAAAATCAACAATTTCCATTTATGGTTCAAACTCAAAACACAACCATAAATACAACTTGTTCAAACTCATTCTTATATAATTGCAAGTTAGAAACTTGCCTTATGTTCGTAGTCTGGGATTATCTTCTGGTAGCAACAACTCCAATCTCCAATTTTCAATTTTTCCCTCTTTTCTCTTCTTTTTCTCCAAATTCTCTTTTCTCTCTCTCTCTCTCTCTCTCTCTCTCTCTCTCTCTCTCTCTCTATAGGTTTAGAACACACAAATGAGAAATAAATGATGTTGGAAGACTTAAATGCCCATTAACCCCAAATTCCATCTTTAAATGTTACTACACAACTAAAATGCCTCGTAGCAACATAATTAAGTCATAACCGGTCAAAAGTACCCGAAACTCAAAAATACAACATGGTACTTATTTTGACTATTTCGACCATTTCCGGTCTAACCACACCATCTAAATTGGCATCGGGAATAACATAAATTATTTCATGTTCCAACATAATTTTTAAATCATAACCGTCGTTTAAAGCACAACGACGCAATAAAACATAATATGCCGCTATTTTCATTCACTTAACAGTAAATATACAAAACTCAGTAAACATTACCTCTTAAGTCACTTAAAATAATATTTACTCCAACTTCCTTTATTATATATAGTTAACTCGCATGGAAAATTAATCTAAAGACAATTACTCAAAAATAAAGGGTGTTACAATAAATAAATCAGTCCATAAGATAAATAATTGAATCAGTCTCAAATGATCATAAACAACTAAGCGATGAACGATCCATCACATTCTAACTCCAAATAAATTCAATCTCCAATAATGATTAAATAAAATCTGAATAATCCAACAGAAATCCTCTAAACAACTTTGGAACCGAATGGCCCAATAAAACTCAAATGAAGTCTCATAATTAAATATGATTGAAAAGGAATGTCTAACTAAACTATGCCATAAAGTGAATAACTTAAGCTGCACCTCCAAATGATCTTTGATAATCCTATGAAGCTTCTCCAAATCTTATCCTGAAAAGTTAGTCGACGCACGAGGTCAGATCCCCGATCATGAATACAAACTACTCCCCTCAAAAAGGATCCTTGAATCCATACAGTAGCATTATATGCAATAAATATCATAATAGAATATTTAAAATTAGACACAATAATTAAACGCAATAAATATAAATCACTAACTACCCGTAGAGATCCCCATTTATAAAGCCACACCAATATGATTTTTAAATTCCCAAGTTCCACGAAGTTAATCTATTTAAATTAACAAAGTTTTATTATTGTTCTCACTTTCTATTATGATGGTCCTCTCGTCCCGAGTGGTATCTACCAAAGTGTCACACTTACCATTGTCAATCATCCTCTAACCCGTTTAAAATATCGGGCCCAACACATGACAAGGTTCAACATAGGACACAACATAAATCGTCCTCTAACCCGTTTAAACTGTCGGACCGACACATTATGTCGCCACAAATTTAAGTTTTTATCTTAGGCCTTTATTCTCAATTTCTCAATTTCTAAATTTGTAAATTACGCCACCCTTTTATCGATGTGAGATCCTCAAAATACCCCTTAGTCCCATACCTAAGGGTTCCCAAGTTATCAATACTTCATTCCCTATGTATAGGATCAATTTCTAACCTAAACTTTGACTAGTCTCATGCCTAAGCTAGGTTAACAATGATAAAGTATCAAAAATTAGCTCACCCCTGACATAATAAAGTCGCAATAATCTACCCTCAATAGTCCCATACCTAGAAGGCGTAAATCATTGAAAGTCCTACCCACTACTCCCATTCCTAGAAGGCATCCTAAAATATAGGGAGAGCAAAATTACCCAACAACCCGTCATCACAATGGCAATATAATAATACCAACAAGTCACACAAACAAGCATAATTAATCAATGTATAATAATACCAAAACTATGCATGATAGTCCAATTCAATTAAATCTTAATTTAATTATCAGAACGTCAAAATACCCAATTAACCTCATTTAATTATTTTAAATTAAATATACCGAGTTTTCATCTTGTATACAACAAAAACCAAATTTTATTATCTCTACACAAATTACATGAGTTATACGTCCCCAACCTCATTTATTTCAAAACTAGGGTTTTTCTACATGCAACCTACACCAACAAAACCCAAAATTCACTCATTAATCCTATATACCCAAAGGTTATAAATATTAATCATATTAAAGGATTTCATAAAAAATAGCCCCAAGTTTTATGTGTCCACTTTCTCTAATTAGATTGCTAATTGATATTAAGAAAATATTGAATTAAGGTTTAGGCAACACTTAAAAATCATAATACTAAAGAAAAAGAATAGTGTATTCATGCCTGAATAAAAGTTGGTTTAGAAATCTGATCTTGAATGAGTATTCTGTATTACCCCGTATTTTCATGGCTTTTAAATTTAAGGATTTATTAAATTTAATTGAGATAAATTAATTTAATTTTAATCCGAAATGTTGTTTTAAATATTTACTAGCGTGACAAGAGTTAGTAATTATTGAGAATATATTATTTGTTGTATATTACTGGATGAGTATATTAATATATGAGATTTATTTTTATAATATTGTCACGTGTGAATAAAATGACAATTGTGGAAATTTAAGTCGGGACGCGCCTGTGTCGTGTCGGGACTAAATGTGGATTAATTAAAAGTGAATATTTTATAGGTTGTTCATATGGTCGTTTTGAGTGCGCCAACGCGTCCAGAAGGGTCGAGATAGACAGAAAAGTATACTCGGGGGTTTGATTTGGGTCTCGGGGCATTTTTAGGCCTAATTAGTACCCCGAGAGGGCATTTTAGTCATTTTGTATTTTTGGGTAATTAAACCCACGAAAATTAAAGGGGTTATATCAGATGTTTAGGTTATCTCCTAGGGTTAGATATCTCAAAACAGTAGAACGGCCATTGGAGAGGAGAGGAGAGAGCTCTCAAGGCATTCCAAGGCTCAAAACTCATCCGTTTACACCGCCGCCACCGCCAACACGTAGATCGCGAGACGGGGAACGCAACCACACCAAATTCAACACCAAACTAGATTTCTGAAAATCCCAGGCAAGTGTTTATTTTTCTTATTTCGTTGATGCATCATCCATATTAGTTTAGGAGTTATTAGGATGAGATTTATGGAAGAAAAACCCAATTTGAGATGGGAAATTTTCATGTAGTGATGATTTATATGATATTCTGGAAACCCTTTGTCATGTAAAGGATTAAGAGTTTGATTAAGAAAAGAGTTCTAATCAGATACAAACACTAAAAAAAAAATTATTCCGGACGATCAGACCGTTGGAATTGGATGAAATGTTACAGAGAATTAGCTGAAGACGAGAGGAAGCTACAGAAAAAAATTCAACTCGATCGGACCGCTCAATATTTTTTAATATTTTTTTTTGCTAGACAGTTTTATGTTTTGAGGACTCTTAGAGATAATAAAAATTCAATTAAAACTCTATTGTAATTCCGATTTCGAAACCGGTTGAAATTCTCATCTTTGAAAATAAAATTCAAAATCCTTTAATGTAAGGCGAAATCTATATTTTTGGGATATTTTGCATAAGGGATAATGTAAGTATATATTAAAGGGGAGAGACACGTAAGAGAGAGTTACATTGGAACATATATAGATATCTACTGAATTGTACATTTGGAAGAATAGAGTCCATGAGGGTTACGTAGTAAGTTGGAAAAACCCTTCGAATTAAAGTTAGAAACGAACCATTATACTTGATAAATAATAATGGGAAAATAAGGATAAATGTTGTGAATGTGGGTTATGGGATAAACCTAAATTGATATAATAAAAGTGGTATATTTATATGATTGTGTATGCATATATTATATACTTGTGAAAATCATGCCCGCGTTACTTGCTATCCCTGAGGTTACCGCGCTGGGACGATCTTATCTCGTGTGCCTTATGGGGGATATTGACTCGTACCGTTGAAGATAGGAATCCTAGGTACAGGCTATCGAATCGATAGTCACGGTCCTAAGAGACGTGAGGGTATGTACTGACCTCTTGGACTTGGAAACTATGCTTCACCTCAATAATGTTTCTGTATGTATTTATACAGTTCGAGAGTGATTCCGAACTTGTATTCCTTTTAATACGATTGATACGGGGATTGGATAGCATAGTATGCCCGCACCATAGTTTTTATGTGGGGTGCTGTTATGATATATATATATTATACGAGTAGTTAATATATATGGAATTCTGAAATCTGGAACTGCCTACTGTGATTTGATATGTAGGACATGGTTGATGACTCAAATTATAAATAATTGTTTTGAGAAAGTATAATATGACACTGGAAAACTTTATTGATTAATAAAGTTAAAAGGAGAACCTTGGTTACAAATTGAAATCTTACGTTTTAAATACTTGTGTTGTTCAGTTGTAAATCCTGCGAATATCCTAAGATAAGTTAAATCATTGGGGAAAGATAGTGTGGTATATGACGAGATAGACCATTGGGAAGGTTAGTGCGATAGGTGTGAACATTAGAAGAGAGGTGAGAATTTCTCAAGAGAGTGTCGCACTAATATGTTGTTGCATTGGCCTGTATCAATTTAAATGCTTGATAAATGAATTTTTAAATCATATACACTATCGGGCTCTGACCCGTTTCTATTTCATTTTCTCTCTTGTACATATATGTATGTATTACAGGTGCCCAGCCACAGGGGCGTCTTACTTAGGATCCTTTGGAAGGAACGTGCTGCATCTTAGGTGGGAGTTGCAGACCTGTTGTTTAGACGACTTCATCCATTTGATTCTACTCCTAGTTCAGTTTTATCCAGCAGGGGCATGTGTCGCCCTCTTTCTATTATTTAGTTGGTATTGTTAGAGATTGAAATTTTTACTTTCAGTACCTTTATTTCGGGATTTATTACTGTCAGGATGTTTTCCTTTAGTGTTGTAAATGTTGGGATTTATTATTGATGATTAAATTCGTGTATGTTCAATTCTATTTTTATTTTTAATGTGTGACTCTTTAGATGTTAATGGTTTAAGGTTTTACAACCGGATTTAATAAAATGAGAATAAGGTTTTAAATGGTTTTGACACTTAGCTTAATTATTTAGGGTGGTTAAATTGGAAAAGTATTTTTACGACAGTGATGCTAAGAATGAACCAACTGTTCACCTTGATTTTAATTTAATAAAGGAGTGATCGCCCGGTATTTAATTAGGCGGGGTGTCACATATTCCTCTCAAAAGAATTTGACAAAAATTCATTCTTGACATGTCTTGAGAAAATTTGGTTAATCTTGACAAAACTTGAGTTGAAAGTTATGTATAATGGTGCTAGGATTTGGAGGTTGAAGAAGATGAAAGGTTTTTGATTTTTGATAAGGATAAAATATGTTTTAAAAGATCTAAACTCGTCACTTTATGTTTATATACCAAAAAATTATAGTCCTAATCAAATACAAACACTCAAAAAATCATTACGGATGATCGGACCGTCAGAATCGTTTGAAATTTTAGTATGCTATAGAGAACGATGAGACAGGACTGGTGTGAAAATTTTAGCTCGATCGGGAAGTCGAATTTCTAAAAATATTATTTTTATCCTCTTTAGCTCGGATCCTCCCCCGATTTTTATACAAAAAGTTATAATTTCCAAATTTTAATCCCGATTTAAATTCCACTTAAAACCTTATTTTTATACATAAAAAAACATATTTAATTACTAAGAATAATTGAATCCAAAATTTTATTTTTTCTCGAATTTTCTAATCAATTAATTCCATTAACTATTAAAAACACGGTGTGTTACAACCATGAAGCCTTTGACCGAATTAAGCAATACATAACCCGGCCTCCGGTGCTCATGTCACCGCAGTGTGGTCTTCACTTACTCCTATACCTAACCAAGACTGATACTGTAGCTGGGGATTTGCTAGCCCAATACCTTAAAAAACCCGTAAAGAGAAAGCCATCTACTATTCCATTCGAAAATTGTCCGGTCATGAAGTTAACTACACCGCCTTGGAAAAAGCATGTGTCTCTCTTATCTGGGTTACACAAAAACTACGACACTACATGCTCGCCTTCCCCATAAGACTCATATCTCGAATGGATCCCATCAAGTACCTACTCGAGAAGCCCGCCCTATCCAGTCGAATGACCCATTGGATGATGCATCTAGACGAGATTGATATCACCTATATCAGACAGAAAGTCATGAAAGGAAGAGCCATCTATGACTACCTTGCTGACGACCCTATGGAAGAATCCGATGCCTGGATCTTCGAATTCCCAGACGAAAATATCCTTTGCGCCTCCCAGGAAGATCTTGGATGGCAAATGTTCTTTAATGGCGCTACCAACAAAAAAGGATATGTCATTGAAATCCTCCTAATTTCACCTGATGACTCCCACACACCAATTGCCATCAAACTGGATTTCCCCTGCATTAACAACATGACTGAATACGAGGCATGCACGGTAGGCCTCAAACTTGCCCTCAAGAAAAGAATTTGATACCTCCATATCTACGGGGATTTAACCCTCATCATCGGTCAAGTACTCAGGAAATGGAAAATCAAGGATGAGAAACTTTTACCCTTCCATGCCCATCTAGAAGAACTAGCTTCCCAATTCCAAGAAATCACCTTCCACTACCTGCCCGAGCAAAAAATAACCTAGATGACGACCTTGCCACCTTATCCTCCATGATTGGCATGCCCGAAGGAATAACTATGGCCCCTTTGCTTGTCCATAAATAAGACAAACCAACCCACTTCTACCACATCAAGCTCATCACGGAGGAAGAACCCAAAATTATCGATTGTTGGTACTATGATATTTGGGGCCTCCTTAAGCACAATAGGTATCCCCAAGGATCTGACAAGAAAGACTGAGCAACTCTTCGCAGATTGGCCGCCCAGTACATTGTCTGTGATAAAGAACTGTTTAAGAGAAACTTCGATGGAACCCATTTACACAGCATTGCGGGGGATGACATTGAAGAAATAATGCAACAAATCCACAGCGGTGAATGGGGACCGCACATGAATATCCATATGCTCACTAAAAAGATCATCCGATAAGGTTACTACTAGACTACCATGGTTCAGGACTCCTACATTTGAAGATGTCTAAAATGCCAACAGTTATCCAACATACAACACTTGCCTCCGTGATAATTGTACAACAAGACCTCTCCCTGTCCATTTTCCACATAGGGCATTGACATTATAGGGAAAATTACACCAAAAAAATTCAATGGGAATGAGTTCATCCTAGTATATATTAACTACTTCACCAAATGGGTCGAAGTCGAGTCATACACAATTTTGAATGCTAAGAAAGTGGCCAAATTCATCAAGAAAAATATCATCTTCCGATATGAGGTCCCGTAAGAGCTGGTATCAGACAACGGGCTACACTTTGAAGCACAAGTTACGGAAGTGGTCGACAAGTATGGAGTTCAAATACACAAATCCTCTCTATACCGACCTCAAACTAACGGGCGGTCGAAGCAGTCAATAAGAATCTCAAATCTATCATCAACTAGATGACCGATAGTTATCGAGATTGGGCTGACAGGATCCCTTACGCCCTCTGGGTCTACCGTACATCAGTTCGAACCTCTACTGGGGCTACCCTTTACTCTCTAGTCTATGGCATGGAAGTAGTCCTACCCATGGAGCTAGAAATCCCTTTGTTGCGTGTCATTCTTAAAAGCAAAGTCAACGAGGAAGACTGACACCAAAACCATCTTGAGGAGTTGTCCCTATTAGACAAATGGAGACTGAAAGCTCTATATCACATACAAGGGTACCATCTCCGAAGAGCGCGATCATTCAATAGGAGAGTCAAGGACCTCCATGTCCGAGAAGGGGAATTATCCCTCAAATAAATAATAGAGCCCATCTGGAACCCCAGAGGGAAATTTAAGCCCAATTGGAGCGGCCCATACATAGTAAAGAAGATCCTGTCAGGCGCCGCCGCTAGGCTTATCGTCCTTGATGGAGAAGAAATGGCACGTCCAGTCAACCTAGACGGTCTCAAGAAATTCTACCCCTAGTCCGAAATCTCAGTGCGCTACGACCCTTATCATCTTCCTTCTATTCTTAAAAAATTATCTCTCTTTACTTACCCTTACCCAGAACTACGTGGACCTGATCCTCTAAAAAAATTTAAAAATGAATTTCAAAATTTTTCAAGACCCTCAGAGATATGTAGGCAACTCATCCCTTCACATGAACACGACCCCCTTCTTTTCATAAAATACTATCCATTTCTTATCCCCTAAAATGACAGTTCATTTTAACATATACGTGAACAAAAGGACTATGTATGCCTTAGCAACGAGTATAGATGTTCAAAATGAAAAAAGTCATCAAGAGGCACAACTAGATGATTAAAAACTTATTTATTTCAATGTTTGAAATTTCAATACAATTACATCGGCGTAAGGAGTCAACCGGTCAGACATACTGATACTCTTTGAGCTCCAGAATAGGCAACAGTTCTCCCTACCATGGCACAGACCAGCGCAAGCCTAAAACTCCACGGTCTAGAAGCTAGTTCCCCCAACTCTCAATGTCCAGGCCTACGATAATGAAATAGCGAGAGAACAAGCTTGGAACCGCCGATAAGAGATACTCAGGTGGTATCATCATGAGGAATCTCTCAGACAACCACATAAATAACATCACGGGGCTCCCTCTTAGAGAGTCAGAATGACCTTCCCGTCAGCCATCCAGTCCATCCAAAGTCTTCGCCAATATCACCATCGCAGGATTGCGAAGGTATGACATCCAAGAAAAGATAGCAACCAATTGGGGGTCCACCAGCGTCTCCCCAGTCACCAACAGAACTTTTGAAATAAGGCCTAGGATGAAGGCCCCGACATTCCACCATCACCCACATCCTGCAAATGCACAGACTATAACACTGCTGGAAGGGAAATCATTCCCCCCGTAACCAATGGCCTAGCCACCGAAGGTGAAATATGAAGAAGACCAGCTGGTAATTCCTTGGGAGAATGAGAAAACTCAGGCAGAGCTGCAGCAACACTGGGATTTATCCCCAACATGCCAGCAAATTCCTCGTAGGTAGGACAAATCTCATCCAACCCGAAGCGGAAGACATGATCCTGGGGATAACAAAACTCTATAGCCTCCATCAACATGTTCCACTCAATGGGTCGGTTACACCACAAAGAGACTCGTCGCATGTGGAAGGCATCACAATCGACATTGTAAGAACACATTGCTTCCAAGGCTTCAAGGTAGTTGGTGAACTCAATGCTACCAGGGAATGCCATCTTGTAAAACCAAAAGATAATAAGCCAATAAGAATTTGAAAAAGAAAAAAAATGAAAGTTTGAGAAGGAAAGCCCCATTCACACCCCTATTTATACTTGGAAACTCCCAAGCAAGGATAAGAAACCCTATAGAAATCGGAGTAAAAATTGCCCCACCAAGTACCAAGAAATTGAAGAAAGTGCAATCAAAGCCTTGGATTGGTTGGACTAGACTAATATGCCGATAGGCAGGACAAGAGTCATGTCGATCGACAATCCCCTATTGTGGGAAAATTCCCTTTTTTCTTTTTCTTCAAAATCAAAAAACCAACAAAAATAATTTTTATCTTAAAGAAATTCCGAATTTCCTTTATACTTATGTTTTTACTAAGCTCTTTTTAAATAAAATCCATCCCAAATCAATTTTCAAATTCTTTTTACGATCTCAGCATCAAGCTAAAAAGAGCATGTGCATTAGTCACTAAACAAAGAAAATTAACAAAAACTTAATTCTTCATTTGTATATATTTTGATGTATTACATTGATATTTTGCAAGAAAAGAAAAAAGCGAAAAACAACGGGACTTAGCCTGAACCCAATTTTCATTCTCTCTCTCTCTCTCTCTCTATTTTCTCTCTCTCTAAGATCCCCCATCCCTATAGCGGGCCATCTTCCCCCCTGACGAGATGATGTGGCCCCACTTCCAGAGATAGACCCTTCTTCGGATGAGGCAGACGTCACCAAGCAATAAGGGATTGAAACTACCTCAAGAATATGAGAAGTCGCCAAAGATATCCAGTCCCTGATGTCCTTCAGCCAAGTGGTCGAAACACTAATATGCTACGAGGAAGAATGGAAAAGATCAAATCAGTCAAGCATGAGGAAAAAGAAAGAAATCAAGGATATAAAAAAAGACGTCTCGCAGGCCGAAGGACCTCCTCTGTCATGCCCAACTCCTTCGGGTCCATCACATGAGGACGATGCTGTAAATGCACCGAACCCCCATTATCTCGCTTAAGGTTGTAACTAGGGGAATGCAACCGCACAAAAGAAGGCCATGCCGTTGTCGCTACCGTCGGTGACATAGCCTAACCACCTATGCTATGATTGGACCCCACCTTCCAACTCGAGACCGCCCTAGGGAGAGGCATCACATCAGATATACTAGGGGGCATCAGCCAACTCGAGACGAAGTCCAAATAGTCGTACAACACCATTATTTCAGTGTATAGAGAATATGACTCTCCCATCTTCGCAGCCACCCAACCATGCTCAGACATCTACCGTACACACCTCATAAACATAGGAGGCTTCTCCAATGACATCGTAACCTTTTCCTCCATGATTAGTTGGACAACCCTCTCCCCATGATACCAGGAGTAGCCGAACTCATGCGCTAGCAGGCACCGTATTTGTGCATGCCCCCCAGTCACCCCGATGTGCTGAATGGCCATCCCCAAAGGATAAAAGGTCACCTACAATCCCCAATAGAATTAAATGATCAGTATCAATAAAATTTCATCAAAGTAAAAGAACAGTCTCAGGACAAAATAATGCTTACTCGCTCGCTCATCGGGCCATTCAAGACCTGACGCACAGTCTCAAGAGAAAGAGTCTTCTTCGATTGCCGGTTAGACCTCCGCCACCAGAACATCCGAATGAAGTCCCCCATAAAGTCATCTTTCAAAGAAATTAGTTGGGTGTTCAACCCAATCACCTCATACAACCACGTCTGTAAAGGACAAGGATCAGCATTCAAGAAATAAAAAAGATATGTATGAATGGAAAATGGGAATGCATAAAGGAAAAATGCGCAAAATAAAGAATACCTCCAGAAGATACATGGCCGTAGTAAAAGTCAACCGACAACACCAGTTGAATGCATCCAAAGAATAATAAAGGGTCGCCAAAGTCAGGATTCACTAATCGTAGAAGAGGATGTTCGAAAACACCCTCAGAAAAGGCAAAAACCACAAGTCGACGAAGTCGCCACTCGTCGCCACCCGAAAACCTCCCAACACCAGTAAGATAAATAACCGATCCATCTGAAGCACCTGCTACCCATTGACCCTCCTCCTCAGTAAAATCTCCCTCAAAGAAGAGAAGCAAAGAGAGTTTTCGAAAACCACTCTCTACACATCACCTACAGCCGTCGTCACCGCCTCCGGCATCACCCTTAACATCGTGTCCACCTCAATTTGGGCACCCTCGCAGTCTATACCCAGTAACTGTTTAACATCGATGGGAGTCACCATCATCTCCCTGATGCCAAAATGGAAGGTGTGGGTAGTATCCCACCACCTCTCTCCCAAATCACATAGAACCGTAGTGGAGCGGGGAATCTCATCTGAAGCAGATGTCGGCCTCCCAAAACCAACAGAGGACACCATCCAGTGTACCATGGGAGGAAGGGGATCCCAAACGTACTTAAGATCTTTTGTACCACGATCTTGAATAGTTAACATGAAGACGTCAGACTGTCAAGAAATGGAAGAAAACCCATGTCAGATTCAAGAAATAAAGTAGTCTTGTCATTAAAAGAAAAAAGAAATACCAAGAGTCATGCAATACTTACATATACAAAAGGGTTCACCACCCTAGAAGAAAGATGAAATGAAGGCTCATGCAGAAGAGTATGATCATCTTCGACCGGCTCAAATGAGTCAAAAGAGTTCTCGCTATCCAATACAAGGGGACCCTAGCTCTCCACTCTAATCCTGCCCAATTGTCGGCATTACGCCATGTCGTATGGGTTGTACTGCTTGAGAATTCAGTCATTTTGGACGTTAGGACGATTTGTATAGGTTTATAGCTGAAGAAAAGAAGACAGGAAGATGTGCAAACTGAGGACGACCCGCCCCCTTTTTATAGGAGGCTATGAGTCGTGCTGATCGGCAGTCCCTTCTACCTGTCGATCGGCACTGACACTTCCCCTGCTTGAGGTACCCCAAAAGACCGTGCCAATGACGATGGGCACACCACCTTCTATGCCGGTCGACACGCCCTTTAAAATTTTGTACAAAAAGTTCAAAAAAATACCAGAAAATCACGAACAATTCTCAAAAAATTCCTAGAATTTCCAAATCCATTCTATCACCTTATTCACTAAGGAAAACATTTTTCACCCCTAGTGTAATTCCAAAGAATCATTATCCCCAACAACGTCTCCAAAAGACACTCCGAATTTTACCCAGCTACAAATCCTCGGAGCATTCACTCTTTCCCAATATCCAATCGAGACAAATTATCCCCAGTGGAGTCCCCAAATTTCCCCACGGAAAGGTAAACCTATGTTAGGTCAGAATTGACCTCAATCTTGGATCGTCACCTCAGTTAGGTCAGAATTGACCTCGGTCTTGGATCGTCATTTCAGTTAGGTCAGAATTGACCTCGATGCTCGGTCATCACCTCTTTTAGGTTAGAATTGACCTCGATCTTGGATCCTCAACTAAGTTAGGTCAGAATTAACCTCGATCCTCGATCGTCACCTCTTTTAGGTCAGAATTGACCTCGGTCTTAGATCATAACCTCGGTTAGGGTAGAATTGACCTCGAACCTTGGTCCTCACTTCTTTTAGGTCATATTTGAATGCGGTCTTGGATCATCACCTCAGTTAGGTAAGGATTGACCTTGGTCCTCAGTGGTTACCTCTTTTAGGTCAGAATTGACCTCTATCTTGGATCATCACCTCAGTTAGGTCAGAATTGACCTCGATCATCGATCATCACCTCAGTTAGGACAGAATTGACCTTGGTCTTAGATCGTCACCTCATTTAGGTAAGAATTTACTTTAATCCCTGATCGTCACCTCTTTTAGGTCTGAATTGACCTCACTTTTAGATCATCACCTTAGTTAGGTCAGAATTGACCTTGATCCTCGATCATCACCTCTTTTACTTCAGAATTGACCTCGATCTTGGATTGTCACCTCATTTAGTTCAGAATTGACCTTAGTCCTCGGTCTTCAACTATTTCATGTCAGAATTGACCTCGGTCTTGGATCATCACCTCACTTAGGTCAGAATTTACCTCGGTCCTTGATCGTCACCTCTCTTTTAGGTCACAATTGACCTCGATCATGGATCTTCACCTCAGTCAGATAAAAATTGACCTATGTCCTTGTTCGTCACCTCCATTAGGTCAGAATTGACCCCGACACTCTGAATCGGTCATCCACATCCTTTAGGTCCACAAAAGTGACCTCCCTCTATCATGTGGTAGCTATTCAATGGTCATCACTTGTTCCAAGCTCACCCGACAAGGGGCTCTATAGACACCATATTCTAGGACCCCCTAAATCTCTCTTTAGACCACTAGCACCTCCCCTTTCCATCGCAAACCTAAGTCGCACTCCAAGTACTGATCTAAAGGCCATCGGGCACCCTCGGTCCCCATTTGACTCCTGTCAACTCTATAGTCGGAGAAAAATCTATTTAAATCTTTGAAGGGATCTGAATACCCTTTCCAACGGTCCACCCTGTGTGCGAATCACCATAAAGGTTCAGATGAATCGACCATTTTACTACCGAAAACTGATTCAGATGCCATCAGGTGCTCCGAGGTCCCGGGTTGACCCGAATTAACTTCACCATCAGAGATAAAGTTCTTTGAATTTTGGAAGGTAACTGAATCCCATTTCCAACAGTCTTCCCCGTGCATGAAACAGTATAACCGTTCGGATGAACGATCAGTTTTCCCTTAAAAATTGATCTCGTGGCCACCGGCGCTCCCAGACTCTGTTTAACCAAAGTCAACTCTTCAAATCCAATGAGACTTAATTAATCTCTAAAGGGAAATGAATACCCTTTTTAACGATATGCCCCGTGTGCGATTCTAACCTATGGTACGGACAAAGGATATGTTTTAATCTAAGAGGTCACTAGATGATTTTGGGTCCCGGTTGACTAAGGTAAAATTTTTGAACCATTATAAACTCTTTGTAATGTCAAAGTAAATCTCTTAAACTTTCCAACGGTCCGCCCCGTGCGTGATTCTTACTTACCATATGGACGAACGATCCATTTCCGTCTGACGATCACCCTTCCAAAAGACCGACGTGCGCTTCCGAGACACATTTGACCCAAATTCATCTTCCGAACTCGGTAGAGGTTGACGCACTCTTGAAGGTATCTAAAGTACCTTTGTAACGGTATGGCCCGTGCACGATTTAGATCAACGATTTGTGCTCTACGATCATTTTTCCCAAAAAGTCTACACGAGACTGCCAATAGACAGGTCCTGAACCCTACCAATCGGTACAGTGTCAAGGGTTACATTTCGATAGGAACAACCTGGGCTAGGCTAATCGGCACCCCTCTTGGACTTATAAATAGAGGCCCTAACCTCACTCGGAAGGCAGAAAAGAAATCCATTAGTATTAGTGATCTCAGCAACATTCTCTCGAAATCAACGAAGTTCCATGTGAGAAGTTCCATTCAAGCCTAAATACCCAACCTTTTTACACCCAATTTGGCAAATATCCTTCTCTATCATCAACGTTCATCAACATTGAAAGGAGTTCATCCAAGATCCAAGCTCAAGCTCCAAGGAAGGTCCTATTCCTTCTGCCTCTCTTTTAATCTCTTATTTTTGTATAAGTTACAATAGATTCATAATCTAGTTTCACTTAGTTCATACATATTAATATACCCACTTTTACTAGTATATTTCACATATTTTATTTTTCATAAAAAAATCCAATAACAAATAAAAGAAGGTTACACTCATAAATTCCGAACGGAATTATCCATTACACTTTTTTCCAAAAACCAAAAAACATATTTTCTACACGTACACACATAATAAAATTTCGTTCCTCTATGGGATAAACTCCACCCCTATTCTACATTCGAAGTACGTGGACTTTGATTCCTTCATAGTCTACGTTGGTGTCTCAGGTTAAAATTCGAGACTCGAGTCCAATTTTTTAATTTTCCAATTTCTCTTATTTTTCAAACTTCTCAAATCCCTAATTTTCATAATTATCACACATATATATAATATATGCTTATTCGCGTTTCATCCCACACATATTATCGTGTCCCAATAATGATCAATATCGCGATGAACGCTCATTTTCTATCTTCTGCATTAATTATTATTTGGGGAATATTCCTATGGATGACCCCACCCTACCTTTTCGAGGGTATGGGTCGAACGATTCCAATCTCCATTATATAAACACATACACACACTTCACAGGGATAAAGAAAAATATTAACATTTTCCCATGAGAGACCGAAGGGGAGGGATGGGTGCCTAACACCTTCCCATTCTGTTACTTAGCCCCCGGAGCTCCGATATATTAGTTTCGTATGCATCAGTTTTGTCCTTGATGCCGCTCTCTTGAAGTGGCAACATGTTCTTTTGCCTGTTTTGTGGAAAATAGGCTGGCGACTCCAATTTTTTACATTCATCCCACACTAAAGATGGTCGAAGCACCTTTTGAAGAGGGGTGTGAGACCGTGGCACAGTTATTTCGCGAGGGATCCTCCTCCTTCCCCCCCCCCCCCTCCCCCCAAACGCCGCGTCGAGGATGGCCACAGGAGCGTGAGGATGAGATGTACAATATGTATCCAGATTTATTCATACTAGGTATTTACTTTTTGTGAATTTCGGGATGAAATTCCGTTATTAGGGGGAAAGTATGTAACACCCAATAATTTTAATGGATTTTATATTAGGCATTAATTTGGATTAATTAAATTATATTTGGAAAATTAATCCGGTAAAATAAATATTAATTACCGAGATTAGGGTTAATATTAATTTATATTGAACATTACTTAGTGAATGAGTAATAATAATGATAATAAAATAGTATAATTGCCATGAGTGAGAAATACGGCAATTACGATAAATTTGATCAGAATGCGCGTGTCACTCATGTCGGAACTTAATTTGCAAAATATAATGTAATTTAACTTTTTATATTTCATATGGTCATTTTGAGTGCACTAGTGTGTGCAAAAGGGTCGAAATAGTCAAAAAAGTCTACCCGAGGATTTAGTTTTGGTCCCGAGGCACTTTTAGACCAAACCGCTACCCCGAAAGGGTATTCTAGTCTTTTGAAAATTTGGAGAAAATAAACCCACGAAAATGAGAGAGTTATCTTTGCTTGCACATAAAGGGAATTAGGGTTATCAATTGCCAAATCAAAGTAAGAGTCACCGGAGGGAGAAGAAGAGGTGTTCCTAGGGTTACAAGGCCAAAAATCACTTACTCGCACTACTACCACCATCGGATTGTAGATTGGGAAGAGGAGAACACAAATCCCATCATCAATTCTACAGAAATCAAATATCCGAATTAAGGAGAGTATTTATCTCGCTCACTTATGATTTGATATAACATCCAAGTTAGAATAGGATGCTGACTTTATGAAATTTATGAACATTGTCCTAAAATTTGGAGATATAAATCATATTCTTCGGTAGGAATGATAATAGTCTTGATCCCTTATACATGTATGATGAATTTGATGAGAAATAACATGAAATTAGGTGAGAGATATGGAATTATGTTGAGGTTCTTGAACAAGAATAATAATCTAAGGTTTTTAAAGATTATTCTTGACTAAATCCAATTTGAGGTTGTACTGTAAAGATTTAATGATTGTTTTACGTTAAAAATTGTTGATACATGTTACTATAATGTTAGATACCTTTGTATGGGAGATTGGGATAGTGTAATGTTGGTTTGGAGGTTTAAAAATGGTGAAAACCCATAGCAGGAAGAAAATACAACCCTAGGTACAGCGAACCGATTCGCCTGTCCCCTCAAACCAGTTTGACTGTACCCTCAAAACAATTCACTTATTCCCCTAAATCGGTTCAGGGAATCTGACACTTCTGGGTCTCGGTTTAATTAATTTTTGGTAGGTTTGAGTTGGGATTTCTTTCCGATTGAAGAGAACTATGGATAACAAAGTGTGTGGCATATTTAATGTTTAATCTCACATAATTTATGATGGGGATTGAAGAATGCGAGTGAACCATGAGGCTTAATTTTACATTAAATAATCTCTCGAAAGTTAGAGTGGGTAGTGTGAGTGAATATATGACCGGACCAGTGGTAGGAGAATATTTTAACTACTAAAATAATCTAACGGAGTGGTTAGGACTCTTCGAGTAGTGAGAAAAATGCTCGGGAAGAATACTAGTAATGGTTAAATGGTGAATTGAAAATACGTAGAATATTCGAGTGTTATATATACTACGTATGTGGCATATGCTATAGGTTGAGTGTATACCTATATATATATACACACACACATAGGATGTGTGAATGCCTATCGTGTATACTTTTATGTGTAAGCATACCTAAGCTACATGCTAGCACAGGATGCTTTCGCGATGTGGACAGTCATATCCTGATGAGCCCATTATGGGGGATTATAACTAGTACCCTATGGACATAGAACCTAGGTACGTGCTATCTGAGTGTATGATAATTTTGATAGTCAATTGGGCTGGTTTTATGCGTGCATGGACCACAGACTTGGAACTATATTTGCCTCAAATATGTGTGATTTGATTTATGGTTCGAGGGTGATATCCGGACCGATGTCCTTAGTCAGTATGTGATGCACTAGGACTTGGTAACAGAGTATGCCTACATCACAGGTCTCCACCTAAGGATGCCATATAAATATATATTACAATAGTGAGATAAATATATATATTCACGTTATTTATTCTACTACGAGTGTATTAGTAGATAAAATAAATAGAGATATTCATATTACTCTAAGTGTGTAAGAACTTATTTATAAACTCGTAATTATAAATAAATAAAAAGAATGGGAAATGTGGTTTAGTATTGTATGGGCAATACTGGTGTGCACTAAAAATTATTAGCCACGAAGAGATGTAAGCCAGACTAGTTAGGCGGGTAGCATAACTAGGTGGGTTAGAGTAGTATGTTAGGTGATAAGGACCCAAAACTATACATTTTATACCCCGAATATATGGACTTTAGTTGCTAATTCTCTGCAATTTGAGTCTTATGTGCTTAAATGTTTATCTTGAAGGTCAAATGTCCGTTTGCGGTGTCAAAAGCTATATATCGAGGCAAATGCACGTTGAATGGAGCTAAATACCTAATCCCGTAACCCTAACCTACCCTAACCTAGACTAAACCTTGTCCCGAACCGTGTGTGTTTGATTTGTTCCCTTTCGTATTTTTTATTTTTTTAGATTTTAGCTGAGTCGTTTTTGTTTTTTAGGGTTTATTTTAAATTTATTTAGAATCTTCTAGGATTCATTTCCCATTTTCCCTTTTTTGATTTTGATTTTGACTATTTTTTATTTTTTATTTTATTAAGATTCATTTTTAGAAGTTTATTTTTTGTTTTCGTATATTCTACTTTTTTTAGATCTCTAGTTTTTATTAGGTTTTTAGTTTTATTTCTTTTATTTTAGCTTTATTTTAAAGATGAGAAGTTTTATTTTATTTGAATCTTAGTTTTTATAGATTTTATAGATTTTATTTTTTTAGGATTTTAGTTTTTTTAATTTTAATTTTTTTAGGGGTCATAAGTTAAATACACACACAACCACTCACACCCTAACTTCCTACACCCTAATACACACAAACACCCTCTCACCCAACTTATTATACACTCACCTACACACAATCACCACCCAACTGATCTTCTTCCTCACCTAACACTCTCTCCCCTCAACTCCATACCCCAACTACACCCCTATCCCCACCTTATCTCTCTCACCTCACCAAAAACTCAGCAACCACCTACACCGGCAACCACCAAATCCCACCTAAAATTGGACCTGGCGGCCACCCCTTTTACCTCCCTCCGGCCAGCAGCCGCGGACACCCACCTACCCCAGCTCTAGCTGCTCGTTGTCGGCCCAACCCACCTGCTCACCAACTCGAACTAGCCTCGAACCCGGACCCGCCTACAAGAGATTCCTACCCACCTTCTAATCCGTGTCGGCGTCTACCTACCACCCGAGAGCCTTACTCCAGTCGCCGATGATGAACCATCGTCGGCCAGAACTTCTGAAAGTGATCCCGAACCACTATGCAACCCAGACCTCACTCCGACCCTTCCTCGAATCGAAGCCCTTACCCATTTTCAAAATGAAGACCCATTTCACTTCAAAATCCTAAATCGACTTCTACCTGCCAAATGCAAACCAAAACCAAAGACAAAATTCCACATGTACCTAATAAGCTCACTTATCCCCTTTTACCCAAAATGCCCCCAACACCTTTTAACTCACTTTTCCCTCATGTCTTCCCATTGTACCCTCTAAAACAAAATCAGATTTGTTAACCTCCCCTCATCCAATTGACCTCACCTTTGTCATGCACATGTGCACTTCTCTTACCCAATTTACCCCCATGTGCACACAACCCATGCTCTTCCACTCCCAAATATTTAAACTAACCCTTAGCTCCATGCCTACTATAAAAGGAAGATGGAAGACACCATTTGAAGAAATCTTTTAGAATAAGGAATTTGGCAGAGAGAATTCTAGAGAGAGATAGGTTAGATTAGAAAATAAATTAGGTACATAAACATTTTGTAAATCGTTTTAGTTTTTTTTTTTTTATAGATTTGGGAGGAGAAATTTTGTATGAGATTTAATTGAGTGGGTGTTATTGCAAACTACTTCGCTGCTCAATTAAGAGGGTTGTATACTTCAAATTGAAGGATTGGAGTCAATTAAATTCAAGAGATTGGTATGATTATTCTTCTCTTTTCTCTTTTATATTAAATTCCTATTGATTATTTGATTATCATGCATTGTATTATGTTAGGCTAAATCCCCTTTCAAGGGGTGGGGGAAACCCTTATTTGATGTTATTTTAGTTTAATTAGTTTAATTACTTGAAAATTCCCTTTGAATGTTATTTTTGATCCCTCACCCTTAAATTTACGCCTCGAGAGAGGGTAAATGAATTTCGAGAGAAAATCAAAATTTTAATTTATAATACCCATTTTAGATTCGAACTAGAGATAGGGGTTTCTTAACTTGGGAATTATTACTTGAATTTCAACTCCATTTTCTAAGTTCTATTTTTATTACTTGAATTTCAAGTAATAATACCCTTGCATTGATTGTTATAAGGGAACGATAATGCATGTGAGATAATACGCCTACTAAGAACGAATGTATAGAATAGAAAATGGGACAAAGAGAAGATAGAAAATAAGAAAAAAGTGAAAAAAAGGACTCGAGTCTCGAGTTTTACCCCGAGACGCCTACGTAGCCTATAAAGGCATCAAAGTCCACGTAGTTCGCATACAAAATAAGGGGTGGGGTTTATCCCATAAATCCAAATGGAGAAATATCTTATTTGTAAGTGTGTGTGTGTGTGTGTGTGTAGAAAAAGTGTTTTTAGTTGTGAGAGAAGTGTGGAAAAAGTGTGAGAATCCCTATTTGGAATTTATGAGCAAACCCTTTTTTTTTTGGGTTTATTTATATGAAAATAGGAGATGTGCAATAATACTAGATAAAAATTATGTTAGGATATGCGAAATAAGATAATAAAAGTACTAAGTAGGAAAACTAGTTATTGGGAATTTAAGAGAATTTAAGAGAAAGTTTGAGAAAGTTGGACCTTCTTGAAGATCTTGAGCTTGATCTTGAATGTTGGAGAGCAGCCCTTGCACTTTGGATGATGATGGAGAGTGGTCAATTCACCAATTTTGATGAAGGGGATGATGACAAGTGGAAGTAAAAAGGGGATTTGGAAGTTGAAATCACGATGCCTTCGAGAGAGGTTTCTGGGATTCGTTGAGAAGGATTTCTATCAGATCTGGGCTCTCCTTGCAAATGAGGTGAAGACCTCCTTTTATAGCCCCAGGGGACTGTCGATCGACAAAGATCCCCTCATTCCTATCGGCAGGCAGGTTCTGGGACCTTCCATTTGGCAGTGTGCTTCAGACTTTTTCGAAAAATCGGCCGCCGAGGGCAAACCGTTGGTCAAAATTGTGCACGGGACATAACGTTGAGAAATATTTCTATCAGATATGTATCTTTTTGCAAATGAGGTGAAGGAATCCTTTTATAGGCCAGGTGGGTGCTGATCGCCATAGAGCCCTTCCTGCCTATCGGCAGGCAGGTGCCGATAGGCAGGTTCCGGAACCTGCCGTTTGGCAGTGTGTTTCAGGATTTTTAAGAAATTTGGCCTCCGAGGGCAAGCCGTTTGTCAAAATTGTGCATGGGGCATTCCATTGGAAAGGTAATTTAGAGACTTTCAAAAGTCCTTTGGACCGCTCCTGGGTTCGGGAGTTGACTTTGGGTCAAATATATCTCGGAAGCATTTGTCGGTCCATTGGACGGGGAATCATTCGGACGCAAATGGATCGTTCATTCGCATGATAAATTCGAATCGTGCATAGCGCATACCATTGGAAAGGTTAGGAGATTTACTTCAACATTCCAAAGAGTTTAACCCGGTTTGCAGAGTTGACTTTGGTCAATCGGGCTCGAGAATCGCTCGGTGGCTTCCCGGAGTCAAACGGATCGTTCGTCCACATGGAAAGTCGAAATCGCGCACGAGGTGTACCGTTGGAAAGGGTATTCAGTGACCTTCGAAGATTCATTCAGCCTCGATTGAGCTGAAGAGTTGACTTAGGTCAAACAGAGCCCGGGAGCGCCCGGTGGCCTCTGGGTCAGGTTTCGGACGCAAATGGATCATTCGTCCGCATGGTAAGTCGGAATCACACATGGGGTGGACCATTGGAAAGGGTATTCAGTTACCTTTGAAGATTCATTCAGTCTCGGTCGAGACGAAGAGTTTGACTTTGGTCAAATAGAGCCCGGGAGCGCCCGGTGGCCTCTCGGTCAAGTTTCGGATGCAAACGGACCGTTCGTTCACATGGTAAGTCAGAATGGCACATGGGGCAGACTGTTGGAAAGTGTATTCAGTGACCTTAGATGATTCATTCAGTCTCTATCGAGACGAAGAGTTTGAATTTGGTCAAACAGAGCCCGGGAGCGCCTAGTGGCCTCTGGGTCAGGTTTCGGACGCAAACAGACTGTTCGTCCGCATGGTAAGTCGGAATCATTCACGAGGTGGACCGTTGGAAAGGGTATTCAGTTCCCTTAAAAGATTCATTCAGTCTCGGTCGAGACGAAGAGTTTAACTTTTGGTCAAACCGAGCCGGGGAGTGCCCGATGGCTTCCAAGTCAATGCTCGGGACATGACCTGGGTTTGCGGTGATGAGTGGAGGTACTAGGGAGCTAAGGAGAGTTAGGGGGTAATAGAATGAAGTGTCTACAGAGCCCCTCGACGGGTGAGTTTGGAACAAATGATAGCCGTCGATTAGACACCGCATGATTCTTCTGAGAGAGTATGACCGATTCAGAGGGTCGAGGTCAATTCTGAGGACTTAAAGGAGCGTGCTCGGGATGACCAAATCAGAGGGTCGAGGTCGATTCTGAGGACCTAAGGAAGCAAGGGTGACCAATTCAGAGGGTCGAGGTCAGTTCTGAGGACCTAAGGAAGCGATGATGACCAATTCAGAGGGTTGAGGTCAGTTCTGTCCTAATTCAGGTGACGATCCAAGACCAGAGTCAATTCTAACCCAAGAGTGGTGATGAACGAGAACCGAGGTAAATTCTGACCTAATTCAGGTGCCGATCCAAGATCGAGGTTAATTCTTACCCAAGAGTGGTGACGACTGAGGACCGAGGTCAATTCTGACCTAATTCAGGTGATGATCCAAGACCGGGGTCAATTCTAACCCAAGAGTGGTGACGACCGAGGACCAAGGTCAATTCTGACCTAACTTACGTGACGATCCAAGATCGGGGTCCATTCTGACCCAAAAATGGTGACGACCGAGGATCGAGGTCAATTCTGACCTAACTGAGGTGACGATCCAAGACCGGGGTCAATTCTGACCCAAAAGTGGTGACGACCGAGGACCGAGGTCAATTTTGACCTAACTTAGGTGAAGATCCAATACCGAGGTCAATTTTGACCCAAAAGTGGTGACGATCGAGGACCGAGGTTAATTCTGACCTAACTTAGGTGACGATCCAGGATCGGGGTCAATTCTGACCCAAAAGTGGTGACGACCTAGGATCGAGGATCGAGGTCAATTCTGACCTAACTCAGGTGACGATCCAAGACCGAGGTCAAATCTAACCCAAAAGTGGTGACGAACGAGGACCGAGGTCAATTATGACCTAATTCAGGTGACGATCTAAGACCGGGGTTAATTCTGACCCAAGAGTGGTGACGACCGAGGAACGAGGTTAATTCTGACCTAATTCAGGTGGCAATCCAAGACTGGGGTCAATTATGATCCAAGAGTGGTGACGACCGAGGACCGAGGTCAATTGTGACCTAATTTAGGTGACGATCCAAGACCGGGGTCAATTCTGACCCAAGAGTGGTGACGACTAAGGACCGAGGTCCATTCTGACCTAATTCAGGTGACGATCCAAGACCGGGGTCAATCCTGACCTAAAAGTGGTGACGACCGAGGACCGAGGTGAATTTTGACCTAATTAGGGTGACGATCCAAGACCGGTGTTAATCCTGACCCAAGAGTGTTGACGACCGAGGACCGAGGTCAATTCTGACCTAATTCAGGTGACGATCTAAGACCGGGCTCAATTCTGACCCAGAAGTGGTGATGACCGAGGACCGAGGTCAATTCTGACCTATCTCAGGTGATGATCCAAGACCGGGGTCAGTTCTAACCCAAAAGTGGTGACGACCGAGGACCGAGGTCAATTCTGACCTAGCTCAGGTAACGATCCAAGATCGGGGTCAATTGTGACCCAAGAGTGGCGATGACCGAGGACCGAGGTCAATCCTGACCTAATTCAGGTGACGATCCAAGACCTGGGTCGATTCTGACCCAAGAGTGGTGACCACCGAGGAGCGAGGTCAATTCTGACCTAATTCAGGTGACAATCCAAGACCAGGGTCAATTCTGATCCAAAAGTGGTTGCATTTCCCTAGGAAAAGAAGAGAGTTCAACTGGAGGTAAGAATTTGATTTGAGGTTCCGCTGGGGATAGAGATTTGGATCGTCCTTTGGGGAGAGATCGCCTGGGGCGAGTGATTCTTCTGAAATCCGATGGGGAAAATACAATGCGATATTGTTTCGCACCGGGTAGCCGATGGCTGGGGAGGCTTTGTGTCTTTGATTTGAGTAGAGGAGATGATTGTTAGGGAGATAATCGGTTTGAGGTTGTAAACTCTGCTGAGGAGGTGATTAGGTGGTCCGGGCGCATTGCTCGAGAGGTAATTCGCTTAGATTTTGAGGGTTCCATTGGGAAAAAAGAGGTTTCGCTTTGAAGGAGTGCGAAATTTTCTTGACGAAAACGTTCTAAATACCTTTTTGGATTTTTAGGAATTTTCTAGGGATTTTCAAGGTTTTCTGGCATTTTCCAGGAATTTTTGGACGAAATTTTAAGGGGGGTGCCGACCGGCATAGACTGAGGGGTTCCATTCGACAGTGGCATGGACTTTTGGGTTGCCTCAGGAAGGTTAGGAGTCAGTTCCGATCAGTATGGAAGGGGGAGGTGCCGATCGGCATGGCGCTTGGCATCCTGTATAAAGGGGGCGAATCCTCTTCATTTTTCACAGCTTCTTTTGCCTTCTCTTTATGCGATTTCTCTCTACAAATCGTTCTAACGTTCCGATCTTCAAGAAATGGCCACTTTTGTGAGCACCGCTGTCCATCGGGAGTGGTTGACTATTGATGACTGGGCGAATGTGGATTGGAGGGACAGGGTGCCCCTTGCTTTGGGGAACGAGAATGTCTTTGATGCATTCGAGCCGGTTGCGGATGAGCGGACATTGCTGCGGGACCCATCGCGTCATTGCTCTTTGAGAGTGATTCTCGACGGTTATGTAAGTAACCTGACCTTTGGCATTCCTTTCTCTTTGGGTGATTTTTCTTTCTTTCTTGACTTTTGATGAGATTTTTCCTTTTGCTAGTTTGATATTTCTTTGAAGAACATGTGTGCCCACGGGACGACGGGGCTTAAGGATGTTTGGGAACATCCCACACCTATGGTGTGCTGGATGGTATCATCAGCGAGTTTTGGGAGGTTGGCGGCTGCGTTGGATAAGACACCTCGTTCGACAACGGTCCTGTGTGCTTTGGTGGAGAGGTGGTGGGACACTACCCACACTTTCCATTTTGGCTTCAGGGAGATGATGGTGACTCCCATAGATGTGCAACAACTGTTGGGGCTGGATTGTGATGGGGAGCAGATAGAGGCGTATCACTCCTTACGGGTGAGGTCGGAGGCGATGCATGCGACACTTGGTGATGTGAGGAGGATAGTTTTTGGAGATTCTATCCGGCTGTCCTTGCTGAAGGATGTTTTACTGAGAAGGGTGGTTGATGTGGAGGACGGCCTGCAAGTGAGGCATATGGCCCGGTTATTCATCTTGTTGGTGTTGGGAGGTTTCATGGTGGCGTCGAGCGACGACGTCGTCCATTTGTGGTTTCTGCCGTATCTGAGGATGTTTTCGAACATCCCTTTCTATGATTGGAGGAATCTGACCTTGGCGACCCTTTACTCTTCTTTGGATGCATTCAGCTGGTGTTGTCGGTAGACTTTTACTGGAGCCACGTATCTCCTTAAGGTATTCTCTACTTTGCACATTTTCATCTCATGCATTCGCATTTTCCTTTCATGCATTCGCATTTTTCTTATGTGTCTCTTTTTGCTTGTGAAATCAGACGTGGTTCTATGAGGTGATTGGGTGAAACACTCCACTGATTGCATTGAAGGACGATACTTTTGGGGATTTCTGCAGACTGTATCGATGACATAAGACCAACCGGCAGTCGAAGGGATCTCTCTCCCTAGAGGTAGTGCGTCAGCTCTTGAATGACCTGACAAGTGGTAGGGTAAGAATCTTTCCAATTCAGTCTTAGTTTTTGCACCTTTTGATCTTGTTTTGACTCATGCCTTCTTAGGGATTTTGAGGTGACCTTTTATCCCTGGGGGATAGCCATCCAGGATACGGCGATGACTGGGGTGAACGCGCAGTTGAGGCATTTGATGGCGCATGAGTTCGGCCATTCCTGGTATCTGGTTGAGAGGGTAGGTCGTCAGATCGCCAAGGAGGAGGTGGTGGTGCCACCCACGCAGCTTCCTACGTCTATGAGTTGGGAGCGACAGTTGTTGGAGGATGAGAGGATCGTGACGATGATCGGCAAGTCCTATGCGTTGTACACTGATACGGCTGCGCCGTATGACCATATGGACTTTGTGACGAGCTAGTTGATGGCGCCCATCATACATGACACCTTGCCTTTCCCTCCTTCGGGTTCAAGTCGGGCGGTGGGGTCTTCCCACAGTGGTGGTGGTCCGTCGGCACCTGCGGCGGCGGTGACCTCGGAGGTCCCTTTTGTACGGTTGTACACTCCTTCGTACAACATCCAGCGAGGTGATGGAGGGATAGTGCCGATGCTTCACCGTCCTGTTGTGATGGGACCATAGGAGATGGGTTTGACAGAGGAGGTCCTTCGTCCGACGGTAAACCTTTCGGTCCCTCCCTTTCTTTTCTGTTTTGGTCATTCCTATTTCGATACTGATTCTGCCTTTTCCTTGCAACAAATTCGGGTTTCGACCACTTGGCTGAGAGACATTAGAGACTGGATATCATCGATGACTGCCAACATTCAGGATGCTTTCCCTGTTCCTTCTTGCTTGGTGCCGTCAGCCTCGTTCGGGGAAGACTCTGGCTCGGGTAGTGGGGGTGCGTCATCTCGTCGTAGGGGAAAGAGAGCGCGTCGCGGGGGTCGAAGCTCTAAAGAGAGAGAGAGAGAGGATGAAATGTGGGTTCGGGCTGAGTCCTGTTGTTTTTGGCTTTTCTTTTTATTTCCCGCAAAATGATGCAACACAAAAAATAAATATATGTAATGCAGTGTAGTTTTTTGACTACCTTTTATTTTAATGATGAATGAATGCATGCACTCTTTAATTTGCTGGTGAGACCGTAAAAATGGAATATTTTTGGAAATTTGTGAAGGAAAGTTTTTAATTTAAAAAGGGAAATTATATAAGGAGGAAAAGGGATTTTGAAATTCTATTGAGAATATCAATTTATTTCTATTTGAGTTTTCTGATTTGACAAAAGAGGAAAAAGGGAAATTTCCCAAAATGGGGGGGGGGGGGGGGTGTGCCGATCGACAAGCACCCTGACCTGCCTATCGGCAGTTCAGTCTAGTCCCATTAATTGAAAGCTATTTCCCAAAGATCAATTAAGAGGGTTTCCACTGTCTGGCTGAAGACATTAAGCTCTTTCGGTGATACTGGAAATGGTGTTGGTTTGCTTCATTTCCAAAAACAAATTAAGATTTTTCTTTTTCAATAATAAAACAAGTTTTGAGGATGAGTGAATATGACTAAGACTAATAACAAAAATAAGAGTAATCAAACTAAAATAAAGTGTGACAAAAATACTAGTGAGTGATGGAAGTGAGTGAGAGTGTAATTAAATGAGAGAAAAATATTCAAGGGAAGAGAAATCGACCCTCAATTCCCCAAATCAAATAAACTTGTATTATTTTAATTTCATCAATTTCCAAAATATTTAATTAATTCAAAAGCTAATTCTCATTAAATTAGTGAATTGATTAAATACACTTTTAGAAAAGTAAATTTAATTCCCACAAGAACTACTCTAATTGAATAAAAAATAATCAGACAAATTATCCCTTATGAATCATTTGTCCAACTAATTTTAAATTGATAGAAATTAATGAAATCAAGAGTAGATGAAAATTAAATTAATATTAAAATCAAAGGGATTATCCGCTCAACGAATGTTGTCAAGTAACCCAGTGATACTGCATTCTGTTATCACCGAAAATGTAATCATTTTAATATTAATATTAACCCGGTGATAACCGAATGTAATCATTTTCGGTGATAACAGTATCACCGAAAATGTAAGGCACATTCATGGTTATAACAAAATGTTGTCAAGTAACCCGGTGATACTGCAAATTCTGTTATTGAAATTGCCAAAATTGAAATAAGTTTTGAGGTATACGACCCTCTTAATTAGGCAGCCAAGTAGTTTGCAATAATAGCCACTCAATTAAATTTTCCTTAGGTGTCTACAGAATGAGATGTCATTTACGTCTTGGTTCCATCAGAGTCGCCACTGTGGCCATCCCCGATCGCCACCGCGGAGGGAAAAGGATCCTTCGGGTCCCGCGCGTCCCCTCTCGGGAGAGCGCTTCGGCCGGTGTTGATTTGTGAGGTGTGAAAATGTAGAGAGATTCAGAGTCACCAGTCTATTTTACTCAAAACAGAAAAAAGAAAAGGGGGAGCCACCCCGAAGGATGGCATCCAAAGACATACTGGTGCGTGAGAAACCAAAATGATTCGAGAAGGGTTCGGAGGCTTAGTTACAAAATGGGAAGGTGTTAGGCACCCATTCAGCCCTTTCGGTCTCTTATGAATATTTGATATTTTCCTTTTGTTTCCCCCCTGTGATATGTGTGCATGTGTATATATAGAATGGAGGTAGGAATCCTCGACTTGTATCATGATGATAAAGCGAGTCATCCGTAGGAATGTGAGATTAATGTAGAAAATAGTATTTGCGCGATTACACTTGCGTTGATTGTTATAAGGGAACGATAACGCATGTGAGATAATACGCCTACTAAGAAAAAATGTATAGAATAGAAAATGGGACAAAGGGAAGATAGAAAATAAGAAAAAGTGAAAAAATAGGACTCGAATCTCGGGTTTTACCGCGAGACGCCTACGTAGCCTATAAAGGCATGAAAGTCCACGTAGTTCGCATACAAAATAAGGGGTGGGGTTTATCCCATAAATCCAAATGGAGAAATCTCTTATTTGTAAGTGTGTGTGTGTGTGTGTGTGTAGAAAAAGTGTTTTTAGTTGTGAGAGAAGAAGTGTGGAAAAAGTGTGAGAATCCCTATTTGGAATTTTTGAGCAAACCCTATTTTTCTTGTTTTTTGGGTTTATTTATATGAAAATGGGAGATGTGTAATAATACTAGATAAAAAGTATGTTAGGATATGTGAAATAAGATAATAAAAGTACTAAGTAGGAAGTTTGATCTTTAATGTTGGAGAGCAGCCCTTGCACTTTGGATGATGATGGAGATTGGTTAATTCACCAAGTTTGATGAAGGGGATGACGAAAAGTGGAAGTAAAAAGGGGATTTGAAAGTTAAAATCACGCTGCCTTCGAGAGAGGTTTTCGGGATTCGTTGAGAGGGATTTCTATCAGATCTGGGCTCTCCTTGCAAATGAGGTGAAGACCTCCATTTATAGCCCCAGGGAACTACCGATCGGCAAAGAGCCCTTCCTGCCTGTCGGCAGGCAGGTGCCGATAGGCAGGTTCTGGAACCTGCCGTTTAGTAGTGCGATTCAGGCTTTTTCGGAAAATCGACCGCCGAGGGAAAACCGTTGGTCAGAATCGTGCATGGGACATAGTGTTGGAAAGGTAATTCAGAGACCTTCGAAAGTCCTTTGGACTACTCCCGAGTTTAGGAGATGACTTTGGGTCAAATCTGGCTCGGAAGCGTTTGTCCGTCCGCTGGACGGGGAATCGTTCGGACGCAAATGGATCGTTCGTCCATATGTTAAGTCTGAATCGCGCACGGGGCGGAACATTGGAAACGGTATTCAGTGCCCTTCAAATATTCATTCAGTCAGACGAAGAATTTGACTTTGGTCAAACAGAGCCTAAGGGCGCCCGGTGGCCTTTAGGTCAGGTTTCGAACTCACACGGACCGTTCGTCCGCGTGGTAAGTCGGAATTGCACACGGGGCAGACCGTTGGAAAGGGTATTTAGTGACATTCGAAGATTCATTTAATCTCGGTCGAGACGAAGAGTTTGACTTTGGTAAAAAGAAGCCCGGGAGCGCCCGGTGGCCTCTAGGTCAGGTTTCGAACGCAAACGGACCGTTCATCCGCATGATAAGTCAGAATCGCGCATGGGGCGGACCGTTGGAAAGGGTATTCAGTGCCCTTAGACGATTCATTCAGTATCAGTGGAGACGAAGAGTTTGACTTTGGTCAAACAGATCCCGGGAGCGCTCGGTGGCCTCTGGGTCAGGTTTCAAACGCAAACAGACCGTTCGTCCGCATGGTAAGTAAGAATCACGCACGGGGCAAACCGTGAGAAAGGGTATTTAGTGACCTTCAAAGATTCATTCAGTCTCGATCGAGATGAAGAGTTTAACTTTTGGTCAAACCGAGCCGGGGAGTGCCCGATGGCTTCCAGGTCAGTGCTCGGGACATGACCTGGGTTTGCGGTGATGAGTGGAGGTACTAGGGACCTAAGGAGAGTTAGGGGGTAACGAAATGAGGTGTCTACAGAGCCCCTCGATGGGTGAGTTTGGAACAAATGATAGCCATCGATTAGACACCGCATGATGCTTCTTAGAGTGTATGACCGATTCAGAGGGTCGAGGTCAATTCTGAGGACCTTAAGGAGCGTGTTGGGGACGACCAATTCAGAGGGTCGAGGTCAGTTTTGAGGACCTAAGGAAGCGAGGATGACCAATTCAGAGGGTCGAGGTCAGTTCTAACCTAATTCAGGTGACGATCTAAGACCGGGGTCAATTCTGACACAAAAGTGGTGACGACCGAGGACCGAGGTCAATTCTGACCTAATTCAGGTGATGATCCAAGATCGGGGTCAATTCTGATCCAAAAGTGGTGACGACCGAGGACAGAGGTCAATTCTGACCTAACTCAGGTGACGATCCAAGACTGGGGTCAATTCTGACCCAAAAGTGGTGACGACCGAGGACCGAGGTCAATTTTGACCTAACCCAGGCGACGATCCAAGATCGAGGTCAATTCTGACCAAAAAGTGGTGACGACCGAGGACCGAGGTCAATTCTGACCTAACTCAGGTGACGATCCAAGACTGAGGTCAATTCTGACCCAAATGTGGTCACGATCGAGGACCGAGGTCAATTCTGACCTAATTCAGGTGACGATCCAAGATCGGGGTCAATTCTGACCCAAGAGTGGCGACGACCGAGGACCGAGGTCAATTCTGACCTAATTCAAGTGATGATCCAAGACCGGGGTCAATTCTGACCCAAGAGTCGTGACGACTGAGGACCGAGGTCAATTCTGACCTAATTCAGGTGACGATCAAAGATTGGGGTCAATTCTGACCTAAGAGTGGTGACGACCGAGGACAAGGTCAATTCTGACTTAATTCAGGTGACGATCCAAGACCGAGGTCAATTTTGTCCCAAAAGTGGTTACGACTGAGGACCAAGGTCAATTCTGACCTAACTCAGGTTATAATCCAAGACCGGGGTCAATTCTGACCCAAAAGTGGTGACGACCGAGGACCGAGGTCAATTCTGACCTAACTTAGGTCACGATGCAAGACCGGGGTCAATTCTGACCCAAAAGTGGTGACGACCAATGACCGAGGTCAATTCTGACCTAATTCAGGTGACAATGAAGACCGGGGTGAATTTTGTCCCAAAAATGGTGATGACCGAGGACCGAGGTCAATTCTGACCTAACTCAGGTGACGATCCAAGATCGAGGTCAATTCAGACCAAAAAGTGGTGACGATCGAGGACCCAGGTCAATTCTAACCTAAATCAGGTGACGATCTAAGACCGAGGTCAATTTTGACCCAAATGTGGTCACGATCAAGGACCCAAGTCAATTCTGACCTAATGCAGGTGACGATCCAAGATCGGGGTCAATTCTGACCCAAGAGTTGTGATGAATTAGGACCGAGGTCAATTCTGACCTAATTCAGGTGACGATCCAAGATTGGGGTCAATTCTGACCCAAGAGTGGTGATGACTGAGGACCGAGGTCAATTCTGACCTAATTCAGGTGACGATCCAAGACCGGGGTCAATTCTGACCCAAGAGTCGTAACGACTGAGGACCGAGGTCAATTCTGACCTAATTCAGGTGACGATCCAAGATCGGGGTCAATTATGACCTAAAAGTGGTGGAGACCGAGGACCAAGGTCAATTCTGACTAAATTCAGGTGACGATCCAAGACCGAGGTCAATTATGTCCCAAAAGTGGTTACGACCGAGGACCAAGGTCAATTCTAACCTAACTCAGGTGAAAATCCAAGACCGGGGTCAATTCTGACCCAAAAGTGGTGGCGACCGAGGACCGAGGTCAATTATGACCTAACTTAGGTGACGATCCAAGACCGGGGTCAATTCTGACCCAAAAGTGGTGACGACCAAGGACCGAGGTCAATTCTGATCTAATTCAGGTGACAATCCAAGACCGGGGTGAATTTTGTCCCAAAAATGGTGACGACCGAGGACCGAGGTCAATTCTGACCAAACTCAGGTGACGATCCAAGATCGAGGTAAATTATAACCAAAACGTGGTGACGATCGAGGACCCAGGTCAATTCTAACCTAACTCAGGTGACGATCTAAGACCGAGGTCAATTCTGACCCAAATGTGGTCACGATCAAGGACCCAGGTCAATTCTGACCTAATGCAGGTGACGATCCAAGACCGGGGTCAATTCTGATGCAAGAGTGGTGACGACCTAGGACCGAGGTCAATTCTGACCTAATTCAGGTGACGATCCAAGATCGGCGTCAATTCTGACCCGAAAGTGGTGACGACCGAGGACCGAGGTCAATTTTGACCTAATTCAGGTAACGATCCATGACCGGGGTCAATTCTGACCTAAGAGTGGTGATGACTGAGGACCGAGGTTAATTCTGACCTAACTCAGGTGACAATCCAAGACCGAGGTCAATTCTGTCCCAAAAGTGGTGACGACCGATGACCGAGGTTAATTCTGACCTAACTCAGGTGACGATCCAAGACCGGGGTCAATTCTGACCCAAAAGTGGTGACGACTGAGGATCGAGGTCAATTCTGACCTAACTCAGGTGACGATCCAAGACCGAGGTCAATTCTGACCCAAAAGTGATGACGACCGAGGACTGAGGTCAATTCTGACCTAATTCATGTGACGATCCAAGACCGGGGTCAATTCTGACCCAAGAGTGGTGACGACCGAGGACCGAGGTCAATTCTGACCTAATTCAGGTGACGATTCGAGATCGGGGTCAATTCTGACCCAAAAGTGGTGACGACCGAGGACCGATGTTAATTTTGACCTAATTCAGGTGATAATCCATGATCGGGGTCAATTATTACCTAAGAGTGGTGACGACTGAGGACCGAGGTCAAGTCTGACCTAATTCAGGTCTCAATCTAAGACCGAGGTCAATTCTATCCCAAAAGTAGTGATGACCGAGGACCGAGGTCAATTATGACCTAACTCAGGTGACGATCCATGACCGGGGTCAATTCTGACCCAAGAGTCGTAACGACTGAGGACCGAGGTCAATTCTGACCTAATTCAGGTGACGATCCAAGACCGGGGTCAATTCTGACCCAAAAGTGGTGACGACCAAGGACCAAGGTCAATTCTGACCTAACTCAGGTTACGATCCAAGACCGAGGTCAATTCTGACCCAAAAGTGGTGACGACCGAGGACCGAGGTCAATTCTGACCTAATTCAGGTGACGATCCAAGACCGGGGTCAATTCTGACCCAAGAGTGGTGACGACCGAGGACCGAGGTCAATTCTGACTTAATTCAGGTGACGATCCAAGACCGGGGTCAATTCTGACCCAAGAGTGGTGACGACCGAGGACCGAGGTCAATTGTAACCTAATTCAGGTGACGATCCAAGACCAGGGTCAATTCTGACCCAAGAGTGGTGACAACCGAGGACCGAGGTCAATGCTGACCTAATTCAGGTGACGATCCAAGATAGGGGTCAATTCTGACCCAAGAGTGGTGACGACCGAGGACCGAGGTCAATTCTGACCTAACTCATGTGACGATCCAAGATCGGGGTCAATTCTGATCCCAAAAGTGGTGACGATCGAGGACCGAGGTCAATTCTGAGCTAACTCAGTTGACGATCCAAGACCGGGATCAATTTTGCCCCAAAAGTGGTGACGACTGAGGACCAAGGTTAATTCTGACCTAACTCAGGTGACGATCCAAGACCTGGATCAATTCTAACCCAAAAGCGGTTGCATTTCCCTGGGAAAAGAAGAGAGTTCCACTGGAGGTAAGAATTTGATTTGAGGTTCCGCTGGGGATAGGAATTTGGATCTGAGATTCTGCTGGGGAACGATGGATGAGATGGGGAAGATTTGGATTGGAGGTTCCGCTAGGGAATGATGAATGAGCTGGGGAAGATTTTGGATCTTCCTTTGGGGAGAGATCGCTCGGGGCGAGTGATTCTTCTGAAATCTCCTGGGGAAAATACCATGCTATATTGTTTCGCGCCGGGTAGCCGATGGCTGGGGAGGCTTTGTGTCTTTGATTTGAGCCGAGGAGCTTATTGTTGGAGAGATAATCGGTTTAAGGTTGTTAACTCCGCTGAGGAGGTGATTAGGTGGTCCGGGTGCATTGCTCGAGAGGTCATTCGCTTGGATTTTGAGGGTTCCGTTGGGAAAAAAGAGGTTTCTCTTTGAAGGAGTGAGAAATTCTCTTGACGAAAACGTTCTAAATCCCTTTTGGGATTTTTAGGAATTTTCTGGGGATTTTTTAGGGTTTTCTAGCATTTTCCAGGAATTTTTGTACGTAATTTAAATGGGGATGCCGACCGACATAGACTGAGTGGTGCCATTCGGCAGTGGCACGAACTTTTGGGTTGCCTCAGGAAGGTGAGGAGTTAGTGCCGATCGGCATGGCGCTTGGCATCCTATATAAAGGGAGCGAATCCCTTTTATTTTTCACAGCTTCTACGAATTTTTCTAATGTTCCAATCTTCAAGAAATGGCCTCTTTTATGAGCACCGCTGTCCACCGGGAGTGGTTGACCATTGATGACTGGGCGAATGTGGATTGGAGGGACATGGTGCCCCTTGCTTTGGGGAACGTGAATGTCTTTGATGCATTCGAGACGGTTGTGGATGAGAGGACCTTGCTGTGGGAGCCATCGCGTCATCGCTCTTCGAGAGTGATTCCCGGTGATTATGTAAGTAACCTGACCTTTGGAATTTCTTTCTCTTTGGGTGATTTTTCGTTTTTTCTTGACCCTTGATGAGATTTTTCCTTTTGACACTCTGATATTTCTTTGAAGAACATGCGTGCCCGTGGGATGACGGTGCTTAAGGATGTTTGGGAGCATCTCCCACCCATGGTCCGCTGGATGGTATCATCAGCGAGTTTTGGGAGGTTGGCGGCTGCACTGGATGAGACGCCTCGTTCGACAGCGATCCTGTGTGATTTGGGGGGACAGGTGGTGGGACACTACCCACACTTTCCATTTTGGCTTCGGGGAGATGACAGTGACTCCCATAGATGTGCAACAATTGTTGGGGCTGGGTTGTGATGGGGAACAGATAGAGGCAGATCGTTCCTTGCGGGTGATGCCGGAGGCGGTGCATGCGGCACTTGGTGATGTGAGGAGGATAGTTTCTGGAGATTCTATCCGGCTATCCTTGCTGAAGGATGTTTTACTGAGCAGGGTGGTTGATGTGGAGGACGGGCTGCAAGTGAGGCAGATGGCCCGATTATTCATCTTGTTGGTGTTGGGAGGTTTCATGGTGGCATCGAGCGGCAACGTCGTCCATTTGTGGTTTCTGCTGTACCTGAGGATGTTTTCGAATATCCCCTTCTATGATTGGGGGAGTCTGACCTTGACGACCCTTTACTCTTCTTTGGATGCAATCAGCCGATGCTGCCGACAGACTTTTACTAGAGCCACGTATCTCCTTGAGGTATTCTTTACTTTGCGCATTTTCATTTCATGCAGTCGCATTTTCCTTTCATGCATTCGCATTTTCCTTATGCGTCTCTTTTTGCTTGTGAATTCAGACGTGGTTCTATGAGGTAATCGGGTGCAACACCCCGCTGATTGCTTTGAAGGATGATACTGTTGGGGACTTCTGCCGACTGTATCGATGGCGTAAGGCCAACTGGCAGTCGGAGGGATCTCTCTCCCTGGAGGCGGTGAGTCAAGTCTTGAATGACCTGACCAGTGGTAGGGTAAGATCTTTCCATTTCAGTATTAGTTTTTTCACCTTTTGATCTTGTGTTGACTCATGCCTGCTTGGGGATTTTCAGGTGACCTTTTATCCCTGAGGGACAACCATTCAAGATACAGGATGACTGGGGTGAACGCGCAGATGAGGCGTTTATTAGAGCATGAGTTCGGCCATTCCTGGTATCTTGAGGAGAGGGTAGTTCGTCAGATCGCCGAGGAGGAGGTGGTGGTGCCACCCGCGCAGTATCCTACGTCTATGAGGTGGGAGCGACAGCTGTTGGAGGATGAGAGGATCGCAGCGATGATCGGTGAGTCCTATGCGTTGTACACTGTTATGGCTGCGCCGTATGACTATATGGACTTTGTGACGAGCTGGTTGATGGCGCCTAGCATACATGACACCTTGCCTTTCCCTCCTGCGAGTTCGAGTCGGGCGGTGGGGTCTTCCCACAGTGGTGGTGGTCCGTCGGCACCACCGGCGGCGGCTACCTCGGAGGTCCCTTTTGTACAATTACGCACTCCTTCGTACAACATCCGGCGGGCTGATGGAGGGATAGTGCCGATGCTGCACCGTCCACTTGTGATGGATCCGGAAGAGCTGGGTTTGACAGAGGAGGTCCTTCGTCCTATGACAAACCTTTCGGTCCCTACCTTTCTTTTTTGTTTTGGTCATTCCTGTTTCGATACTAATTTTGCCTTTTCCTTGCAGCAAATCCGAGTGTCGACTACTTGGCTGAGAGACATCAGAGACTGGATATCATCGGCGACTGCCCACATTCGGGATGCTGTCCCTGTTCCTTCTTGCTTGGTGCCGTCAGCCTCGTCCGGGGAAGACTCTGGCTCGAGTAGTGGGGGTGCGTCGTCTCGTCGTAGGGGAAAGAGAGCGCGTCGCAGGGGCGGAATCTCTCTCTCTCTCTCGAGAGAGGATGAAATATGGGTTCGTGCTGAGTCCTGTTGTTTTTGGCTTTTCTTTTTATTTCCTGCAAAATGATGTAACACAAAAAATAGATATATGGAATGCAGTGTAGTTTTTTGACTACCTTTTATTTTAATGATGAATGAATGCATGCGCTTTTTAATTTGCTGGTGAGACCATAAAAAAGGAATATTTTTGGAAATTTGTGAATGAAAGTTTTTAATTTAAAAAGGGAAATTATATAAGCAGGAAAAGGGATTTTGAAATTCTGTTGAGAATATCAATTTGCATCCTCATCTGCCTACCCATTATCTTTTAGTCTTGTAAGATGGCTCTCCCTGGTAGCATTGAGTTTGTCAATTACCTCGAAGCCTTGGAAGCTATGTGCTCTTATAATGTCGACTATGATGCCTTCAACATGCGTCGAGTCTCCTTGTGGCGCAATCGACCTTTTGAGTGGAATATGCTGATAGCGGTGGTACAATTCTGGTACCCCGAAAACCATGTATTCTGCTTTGGGTTTGAAGAAGTTTGTCCTACCTACGAGGATATCTCTGCCATACTGGGTGTTAATCCCAGCGTTGCTGCGGCTTTGCTGGAATTCTCCCGTTCTCCTAGGGATTTGTTGGCCGAGCTTCTTCATATCTCGCCTTCGGCGGCCAGGTCATTGGTTGTTGGAGGAATGATCTCCCTCCTGGCGGTGCTGCAATCCATGCATTTGCGGGAATTAGGTGATGTCGGTTATGCTGGAGCCGTGGTTTTGGGTCTAGTTTAAAAATTGCTGTTGGTGACTGGGGAGGTTCAAGTGGACCCTCAACTTGCAGCCATTACTTTATGGATGTCATACCGTCGCAATCCTGCGGTGGTGATATTGGCAGAGACTCTGAATGGCCTTCATGTTGAGAACTGGGAGAATTAGTTTGTGGAGTATGGGGCTCGTGGGCTGTATTGGTCAGTGCCTTGGTGGGGACAGTTGCAGCCAATTTTGGAGCTAGGAGAGTATTAATATGTGCGGCTGGTTGGTCTCAGACATACCTCTTTTTATTTCCCTTGGCGGCTTCTGCGTCAATTTATCTGGGCGCAGGTCGTGCCCCCTCGGACCTCAAATTTCTTTTCAGTAGAAGATTTGACTGAGCGCCTGTGTCTGTTGCTTGGATCACTGTAGGAAAATCGGTGTCCGTCGACCCATCCCTCTCAGTCTATTGGGAAGGTTTACCATGTCCCCAAAGATTATATGAGGTGGTTGTGGAGGAAAGTAGTCAACAAGATGTTGGAGGTAGAGACTAGTCAAAGATGGTTTGTTTTATCTGACTCCATGGAAGGGGGTGTTGTGGTCTTTTCGAAGATGGTCAAGGTTCATCGATCCATTGAATATTTGTGACACTCTATGTAGGCAGGGGAAACTTAGGGTCCTCAGGACGTGGATGATGAAGGTGCAGGCTCCTCTGGTAGCTGTGGGTAGGACTCTTGGATAGTTTATTTATGTAATAGGGAATGTATGTGGGGAGTTTATTTGGCTTTTTATGGCAATAGGGGGAAGGGAGTTATCCGTTCCTTTTTCTTATGTCATCCGTACTGTAATTTCTTATTAATGAAATAAACAAGTTTCTGATCATCTAGCTGTGCCTCGATGAATTTTGTATTTTTAATTATCTATACCGATCGCTAAGGCATACGTAATCCTCTTGTTCAAGTAGATGTTTAGAATGAACCGTCGTTCTCGGAGGTAACAAAAGAATATATTTTTTTGAAAAAGAAGGGTCCGTGCTCATGTGAGATGTATGAGCTGCCTACGTACCTCTGGGGGTTTTGAATTTTTTTTGTTTAAAAGTGGTTTTTTTGTAGAGGATCAGGCCCACATAGTTCTGGGTAGAGGAAAATGAAGAGTTTTTTTTTTAGAATAGAAGGGGGATGAGAAGAGTCGTAGCGCGCCGAGATTTTGAACTAGGGGTAGAACTTCTTGAGACGGTCGAGATTGATTGGACGAGCCATCTCTTCCCCATCCAGGTCAGTGAGCATGGTGGCACCGCCGGATAAGATCTTCTTCACAATGTAGGGGCCGCTCCAATTGGTCTTGAATTTCCCTCTGGGGTCCCAGATGGGTTCTATTATTTCTTTGAGGGATAAATCCCCCTCCCGGACACCGCGGTCCTTAACTTTCTTGTTGAATGAGCGCGATATTCGGCGATGGTACCCTTATATGTGGTATAGAGCCTTTAATCTTCTTTCATCTAGAAGGGCTAGCTCATCAAGACGGCTTTAGCACCACTCTTCTTCACTAACCGTGCTTTCGAGCGTGACGCGTTGAGAGGGTATTTCCAGCTCCACAGATAGGACTGCTTCCATGCCTTAGACCAGGGAGTAAGGGGTAGCCCCAGTAGAGGTTCGGATTGAGGTTCGATAGCCCAGAGGGCGTATGGGATTCGGTCGGCCCAATCCCTACAGCTTTCGGTCATCTTACTGAGGATGGCTTTGAGGTTCTTATTGGCGGCTTCAACTGCACCATTGGTCTGAGGTCGGTAGGGAGAAGATTTGTGTCTCTGAATCCCATACTCGTTGACTACTTTTGTGACTTCTACCTTGAAGTGCAAACCGTTATCTGACACTAGCTCATGCGGGACCCTATATCGGCAGATGATATTCTTCTTGATGAATTTGTCCACTTTCTTGGCGTTCAACACTGTGTATGACTCAGCTTTGACCCATTTGGTGAAGTAGTCGATGGCGACTAGGATGAATTCATCTCCGTTTGAAGCCTTTGGTGTAACCTTCCCTATGATGTCGATACCCCAGATGGAGAACGGCCAGGGAGAGGTCATGTTGTATAACCCTCGCGGAGGTAGATGTTGGAGATTGGAGAACTGTTGGCATTTAGGGCACCTCTGAACATATGCGGTGCAATCCTAGGCCATGGTGGTCCAGTAGTAGCCCTGTTGGATGATATTCTTGGTAATCATGAGACCGTTCATGTGGGGTCCGCACTCCGCGCTGTGGATTTTCTGCATTATCTTTTCAATGTCAGCCCCTGCGATACAGTGCAAGTGAGTTCCATCGAAATTCCTCTTCAGTAGTGCTTTGTGACAGATGATGTACTGGGCGGCCAGCGTTCAGAGGGTAGTTCGGTCGTTCTTGTTGGAACCCTCGGGATACCTACCGTAGCTGAGGAGGAACCAAATATCATAGTACCAGTAGTTGACTAGTTCAGGATCCTCTGTGGCGACGAGATCAATGTGGTAGCAATGGGTTGGTTTGTCTTGCTTTTGAACTAGGAAGGGTGTCATTGTTTTTCCCTTAGGCATGTAGACCATGGAGGCTAAGGTAGCGAGAGCATCGACTAGGTTATTCTTTGCTCGGGGTAGGTAATGGAAGGTGATATCTTGGAATTGGGAGGCTAACTCTTCTAATTGGGCGTGAAAGGGTTGGATCTTTTCGTCCTTGACTTTCCACTTTCTGAGCACTTGACCGATGATGAGGGCAGAATCCCCATATACATCGAGGTATTGAATACCTTTCTTGAGAGAGAACATGAGGCCCACTGTGCATGCCTCATATTCTGTCATGTTATTGGTGCAGGAGAAATTCAACTTGATGGAGAAGGGAGTATGAGAGTCATCCGGGGCAACCAGGAGTATCCCAATGTCATATCCCTCTTTGTTGGCAGCGCCGTCAAAGAACATTTGCCATCGGAGGTCGCCTTGGGCAGTGCAAAGGATATTCTCATCTGGGAATTCGGAGATCCAGACATTAGATTCTTCTACAGGGTAATCCGAAAGGTAGTCAAAGATGGCTCTTCCTTTCATGTCTTTCTATGTGACGTACAAAATATCGAACTCGGTTAGGAGCATCAACCATCGGGCCATTCAGCTAGATAAGGTGGGTCTCTCAAGCAGGTATTTGATGGGATCCATTCGGGATACAAGTTTGATGGGGAAGGCGAGCATATAATGTCGTAACTTTTGGGTGACCCAGACGAGCGCGACACATGCCTTTTTTAAAGCAGTGTAGTTGACCTCATACCCGACCAATTTACGACTGGCATAATAGATGGATATTTCTTTGCAATAGTCTTCAAGGTATTGGGCTAGCAAAGCCCCAGCTACAGTGTCGTTTATGTTTAGGTATTGGAGCAAAGGGAGACCAGGCTGTGGTGGCATGAGAACCGGAGGTTGGGCCAGATATTGTTTGATTCGATCAAAAACTTCTTTTCAAGCCTCGTTCCAAACCTTGGTTGAATCCTTTCAGAGGAGCTTGAAGATTGGTTCACAGATGGAGGTTAGCTGGCTGATGAACCGACTAATATATTTTAATTTCCCAAGAAAACCTCGGACTTCTTTCTCTATTCGAGGCGGTGGCATATCAAGTATGGCCTTCAGCTTGGCGGGATCCTAAGAGTTTTCCCTTTGTAACGCCAAAGACGCATTTCTGTGGATTGAGTCTCATCTGATACTGCCGCAGTCGTTCGAAGAACTTTCGGAGAGCAGGAGCATAACCTTCTCTAGTTTTGGACTTGATAATCATATCATCTACGTAAACCTCGACCTTCTTGTGAATCAGGTCGTGCAGGATGGTTGTGGAAGCCCTTTGGTAGGTAGCCCCAGCATTCTTGAGGCCGAATGGCATAACGGTGTGGCAAAAGGTTCCCCATGGGGTGATGAATGTGGTTTTTTCTTGGTGGTCGGGGTGCATCTTGATTTGGTTGTATTCGACAAACCCGTCGACGAATGACTTGAGAGCATGACTGGCTGTATTGTCCACGATCATGTCGATATTGGGTAACGGATAATCATCCTTCAAAAAAACTTTGTTTAAATATCGATAATCCACACACATTCGAACCTTTCCTCCTGACTTCGGTACAGGTACAATGTTGGCTAGACATGTGGGATATTCGATCACTCAAATGAAACCCACGTTTAACTGTTTGACCACCTCTTCTTTGACCTTGAGCGACCATTCGGTGCGGAGTTTCCTCAATTTTTGTTTAACCGGCTTGTAATCTGGGAGAGTGGGGATCTCATGCTGAGCTATTTCAGGATCGATGCCAGGCATATCATCATACGACCATGCGAAGACATCCATGAACTCCTTCAGTAATTCTTCGAGTTGTGCGCGCTCATGCTCGTCAAGGGTAGACCCTATCCTAATCTCGCGCAGTTGGCTACTAGAACCGAGATTAATAACAACAGTCTCTTCTTTATTAACTTGAACGTGGTTATGTTGTTAATTATTAACCTTATTTAGATCAGATAAGAATTGTTCATTTACAAAATCATCATCATCAAAAGTTCGATTAGAATCTAAACAATTAATGTAAGGCACAACAAGATACTCAAAATCTTCATTTGTTTCATTGATAGGAAAAACAACATTGAGAACCTCATCAAAAGAGGTCTCGATTCCATTTGAGCAATGATAGACAACAGAAGAGGAAATAGGGTACACATTGGGGTTAGGGGAGATTTCAAGAGGTAGAACTGGCACAACATGCCAGTTGAGGAGAGGTGTATCAGCAACTTTAATCAGACGGGATGGGTCTATTGATGTAGTGCCTGAATGAACCATGAAGAGTACCAGCCCCAGTGTTTGTAAGTTGAAGGAATCTTCGAAATCACTTTCCTCAGTCTTTTCGGTATCTTTGATGAGCGGTTGTAGGCGGTGTGGGAAATTTTTGGCCCATGGGTAGCTATCTTGGAAAAAGATCTCCATTCCAGGCTTCATCTTCTTGTCTGTGTGGTCGTACCATGGTTCTAGAAAAACTGCAAAGGGAGAAATCCTCACCTTCTTTGATGAATCGTCCATTCGAGGAGTCTCCTAAGATAGTTCGGATACAGTTTAATCCTATCTTTGGTCGAGATTGGCAGATCATTCTGAGCTCTTGTTCTGATGGTTGATACCCAAAGCCGCAAGGAGGGAAATCTTTCTTCAGTTCGATGGGATCAAGTATCCCTTGCTGCCTTTGTCCTTGCCCCAGTCCGGGCATGAAGTGATTATTTCTTAACATCTGAATCACATTGACATTTCCATGAGGGTCATATTATGGACAAACCCTTTCTTTGAAACCGTCCCCTACCGGGAGTAGGAATGGCTCAACTCGAAATCCTGATAGGAGCATATCATTTGACCCGTGCTATATCTCAAGAATTGGACTGCTGGTGCTTGCACCCTCGGCATTGCCGTCGTCACCCAAAATGGTGATGACTCGCCCATCGGCGAAGAACTTCAATTTCTGATGGAATGAGGAAGAGACACCCTTTATACTATGGAGCCAGGGTCATCCGAGCAACAGGTTGAAATAGGATGAGATGTCTATGACTTGGAATTCAACGATAGGGTTTATAGGTCCAACCCCTATTACAAGTTTTATGGATCCCATCACCTCTCGACGGGTATTATCGTAGGCACACACGACAACGGATGTTGGAGCGAGGTCACTTTATTTAAGACCTAAACATTTGAAGGTTATCAGTGGGCAGACATTCAAAGCGTATCAGTTATCAATGAGAGAAAGCGGTACAACCTTCCCCATAACCTCGATGGAGATGTTGAGTGCATGATTATGATTTGGACCAATTTTGGGGATTTCTTCTTCGGAAAAGGATAGCATTCGGGTGGAGGTCAGGGATCCGACCAGGTTTACCGCTTCTTCTGGTATGGTAGAGGGATGAACTATAGGTCCAGTGAGTAATTTGATTAAAGCATTTCTGTGTAGCTGGGAAGACATGAAAAGTCCCCATAGAGTGATGTTAGCTTGAGTTTTCTTCAGTTGATCAAGGATCTTGCTCCCCTCAATGGTCATCTCTGGCATAGGAAAGTTTTCAACGCCCTTCCCCTTGTCATTTGCTGGTAATGAGCTTAAAACTTGGTAATGTCTCCCTGATCTGGTCATGTTATTTACTAAAGAGGTAAAAAAACATAAATCCTGTTTCCTCGTCAATCTCAGGTTGGTCTGCCACCCTGTCTATTTCTTTGAGAAGTTTTTCAAATGAGATCATCCCAGATAAGTCGGTTACTTGGCCAACTTTTCCTGAAGCTTGTTCTTCGCTTGAATCTTCGAATCCTTTCCCCCATCCGGTGGCAACAATTTTGTCTTTCCCTGTAAAGTCGATGCATTCCACAACTTCAACGGCTTCCTCATATAGGTCTTCCCATTCTGTGGGGATGTGTAAGGGTGAAGGGACCAGGTTCCCTTGTAGCTTCAAAGCACCAAATAACTCGGTGATACTACAAATTTTGTTGGTTTGCCTAAATAATTCCATCATGATCTGGACAACATCATTTAAGCTGACTTCATCGGTTGGTATCACACAACCATCTGATTCTCAGGCCCATTTTTGCGCTTCTAAAAACAACGCACTGAACCTCTGGCAGTCGATATTCATTTGTGAGGGCAATTTCAGCTCGAACTCTAGGAGTTGATTTAAGACCTCTGAAAATTCCATACTTCCACTTTCAGAACGACTCCGGACAGCGATGAACGCTCTAGTAAGGAGTGACAGTGCCTTATCAGCGGGGCTAGTAGGTTGTAGGAGGAAATATGGGCAAATTTGAAGAGGTTTAGGAGAGTATATGGGTGTGATTTGAGTTGAGGGATCGAAATCTGGGTTTTCTTCCAAGAAGATGGCATTGGTGTGATTTGGGAGGGGGTTATGATTAGTGTTTGGCTTAAGATTGGCTGGTGGGGCGATGGTACCCCGATCGATGAGATCTTGGATTATGTTTCGGAGGTGGAAGCATTGGTCAATGGTATGGCCAGCTGTTTGGTGAAAGGTGCAATGAGCATCAATTTTGAAATTTATGGGAAGTGGATTGGGTAATGGACGAGGATCCAAGGATTTTATAAGGTTTCGGCTTAACAGGGCTTGGAAGACTTTGGAGAGGGGAGCATGGAGCTCAGCATATTCCCTTCGGACGGGGGAAGGGTTACTTTCTGGTGCCCATGATGTGGTTGGTTGAGAGATGTTGTTGATGGTTGAGACTGCGACACTGACAGGTTTGTCATATTTTCTGGGGGTGAACTGTTCGGACACCTTCTTCGGTTCAACTTCTGTTTTGGCAAGACCTTCCTTGATTTATACTCCTGCCTCTCTGAGATCTCGAAAGTGGGGGTACTATTGTCCTCCCATGGTTGCTCGAACATGTGGCAAGAAATTCTTCTTCACTATGTTGACTTGTTCTTCCTCAGATGGCCGATTGGTCATTGTGGCTGCTTTTTCCCTTCACCGAGTTATGAAGTTACTGACTGATTCCTCAGAGTTTTGTTTGAGAAGTTCTAAATCACGACGGGTGACCTCAATATCTTCGTTGTATTTGTACTGCGATATGAATTCTTGGGCTACATCTTCCCAACTACGGATTCTGGACTCTTCGAGAGACAAAAACCATCGGAGAGCGCTATCCTTCAAAGTTTGTTGAAACAGTTGGGCCATTACTTCTTCGGAAGCCCCTAGGAGAGTCATGGAACGGTGATAATTGCGAAGATGGAAAATCGGGGGTCCACTCCCTCCAATTTTCTTGATGTTTGGCATCTTGAACTTCTCGGGTAACCTCGCTTTAGGATAAGGAGACATGTGGGTGTAGTCCATGTAATTCTCAGAGATCCTGACCTGGTCAAAGTTCTTGGTGAGCATCTTAAGATCCTCTTTAACTTTGTTAAACTCCTCCTCTTTTGGATCAATGACCATAGGCAGGTTAGACATAGGCTCGACAATGTTTGGCATTGGAAGCTGGGCAGGCGGCGACCCATTGGAAGGAGGGGAACGTGGAGCGTGCTGATATTCCTCCGGGACCCAGATAGGCTCGAGTGGACCCATAGCACGAGGGAACATGGCCTTAGTCTCTTGAGGAATAGGAACTTGGTTTCGTTGCATTTCTCAAACCTCAGCTTGGAGGTTGTCAATCTTGGCCACAAGGTAAGCTAGGACTGTCGGTAGATCTGGTTGTATGACTAGTGCTTGATCTTCATTCTCCATGGAAGATGGATGGATTCCGGACTCGGAAGAAGTAGTAGAGGAACGGATGAAACTATGGGGTGATTTGACTGAAGACCAAAGCCAATAAGGAGCCACGCCAAGGGCTTGTGATCGACCTGAGAAGGTGTAGGACAAGATTTATTTTTGAGAAAAATGGAAGAAACTAATTTTGGATTTTTGATAAAAGGGAGAAATGTTTTTGGATTTTTGATAAAGAAGGAAGAAATGTTTTTGGATTTTTGATAAAAAGGGAGAAATGTTTTTGGGAGACGGAACTCAGCATGATTATTATGATGATTATGTTTTCACTTGTATTTAATTCTCCTAAATGCAATGCCCGACGGGACCCGAGCCGGGAGAAGTGGGGGTTTTTAATATATGCAAAACTACGGTTTGGACTTGTAACCAGGCTCGCGTACAGAGTCCCGTTTTAAAAGATGCGCGAAAATTTGGCGGCAGGCCGACCCGAAATTTTGATAGAGTTTCGGGTTGAAACCGGCAATCTAAAGTGCGTGTCCTAAGTCTCACACCTATATGCGGTTATGCAGTTGGTTGGGTGAATCGACATGGGTTCCCACCTTTGGCGTGACTTCCACGATATACGTCTTGCTCTTGCGGACAATCAGTACATGTGGACAAGCGATTTGATATACATGAGTGTATGTGAATTTCCTCACCATATACCTCGTGGGGACGGTACGTGTGAGAGCAAATTCGATATACTCGACGTACGTGAACGAATTCCCTGCGATATACCACCCGTCATGACTTCGGTCAAGTGGTACGATGCGGGGGAACTCTTCGATATACATCGAAGGTACTTGGCCAATGGAAGGTGAGAGTCATATCGCTTAGGCTAACTGCGACCTGTCGGACCAGCGCCCATCACGAAGTGACCCTCCAGTTATTGGGTAAAATTTGGTTAATATCAATACTCTTTAGTGATATCGTGTGAATCATGCATGATTCTCTTATTAGTATCTTATGATGAGAATGCCTTTCTTGATTATGCCAAACAGGGAATAAAGTACAAGTACCCCAAAAGGTACGCCAAGTATGGATAGGTGATGTGTGCAACATGGGGATATACATGTGATCCTAGGTGCACGTGGTGTGAAGTGTACATGGATAATTTTCTATAAGTGTGTGAATATAAGCAAAATCATGGGATACACATGTGAGAAAGGGGAACAGGCAGGTATGGGGGGGGGGGGGGGGACATAAGAAAATATAGCGTTCATGTAAATAAAGTCAAGCCCTCAAAATAAATAAATTCCCCAGCGGAGTCGCCACTGTGGCCATCCACGATCCCCGCCGCAGAGGGAAAAGGATCCTTCGGGTCCCGCCCGTCCCCTCTCGGGAGAGCGCTTCGGCCGGCGTCGATTTGTGAGGTGTGAAAATGTAGAGAGATTCAGAGTCACCAGTCAATTTTACTAAAAACAGACAAAAGAAAAGGGGGACCCACCTCGAAGGATGGAATCCAAAGACATACTGGTGCGTACGAAACCAAAATGATTCGAGAAGGGTTCGGAGGCTTAGTTACGAAATGGGAAGGTGTTAGGCACCCATTCCGCCCTTTCGGTCTCTCATGAATATTTGTTATTTTCCTTTATATTTCCCCCCTTGATATGTGTGCATGTGTATATATATAATGGAGGTAGGAATCCTCGACTTGTATCATGGAAAAGATAAAGCGAGTCATCCGTAGGAATGTGAGATTAATGTAGAAAATAGGATTTGCACGATTACCCTTGCGTTGATTTTTATAAGGGAACGATAACGCATGTGAGATAATACGCCTACTAAGAACGAATGTATATAATAGAAAATGGGACAAAGAGAAGATAGAAAATAAGAAAAAGTGAGAAAAGGACTCGAGTCTCGGGTTTTACCCCGAGACGCCTACGTAGCCTATAAAGGCATCAAAGTCCACGTAGTTTGCATACAAAATGAGGGGTGGGGTTTATCCCATAAATCCAAATGAAGAAATCTCTTATTTGTAAGTGTGTGTGTGTGTGTGTGTAGAAAAAGTGTTTTTAGTTGTGAGAGAAGTGTGGAAAAAGTGTGAGAATCCCTATTTGGAATTTATGAGTAAACCCTCTTTTTCTTGTTTTTTGGGTTTATTTATATGAAAATAGGAGATGTGCAATAATACTAGATAAAAAGTATGTTAGGATATGTGAAATAAGATAATAAAAGTACTAAGTAGGAAAACAAGTTATTGGGAATTTAAGAGAATTTAAGAGAAAGTTTGAGAAAGTTGGACCTTTTTGAAGATCTTGAGCTTGATCTTGAATGTTGGAGAGCAACCCTTGCACTTTGGATGATGATGGAGAGTGGTTAATTCACCAAGTTTGATGAAGGGGATGATGAAAAGTGGAAATAAAAAGGGGATTTGGAAGTTGAAATCACGCTGCCTTCGAGAGAGGTTTCTGGGATTCGTTGAGAGGGATTTCTATCAGATCTGGGCTCTCCTTGCAAATGAGGTGAAGACCTCCATTTATAGTCCTAAGGGACTGCCGATCGGTAAATAGACCTTCCTGCCTATCGGCAGTCAGGTGCCAATAGGCAGGTTCTGGGACCTGCCGTTTGGCAGTGCGCTTCAGGCTTTTTCGGAAAATCGGTCGTCGAGGGAAAACCGTTGGTCAGAATCGCGCACGAGACATAGAGTTGGAAAGGTAGTTCAGAGACCTTAGAAAGTCCTTTGGACTGCTCCCGATTTTGGGAGTTGACTTTGGGTCAAATGTGGCTCGGAAGCGTTTGTCAGTCCGCTGGACGGGGAATTGTCCGGACGCAAATGGATCGTTCGTCCGTTTGGTAAGTCCAAATCGTGCACGGGGCAGACCATTGGAAAGAGTATTCAATGCCCTTCAAAGATTCATTCAGTCTTGATTAAGATGAAGAGTTTGACTTTGGTCAAACAGAGCCCGGGAGCGCTCGGGGGCCTCTGGGTCAGGTTTCGAACGCACACGGACCATTCGTCCGCATGGTAAGTCAGAATCATTCACGGGGTGAACCGTTGGAAAGGGTATTCAGTGCCCTTCGAATATTCATTCAGTCTCGGTCGAGACAAAGAGTTTGACTATGGTCAAACAGAGCCCGGGAGTGCCCGGTGGCCTTTAGGTCAGGTTTCGGACGCAAACGGACCGTTAGTCCGCATGGTAAGTCGGAATCGTGCATGGGGCAGACCGTTGGAAAGGGTATTCAGTGACCTTAGAAGATTCATTTAGTATCGATCAAGACGAAGAGTTTGACTTTTGGTCAAACCGAGCCGGGGAGTGCCCGATGGCTTCCAGGTCAGTGCTCGGGACGTGACCTGGGTTTGCGGTGATGAGTGGAGGTACTAGGTACCTAAGGAGAGTTAAGGGGTAACATAATGAGGTGTATACACTTTTAGAATAAGGAATTTGGCAGAGAGAATTCTAGAGAGAGATAGGTTAGATTAGAAAACAAATTAGGTACATAAACAATTTGTAAATCGTTTTAGTTTTTTTTTTTTTTATAGATTTGTGAGCAGAAATTTTGTATGAGATTTAATTGAGTGGGTATTATTGCAAACTACTTGGCTGCTCAATTAAGAGGTTTGTATACTTTAAATTGAAGGATTGGAGTCAATTAAATTCAAGAGATTGGTTTGATTGTTCTTCTCTTTTTTTCAACGAGAGTTGATTTGTAATTTTGATATTAATTTGGGAGAATTCAATTAATTAAATTAATTAGTTAGAATAGCTAAAATTTGTGGTGTAATCCAACTCCTTGATTGTTCTCACAATGATTTACCTCAGTTTATCTCTTATTTTTGTATTAGACTTTGTTTTTATTTTAGTAACTTTTTAGTTAGTTGTTATCATCTCTCATTTAGTTTAGTTTAGTATTATTTCACCTCACCTCACCCAATTGTTTTAATATTTGAAAAAGCTAAAAAAAATAGAAAAAGCGAAAGCCACCCCAAAAAAAATCAAACTTGATTAACTTGGCTTTATTCAACAATAACGACACGCAAAAATCAAGTTATCAAATGGCATCGTTGCCATTATTGGGAGCGTGAAGCACTTGGAGTGGATTTCGATTTGTAGTTCATTTATTTTTCCTACTTTATTATTTTTTTGTACCATTTTTATATAGTTAGAAGGCTTGTATTAGGATTTTTATCATTGCTTGTATTGCGGTGCATAGAGACACTTTTATTTTATTTTTTATTTTAAAAAATTGTTGTAATCGAAGAAAGCGTGATAGGGAAACCATACAAGGTAGAGAGAGGGCATCCAAAGACGAGGATTTAGAAGACTCTCTACCTTGGGTCGGTACGACTCCCGGGGCTGAATGAGATAGGCGTAATCTCCCCCCGATCGAATCAAATTTTTCGGCAGCCCACGGCGTAAAAACCGTGGGAGGTACATCTCTTGAACACTCGCGCCTCTCCTGTTAGCGAGTCAGTTATTTTATGTGCTTTGTGTGGTATTTTGTGATTTTGTTCTCGCATTTATTTTCGAATGGTGTGATGAATTAATTGACTAAGACCTACACCCGGTCACTCACGAGAAAGGATTTCATCACCCGACTCACTCGCTTAACATTGTATGCTACCCTAGCCATCATTAAATTTAAAATCAATCAACTAGGTAGCCCAATATGAGAAAATTTTGTGAAGGCGATCACTCATATTATTCCGTGATTTTTTATCGCCCGTGGACTTAATTAAAATTTGACTACCCTTTCACTAAATCTAAAGATAAAAAATGGCTATGTGCTCGTTAGGATCTCTCCTTGGCTTGTGTGTGTCCAATTCATTTTTCGGTAGTCGGTTTAGGTTAGTTCGTCCCAAATTTTTGAGTCCATATTTTTCCCCACCTCTTCTTCCAAAAAATACAAAAATATTTTCTTCTATTATTTTTATAAAAAATATTTTCTTTCTTCATTTTTATAGAAAAATCCAAAAATATTTTCTTTCTTTCCTTTTAAAAAAAAAAACTCCAAAAATATTTTCTTCCATTATTTTTAGAAAATCCAAAAATATTTTCTTTCCTTTTTAAAAAAAATTTAAAAACTCCAAAAAAATATTTCTATCCACATGGCCGAAGAACGTCCTTTACGAGACTACTTTGGTCATTTTCCATTGACACGCGACACGTGTGAGAGTGATCCCGAGCTATTTCTTCATGATATTTTTAATGGTTTCACCTCTCTCACGAGTCCCGTTGATACTCTTGACCCATCTCTGCACTCACCTCCTATTCCATCACCCTCAGTGTCAAGTGTCGACGTGTCTCATACTTTGTTGTGCACCCATTTTTATTATTCCGATCACATGTCCCATGAGTGACCTTACATTCGATAGCCATCCGAACTCACCATGGAACATGTGTATCCATATGACACTATTCCGGAACTCGCCTTGGCCTATTATCCCGAAATACCTAATCCCGAGTTGTGTGAGTACCCAAGCTATTCGTGGAGGTCTGATCACCCTTTCACGCAATATGAATCCCAACCCAATGTTGTGGATCCCCACACGTTCCAACAGTTGTCATGGCAACCTTGTGCACCGAGTCACGATCAGTTACTTTACTATGCACCCCATGAGTATCAACCATTTGTCCATCACGAAAGCGATATTTTTGTGTATGATGAACTTGTCCCCACACCACACACTTCATTTGAGTATTCTCTGTATAATCCTGTCCATAACGAGTTGTGTTCACCTCACCCACCGCCACCACCCATCACTCCCCCACCATCATCCACATCCGCTCTCGAGGTACTCTTGCAACAATTTATAATTGAGCAAGAGAAAGCCACTCAAATTCAAACCCAAGCTCTCCAAAGGCTTGAACAATGCCTAAATGAATTTGAGTGTGCGAGAGAGTCTGACATTCCCATGGATCCACCCATCGTTGCACCCGAGAGTGATGATGATGTGTCCTTTTGTGACACATATTTTGAGTGTGACCAACCCTACCACCTCGAGAATCTCGTAGTTGAGACCATTCCATGGTCCGGGCCCCAAGTCAAAAATTGTGTTGACTTACCTTTCGATAGTGAGCCTGATCCAATTACACCATATCCAAATGAACCCATCATTGCGGTTCACACTCCCGACATATCCAAAAATATGCCTAAGCTTTTACCTTATGCCCCAATTGCATATGTCTCTGACATGCACATATCTTTCAGGTTAGCTCCGGCTACGAGTGCTCACCATTTTCTCGAGATAGAATCCGTGATGGTTTCTATCTATCCGGATATGGGTCCTATTCCACCATTCATGGCTCCCTTTGAGCCCGATATTTTTAGTGATCCCTATATCTACGATCTTGGTGCCTCATCTTACCCAACCACCCCATTTACCGATGCTACTCTTATGGAGAAGTTGACAACTCCATCTTTAGAAACCACACTCCCTTGTGAGTAGTCCTTTACTCGTCCCAATGAGTGTATGTCTCCCACGCTTGAGCTGGATCATTTTCCTCCACCATTTCTCCCACCTGACCCACCCATTATCCCTTCCACCCCACCACCTGGTTTGGATCTTGATTTTACACAGTTCATGTTTCGATCTATATTTTTAGATCCTCACCTAAAACCATCATCCACCTTCCATGAGAGTCATGGTGCTACTCTCCACTTTCGTGACACTGAGCTTGTTACTCTATACCCGCCACTCTCTTGTGGTGTTGATTTTTTCCCGAGACATATCCCTGGCGAGTCACGGTGCGGTCATTATCATCGTCCATTCATAGAACGGTCGTGTGATTTTTATGAGGCCCAACCCATTCCACTTACTACAACATTACGCCTCCCTCACCAAATTGAGCACTATGATTATAGGGCCCTAGTCGACCTCACATTTAAGCTCAACAAGGCCCGTAATCGGTGCCTATTCACCCTTACCCTTTCTTTTCTTCCCTATACCCTAATCCCCACCCACCCATAGTCCATCGATGCTTTGCATCGTGTGATGCACGTTGCCATACATGTGCATTAACCATTGTAGCCTTCATTCAAAAAGACTGACGCTTCAATATTGTTTCGGTGTGATTATCATCACCCCATTTTTCCAGCCTCCGTGCACTTTCCTAGTTCCTATCTTTAGGGTGAGATTCCATCGATCTGGCTGAAGACATTAAACTTAGCGCTATCGGGAGGCAACCCGTGATTTCTTGTACTAGTCTCATCTTGTTTGGGGGTGGTGTTTCACATCACCCTATGCTTTACCCTGTTATGGACTTGTACACATTTTTCTTTCTCTGACTTCTTATTCAGGTTTATTTCCACACTACATATGTCCACTTCATGAGCGGTTGATTCTGGTAAACTCTTTCCTACCTTATGCTCTCAATTTTAAAAATCATTTTATTTAACATCGAGGACGATGTTCCTTTTTGTTTGGGGGTGGGGAATTTTATCAAAATCGTTCCTCTTTTGAAAATTTTTGATTTTTAAACCTGATTTTTAAAATTTGGTGCAGTTTCTTTCATCTCGATCATTGATGTGAATTTTCAATCATCCATCTTTCAAAGTCTAGGAATCAAGCTAGATAATATTTTTTTTTCTAAATAGCTTATGTAATACATAACAAGGCATTTTTCACCATGAATTTCTAGACTCAACAAAAATTTGCGCACTTATCACGTCATTGCGGTTTAGAGTTGAGGAGTAATACAATTCTAAAGAGAACCTTAGGGATCACTAGTAGAGATTTAGCCCGTGAGATTCATGCCTTTCACCTTTTTGAGAGTTTTACGCAATCTCCGAGTCACACGTTGATTCAACTTCCTTTGGGTACGCACTTAAATCGTTGTATGATCTCATTATTCTTCATTAAATTTTGGCTTGATCACTGAGAATGACATCACTTTCGAGTTGGAAGAAACGTAAGTCTTGAAATTTGTCCCAAATACTAGATTTTCATCCATACACTTATCACCTTTCCACATCACATTTCCATTCACTCACCCATTACCTTCCCATTTATTTCCCTCATCATTCATACACACTCCCCACTCAATTCATATATCACCCATCATCATTTTGAGAAAAAGAGTGTTGATTCCAAATGTTAAATGTCTTCGGTGTTGGTTTGAAAAGAGAGAGAAAAATAACAGAAAAGGGGGGGGGGGGGGGGATAGCAAAAATAGAAAAAATAGAAAAAAGAAAAAGAAAACAAAAATAGAGAAAAAGAAAAGAAAAATCGAAAAAAAAGAGAGAGGAAAGAAAATAACGAGAGTTTGTAATTAGTACTAAAGACATTTGTGCCTAAAAGTGATATATATTCTCTCACATCGCATATCCATCCATTTCGTATCCATTTTACATCCATCATTTCACACATCCATCTTATCCTACCTCACGTCATCCCACATATCCCATTTCATTCCCCCCTCACCTATTAGCATCCATATTTCCCCTAAGTGTTTGGGCAAATGATAGTCAACATGGTGAATAAATCGACGTTCCCATTATAGTGATTAGCATTTGTTTCATGAGATCATTTTTCTTTCTAGATGTACGTTCTTTCTTATATGTGTGTGAGACGTTTAAACTTTCTTACATTTACTCACCTCCTCACACACAAGAGCGATACACTGACCCTAATCTCGAAAGTTCGTTTGAGAGAGATATATCCAGTGAGATTTGAAGTTGAAGCGTTGATTTCGAAGAGGAAATCTAGGAATTACTCTTATGTTACTTGATCCGTTTTGACTGATTCACACTACACACATTGAGTTCTATGAAGGTTGTGCCTTGCGTATTTACTTAGCAAAAATTTTTACGATTCTAGCTTGTATTTCTCAAATTGTTTCTTATGTGATGGATTGTTCAAATATTCTATGTCTAATAAGAGATTGTCTGCCTTTCAATAAATTTTTGCAAATAAGAATTTTGTGGGTACATTCCTAGCAAACCCTCACAAGACACAACTCGTCCTATAGGGCAACCTATAGGTTTAAAGGCTTGTTGCACATGATAAGTGAAATCGCAAGTGCCCGCAAAAGTGGTACACTTTTGGTTACTTATCTTTCTCTTTCTCTCTATCTTATTGCTCGAGGACTAGCAACGCTCTGTTTGGGGGTGCTGTGATGAGCACCCAAAACTGTACATTTTATACCCTGAATAGATGGACTTTAGTTGCTAATTCTCGACAATTTGAGTCTTCTGTGCTTAAATGTTTAACATATAGGGCAAATGTCCGTTTGCGGTGTCAAAAGCTATATATCGAGGTAAATGCGCGTTGAATGGAGCTAAATACCTTATCCCGTAACCCTAACCTAGCCTATACCCTGTCCCGAACCGTGGGTGTTTGATTTGTTCCCCTTCGTAATTTTTATTTTTTTAGATTTTAAGTTGAGTTGTTTTTGTTTTTACGGTTTATTTTAAATTTATTTAGAATTTTCTAGGGTTCATTTCCCATTTTCCCATTTTTTATTTTTATTTTGATTATTTTTTAGTTTTTATTTTATTAAGATTAATTTTTAGGAGTGTATTTTTAGTTTTATTATATTTTACTTTTTTTTAGATCTTTAGTTTTTATTAGGTTTTTAGTTTTGTTTCTTTTATTTCTTTTATTTTAGGTTTATTTTATAGATTAGAAGTTTTATTTTATTTTAATTTTAGTTTTTATAGATTTTTTTGTAGGATTTTAGTTGTTTTAATTTTCATTTTTTTAGGGGTTATAAGTTAATTACACACGCACCACTCACACCCTAACTTCCTACACCCTAATACACACAAACACCCTCTCACCCAACTTATCATACACTCACCTACACAATCACCACCCAACTCATCTTCTTCCTCACCCAATACTCTCTCTCCTCAACTGCATACCCAAACTACACCTCCCATACCCACCTCTCTCACCTCACCAAAAACTCATCAACCACCCACACCGGCAACCACGAAATCTAACCCGAAACTGGACTCGGCAGCCACCCCTTTTACCTCCCTCCGGCCAGCAGCCGCGGACACCCACCTACCCAAGCTCTAGCTTCCCGTCGTCGACCCAACCCACCATCTCACCAACCTGAACTAGCCTCAAACTTGGACCCGCCTGCAAGCGATTCCGACCCACCTTCTAATTCGTGTCCCCCTGCTTCCTTGTCGGCGCCGACCTACCACCCGAGAGCCTTAATCCTACCACCGCCGACGACCCATCATCGGCCAGACCTTCTATAAGCGATCCCGAACCACCACACAACCCGGACCTCACTCCGACCCTTACTCGAATCCAAACCCTTACCCATTTTCAAAATTAAGACCCATTTCAATTCAAAAGCCTAAATCGACTTCTACCTACCAAATGCAAACCAAAACCAAAGGAAAAATCCCACATGTACCTAATAAACCCCCTTATCCCCTTTTACCCAAAATGCCCCCAACACCTTTTAACTCACTTTTCCCTCATGTCTTCCCATTATACCCTCTAAACAAAATCAGATTTGTTAACCTCCCCTAATCCCCTTGACCTCACCTTTGCCATGCACATGTGCACTTCTATTATCCAATTTACCCCCATGTGCACACAACTCATGCTCTTGCACTCCAAAATACCCAAACTAACCCTTAGCTCCATGCCTATGTGACACCCCGACTAATTAAATACCGGGTAGCTAATCCTTTATTAAATTAATTCAAAATGCCAAGTTGGCTCAGTTAATAGCATCACTGTCGATTTTTTTTTTTTATTTCTAACCACCTAGTATTTAAAAAGTAAGTTGCCAAATTTTAATTAAAGTCTGATTAACATGCAACAAGTGTAATGAAGAATAATAACACCAGTCACCATACCGAAGTAAATAGAATAACCATCACATAATGTAAATAAAGTCTGGAGGAAAACTCCTCACTACAAATCCACAAACTGAAATAATTAAACTGAATACTGAATCAATACATGCCAAAGTCTGAAAACTGTAATGGAAATGTAACTCTAATGGAACTGGGCAACATGCCCTAAAGCTGAGGAATACTGAAGATGGAATCCAAATGATAGAAGCGTCCAAAAGAAAATCCCTGTAACTTCCACAAACAGCTACAGCTCGTCTACTGAATGAGTATCCTATGCATGGTGTCCTTGTGGCTGGGCACCTAAAATGGTTTTACAAAAATTAGATTTGAAAGCAAACGGGTCAGAGCCCGAATGTGGAGATATTTTAAAAACCTGCAAGTGCTTTAAAAACATTTAAAACATTAAATGCAAAGTACATGTTAGGACGTGCACTCACATGAAATTCTCACCTCTCGTCTAACTATGCACTCCTAACGTAAGTATCCATCTAAAAGGACACAACCCACCAGCTAAGTGACATCATATCTAGCTAGACTGTCATAGGTTCTACCCTTATTACTCGGTTCCCATTAACATTATAACGCTCGCAATTAAATAGGGGCTTAACGTAAATTCAGGTTCTCATACAAAAGTAATACAACTCGTTGTAGATTACCCCTCTATGTTATTCCATAGTTACACACAATACCATATGAAAGTTCTCAGTTTATTAAGTGTATATTTCCCACAACATAAATATACAATATAAGCACCCCGAGACTAAGATGCGGTGCACACATACTCTGATATCCATCCCGGTGCATCACGTACATAAGGATTACATATTCCGAATCTCTCAGGAATAGTTCACAGATAACAACATCACAAATAATGGAGGCGAACACAGTCACATCACATGGGTCACGCACATACCTGCGCTCCCACGATCAGCAAACTTATTAACATCCCAATAAGTCCTTCTCTGACCTATGTTCATCGAGGTAACCAGTCTAAATCCGGGCAACACAAGGATTATAGGGCCCTAAGCGAACGCAAACCTCCCGTGATAGCAAGTATGGTAGGTATGTCATACACACAAATCATATACCAATACTAAGTAAGCACACATCTTAGTAATAACCGTAGTTTAAGTGTAGTACTTATCGCATTCTCGTACCAACTTAATATATATACAACTTATATAATCCCGGTCCATATTTATACGCGCCATAATTTATTCTCACGTCGTAGTAGGCACTCACGTCTCAACTCAAATGTCTATTTGATTTGATCCACACTTATATAATTTATTCCTCATTATATCCCAAATGTCCCAAGTATACTAATACACCATCAAACGAATGTTATCTCTACCCTCGAACAAGTTTACGGGACTCCAAAATCAAACAGGCCAAAAAGGCCTAAACTGCCAGCTCGTTAGAAGTCTCGTTCGAACGAGGCAGTTCGAACGAGATTTCGTTCGAACGAACTGGGCTATCTAATGAGATCTCGTTCGAACGAGATTATCGAACGAAACTGCCCCTCGTTAGAAGCGACTGGTCAACTCATTAGAAGCTCATTCGAACGAGCTCGTTCGAACGACCTGGGGAGGTCTTCTAACGAACGACCAGTTTCGAGCCCAGATTTCCCTAGTTTCGTTTTTCACCATTTGTATCTCTTCAAAACTCATCTAAACATCAAGCCAACGATTGTTTAAGGTCTCTAATCATCCCTAAACGTACCTAGGTCACATACTAACATATTTTAAGAGATCAATTCCTCCTAAACATCATTAAATCCTCAAGTCTCTACACTTTTCCCCAAATTTTCAAGAATATAAACCCTAGAATTTATAATCATGAATTTACCCAACTAAATCCGTTTTAATTTTATCCAATATCTAATATCATTAGAATAATCATCTACCTACCATTCTACATGCAATTTCTCTTCAAAATTTCAAGTTCTAAGTTCCAAAATACAGGGGTTTTCATAACACTCCAAGAACAATTCAATCCTTATTAAATTCCTACGCATGGAAAAGCATTCTCTGAAATTAAACGAAATTAAATGAAATTAAATCACTTGCCTCTAGTGTCTCTGAATTTGGTGTTGGTTTGATGAAGATTTTCTGCAGAATTCTTTCTCTCTCTCTCTCTCTCTACAAGCCTTCTTCTCCAAAGGTGGCTAGGGTTTTCTTTGGGAAAGTTTTGGAAACCTAATTTGATAACCTCCATAGCTTATTGGGTCATTAAGGGTTGGTTAGTGGGTTTAGTGGGTCTATTCCCAATCAGATAAAGACTCCTAATTTTCGTCATTATTAATTCCCAAAAATACAATATTACCAAACTACCGTTATAAGATGCCGGTATGGCCTAAAAATACGCCGGGACCCAAACTAAACCCCCGGCTAGTGTTTTCTGACTATCTCGACCCTTCCGGACGCGTTGGCGCACTCAAAACGACCATACGGTTAATAGA